>JABWPP010000049.1:38830805-39461899 GCA_016920855.1 Puya raimondii | reverse complement strand
GAAATACTGTGTGTGCGGCGGATCTGGTCATGCGCCTGGGAAGAGGTAACCCGGGGCGTGACAACCTCTGCTGGTGGGTTGAGCCTAACTTCACTGCATTTGGGCTTAGGATTTCGATTTTATCGCATGTTGAATACATGTGGATTGTGCTGCCAAGCTGCAGTTCTGGGCTGATGTTCTGGGCGCCCAGAACAGTGAGCAGGTGGGTCCGAATCTCGAGGTTGCAGATTTGAGCTCGATTTCAGTCGGTGTTGTTTGGAGGCCTTCCACTCGACTCCTAGCCGTTGTTGGATAGCTTTCGAGGTGGGTTGATGTTACCGAAATCACCGGATTTCCTCCTAAGTTGTAGAGAGTGCAGCATGCTGTTTTATTATCTGTTTAATCATGTTAGTAGCTCGAATTCGTGAATTTGCATGTGTTTATATGAAATCTGAATTTGGAGTATAAATTGATAATTTATTGACATGACTTTACATGCTGAACTGGGTATTGACTTAGGAGAAAACTCGCGAACATACAACCGTCACTTTTCGAACTGTTTTCAGATTTAGCTCTAGGAGCCGTTTCTGTTCTTGTATCACCGCTGTTAGTGCGAGGTGGATACTTAGTTTGTTATAGGACAAGTTTACGCTCGTGCTGGGATGCCGAGCTTGTATTTACAGCTGGGTTAGGCTGTTTTGTATTACCGGGTGCCGTCGGGATTGACGGTGGACCCAGACTCTTGTTTTTGCTTCTGTTTGTGCTGAGGGCACGTGAGCTTGGAGTCTTTGACCCATTTTGACCCCTGTTCCTTGATTATAGCCGCCGGAGCCTGTTTGTGCTCGACAGAGATACGCGTACTAACTCGGCTGGGTAGCTCCCCCGAGTGCCGCTCCGGAGTGAGGCCTCTTTTGCGTTGATGTCGCTACAGATTGTGGATCTGTTTTGGACCGGCTACCCTTTTTGGTAGTGTGCGGTGTGGCTAGGCAGTTGGCTGGACGAGCCCGTTTGGGCGGTTCCGATAGATTGGGTCAGGAATGATTTCTCACTTTGGTGATGCTTACTTGAGAGTTGACTTGGATAGTGGTAGGGTAGTGGCATGATAGCTGTAGAGTTTATTCCAGCTTACTTTGTTGTTCTTTACCTACCAGCTATACTGTTAGTCTCGTAGACTTAGTGGGTGGACCGTTGAGGTCGGTATCGGTACCCACTGAGGACTACTTCTTTTGATAGTAGTTCTCACACCCTTTGTTGCCACCTTTTTGCAGAGCCTTCTTCAGTTGCGGCTGCTGCGCCTGTTTCCGCGGATCGAGGTAAGGGAGTCGCGAGCTAGATCCCTACCTGTCCCTGTTGTCCCTAGAGGAGGACCCTACTGGAGATAGTTTATTTTTGGGTTGTGCCATGTACATATAGTGTGGATTTGTACCTATTTTGGTTGTGGTGGACCTGTTGTATTTTGGACTCTATATGTACAGGTGGCTTTTGTTATTAGTATGTTTTATTGCAGCTCTATATATATCTCTTGTAGTGGCTTGTATGTTTGTTTACAGGTTAGCTATCGCTTCGTATACATAGAAAAATCTATGTATACGACGGATCTGTTGGCGAGCCCGGGGAAACGAGTAATCCGGGGCGTGACAGTTTTGCGACTGCGAGTGCTTCGGGGGCCGCTTAAAGCTAGACTGCCCACCCGAGCCACCCGCCGGTCGCTTCTTTCCCTTTTCTTTTTCTTTTTCCTTCTCTCTTTCCCAAGATTCGCGCTCCTCGCGCGCGCAAGCATTCCCGTGCTCTACCCAAAGAGCACGGTCCAAGACCTCCGCAAAGGTCTTTAGCTTGAGGGCGTGCACCGCCCGAAAGATCTCCGGTCGAAGTCCACGCACGAAACAGTCGACCTTGTCCAACTCTCCGCGGACAACGTGCGGTACGCAATTAATAATATACGAGAACTCCCTCTCGTACTCGCGCACGGTGCGGTTCCCTTGCTTCAACTTCCGGAACCTTTCTTGAAGTTTTCTTTTCTCGCTATCGGGGAAGTAGGCGGCAAATACCATACCCCGAAACTCCTCCCACGTCGGTGGCGCAAGGCTAGGGAGTCGATCACGCCGGACTCCCTTCCACCATACCTTCGCCGATCGCTCTAAACAATGAGCGGCGAGGTGCACTTTGTTCCTCTCCAAGGTATATAGATCCTCGAAGAGTGTCTCCATGACATCGATCCATGTCTCTACATCCCATGGATCCACGTTCTCCCCGTTGAAGATAGGCGGGTTGAACTTTTTAAACCTCATGAGAGCCGCCAGTGCGCGCTCTCGCTCCGCATCCTCCATCTCGGAGTCGGGCATAGGAGTACCCGGCCCACCGGCTACAATCGGTGATGCCGGTGGCGCCACAGCCGGCGCCGGTGTCACCTCCTCGGCCGGTGCCGAAGCAGAGGCCGGAGGTACTCCCAACCTCTCCTCCCTAATCGCAGCCGCTTGCTGCGCCATCTCGTCTTGGAGCTTTTTAATCTGCTCCTCCTGTCGCTGCATGGCTTCGGCCTGTCGCCGAACCACGCCCATCAACTCGGTCAACTCATTACGAAAACCCGAGTTCTCGCCCTCCCCGAGTTGTTCAGGAGCCGCGCTCGATTCTCCGAGCCCAGCCCTCGTAGGAGGCCGTCCACGTACCATTATCTCCTGAAAACACAACGACTTTGGTCATTTCATGACCTTCAAAGTCATTCGCAACTCTATACTTCACGAAAATAAACGTGAACCCAATCTAGGCGAAAGTCACACAAGGGTCCTTATTCCCCTCACTTTGTTTCATGTTGTCGGCCGCCAACACAAACACACTTGGTGAAGAATAAGACACACCTCGAATCTACCTCTATTTCCAACTAGAGGCATAAGGACATAACCCAATCACTTATCTTTCGCCACATCAAAGATCTCGTCACTCACGAGCCTACACTCCTAGGGTCTTTTCCATCTTAGGGTTTTCTTAGGTCCATCTAGACCGTTTCTACGCTCTGATACCACCTCAGTCTGTCACGCCCCGTCAGGCCTTTAACACCAACTAGGTGGAAAGGATAACTGCACGGGCGCATGCCCCAGACCCGCCGAACGGATAGAGTCCCTTCTACCCGCCCAAGGCGTCACAACACAAGCTTATCCACGTGGTTCCAACTAGGAACGGAATACAAGAGTTGCACAAGGAAAGCATCAACATAAAGAAGTTCTACATCTATTACATCACATTGCACATTTATACATGCCCAAATTTTTCTTTTCATTCCATACACCATGTCCCAAAACTATGGAATACATAAGTTTCATACATGTAATGGAAATCCCCTATACTATCAAAGTCCAAGACTAGGGGTACAACTCTATGTATCACCAAAATGGAAGGGCCGCTATCTAGAGAGCAAAACCCTTGCCTCGCTCCGCCGCCTCACTCGCGTAAGGACCTGAAAAATGTGGGTGAGAACTATAAACATAGTTCCCAGTGGGTAAGGCCACCCAAGAGAGAAGCTCGACCCACCAGGTCCAAAGAAACACCATATGCATAAGTTAGATCACAAATAACTATGCAACAATTATTTACATGCTTGTAAATAAACATAAAGGATGCAACCAAATGAAATATAACTTATCATTCTCTCCTAGGTTCATCCTGTATTTCACATTGACTAAGTTCAATTACTTGTCATTTACTTATGGTTTCGGAATCGCCGTCTCACCATAAGGGTTCCAACATTCAAGGAGTGAACTCGTCACCTCCTAATTCGAGTAGCGAACTCGTCGCATACTCGGGATAGCAAAATCGTCGCATACCCCATCTCAACACCGCCATCACATGGCATGGGTAGCGAACTCGTCGCATACCCGGGATAGCAACCTCGTCGCACATCCCATCTCGACACCGCCAACTCATGGCGTGGTAGCGAAATTGTCGCATACCCGGGATAGCAAAATCGTCGCACATCCCGTGTCAACACCGCCAACTCATGGCATGGTAGAGAAATCGTCGCCTCCCGGGATAGCAAAATCGTCGCACATCCCGTTTCAACACCGCCAACTCATGTCATGGTAGCGAAATCGTCGCCTACCCGGGATAGCAAAATCGTCGCACATCCCATTTCAACACCGCCAACTCATGGCATGGTAGCGAAATCGTCGCCTACCCGGGATAGCAAAATCGTCGCATATCCCGTTGTTCACATTTTTCACTTGCCAATCTAAGTCTCATGACCTTAGGTTCAAGTCACTAAGTCTCACCTATGTTTAATGACACTAGGTTTACTTTCTCATTCTCAACCTAGGTCCCATGACTCTATGTTCCAATCTCATGTCCAACCTATGTTCAATAACACTAGGTTCCATTCTCACATGTTCCAACCTATGTTCAATAACACTAGGTTCCATTCTCACATGTTCCAACCTATGTTCAATAACACTAGGTTCTATTCCCACATGTTCCAACCTATGTTCAATAACACTAGGTTCCAATCATAAATGCAACCATGCAACAAGTATATATAATTGAATTATACTTGAATTCTATATCATGCAATAGGAGCTCATTGCTCTACCTATCATGATTTTACCTTTGCCAACATGCAAGTTCTAGGGTTCATAACACATACCATTTTATCTTTAAATGGATATTTACCCTAGACATGAAAGTGACCTAATCACTTCCGTAAACACAAACCCACCTCAAGAGCTTCCGAATTCTTGTATTCTTTAAGCCCCTAAGTGTCCAAGCCTTGAGTTCTTTCTTCAACCCAAGCTTCTACAAGAAAATGGTTCGTTATTCATTACGAACCCTTAAATCAACTCAATACTTGAAATCAAGTGTTCTAACATGATTTCCTATGCCTCAATTTCAATTCCCGAAGGTCCAAATATTTTTAGAACCTCCTATGACAAAAGCCCCAAATCTACCTAGGGTTTGCATGCATGCAAGCCAAACCCTAGATTTCATGGCCAATCTTCTACCTTTTGTGGTTAAGATTGCCTAGGGTTTCCAAAAACCTCTTTTTGAAGGATTAAATCCAAGGTTTAAACCCTAAATCACAAGAACTCACCTCGAAGCCCTAGCTCCCAAGCTTCTTCTTGCACCAAGAAGCTTCTTTGCACCTTGGAAGTCTTTTCCAAGCTCCAATCCACCACTTCTCCAAGCTTTGGAGAGATCTCTAGAGAGAGAAAGTGAGAGAGAGGGAGAGGGAATGAGAGGAAAGTGAAGAGGAATGAGGGGAAAGACCTCAGCCCCCCCCACATAACCTATTCACCGCGAAATTACCAAAATATCCCTCACTGGGCATTCTGCCTCAGCCGGGTCCGGACCTTGCAAATGGGTTCCGGACCCCGCACTGATAACTGACCAGCGCGCAGGCCGGGTCCGGACCTTGGTGTCCGGGTCCGGAACCCGTACGCACCCCAACTCGGAGACCAGCTCGGGTCCGGACCGTGACATCCGGGTCCGGACCGTGGCTGCCCGCGGACTTCATTGTCCGGACCCCAGCTTCCAGGGTCCGGACCACGTGAGCAGTTTTGCTCCACTTGGTCCCTTTTTCACAATTTTTCGACTTTCGGGTTTCCACTCGTACCCATAATGTTCTGAAACCTTCGAAACCCAATTCCACACCAGCCATTATCGTCTTCCATCGAACTTTATCAAATTTAGTAAAGTTCGATACAACGCACCGAAATTCAGAGTGCTACAGCTTTAGTCTCGTAGGTCTTGGCTAGCTTTAAAAGCGCACAGTTTTATGGCTGATGGTTCTTTACCATCTCAGCCGCATATATTTCGGCCTCCTTAGTCGATTCCTCGCTTCCGCTCGACTAGTTTGGCTCGTCTTGTGTCGAACTCTCTTCAACGAAAGAGATATTCTTCTCTTTCCATTTATTCCGATCCTTATTTTGACTCCAACATGGCCGATCATCTTGGTTTTTCTTCTGGAATTGCTTGTGATATACTAGATTTTAGCAAATTGGCAAGGTGCAGTATGAATTATTTTAGTCAGTATTTTTTTTCTACAGTGTTTGACTGAGTTGAAAATATTTTGGCACGAAATAGATGCAAAAGCGGACTCCGAAATTTAAGATTTAATTCATGGGGGACTAAAGTTGACATAGTCAAAAATGAGGGACTTTGTTGTAATTTTGCATTTTATGCATGGAGACCACGTAGGGGTTCTCCATCTTAGCCTTATCACCTGAGCCTTATCACCTTTGGTTTAAAAAAAAAAAAAAAAAAAAAAAGAGGGAGAGGGAGAGTGAGAGTGAGCACGACCAAGTTAAAAAAAAAAAAGAGTGAGCATGTAGCGGGCGAGTCGAGCGCGCGCGTCTATTTTCATTCAGTGTTTCGGCGTCGGGGTTAGTATCAGAATATTATTATTTTTCGTTTAGACTCTTTTGATGAATTTTTCTAAAAATTGAGAGTTAGAAACTAATTTTTTTTATACATTTTAGGAGTGGATTTCGCGTAATTTTGACGAGGAAATTTGAGCTATTTTAGAGTGTTGTGACTGCTATCCCGACTACCGTCTGACTACCGTTTTGTTCCTTAAATTTGCGATATAGGTGGGTTACATGTTGTCAAAATTGGCGAACTAATTTCTATGTCCATAATATATTATTTAGCCTATGA
This sequence comes from Puya raimondii, assembly GCA_016920855.1. Lineage (NCBI taxonomy): Eukaryota > Viridiplantae > Streptophyta > Magnoliopsida > Poales > Bromeliaceae > Puya > Puya raimondii. Next base: position 39,455,281 of record JABWPP010000049.1, on the reverse strand, counting down.
GATAAACTATTGGCATAGTTGAGATAATAATAGTATTTTGATACCTATCTGTAGAGTCTATTGAGACATGCATATTTTTCACTTTTAGTATTATGTGATATTACCTTGGAGGCCAATAGAGAGTGACAGATAGTGTGAGCTTATAGCTGTATTTGGAATACTATGACAGTATTATTACGATCTGTTTGATCATCGCATTTGACTACAGCGTGCATACTACTTTGAGCTTGACAGTGATACTATACTCGGTTGGGGTAGCACCCCGCGAGTGCCACTCCGGAGGTTGGGCTATGAGTTATTATTATGGCATAGGCCAGACAGTAGCCTGCATGGTAGCGGACCACTATAGGTGTGTGCTGGACACAAGGCGGCGCAGGCTAGACCTGACTGTTGAGTCAGTCACTATGATTGGGTATTATTGCATTATTTTATTTAGTATCTAATTGAGGCATGAAATACATGATTTACAGTTTTCATTTACCTTGCAGAGGCATGATAATAGTAATTATTTTCAGCAGTTATTCATATTGTTACCTAATCATTTATATTGCTCAGTCATTTACTATTCCAGCCTCTTATGGACCTAGTCGTGTAGACCGTCGGCATTATCGATTGTACCCACTGAGAACTATTGATTATAGTCCTCATACCCTCTATATTAATATTTTATTTTAGAGTCTTCGGCATCATCGACTGATCGAGATAAGAGGATCGCCGATAGTTAGCATCTTCTACCCTCTTTGTGTGTGTAGCTGGACCATCTATCAGTGTACATAGCAGTCTGTACATTATTTTGAGGTTTGGAGTGGTCTGAGATGTTGTACCATTTTGAGGATTGGTGTGGTGGTGATTGTATATCTACAGTGTTGCTATAGTATATAGTTTGATTTTATTCTGATACCTGTTGTTATTGGATTTAGTTTACTTTTCTTGAATAGGTTTTGTTGACGCTTCGTATGTACAAGGTGTATCCTTGTGTATGCGGCGGTTATGTTGACGTCACCCGAGCTTCCGCTATAGTCCGGGGCGTCACAGATTAAGTTGGTATCAGAGCCTAGGATATTTGGCATAGAAAACTGTAGGCTAGACAGACTCCTAGGATATAGGATGAGAGAGACGTGATTTGTGGCGAAAGTCCGTGGATTGAATTATACAAACTCTTCAGAGGAAGTTGAAGAGTGATTGAAAGATATATGTCTTTTCCTTCTAGATGATTATGTTGGCTGCAGACAATATAATATCACAGAGGAAAAGAGATGTCCTTCTAGACTTTCGCTTGATTGGGTGCTCCACCATTGGGTGTTCTGGTTGATGTTCTTGGAGTAGTGGTACTCCCAGCAGAGACTGTTACTGAAAGACAGAGACCAACTAGAGTGATGACAGGGTAGGCAGGAAATGTCAGAGGTAGAGCAAGAAAGAGCACGTGTGAGGTTGGCTGAGTTTAGGAGATTCGATCTGCCCAGATTCAGTGGTCTTGGTATGAAGCCGCGGGAAGTAGAGGCTTGGGTAAGAGCTTTGTAGAAGTTCTTTAAAGATTTGTAGATCCTAGAGAGGGATAGACTATACTTGGCAATACATTATCTTGAGGAAGATGCTCATTTCCAGTGGTTGATGGCACGTACTTTACTTTGGATGAGGTGATTGAGATGGCTTTATGGGTTGAGTAGGGTGTACCAGTGATGAAGGAGCAGACAAGATGTGGAAAAGGGAGAAAGAGAGGAAGAGACTAGCAGAAAGTAGTGGGGAGCAGTCTAGTTCGAGGAGACCGCCAAAGTATTCACGATCTCATTTTTAAGGTTGTTGGTCCCTTGCGGGACAGAGGTCTTAGGGGCCACAGCAGCAGCAGCAACAGCAACAGGAGAGATGTGTCATTTGTGGTGGACCACACTTACCTCATATATGTGCTCAGCGAGCTCGCAGTGATTTTCGTTGCGGGCAGGCGAGGTATGTTTGGGCAGCGTGTCTCCGTGGTACCAGTGAAGCCCTATCGTTAGTCACTTTCCCTTCTAACTCGAGACAAACATCAGGAGCCCTAACAGCATATGTTCCTGCTGATCAAGCTTCAGCCCCATGCTAGACTAAGAAGCACCCCCAGGCGCCGAATGGACGTGTCTATGCTGTACAGGTGGAGGATGCATCAGCAGCCGACAGGGTGGCTGCAGTTGTAGAACTTTGACATTGTGTTAGGGATGGATTGGTTGATTCGCCATTAAGCGACGATTAATTGTGAGAATATGATAGTGATATTCTGTGAGTCAGGTCAAGAAGAGTATGTGTATGGCGGTTATCAGAGTACTTTGTTTGCTACGATGATTTCTACATCAAAGATAAAACAGTTGATGAACCGCGGGTGTGTAAACTTTTTGGCAGCAATAGTGGAAATCTCTATGGCATCACTGAAACTCGAAAAAATTCCTGTAATTCGAGAGTTTCCATATATGTTTTTTTTTCCCTGAGTTATCTAGCATGCCGCCGGATAGGGAGATAGAGTTTGGAATTGACATAATCCCAGGAACTGTGCCAATCTCAAAAGCACCTTACAGAAGGACTCCAACAGAATTACGCAAATTAAAAGCACAACTGCAAGATTTATTGGAGAAAGGATTTACTTGACCAAGTGTGTCACCTTGGGGAGCACCAGTATTATTTGTGAAGAAGAAAGATGGATCACTAAGATTATATGAAGATTATCGAGAATTGAATAAGGTGACTGTTAAGAATAAGTATCCATTGCCGTGCATTGATGATTTGTTTGATCAATTGTAAGGATCTTGTGGGTACTCTGAGATAGATTTGCAGTCAGGGTATCATCAATTGAAGATTAAACCTGAGGACATTTCCAAAACAGCATTTAGAACATGGTATGGGACTTATGAATTTACAGTAATGTCATTTGGATTAACAAATGTTCCAGCTGCATTTATGGATATGATGAATCGGGTGTTTCGGCCGTTTTTGGATAGATTTGTGGTGATATTTATTGATGATATCTTGATATATTCCCAAAGTATAGCTGAACATAAGGAACATGAGGACTATGTTACAGATTTTGAGGGAAAATAAACTTTATGCTAAACTAAAGAAGTGTGACTTCTGATTAAAAGAAATTGCTTTCCTTGGATATGTGATTTCAGCTGTTGGGATTGCGGTTGATTCAAAGAAAATTGAAGCAAGTCGAGATTGGCCAAAACCGACGAAAGTTTCTGAGGTGCGGAGTTTTTCTTGGGTTTGGCTGGTTAGTATCGTCGGCATGTGGAAGGTTTTGCAAAACTGTCCACGCCTCTCACTCAACTTACTCGAAAAGGAATTAAGTACATTTGGAGTGAGAATTGCCAAAAGAATCTTAAAGAATTGAAAAATAGATTGATGTCAGCTCCAATCCTTACCCTTCCTATCACGAGTGAATGATTTGTTATTTATAGTAATGCATCACGGAATGGATTGGGTTGTATATTGATGCAGAATGATAGGGTAATTGCCTATGCTTCTTGACAGTTGAAAGAATGTGAGAAAAATTACCCTACTCATGATTTGGAGTTAGCTGCCATGATTTTTGTATTAAAGCTTAGGCGCCATTATCTTTATGGAGAACATTGTAAAGTCTACACTGATTACAAAAGCTTCAAATATTTGTTTACTCAGAAAGATTTGAATTTGAGACAACGCCCGTGCTTAGAATAATTGCATGATTATGATAAAACAATACTTTATCATACTGGTAAAGCTAATGTAATGGCAGATGTATTAAGTCGTAAATCAGTGCAAATTTTGAGTATGATGACTACTAGTCAAGCAACACTGCTAGAGGAGATGAGGCGAATAGAATTGGAGATTGTACTCCTTGGAGTTTCTGCAAGATTAATGGCTATGGTCTTACAACCCACTCTTCTAGAGAAGATTAAAGAGAAATAAGGTGTTGACCCGCATTTAGCAAAAATTCGGACAGAAATTGAGAGTGGACAAGCGAAAGAGTTTAGTATTGATGCTTCAGGGATATTGAGATTTCAAGATCGTTTATATGTCCCTATATATACTTTGATCCGCGAGGAGATATTGAAGGAAACACATAGTTCTTCCTATAATATACATCTTGGAGGAATGAAAATGTACAACAATTTAAAAACACATTTTTGGTAGAATAGTATAAAAAGAGATATTGGGAGATTTGTATCACAGTATTTGGTCTGTCAATAAGTAAAAGTAGAACATCAGGTACCTACTAGCAGAGTGCAAAAGTTTCTAATTTTCGAATGGAAATGGGATAGGATCACTATGGATTTTGTAACTGCCTTACCAAGATCACAGAGTGGACATAGTGCGATCTGGGTGATAGTGGACAGATTGACTAAATTTGCTCACTTTGTACCGGTTCAAGTGACCTGGTCAAGAGAGCAACTTGCTCAGATGTATCTGGATGAGATCGTAAGACTGCATGGAGTATCTACCTCTATAGTATCAGATCGAGACCCGAGGTTTGTTGCACACTTTTGGGAAGCTTTACAGATAGCTTTGGGGACCCAGTTATAGTTCAGTACAGCCTCTCACCCGCAGACTGATGGACAGCTCGAGAGGACGATTCAGATATTGGAGGATATGTTGAGAGCATAGGTTCTCAAGTATGGTGGTGGATGGTATCGACATTTGGCAATTGCAGAGTTTGCATATAATAATTATCAATCAAGCATCAGAATGACTCTATTTGAGACATTGTATGGAAGAAAATGTTGATCACCACTGTATTGGACTGAAGTGGGTGAAGGAATACTCCGAGGTCAGATATTTTAGTAAAAAAAAAGGGGATCAAAATTGACCAACGAAATTTGCAGACTGCTCAGAATCGACGGAAAAGCTATGCTGCTACACGACATCGAGACTTAGAGTTTCAGATTGGAGATCATGCATTTCTCAAAGTCTCACCACCTAAGGGAATAAAGAGGTTTGAAATGCATGGAAGGCTTTGTCCTCGATATATTGGACCTTTTGAAATATTAGAGCGAGTTGGACTTATTACATATCGGTTAGCTTTACTGCCAAGTTTAGTAGGTGCACATGATGTGTTTCATGTTTCAGCCTTGAGGAAGCATATTTTTAATCCATCACGAGTAATATATATATTCCACCAGAGGTGACTGAGGACATGAGCTATGCTGAGCGACCGGTTCGAATTCTTACATAAAAGGTAAAAGAATTGAGGAACCGAGTTATTCCTTATGTGAAGGTACTATGAAGTCACCAGGAAGAGTGAAAGGCGGCATGGGAGCTTGAGAATGCTGTGCGAGAATCTTATCCCTATTTAATAGAGCAGCCGGCTTGAGATACATTTTATGTTTCGAGGACAAAACTTTTTAAATTGTTTTAGAGTGTTGTGACTGCTATCCCGACTACTGTCTGACTACCGTTTTGTTCCTTAAATTTGCGATATAGGTGGGTTCCGTGTTGTCAAAATTGGCGGACTAATTTCTATGTCCATAATATATTATTTAGCCTATAAGATAAACTATTGGCATAGTTGAGATAATAATAGTATTTTGACACCTATCTGTAGAGTCTATTGAGATATGCATATTTTTCACTATTAGTATTATGTGATATTACCTTGGAGGCCAATAGAGAGTGACAGATAGTGTGAGCTTATAGCTGTATTTGGAATACTATGACAGTATTATTACGATCTGTTTGATCATCGCATTTGACTACAGCCTGCATACTACTTTGAGCTTGACAATGATACTATACTCGGTTGGGGTAGCGCCCCGCGAGTGCCACACCAGAGGTTGGTTTCACGCCCCGGGCTTGTTTAATAAAAGTCTCTATATCGTTGAAATTCAGAGTTGCAGAAAAATGGGTCGAAATTTTTTTTTGAACAGCCTAGCCCGCACAGCGTATAGACCCGCCACAAATACAGGCTCCTCTGTCTACACAGATAGAGTCTCCCCTGTATTTGTACGGCGTACCAACGATATACAACAGGATCACAATCACACTTTCATTCACCAATCCACACATACAAATCACATGATGCATTCACATTCAGCTAGCCATCCTTAATCATGATGCACGCCTCTAAGCACTCCTTATGCGAAGGATGATGCAATGCACATTACAACAGTCATCCTATTAAAAGTGCTTCCCACCCGGAAGCTTTGTTTTTGAATTCTAATAAGCATTAAACGAAATCCAACAAAACCATTTCAAAACCGTTCCCACACGGAACTCCTTTTTTTCGAAAACCAACTACCACAAGGGGTAGAAAACCAACACAAGTGAATCCATCAATACAGATAGTAATAACCGAGATTAATCCGAGTTCGTGCATAGAAGAGATCAACATCACATACAATTCATAATTATTCAAGCAATAGAAAAGATCGTCTAACTGAACCAATTATTTATTTTAAGCAACTAAAGCAGGTAAGGGAGATAACCGGGTGAGGACCGCTAATGCCGTCTAGCTAGATCGTCCTCACGTCGCACCGTGGATCGACTCCTCGCCCGTGCCACCTGGGGAAATGGGGGGTGAGAAACTACAACGAGGTTTTTCAATGGGTACGACAGAGGCACAAGGGCATGTCGTAATCACCGAAAAACAAAGGAGGTACAGTAAACAAGTATAATGGTACCAGAAGGAACTACAGTAGCTACAACAGATATGATAAGAAGCAAGTAGTAAAGCTACTACTGTAACGAAATGCAAAGCTGTAGATGCCTCAAAGGTAATCAAACCAACTATATACCCAATCTAGTGCTGTCGTATTGGTCCGCAGACCTCATGCGTTCCTGTCACTGATCCACACTGATCTAATTCATGCGCCCGCAGGTCGACTCATCCAGATAGTACACCCCTGGTCGGTGGCCAAACCGACCTGGTGTCATGAATACTCCAAGTATCGTGACTGATCATGTGATATGCTCAATACGAAAGCCGGCAAGAAGCCGGTACCTGGACGAAGCCACATCTGATGGCGTATAAATGCTGAATCCTGATCAATCAGATCAAAACACACGGCAAGAGGGTCGGTGTGTCTTCTGGACAAGAAGTCCACAGATAGTCAATGTATAATCCTGCTTTACATGTCCATGATCACATATATATACTATGCAAGTAAGGAAGCATAAACAAATGGAGGCTGTGAAGATAGAATCGACATGTGGAGGCATAATGCGAGATATATCAAGCGAGAGATAGGGAGCAGTGATACAGTCTAGCCCCAAAAGCTCGAAGCAGCCACCTGTCGCACTCGCGTCGAAAATTAGGACGCGAAGCAGATCAACCGGACCTACGATACCTCGATCCGAGCGTTATCGATGTCCGCCGAGACACTGCTTGACAGGTCTCGACGAGGCGGAGGCCGTGCTCGCTTTCCAGAGCACAGCGAACGGCCGAGGAGCGCGCGGGATCAACCGAAACCCTTGCGGGAAAGGTGGTCCAGGAGCGATGCACGAGATCTCGCTGATCTGAGTTCCGCCGACAGCGGGACATGTGAGCACGGAGGTAAGGGGCACCCCGAGATGGCCGTGCTCACCAGCGGAGTCATCGGATGCATCCCGGGTTGCCGGGGCAGTAAGGCAGCATGAAACTGGCCCAAACCGGGCAGAACCCGAGAGCAGAGCGATGTGCACGAGGATGGGAGTCGGCAAGGGTTAGCTGGTGGGGTGGAGATGGATCAGGGTTAGGGTTTGCATGGGCAAAACCCTAAAGCCTATTTATGCCACTTTGCTACTTTGCACAAAAGTCCACCAAAGCCCATAATTTCTTCATGGGTCCCTCACAGCGCGTGTAAAATGCGCGAAAGCACCTCCATGACTGATCTCGCGCGATTCAGTACATAAAATATAGGGTATTTTGCGCGAAATGCAAAAATTCCATTTTGAACCTTCTTCAATAAACGCACGATATCTAACGATCCGTCCGTCGGATCTCTGAACAGATTGCGCCAGCGCGTTCAGCACTGCTGAAACATCGAACTCGCAATTTTGTTTCGTTCGATTTGATTGCCGATTTGCAGATCGAGGGCCCCTCTTTTAGTCTCCACTATATATATCATATATATATATATATTTATAAATCAATTCACATTTAAATTCAAACTTCAAAATTTGAATTTCCCTCGTTTAAAGGTCTCAGATATTACAGCATTCCCTCCTTACAAAAGTTTTGTCCCCAAAACTTGATTACATTTCACCCCCAAATAAATGTGGATAACGTTCCCGCATAGCAGTCTCAAGCTCCCAAGTTGCTTCGCGCTCCTCATGATTAGCCCATTGAACTTTAACATACGGAATGCTCCGGTTTCGTAGTTGCCTCTCCTCACGTGCCAATATCCGCATCGGAGCCTCATCGTAGGTCAGATCCTCCCGAAGGTGAATAGTTGTCGGACTGATGATGTGGGACGGATCAGAAACATACTTCCGAAGTATGGACACGTGGAAGACATCGTGCACTTGGGCGAGACTTGGAGGTAGAGCCAATCTGTATGCCACCAGACCAACGCGCTCCCAGATCTCAAACGGTCCCACAAACCGCGGGCTAAGCTTGCCCCGCAAACCAAACTGTTTGATCCCTCTGGATGGTGAAACCTTGAGCAGGTCATGCTCGCCGACTTGAAACTCCAGGTCACGCCGTCGATGGTCCGCGTAGCTCTTCTGTCGACTCTGCGCAGTCAACAACCGCTCTCTAGCAATGCGAATTTTTGCCTCAGCATCCTCCACCAAGTCTGGCCCGATCACGCGGCGTTCTCCGACGTCGTCCCTGCAAATAGGGGACCGACATCGACGCCCATATAAGGCCTCATACGGTGCCATCCCGATGCTTGCCTGATGACTGTTGTTATAGGCGAACTCCACCAGCGATAGGTACTTGAACCACCCATCTCCATAATTCAGGACACATGCACGTAGCATGTCCTCGAGAGTCTGGATAACTCGCTCAGACTGGCCGTCGCTCTGGGGATGGAACGCCATACTAAAGATCAGCTTCGTACCCAAAGCCTGTTGTACACTCCTTCAAAACTGGGATACGAAGTGGGTGTGCCAGTCAGACACGATCGATACTGGCACACGGTAGCACACTGAACTTTAGCAAATTGTAGAGTTCTAGTGAGAGAATAGTGTCCTATACTATTCTAGAGATTTGGGTTTGAGTTTGGTGAGCTTGGGAGTGTTTTCGGGACTTGCAAAGTACGAAAATAGACTCCGGAGAGCAAAATCTGCAAAAGGTGCAGATTTTGCATTGCATTCTGGTATGGGCTTAAGATACCAGAACATATGTGATTTATTCCGGTACTGAGGTTTGAGATACCGAAATACTGTGTTTTGGTCTGTTTGACCGAGGCTCAGGTTTGCGGAATTTTGTGCTTGGTACCGGTACATCTGTTCGTGTACCGATACGCAGTGCTGCAGAAAACTGTTTCGTGCAGTTTTACAATTTTTGACTTTGGAGGGGCTTTTGGGGATATTGTTACATCTAATATAACTTACCCCACACCTCCCTCATTGCTGTTGTTGGCTGAGGCTTGGGAGAAGAAGGAAGGTGGATTTTTCTCTCTCTCTCTCTAGATTTTCTCTTCTCCAACCCTCTAGATCATGGATTTGATCTCTTTTTCTCCATTTTCTCCATGGAGGCTTGCTCCTAGGCTTTGGAAGGAGCTCGGGATGGTAGAGATGAGCTTGTTTGTAGATCAAACTTCAACCCTAGCACTTGCTAGCTTGGATTGGAGCTCTTGAGGTGGTGAGTGGCTCTCTAGCAACCTCTTTTCATGAGTATTACATGAAATTTTTGATGTAAACCTAGTTTGGTAGAAACTAGGGTTTGATTTAGGGTTTCCTGATTATGAGCCCTTGAATTGGAATTGATGAGTGTGGAAAACTCTTGTTGGTTGGATTTGAAGCTCCAATAGGTTGATTTGGAGTTTATCCAAGTTTTTCTTGGAATAAGATAATTTTTACCTATTTCCCTTATGATTTTTAGTGAATTTCGTGGTGAGCTTGTTCGAAGCCCCTAACCCCTTGGAAAAATTTCTTAGGGCATGAGAAGCTTGGGAGACAACTTCGTTCTGATGTACTGCGAGGTTTCGATGGGTATCCGGTGGGTCTGACCTCACCGAAATGGGTGAACTCTCCCTATGCCTTCTATTTAGCTTAATGGCTTAAAATGGTGCATATTCATGATAGATATGACATGAGAAAATTTTGGAATGCATAGTACATATTTGTTACATATGTGAATTATATGCCCTATGTAGTAGGGATCATAAATGAGAATATGCATAGTGCATTATGGATAGTTATGATAGAATGGCATTTCACTTTATGTAAGTGTAGAAATGCATGCATGAATTATTAAAACAGTATATGGGGTACTAGATGGATAGTGGACTTGGAGGTTCATATATGACACTTAGCATATTGGCTATTGGTAGAAGCAAACACATGACTTATTCATGTTGCATGTGAAAGTGGTATACTCTATATAGTAGAGAATTATGAGGATAACATGCATGCGTTGAAACATAAAATCGGCATTGTGAGGTTAGGCTTTGCCTATGCAAATTATAAAATGGCATTGTGACTTGGTACCCGACCTTTAGGTCGCGGGGTGAAATTCCATATTTTAGACATGATGAAAGGGGTTCCCTACTTACTTGATTATGTAATTGGCAAAAGCACGTAATTGCTTAGTTAAATGAGAATAGAGTACTTGCACGATGATTTCTATACTCCATGAAGTGGAGGTTCATATAGTATGACACATGCATATTATGAATGATGATTTGTTAGCATTTATAGAATGCATCAATTATAGCATTTGTAGAATGCATGGATTATGGCATTGTAGAATGCATGGATTATGGCATTTGTAGAATGCATTGAAAATAGCATTAGTATAATGCATTTAGTATGGCTTTGGTGATAGCATATGATAGTAACACATTGGGGTCATGAATGTACGTAGATCCATTCTTATTGGTAAAGTAAGTTGTGAGCATTTACATGTTAGAGGCATGTTGCATATTGGTAGAGACATACCAATGGATAATTTGAGAACAACAAGGTTGACATTATGATATAGTGTTAGACCCCTTTGGACCTTGTTTGGCTATTCCATGTTAAACATGACCAGCGTGACTTTGGCTATTCCATGTTAAACATGACGAGCGTGACTTTGGCTATTCCATGTTTAGACATGACGAGTGTGATTCTATGTGGTTGATCTGCGCTTGTTTGTCCTTGTACTCATTCGCACATACTTGTGAGGGTCGCACCCTACTAGCCGGCACTCCGGAGTTGGCCTTTGCGACAGTTGTTTTTTCCGTGCGGGATTGGGCGCCGAAGTGGATTGCCTTGGGGAAGGCTCATTCTAAGCGTGAGAATGTTGACTACCACGGGGCCATTAGGTATGGCACAAGCCGGGACATTACCATGTGTAAGTCTCCTCGTTGATTGGGTAAAAGCTAAGTAAACTGGACATAGTACATCACAGTTGGTTGATGTATATACATGTAGTGTATGGACATAGTAGTGAGTTATGTCGTGTGGCATTACTTAGCTTGACACCATTTGGATGCATGCATCATAGTAGGACATTCATATTAGTCACTATTTGCATTGGCATCCATAGTGGCATTAACCTATACTTATGATGATTAGTATAGCGGCATGGTATTATGATGATAACAGAAGGATCCCTTTTAACCAGTATTCATGGCGTTAATTTGGCATGCATGTAAACTAGTATGAATAGAATATTGTGCATATGATAGTAGAATCATATTCATATAGATGATTTAGTCACTTGGAGGCAGGATAGTAGTAGATGTATTGTTTATTCATTACTGCTTTATGCTTTTTGTTTCAGCCTACTATCTTTGCTTCAGTTGAAATAGCGGTGTATTTCGCCACTCTTGGCGGCTTACCCACTGGGAACTATTGTTTAATAGTTCTCACCCCCATTGTTGTTGGGTTTTTATTTCAGAGCCTTTCGCAGCGGGAGAGGCTTGGGATCGTGGCAAGGAGTTAGCAGCTAGCTAGAACCTCTACGATGATGTTATAGATGGACCATTGACGCCTTTTTATTTGTTTTGAATGAAAGGTTATAGTTGTATCTAGTTGAGTAATCTTCTAGTGTTGATGAGATGTACTTTAAGTGAATTTTATTGTATATCTTGAGATTATAGTTGTGATGAACTTATTTTAGTAGTAGAATTAAGTACTTGCTCTGATCACCTTGTTAGGATGTACTCCTGCTACTTCTTGTGTTGTTATTGTTGTAGACGCCTTGTGTGACATCGGGGAGGTGCTGGTGTACACGGCTGGTTTGTGCACGCGCCTGGTAGGCTTCCGCTGGGGCCCGGGATGTGACAGATTATAGTGGTATCAGAGCCTAGGGTTGAGTCTTAGTGGATCTAGTAAACCTTAGGCAGGTTGGACGATAAGGAATAGGAACGTGAGAGACGGGATCTCTTGTGACTTATTGGCTAAAGTAACATAATTGGGTCATACCTTTAGCTCCCAAAGTATTGGAGTTGGATCGGAGTGAACGACTTCTATACCCTTGGAGGGTCACGTTGGCGGCCGACAACGTGACATCGGGGAATAGTTGAAGTCCACTTCATTACTTTCGCAAGATTCGGGTTGTAGTTGTGTGTGGGGATGCATTGGTGTGGGTGTTTCGACCTGCGCATGTTATGTTTGTTGCAGCTTGAGTTGGGGACGACGCACTCGACAGCGGCCGAGGTAGCCGAGACGAGAATTTTGCATCCTCCGGATCTGGTGAGATCCTGAAGTTGAGAGAACTGTTAGCTATTACAGTAAGCACGGTGGAGCAGCAGCTATCTGCGATGTTACTCCAAGTTGAGGTTTTACGTCGACAAGATAAAGGAATTAAGCGGCTGGAGGACTTGTTGATCCTGTAGGCAGCCGACCTCAAGAAACTCTATGAGAATGCGGATCGCACCTTGATAGGGGCGAGAGACGAGGAGACAGTTGGGACAGTAAGAGAAGTCACTATGAGTGACAAGTCAAGTGTAAGAGGACTATCAAGGAATTCAAAGGAAAATTGATCTCGAGGACGTGGTTCCTTAGCTGGAAGAAGGATATCAAATCGTCAGCGACCATTACGGTGTGTGAGCGATGGAGTCTGCATGTACCTACAATGCCCTCGTCGTGGAGGCGAGTTCTTTCTTCATGGCCAAGTGGACCATTCCCAGTTGAGTGTTCGAGGAGAACAATGTTGACAATATTAGTATCGACTTCGCACGGCTGGCACCGGGTGAACGCATGCCTGTATGTCAGGCGGAGGATGAAGCAGCGACGATGGAGGTTGTCGCAGTTCGTGGCATTGGAACTTGTACACAGTTTGTTGTGATTGCATTGTTGTGCTTTCTAGATCGGCTGTTTGCCGAATGTATGGCAGGGAACTGAACTCATTCCTTATTGATTACAGAATGAGTCGGTCCCGATTTTGTGGATGTTCGGGAGTACTGTCTTTGTGCTCCATTTGGATTGGAAGTTCCTGTGCGCCAACGGATTGATTGGCTGTGTTTTGGACTTGGGCTGGCTCATCAGTTATTATGTTACCGATGATTGTATGTGCCGAGCTATAGTGCCTTGGAAACCTGGACATGAAATAGTGTTTTCAGAGGGTGTGAAAATTCGCTGTTCGCGATATTGTTTCACCTGCTCAAGCCTAGTTGTTGGCTGAGTGGACGTGTGGCCTTTGGGCCAGCATTCTTGAGAATGGTTGAGAATCCTCAAAAGCGAGGATATCTCTTGTGAGGGAGTTGCTTATGCAATCCCGGCTGAATTGTGAGAATCGAAGGCTTGGTCTTGAGACCTCTTTCTGCCTAGTATTTCTCTTGTGGAGCATCGGTCTCTTTTGTTTTGAGTGGTTGGGTTACTTCGACTATGTGTCGACTATCGTGGACTTAGCAAGGTCACGATTATAAGTGAGTAACCGCAGCCGAGATCTGTTGATCTGTTTCAGCTGCATGGATTTTGGATCTGCTCAAGATTGGTCTGCAATCTGAGCACTACTCTCGTTGGTTTGAGTTTGAGGTTGTACCGAGGTTAACTTTTCGTACTCGGTTTGGACATTACGAAATTTTCGTGATGTAGTTCGAGCTGGTTGATGCTCTTGATGTGTTGTGATATCTGATCCATTTTGAGTGTCTTTCTCTATGTGCATCGACGACATCTTGGGGAAATCTTGAAGTGACGAAGACCATGAAGATTCCCGAATATGAGTATTGCAAGTGCTTCAAGTTGAAGAAGTGCTGATTGGTTGTGAGGACTGGCATCCTTTGACAGCTGATGTCAAAGCGGATATGATTGAAGATCTCAAGAAATCAAGCAATCTATAATTGATTTGGACGGACGAATGTAATCGAAGTTCAAACTTCTTAGTTTGATCGGATGTTGTGGATGATTGCGGAGAGATTTGCCAAGTTATCTACTCCCTTTTACGTGACCCACACATAAAGGAACTAAGCCAATTCGGAATAATATGTGTGAGAGAAGTTCTTTTTTTTTTTGAAACCGTTGGCGTGGTTGACGACTACCAACCTTGGCAATCCCGAAGGTGGGTTATGTAGTTTGCAGTTATGTTCCTCTTAGTGGACTGGGTTGGGTTTTGATGCAAATAGAAAGGTAGTACTGACCTTTCCAGTTGAGGATATTTTACTGGAGATTCTGGTATTTGATTGTCTCACTTCCAAGCTAGACATGATGTTAGTTGGAAATTGTGAATAAAGTGCTAAGCCAGCACAATTATCGCTATTCACATGATTTGGCTTGAGGAAAGATTCTCACAAGCGTATTTTGGGGAAATTGTGCGACTGCGTGGAGCGCCTAGCTCTATCGTTTTGGAATATAAGCTAAATGGAAAATCCTCGATGAGAAATAGGATTTCGAGCATGAATCAAACGTTCTGAATGTGACATTTGGCTAAAGGGATCCAAGAGTTATGTGTATGAAGAATCTAAGCCCTAGATTCATTGGACTATTTGAGACTCTGAGGCGGATGGGCCTAGTAGCATATTGGTTTGTCTTACCTCCGGACCTGTTGGAGGTATATGATGTGTTTCAGCTATCGACGCTCCGAATAAGTGTTTTGATCCTACCCCGATGGTGGATGTCGCTTCATTAGAGCTACACGAAGATCTAAACTTCAAGGAGCAGTTGTTGTGGATTGGACTTATGGAATGTAGGAATTAGGAATTGTGACTACTCCTACTACAAAAGTGCTTTGGAGCAAACATCATGGATACGAAGCATTGCGGGAGCTGAAGGCTTCACTATGAGGATGATGTTCTTATCTCCTTCAGATTTGCTGTTTGATTGTTGATTGTTGATCCGTAGTTTTGCGGACGAAACTTCTTTTTAGGAAGGGAGAGTGTAGCACACTGAACTTTAGCAAATTACAGAGTTCTAGTGAGAGAATAGTGTCCTATACTATTCTAGAGATTTGGGTTTGAGTTTGGTGAGCTTGGGAGTGTTTTCGGGACTTGGGAAGTACGAAAACGGACTCCGGAGAGCAAAATCTGTAAAAGGTGCAGATTTTGCATTGCATTCCGATATGGGCTTAAGATACCGGAACATATGTGATTTATTCTGGTACTGAGGTTTGAGATACCGGAATACTGTGTTTTGGTCTGTTTGACCGAGGCTCAGGTTTGCGGAATTTTGTGCTTGGTACCGGTACGTCTGTTCGTGTACCGGTACGCAGTGCTGCAGAAAATTGTTTCGTGCAGTTTTGTAATTTTTAACTTTGGAGGGGCTTTTGGGGATATTGTTACATCTAATATAACTTACCCCACACCTCCCTCATTGCTGTTGTTGGCTGAGGCTTGGGAGAAGAAGGAAGGTGGGTTTTCTCTCTCTCTCTCTCTCTAGATTTTCTCTTCTCCAACCCTCTAGATCATGGATTTGATCTCTTTTTCTCCATTTTCTCCATGGAGGCTTTCTCCTAGACTTTGGAAGGAGCTTGGGATGGTAGAGATGAGCTTGTTTGTGGATCAAACTTCAACCCTAGTACTTGCTAGCTTGGATTGGAGCTCTTGAGGTGGTGAGTGGCTCTCTAGCAACCTCTTTTCATGAGTCTTGAATTGGAATTGATGAGTGTGGAAAACTTTTGTAGGTAGGATTTGAAGCTCCAATGGGTTGATTTGGAGTTTATCCAAGTTTTTCTTGAAATAAGGTAATTTCTACCTATTTTCCTTATGATTTTTAGTGAATTTCGTGGTGAGCTTGTTCGAAACCCCTAACCCCTTGGAAAATTTTCTTAGGGCATGAGAAGCTTGGGGGACAACTTCGTTCTGATGTACTATGAGGTTTCGATGGGTATCCGATGGGTCTGACCTCACCGAAATGGGTGAACTCCCCCTATGCCTTCTATTTAGCTTAATGGCTTAAAATGGTGCATATTCATGATAGATATGATATGAGAGAATTTTGGAATGCATAGTATATATGTGTTACATATGCGAATTATATGCCCTATGTAGTAGGGATCATAAATGAGAATATGCATAGTGCATTATGGATAGTTATGATAGAATGGCATTTCACTTTATGTAAGTGTAGAAATACATGCTTGAATGATTAAAACAACATATGGGGTACTAGATGGATAGTGGACTTGGAGGTTCATATATGACACTTAGCATATTGGCTATTGGTAGAAGCAAACACATGACTTATTCATGTTGCATGTGAAAGTGGTATACTCTATATAGTAGAGAATTATGAGGATAACATGCATGCGTTGAAACATAAAATCGGCATTGTGAGGTTAGGCTTTGCCTATGCAAATTATAAAATGGCATTGTGACTTTGTACTCGACCTTTAGGTCGCGTGGTGAAATTCCATGTTTTAGACATGATGAAAGGGGTTTCCTACTTACTTGATTATGTAATTGGCAAAAGCACGTAATTGCTTAGTTAAATGAGAATAGAGTACTTGCACGATGATTTCTATACTCCATGAAGTGGAGATTCATATAGTATGACACATGCATATTATGAATGATGATTTGTTGGCATTTGTAGAATGCATCAATTATAGCATTTGTAGAATGCATGGATTATGGCATTGTAGAATGCATGGATTATGGCATTTGTAGAATGCATTGAAAATAGCATTAGTATAATGCATTGAGTATGGCTTTGGTGATAGCATATGATAGTAACCCGTTGGGGTCATGAATGTGACGTAGATCCATTTTATTGGTAAAGTAAGTTGTGAGCATTTACATGTTAGAGGCATGTTGCATATTGGTAGAGACATACCAATGGATAATTTGAGAACAACAAGGTTGACATTATAATATAGTGTTAGACCCCTTTGGACCTTGTTTGGCTATTCCATGTTAAACATGACGAGCGTGACTTTGGCTATTCCATGTTAAACATGACGAGCATGACTTTGGCTATTCCATGTTTAGACATGACGAGTATGATTCTATGTGGTTGATCTGCGCTTGTTTGCCCTTGTGCTCATTCGCACATGCTTTTGAGGGTCGCACCCTACAAGCCGGCACTCCGGAGTTGGCCTTTGCGACAGTTGTTTCGCCCGTGCGGGATTGGGCGCCGAAGTGGATTGCTGTGGGGAAGGCTCATTCTTAGCGTGAGAATGTTGACTACTACGGGGCCATTTGGCATGGCACAAGCCGGGACGTTACCATGTGTAAGTCCCCTCGTTGATTGGGTAAAAGCTAAGTAAACTAGACATAGTACATCACAGTTGGTAGATACATATACATGTAGTGTATGGACATAGTAGTGAGTTGTGTCGTGTGGCATTACTTAGCTTGACACCATTTGGATGCATGCATCATAGTAGGACATTCATATTAGTCACTATTTGCATTGGCATCCATAGTGGCATTAACCTATACTTATGATGATTAGTATAGTGGCATGGTATTTTGATGATAACAGAAGGATCCTTTTAACCAGTATTCATGGAGTTAATTTGGCATGCATGTAAACTAGTATGAATAGAATATTGTGCATATGATAGTAGAATCATATTCATATAGATGATTTAGTCACTTAGAGGCAGGATAGTAGTAGATGTATTGTTTATTCATTACTGCTTTATACTTTTTGTTTCAGCCTACTATCTTTGCCTCAGTTGACCTAGCGGTGTATTTCGCCACTCTCGGCGGCTTACCCACTGGGAACTATTGTTTAATAGTTCTCACCCCCATTGTTGTTGGGTTTTTATTTCAGAGCCTTTCGCAGCGGGAGCAGCTAGCTAGAGCCTCTACGATGATGTTATAGATGGACCATTGATGCCTTTTTATTTGTATTGAATGAAAGGTGTATAGTTGTATCTGTTACGGATTTTATATTGGCATATTTCGTGAAGTGAGTCGGAGTCTTGAAGGTTCGAAGAAGAAAAGACGAAGAACAAAGACTCGAAGACTCCACGTATGAATTCACGATGCTTGGTAAGTTCAAATAATCTTGATGATGATTTATATATATATTTACAAGTGTTTGGAAGACATTAGAATAGTTTTTAAAGATTTATAAACGAATCGGAAAAATTCATACTACGAGGTCCGGACCCTGGAACATGAGGTCCGGAACCCGTGAGCAGGTTATGCTGGTTCGCAGACCGAGTCCGGACCCTGGAAGCTGAGGTCCGGAACCCGTACGCATACTCATGGTTTCGCTGTTCGGGTCCGGACCCTGGAAGCTGAGGTCCGGAACCCGTGAGCATGACAGACAGTTTTGCAGACCGGGTCCGGATCCTGATGGCTGAGGTCCGGAAAATGAAACGCCTGAAGAGTTTCAAGGTCCGGACCCCATACCCGCGATCCGGACCTCAACTCGTCGAGTTTTTCTGAAATTCTATTTTCTCAATTCTACTCTAATTCTAATGTCCCCCAAACCTGTAAATAAGATAGGAGATTCCTTAAAATATCTTAGCAATCCTAATTTGGTTCCAAACCTTTCTAAAATCAGTTTTTCAATCCTAGTCGAAATCGGTTTGCTTCCAAACCTTTCTAAAAACTGTTTTTAATCATAATCTATTTCGGATTGCTTCAAAACCTATAAATAAGATGTG
Organism: Puya raimondii; assembly: GCA_016920855.1. Classification (NCBI taxonomy): domain Eukaryota; kingdom Viridiplantae; phylum Streptophyta; class Magnoliopsida; order Poales; family Bromeliaceae; genus Puya; species Puya raimondii. The sequence goes on along the minus strand of JABWPP010000049.1, from coordinate 39,436,209 downwards.
GGGGGTGTCTCTAAAACGTGGTTAAGTATAGATTATCTTTTAGAAACACTAGAAGCTTGTAGGTAACCGTTTTTCTCATCTTCTACATCAAGCTTCTCTCAAATTGATTCATGGTGCCCTAATTTATAATATTCTTTTAGAATCAATTTGAGAATTGCTTAGAGATTATTCTCACAGATTTTTCATGTTCTTCTAAGCAAGGAATCATCATCAATCTTATTTGTTTTTCTCCGGACGGAGTGGCGTCGTGGATTCGGCGTGATCAAGACGGTTCGTGGATTCGGATCGTTGGTGCTCGAGGATTCGAGTGGCGTCTGTGGATTCGGACGTGGGGCGTGGACAACCCGTTGGTGCGCGTGATCCGCTGAAGAGAAGGGAGAGGTTAAGTCCGTGGAGTCGGTAATCACCTTGTAATTCTTTACTCTTAGTGGATTGTTTTTTCGCGTGTTGGTCCCGTGGGTTTTTTCTCCAAGGTGGAGTTTCCCACGTAAATCTCGGTGTGCTGATTTTATTTTCCGCATTACTTTATCGCATTGAGATTTGTGATTTTTGTTTATACACCTATTCACCCCCCTCTAGGTGATTGATATACTCTAGATAGATCCTAGGGCACCCCTATTTTACAATTGGTATCAGAGAAGGATCTAGGCTTTATCTTTCATAATGGGTGAAGGAGGTAATATATTTAGGCCACCTTTATTTGATGGAACCAACTACGCTTATTGGAAAGTCCGGATGAGAGCCTTCCTCATCGCAATTGATGAGCGAGTATGGCAAACCATTGAACTTGGATGGAAACATCCAACCGAAGTGGTTAATAACGCAACTGTACCTAAGCCACGGAATAAGTGGTCGAAGGATGAAATTGATTTATCCTCTTTTAATGGTAAGGGAATAAATGCTTTCTTTAATGCCCTAACTCAAACCGAGTTTTCACGCGTCTCGGCGTGTGAAACGGCAAAAGAGATTTGGGATACCCTACAAGTTACACATGAGGGTACAAGTCTAGTAAAAGTTCAAAAGCTCCAGATGCTTACGAGTCAATTTGATTCTATTCGAATGGAGGAGTATGAATCTTTTATTGAGTATTTTACTAGACTCCAAGATATCATTAATACATGTGCTAACTTGGGAGAGAAGATCCCCGAATCTAAGGCTGTTAGAAAAATCCTTCGAACACTTCCGGAGCGCTTTAGGGCTAAAGTCGCGGCTATTGAAACGATCAATCATCCGGATGATATGAAAGTAGATGAATTAGTAGGCGCTTTACAAACTTATGAAATGACTTTTCCTACTAATCAATCTTCTTCCAAGTCTTTCTCTAAAAGTACAGGTGTTGCACTTAATTCAACAAAGGAGGAAGACGAGGATACCGAATCCGACGATGAAGTTTCTCTTGAAAATTTCGAACGTCAAATGGCACTTCTTACTAAGAAGTTTCGTCAGAAGTTTAGGAAGAACCAAAACATTCAAGCTTCATCCTCCAACCGAAAGCCTTCTTCTAACGGATCTTCACATTCTAAATTCTCTAAAGAAAAGAAGCATGCAAAGTCTTCTAAAGAAAATGATGAGTTTGAAGGGGAAATCCGGTGTTACAAATGCCGAGGCTATGGCCATATCGCCACGAATTGTCCCTCTAAGAAGTCCTATAACAAGAAGGCTCTACAAGCTAGAACTTGGGATGATTCTAGTTCCAATGATTCAAGTTCTAGTGAAGAAGAAACCAATGATGCAATTGCCTTTTCTTCACATGTTTCTTCTTCTCCTTCTGCTTTTTGTTTATCATCTATTATTGCTAACCCTTTTGCTTCTTCCTCTGTGCATGGTACATCGAGCGATGATGGCGCGAGTGAGGAGGAGTCCGATGATGAAGACTTAGCCGTTGCATACAATCAACTACTCAATGAATCGAAAAAGATGGCTAAGCTGAACAAGAAGCTAAGGAGACGACTACTTGAGCTTGAAAGGGAAAACAATGAATTGAAGGAGTCATCTAAAGCTCTTGCGGAGGAAAGGGAACATATATTGACAAATAATAACATCCTCCAAGAGAAGCTAGACCAATCGGAGACAATGATCAAATCGCATCAAGAAAAGGTTGGCTTTCTAGAACTACAATACAAGGAAATTCATGTTTCTAATCAAGTTTTGACCAAACAAGTCCATCAACTCAAGTCCGACATACAAAAATTCTCCTCCGGTACAAAGAAACTTGATGATATGCTCGGATTGGGTCAAACAAGTAAACTTGGACTTGGATATGAGCGGACATTTGTTGAGAAAATAAAAAATTCTATTCCCAAAGTCTCAACAAGTGTAAAAGAGAAAGTATGCCATAGATGCGGAAAGAAAGGACATATCAAGAAGACATGCCATAAAAAGAAAACTCAAGTGGCATCTTCTAAGCATCTATCGGCATCTTCCATTACTCGACATCTCCCACGGTTTCAAAAGCAACATCAAAAAGGTCGAGTACCCAAGGTCAACCGAAAGTCAAAGCCACAACACTTAAATACTCCAAAGCGGAATGCGGTGGTAAGACCCATGGTTGATCAAAAGTCAAAACAAACCGTGCCTAACGTCAACAAATCGAGACAACCAACAATCCGACAAGTTTGGATTCGGAAAGGTGATATCTTTCCTTCTCTAAAGTTTTAATTTGTTTTTGACTTTGTGTAGTGCTTTGATCGGTTTCTATTGCATATCTCTTGTTTATTGCATTACACGTTTTGGTGCTTTCATTGTTACGATTTTTAGATTCTTTGAATGATTAGAACATTAAATAGTGCATTGAATATCAATAGGTTCACTTTGATTCACTCTTAATTAATCTCATATTAATTATCGGTTTTACTTTATTTTTATTATTTTTTAAGATAATTTATTATGAGAATTCTTAATACTTATATTCATCAAATTTAGGCAATCATGTGTAATCTCTAGAAGCTTAACCTATCTCGGTTGTGTGTGTTGAATTTGATGAATAGTCATTCTCTTATGGACTAAAATTTGTCACATGTTCTTTCAACTAAGAGATTGCATAAGCGAGGGGGAGTCATTATTATATTTAGAAAACAATGCTCATATGCTTTGAAAGATGTGGAAAGAGTTACATCCTTAAAAGGAGTGTGAAAATTACCACCACATGGAGGAAAGAGCTACCACCCCGGTCGTCCGGTTAGTGTGTGCAGCTACCACATGAGAATTGAATTGCATATCCGGAAAAAAAAATATATAAATGCAAAAACAAGCAAAAGGAAAAATGTCACAAATTTTATTTTTCGGAGTTATAAGGTGGTCCACATACATGAAAGATGCTCAAAGAACCACCCCTTGTGCTATTTGTTTTATCTCAAATTTGAATGTTTATGCAACAAATTTATGTCTCTTTGATGAATCCCTTAAGTCATCTTCATAATCCGTTTACATCTTGATAGCTTTTGAGCCTTTAGATTATTTTTGATGACTTGATTTTGAAGTTTATATGAATTAAGAAATCGTGTAATATTTTATCTACATTATGGTGATTGTGTAGTAAAGTTCTTAATTCTTATGAAATTAATAGGGATTGAAAGAAGTCAATGTGAATTTATACTCCTCATGCACTAATAATGTTTGACGTTTTTATCACAAGTGGTTTCAAAATTGAAAAAGCTTTAAACTTGTATTTTGATTGATTTCTCTCGAACTTCTCTCTATTTTTGGTGTTTTTCTTTTGGCAATTTTTTACAAAAAGGGGGAGAGAGGTAATGGCTTAGACGCATAAACATGGGGGGAGAGATTGCATGAACAAAGGGGGAGCGATTTTGATATTTTTTCTACTAACTTTGTTCGTGGAGAATACAAATTTTTGCAGGTCTTTCAAGACTTCAAGACTCCATGTTTGTCTAAGTTATAGAGTTTGTTTTTAGGAGTTACAAAATTGTAATTTTGGATTTTATTTGGATCTTTCACGCGAGAAGTTTATTGTTTTGGTGATGGCAATGAATTTCATTTTTGGAGAGATGAGCATCGTGAGTGTTTTATGTAATTTTGAGTTTTGTCACGAAATTGCCAAAGGGGGAGATTATTACGGATTTTATATTGGCATATTTCGTGAAGTGAGTCGGAGTCTTGAAGGTTCGAAGAAGAAAAGACGAAGAACAAAGACTCGAAGACTCCACGTATGAATTCACGATGCTTGGTAAGTTCAAATAATCTTGATGATGATTTATATATATATTTACAAGTGTTTGGAAGACATTAGAATAGGTTTTTAATGATTTATAAACGAATCGAAAAAATTCATACTACGAGGTCCGGACCCTGGAACATGAGGTCCGCAACCCGTGAGCAGGTTATGCTGGTTCGCAGACCGAGTCCGGACCCTGGAAGCTGAGGTCCGGAACCCGTATGCATACTCATGGTTTCGCTGTCCGGGTCCGGACCCTGGAAGCTGAGGTCCGGAACCCGTGAGCATGACAGACAGTTTCGCAGACCGGGTCCGGATCCTGATGGCTGAGGTCCGGACAATGAAACGCTTGAAGAGTTTCAAGGTCCGGACCCCATACCCGCGATCCGGACCTCAACTCGTCGAGTTTTTCTGAAATTCTATTTTCTCAATTCTACTCTAATTCTAATGTCCCCCAAACCTGTAAATAAGATAGGAGATTCCTTAAAATATCTTAGCAATCCTAATTTGGTTCCAAACCTTTCTAAAATCAGTTTTTCAATCCTAGTCGAAATCGGTTTGCTTCCAAACCTTTCTAAAAACTGTTTTTAATCCTAATCTATTTCGGATTGCTTCAAAACCTATAAATAAGATGTGGGGGGTGTCTCTAAAACGTGGTTAAGTATAGATTATCTTTTAGAAACCCTAGAAGCTTGTAGGTAACCGTTTTTCTCATCTTCTACATCAAGCTTCTCTCAAATTGATTCATGGTGCCCTAATTTCTAATATTCTTTTAGAATCAATTTGAGAATTGCTTAGAGATTATTTCCACAGATTTTTCATGTTCTTCTAAGCAAGGAATCATCATCAATCTTATTTGTTTTTCTCAGGACGGAGTGGCATCGTGGATTCGGCGTGATCAAGACGGTTCGTGGATTCGGATCGTTGGTGCTCGAGGATTCGAGTGGCGTCTGTGGATTCTGACGTGGGGCGTGGACAACCCGTTGGTGCGCGTGATCCGCTGAAGAGAAGGGAGAGGTTAAGTCAGTGGAGTCGGTAATCACCTTGTAATTCTTTACTCTTAGTGGATTGTTTTTTCGCGTGTTGGTCCCGTGGGTTTTTTCTCCAAGGTGGAGTTTCCCACGTAAATCTCGGTGTGCTGATTTTATTTTCCGTATTACTTTATCGCATTGAGATTTGTGAGTTTTGTTTATACACCTATTCACCCCCCTCTAGGTGATTGATATACTCTAGATAGATCCTAGGGCACCCCTATTTTACAGTATCTAGTTGAGTAATCTCCTAGTGTTGATGAGATGTACTTTAAGTGAATTTTATTGTATATCTTGAGATTATAGTTGTGATGAACTTATTTTAGTAGTAGAATTATGTACTTGCTCTGATCACCTTGTTAGGATGTACTCCTGCTACTTCTTGTGTTGTTATTGTTGTAGACGCCTTGTGTGACATCGGGGAGGTGCTGGTGTACACGGCGGGTCTGTGCACGCGCCTGGTAGGCTTCCGCTGGGGCCCGGGGCATGACACACACCGTGAAGTCGGACAATCTCATCGATATAGAGCTGCGCCAGACGATCTCGGGACCACGTGGTACGCACTGGCAGGAAATGAGCCGATTTCATCAATCGATCCACGACGATGTCACGCCCCGCCGTGCCTTAACACCAACTAGGTGGAAGGACAAACCGCACGAGCGCGTGCCCCAGACCCGCCAAACGGATAGTCTCCCCTACCCGCCCAAGGCGTCACAACACAAGCATATCCACAAGGTTCCAACTAGGAACGGAGTACAAGAGTTGCACAAGAAAAGTATCAACATAAAGAAGTTCTACTTCTATTACATCACATTTGCACATTACACATGCCCAAATTTTGTTTTCTTTCATTTCCATTCCATACATCAAGTTCCAAAATTATGGAATATACAAGTTGCATACATTTAATGTAAACCCCTATACTATCAATGTCCAAGACTAGGGGTACAACTCTATATATCACCAAAATAGAAGGGCTGCTATCTAGAGAGCCAAACCCTTGTCTCGCTCCGCCGCCTCACTCGCTGAAGGACCTGAAAAACGTGGGGTGAGAACTATAAACATAGTTCCCAGTGGGTAAGGCAACCCAAGAGAGAAGCTCGATCCACCAGGTCAAAAAAACACCATATGCATAAGTTAGATCACAAATAACTATGCAACAATTATTTACATGCTTGTAAATAATCATAAAGGATGCAACCAAATAAAATGTCCATTTTCATTTTCTCCTAGGTTCATGCTATATTTCACATGACCAAGTTCAACTACTTGTCATTTACTTATGGTTTCGGAATCGCCGCATCACCATAATAGTTCCAACATCCAAGGAGTGAAATCGTCACCTCTGTGTTCGAGTAGCGAACTCGTCGCATACCCCATCTCAACACCGCCATCACATGGCACGGGTAGCGAAATCGTCGCATACCCGGGATAGCAACCTCGTCGAACATCCCATCTCAACACCGCCATCAAATGGCACGGGTAGCGAACTCGTCGCATACCCGGGATAGCAACCTCGTCGCACATCCCATCTCAACACCGCCATCACATGGCACGGGTAGCGAAATCGTCGCATACCCGGGATAGCAACCTCGTCGCACATCCCATCTCAACACCGCCATCACATGGCACGGGTAGCGAACTCGTCGCATACCCGGGATAGCAACCTCGTCGCACATCCCATCTCAACACCGCCATCACATGGCACGGGTAGCGAACTCGTCGCATACCCGGGATAGCAACCTCGTCGCACATCCCATCTCAACACCGCCATCACATGGCACGGGTAGCGAACTCGTCGCATACCCGGGATAGCAACCTCGTCGCACATCCCATCTCAACACCGCCATCACATGGCACGGGTAGCGAACTCGTCGCATACCCGGGATAGCAACCTCGTCGCACATCCCATCTCAACATTTCACACTTGCCAACCTAAGTCTCATGACCCTAGGTTCAAGTCACTAAGTTTCACCTATGTTCAATGACACTAGGTTCACTTTTTCATTCTCAACCTAGGTTCTATGACTCTAGGTTCCATTCTCATGTTCCAACCTATGTTCAATGACTCTAGGTTCCAATCATACATGTTCCAACCTATGTTCTCAACACTAGGTTTCAATCATACATGCAATCACATAGCAAGTATAGATAATAAAAATATACTTTAATTCTATAACATGCAATAGGAGCTCATGGCTCTACCTATCATGATTTTCATCTTTGCCAACATGCAAGTCCTATGCTTCAAAATACATACCATTTTATCTTTAAATGGATATTTATCCTAGACATGGAAGTGACCTAATCACTTCGGTAAACACAAACCCACCTCAAGAGCTTCCAAATTCTTGTATTCTTTGAGCTCCTAGGTCTCCAAGCCTTGAGTTCTTGCTTCAACCCAAGCTTAATCACGAGTTCCCCAAGCTTCTACTTGCACCAAGAAGCTTCTTCTCCCCTTTGGAAGCCTTTTCCAAGCTCAATCCACCCTTTTCTCCAAGTTTTGGAGAGATCTCTAGAGAGAGAAAGTGAGAGAGATGGAGAGGAGAAGTAGAGGAGGAAGATGAATGAGAAGGGAAGGTGTTCCCTGCCTTTCTAACACACCCTTGAGTGTGAAAAGACCCTTTTGCCCCTCACAACAATCAACACTTCCAACCAGCCAAAACTGGCATTTCGCAATACTGTATACCGGTATTCGGATTGGCATACCGGTATACGGGTGTTAGTTTCGGTATACCCTGGAGAATTCCTCAAAACCCGAGAGCTGGATTCTCGGTTTCAGCTCTCGCATTCCGGTATACCACATCACATACCGGTACTAATCACTTCAGTACCGGTATGGATATCTTCATACCAGAGTCCACTGCAGACTTCACAAGTACATCAGTTCTAATTTTTCGAAGTCCGTTTTCGCGCCTCATTTGTGCTGAAAACACTTCGCACAGGTCCCAAACTTGGCCGAAGCCTCACACATAGCGTCTCATGCTATTTTTCCACCGGAACTCCACAATTTGTAGAAGTTCGGTACGATGCACTGAAATTCAGTGTACTACAGACGACCCAGATCGCATCGTGACCGCGCTGCGAATGCGACAGTCCCGTGACGAAATCCATAGTGATCTGCTCCCACTTCCACACGGGAATTGAAAGCGGTTGCAGCTTTCCTGCAGGTCACTGATGCTCGGCCTTCACCTGCCGACAGACCAAGCACTGAGCCACGTGCTGAGCCTCATCGAGCTTCATTCCGGGCCACCAGAAGTTCTGCTTCAGATCGTGGTACATCTTGGTTCCGCCCGGAAGAACAGTGTACGGGGACCGGTGAGCCTCGGACATGATATCCTTCCTCAGCTCAGTGTCTGCAGGTACACACTACCGGCCCCGAAAACGAAGAGATCCGTCAGAGTGAATAGTGAAATCCCCATCCTTGCTTTGCTCGATGTCCGCCCGTACCTTCTGCAAGTGCGGGTCACCCTGCCATCCGAGCATGATCCGTTCAGATAATGTGGGCTGCACCACTAGGGTCATCAATTGGGCCATGGCCCCAGTGGGAATTACCTCCTTGATCGGAAGTAAAACTAAGTTTGCCAGGAATACTCGGTCCTCCAGAATTACAGGGCACGACACAATGCACCTATCCGCCTCCAGAATGATTTCGGGTGTCTCCACCCTAAGTGCCGTAGGGAGTGGGCTCGAGTAGAAACCATGATCACGTGCAAATGAATGAGAAATAAATGAGTGGGAAGCGCCGGTATCAAAGAGAGTTCGAGCACGAGTGGTGTAGAGGTCGATAATACCTGCAACGACGTTAGCCTGCTGGTCATCCTCCTGATGCGTCATGGCATAGACGCGTCCACCGGTAGCCTGGCGCGCCCCCTCCTCCTGACGGGGTGCTGGGGGACGCCCAAACGCAGATGATGTCGCACCACCACGATTCTGCCGTGGGGCAGCTGGAGTAGATGCGGCAGTCGATGTAGTACCAGGTCCACCGGGGCAGTTTGCTTTGATATGCCCCGCCTGTCCACAACTGAACCAGCGATTGTGGCGCTGAGAGCATTCAAAGGCTTTGTGAGCCTTTCCACAGAAGACGCAACCTCCCCTGTTCTGCCTCTGGAATGCTGCAGGGGCACTCCTCGCCCCCGAATGAGACCTGGAATGCTTGGGTGGCCGCCTATCACCAGATTGGTCACCCGCATAACTCTCCTGAGGGCGTTTCTTGTCTTTGCCCTAGTCCATCCTCCCGCGCTCCGCGCGCATGACAGTGGCCCCGAGCTCGACCAGAGTAGCATGGTCCACATTCTTCCGGAATGTCTCCAGTTCCCGCCTGCTGCATGAGGTGGTAGATGTTCGGGCGAAGGCCATCCACGAACATCCTGCACTTGTGCTTCTCACTGCAAACCACAAATGGTATACAGTTAATTAGTCGGGAGAACTCCCGCTCGTACTCCATCACGGTTCTGTTGCCCTGGCGGAGATTCTTGAGGTCGTCTTCGAGCTTCTGCCTGACGCTCTCCGAGAAGTACGCATCGAACAGCTTCTCCTTGAACTCCGCCCAGGAAAGGAATGGATCGTTCACTGCACGGTCAGGTCACACGCTTTTCCACCAGATGCGTGCCGGACCCAGAATGTAATGGGCCGCTAACGGGACCCGCTCGTGATCTTCGATGAATAGGTCCTCGAACAGCTTCTCCAAGGTGTCCACCCACTCCTCCACGACCGCTGGGTCCGTGGTCTCGCCCCTGAACTGAGGTGGGTCGTAGCGCGTGAACTAATACAGGTTCGCCTTCGTTTGCTCGCTCCACCGTCGGCGGGTTCCCGGCGTCCATCTTAATCTGTCACGCCCCGGGCTGGTTTAATAAAAGTCTCTATATCATTGAAATTCAGAGTTGCAGAAAAACGGGTCGAATTTTTTTTTTGAAAAGCCTAGCCCGCACGACGTACAGACCCGCCACAAGTGCAGGCTCCTTTGTCTACACGGACAGAGTCTTCCCTGTATTTGCACGGCGTACCATCGATATACAACAGGATCACAATCACACTTTCATTCACCAATCTACACATACAAATCACATGATGCATTCACATTCAGCTAGCCATCCTTAATCATGATGCATGCCTCTAAGCACTCCTTAGGCGAAGGATGATGCAATGCACATTACAACAGTCATCCTATTTAAAGTGCTTCCCACCCGGAAGCTTTGTTTTTGAATTCTAATAAGCATTAAACGAAATCCAACAAAACCATTTCAAAACCGTTCCCACACGGAACTCCTTTTTTTAAAAAACCAACTACCACGAGGGGTAGAAAACCAACACAAGCGAATCCATCAATACAGATAGTAATAACCGGGATTAATCTGAGTTCATGCATAGAAGAGATCAACATCACATACAGTTCATAATTATTCAAGCAATAGAAAAGATCGTCTAACTGAACCAATTCTTTATTTTAAGCAACTAAAGCAGGTAAGGGAGATAACCGGGTGAGGACTGCTAATGCCGTCTAGCTAGATCGTCCTCACGTCGCACCGTGGATCGACTCCTCGCCCATGCCACCTAGGGAAATGGGGGGTGAGAAACCACAACGAGATTTCCCAATGTGGTATGACAGAGCCACAAGGGCATGTCGTAATCACTGGAAAACAAAGGAGGTACAGTAAACAAGTATAATGGTGCCAGAAGGAACTATAGTAGCTACAACAGATATGATAAGAAGCAAGTAGTAAAGCTGCTACTGTAACGAAATGCAAAGCTGTAAATGCCTCAAAGGTAATCAAACCAACTATATACCCAATATGGTGTTGCCGTATTGGTCCACAGACCTCATGTGTTCCTGTCACTGATCCACACTGATCTAATTCATGCGCCCGCAGGTCGACTCATCCGAATAGTACACCCCTGGTCGGTGGCCAAACCGACCTGGTGTCATAAATACTCCAAGTGTCGTGACTGATCATGCAATATGCTCAAGACGAAAGCCGGCAAGAAGCCGGTGCCTAGCCGAAGCCACATCTGAGGGCGTATAAACGCCGAATCCTGATCAATCAGATCGAAACACACGACAAAAGGGTCGGTGTGTCTCCTGGACAAGAAGTCCACAGATAGTCAATGTATAATCCTGCTCTACATGTCCATGACCACATATATATACTATGCAAGTAAGGAAGCATAAATAAATAGAGGCTGTGGAGATAGAATCGACATGTAAAGATATAATGCCAGATATATCAAGCAAAAGATTGGGAGCAGTGATACAGTCTAACCCCAAAAGCTCGAAGCACCCACCTATCGCACTCGCGTCGGAAACCGGGATGCGAAGCAGATCAACCGGACCTACGATAGGTCCACCGAGTCAGAGATAAGCCTCAAACGACTCAGACAACGTAATCTCACATAAACCCAAAACTCGAGACTCGGTTCCCCAAAACCGATCTCCAAACAGCGTCGGAAATCCCGAAATCGCACCGGGACATCCCCGGGACCCACAAACAGCCCTGGAAGGTACCGACTCACCTTGTGAGTCACCCGCTGCCCCAAAACACCTCCTTTTGGGTGTCTTGGCAGTGAGCACAAGATCCTATATCGAAATGATCACGGTCGGATAATCGTTTCGACCCGGGTTCCCGAAAGTGTCGATTTCGACACCGGAACCTACTGCCGCTCACCGGACGTCTCCAATTACACGAGCCGGTCGCAATAACCAGCCAATAAGGCTCAGCGGCAGTCTGTAAGGTAAACATATCGAGTCGGATAATTTTCGAACCGCAAACCGCGTTCCGCCAACGGATTTCATCAAAATATGCGCCGAAAATTTATTTTCGGATTAACGAAGGGCAACGGACTTTGGACAATCAGTCCACAAGTCGCATGTAACATGTACACGCTGCCCACAGCGACCAATTCACACAAAAGCCCCTAACAATACACATAGTGTGACGCCCCAACTTCCCACGGGGTCACCCATCCTAGGACTACTCCCGTCCGATCACGCTTAACTCTCTTAACCTCTTGGGCCTTGCCACCGCCCAAAATGTTTAAGCCGGGTTAAGAGTTTTAGCCCTATTATATCTTATATATAGGACTATCTGGGGTCTCACATTCTCCCCCCTTTTAAGCCCTGACGTCCTCGTCAGGCTCAGACTCACAAGTACTAGGCGATGTGAGACTCGTCTCGCTAGCCTAAACCGACCTTGTGGTGAGCCGCGCTCTACCTACAATAGTCAACAGTATGAGAGCCTCGCTCTCCCCGCTGTATAATTCTGGCTCAGCGGAGACTCGTCTCACACTTCCGGCTGGTAATTGGCTCTGATACCAACTGTGATGCCCCAACTTCCTAGGGGGTCACCCATCCTAAGACTACTCCCGTCCGATCACGCTTAACTCTCTTAACCTCTTGGGTCATGCCACCACCCAAAATGCATAAGCTGGGTTAAGAGTTTTAGCCCTATTATATCTTATATATAGGACTATCCGGGGTCTCACAGTTGGGCTATGAGATATTATTATGGCATAGGCCAGACAGTAGCCTACGTGGTAGCGGACCACTATAGGTGGGTGCTGGACACGAGGCGCGCAGGCTAGACCTGACTGTTGAGTCGGTCACTATGATTGGGTATTATTGCATTATTTTATTTAGTATCTAATTGATGCATGAAATACATGATTTATAGTTTTCATTTACCTTGCAGAGGCATGATAATAGTAATTATTTTCAGCAGTTATTCATATTGTTACCTAATCATTTATATTGCTCAGTCATTTACTATTCCTGCCTCTTATGGACCTAGTGGTGTAGACCGTCGGCATTGTCGATCGTATCCACTGGGAACTATTGATTATAGTTCTCATACCCTCTTTATTAATATTTTATTTCAGAGTCTTCTGCATCAGCGACTGATCGAGATAAGAGGATTGCCGATAGTTAGCATCTTCTATCCTCTTTGTGTGTGTAGCTGGACCACCTATCAGTGTACATTTCAGCATGTACATTATTTTGAGGTTTGGAGTGGTCTGAGATGTTGTACCATTTTGAGGATTGGTGTGGTGGTGATTGTATATCTACAGTGTTGCTATAGTATATAGTTTGATTTTATTCTGATACCTATTGTTATTGGATTTAGTTAACTTTTCTTGAACAGGTTTTGTTGACGCTTCGTATGTACAAGGTGTATCCTTGTGTATGCGGCGGGTCTGTTGAAGTCACCCGGGCTTTCGCTGTAATTCGGGGCGTTACATTGCTCATAATGAACAACCCAAATGTCTAAATTGAACATATTTGAAAAAATTTATCCTCAAAATGGTCTTTAAAATGCAGATCGTTGAACGCCATTTTGGCGAACTCTGACTCTGGCATTCTCACGAAACATCGGTTTCTCACTACTTTGAGATTGTTGAGATATTCTTCAACCGTCTCTCCCGACTTCTGTCGGTACAATGCTAGAACGGCCACTGAAAGTTCAGATTTCGATCTATAAAACTATTCATGAAACTTGCGCTTCAATTCATTCCAGTCCCGGATGAAATAGGGGGACAAACTCGTGTACCAAGTGATCGTCGTTTTAGTCAACGACGTGTTAAATAATTTAAGTTTCAAGAACGGGTCAGCGACCGCTTCTCTGCACTGGGCCGTGAACCCAGCAATATGCTCTACTATGTTCTCGGATTCTTTTCCCGAGAACTTATTGAATTTCAGCATATTCTAATTTGTCGGATATGGGTGTTTCGCATCGACATTTGCGGCATACGGAGACCTGAATACTGGCCGTATGGCCGACCTTGTTCCTACACCAAATGTATGCCTTATTGCCTCTTTTTTTAGCATAAAGCTCATTGTTCGTTGCCGCTGGAGTGGGAGCTAGAGCCTGAACCCCGTACCGCCCCAGAGGAGGTGGATAATTCTTTGCCCCCGGGTTGTGACCCTGCCCTACTTTTGGGTGCTGCCCCCCCAGCTCTCATGCCTATGTTCTGAGGCTGATAAGCCGGTAGTGGAGGCAGAGGTGGCAAACGCCAAGCCACCTTAGGTTGAGGGCCGAGGTTCACATTCATCGACCTATAAACCACCTGGAAGGGCGCCATTTGCGGCTGTGCTGGCACGATCGCCGACACAATAGGATTCTGTTGTGCTAGCGTGTTCTGATTCACTCCCATAGACCTCTGTATGGTCACTCATTTCAAGCTAACAGTTGCCCAATACGAGCAATATTCTCGTTCGAGGCCGTGATAGCGACCAACACTGCGTCCAATCGGGCGGTGCTCTACTGACTGTTTTGATTCAAGTTCTGAAATACCCGCGTCATTTACTCGGGAGCGTTAGTGAGAATCAGCTCCTACTAAGCCGAGTGCCTGCTACTTTCTGTTCCCGATGGTAGTGCCAACTGATGCTCATTCTCATTTTCGGCGCTACTTGCCTGGTCATTCCTGAATGCCTCGGAACGACTCTATTCCGAAAGCTCATGGTGTTATCATCCGCCATCTAAAGTTTGATTAGTTTTACTTGAGGATCCCACCGGGCGTGCCAAAAAAATTGTTAGTTGCGGACCGAGTTCTCCAAACTGTTGATCAAGTCAAATCGTTGAGCGGGTCAAACGCACCTACTGATTGTTGAATTGACTCCTTAATTGACCCTCGAATGCGCCCCAAGATCAAGTGATTAGGTTGAGGAGGAATCGGCTCAACGGGGTTCTCTCTCTATGCAAAACTAAACCGAACTTAAGCTTCAGGAGACGGACTCGGCTGAAAGAGTCGAACTGAATATATTTCACTAATGCGAAATGTTTACAGGGCTTAAGGACTAGAACCTACTACTAGAAAGCTATTAAATGCTAAAAATAAAAAGTTTTATGGACTATCCCTAGAAAGCTGTAATTTGCTGGAATTGAAAAGAAATTGAAAATGCTATGGTCTCTTATTCGTGTAAAAGAGTACCCTTATTGCGGGCGCATTTTTACTATTTATAGTGATGCGTCTTCTGCCGGCAGTTAGTTGTAATTAGTTGGCATTGTGGATGATATTGGCCATGTCTCCTATTTTTAGGGATGCACTTGGGCGAGTAGCTTGCTGGCTACGAAATCTTTTACCCACGTTCTTAACCGTTGCTGTCCAAATCTCGCTAATATTCGGACGCTTATATTTCGGCTCCCGGTGCACCATGTGTCACCCTCCGATTTACCCATATCAACCAGTCATGTGGACCGAGTCATTTACCACATGTCACTATTTTTCCGGCGCCAATAGTATCAAATTCCAGTTTATAGGAAATTCTAAATCAAGCCAAGTGTCATTCGGCGATTCACACGAGTCCTCGTTGTGCAGCTCACTGTACTAAAGCTCTGTTCTCAGCATTATATTACGTACGTATAACAACGTGCATGAACTTGTGCATGGAAAGTACGTTGCCACGTACCGGCCGGGTATAGGACTATACTAACATGGGGCAAATATTAGCGAACCAAATAGCTCCAATTGTCGATACCTGAGACGAGCCCATAGTAGCCGTCGAACCTCGATGACGACATCGTGGAATTTTCGCCTGCGTGGGAAGTGATCCTCACCGTTGGTTCCCGAGGGAATCTCAATAATCCTACGGCGTACGCTACTTGGGGTTTAATGCTGCACAACCATATGTGCATGATATAACAATAAAGAGGATTCTCTTGAATTGATAGATATAGGGACAGGAATAGGATAGCGGAGGGAATAAACTAACCAATTAAGCAGACATTCTATTCTATTCTATTCTATTCTATTCTATTTAAATGGTGTGGTGGAGCTCCCCATTGTTGTCGTTAAATGGTTTTGGATCCAATCCAAAAGCTAAAGTTGATAGGTGAAAAAACTCTTTTTTTACTATATAGGCTTGACTATATGCATGATATAGGATTATTATTTTTATCATGATCACCATTCCGCTTTTCTAACTTCAGCTGGTCAGTGATTATTTGCCGTTTAGTTCCACGAAAAATTGTTAAAAATGGTTTCTTGTTAAGACAAATTTATGAAAAAAAAATTATATTTGTTAATGTTTGGTTTGAGTACGGACGAAAATAGTTTCTGCAATACATATGTTTGGTTTGAAGGAAACGAAAATAAAAAGAGAAAAGGTACTGAGAGAAGATGGGTGTTTTCAGTCTCTAGTCTGAGTTTTCCACTGATTAAAAGCTAGAAAGGAAAAATGAGTATTTTTTAAAATAAATAAATCTATTTCCTCCTAAAAATAGAACTTTACATGGAATCAAATGCTTGGAAAACTTTTTCCTCGGAAATCAACGTACTTTACATGTTTCAACAAACATACTAACGTCAATAGCAGCTAATCACTAACTTTATTTATATTGTGATTCGAAATGTTTTTTCAGATGCTAGGAATCACAACTCTTTCCAATACAACAGTGATGAATGACTAATGTCAGCATTTGGGCCATATTTGGATATATGAATATCATATTTGGTGTATTTCTTTCAATTTTTCTAAAGAAGAACATGTAACATTTGGTAGACAAGGAGTATAATCAAATGTCTATAATTGATATCATATTTGGCTTCCAATATAATGTTTTCACAATAAGATTGATTACCTCGTAGTTGAAATATATTTTCTACTCATAAGTGTCAAGATCTTTCAATAAAGAGTAAAAATCAAACTATTAGCTTCCAATGAAACAAAAAAAAAAAAAATGGAATAAGTTATCTTTCAATATTTTATTCTGACATGCAAATAAAGCCTTATATATACTATTTTCGTCGGCACACCTTTCACGTAGGCCCGAATATATATTTTTTTTTTATCTCTCTTTTCATCTTTTTTCCACTCTCAAAAGCGGGAATAGGTATTGTACGAAATCATGGATGCCAAACTATTTTTTTAGAATAAAATAGCAGTTGAAAACTTCGAAATAACAAAAAATAATTAAACTACTATCTTCTAACCACACTAAAAATCTTTTTATGGAATAATTAATTATCCTTCAATATTTGTTCCCAACATTCAGATAGGGTCTTAAACGAATTTTGCCGGCACGCCTTTCACATGAGCCCGAATCTTTTTGTCCAACGTCCAAACAGAATCTTAAACTAATTTTGTCGGTGCGCCTTTCACGTCACCCCGCATCATTTTATCTCTTTTTAACTTTCTTCCACTCTCAAAAGCCGGAATGGCCGAGTGCGATGGACCCACCGTCGCTGTTTGCTCCCATTAGCCAGATGTTTGTTGGGTTCTATCACCACCGTGCATGGACTAAGAAAGAAAAAAGAAAGAAAAAAAGGCACATAAAGTAAGGATCGACTACTGTTGTTATATATGTGTATGCAAGATCCTCCAAAAGCGAATAAAGACCAGGTGGTCCTTCCTACACCTGTGTAGTCATTGGTCCACTCAGTGCGGACTAAATTGGAATGCTGTTGTATTATTGACACGTCAATTGATTCAGATCGGATAAAATTATAAGAGAGTTAATTTGAGTTACATACGAAAGTAATTCAAACTAATTAGCAACATGAATCAATTTTTTGGGTCCAATATGATTTGGTAATTTTAATAGTGAAGCAGTCGTCAAACAGAAGCATAATATCAAATCGATATACAAAATTTACGCATTATACTAGACAAATTAAGTGCTACACACACAAAAAAACATTGTGGGTCTCAAAAGACCTAAAGTTTGTAGTGTCTGAAGGCCTCCGAACATTGTCAGATAGACTGAAATATATTAGTCGGGTAATTTGTCTGAACCCATGCACTGTTAAACTAATTAGTTTAGAGGTTGGCTCGAACCCAAACCAAGATTCTAAGGGCTTGTTTGGTTCCCCCCATTTTAGAATATGGAATCAAAATGGAATTCATTGATTCATGTAGTTTTTGTTTGGTTTACAGGAATCGGACTCCAATTCTCATTCCATTCTGGAATGTGAATGACCTAATCCATTTATGCCTAAATCCGGCTTTGAATCCCCGATTGGCCCATTCTAAATTAAGTAAATTGCTCAAAACCTTTTCAAACAAACACCTCTCTCTCCTCTCCCTTCATCACCACTCTCCTCTCTCTTAATCAAAACACTCTCTCAAAATCCTAGATGTTCATTCCAATTTTCGTTCCAATAATGAACCAAACATTTTTGGACGGTTCAACATTCCATTTTCCATTCCAGTGCAATCCGATTTCATTTCTCATTTCCATTTTAATCATGAACCAAACATGCCCTAAGTTTGTAGGTGAAGAAACACTTTATATAATATACACGCCAAGAATAATTCTCTTTTCTATTCAATGTGAGGCTAATATCTTAAACAAGACCATGAAGAAACTGCACAATTAGCCGTTGAATTGGAATTTAACTTGATTAACGAGTTATATAATTTGTACCAATTGATGTGATGAACTTCATTTCTTTTTAGTGATCGAGTTATGTACTCTGCTAAACACCAATAATTCCTCTAATGGAGAGAAATCTTTTCGCCGTTTCAATTGCCCTAAGATAATGTGGCTGCTTATTTAGTTGTTACGCGCATCACCATTTGTAGATAACAAAACAATTAATGCAAAATAAAATAACTTATTACAAACAGAATTTATTATGTTAGAAACTAAACTGCAATGTTTATAAAATTTCAAACATCAAAATATTTCAATCAAAAAAGTTCCTGGAGTAATCTAGATTTCGAGATTGAGAAAGTCTTCTTTTCAACATTTATTCTACGCCCTAATCAAAAATCTATAAATTATGTAAAGTACGTATGGATAAGAAAAAAATAAAATTAACATCATTTCAACATGAAATTCTTATATTAATTTTAATTAATCACTTCACATATCACATAGAAAAATGGAATTAATTAGATACATTCATATTCTAGCTAGATGGCATATACCTGGTATAAAGGGTTCTTTTTTTCTTTTTTTTTTTTTTGTCCCTCTCCTTGAAGTTGTTCCTGCTCTCTTATCCCAAGCACAATCATGAAGAAACAAAGAAAATTAATATTTGGTAGCAACTGAGTTAATAAAACATAAATATAGAAATAAAAATATAGAAAAGTATATGGTACCGGCGGATATTTTAAAAAATATAATAGATAATTTATTCGGTATTGATTAATATGAAGTGCTTGAATTAGGTAATTAATTCATTGATTATTTATTGATAATTTTACTTTAAAAAATTAATAAATAATTCAAAGAAATATTCGGACACTCAAACATTCATAAAATGTTCGTGATATTTCAAAACATCGAAGAATTTTATTAGTATATATGATGCCAAGAAACCACAAAAAGTAACAGTATATATATATATAGTTTCAGAAGCTTGAAAATTCTTCTTTCTAAATTAACTACACAAAAAATATACCCTACATTAAATAATAGTATTGTATTACATAAGATGGTAATTAAGAGCGTAATTAAGATTAATGTAGTAATATTATATTGAAAATAATATTTTACAATAAGTTTATTTATAATAATTTATGTATATATTTACGTGCAATATGCTAGCTTTTGACTAGACGTTATTATAACTGTGACTGAAAAAAAAAAATTCAGAAAGATCGAGTTAGCGCTTATAAAAGTACGCACGTCCCTAAGGAATTGGTCGCCCTATAGATTTTAGCCTACTGCTGGGAGAAGAATCTTTTATTAAGCATTCATGTCACATAAAATATATTTTAAAATAAGCTAAATTATATTAGAAAACTTGGCCCTCTGTAAATATCCGTTTTTTCACTTTTTCCATAACTTTCAAAAATCTATATTTTGTCTCCTTAAAGTTTCAGAAATAATTTTAGGAGCGTACATCATTAATGGAAAGGGCAAAATGATCAAATTACCCTTACTTTCTCTATAAGAAAAAAATAATTTTTTAATATATTTTTATCATTTTGAAGGGTATTTTCGGTATAAATTATAAAAATATGGACAGAATAGTGATGCAATCCTGACGAAAGGAGGCTAAATGCAATAATTTGAAAATAGTTCAATCAACCAATTTGAAAAGAGCCATTTAATTATAACATATACGATATATCTTAAACCAATTATATTATGCGAGAAACGATATAAAAGAGTTCAATCAAGGGCAATATTGTGATTGCACATCGCAAAAAATAATGCTTTAAAATTTTCTTTTCTCATAATTTAATGCAATATGGATATTACTGGATAGGATGTTGTAAATTCCAGGTAGAAATATATAAAACATACCTCAACTATATATTACTCGTTTTGATCTGACTATCTAATCATTAAAAAATTTAATTTTACTATCAAATCTTTTAGTTTATTTAATTACAATCAGTTAGTGATCCTTTAACATCAAAAATTGAATACGTAATTTATCTTCACGGATTTAGTTCGTATATATGTTTTATATAATTCACAATATTATAAATTTATTATAGTAAATAATTAGTTTAAGTATTATATCTGAAGAACCATTAAATAAAAAAAAAAAAAAAATTAGATATTAAAATTAAAATAGTTAAATTAAAATAATTTATAGTTGATATAAGTTTTATAAACTTTTAGGGCTAAATTACAAAAAATCTCCCTGTCAATACCCGCTTTTTCACTTCCCCCTGTCATTTAAAACCCTACACTTTGCCCCATTGAAAAATAAAAAATGTTCATAAGGGGTATGGTGTTAACTGTGATGCTAAAATGACCAAATTACCCCCCACCATCTTCGTCTTCTCCCCTATCTCGCTCAGCCGTCGTCTCTCCTCTTCCGTTCTTCGCTCAACCGCCGTCTCCCCTCACCATCTTCGTCCTCCACCTGCTCCCCCGCTCCTCCTGCACCCTCGTCGCCCCTCTCTTTCGGCGACGATAAGGAGGAGATCGGGGTGGGTATGGACGGAGAGGTGAGCGAGGGCGAGGCGGCGAAGGAGTGCGGGAGCATGTGTTGGCGCGGATGGAGAGGTGGGCGAGGGCAAGGAGACGGAGGAGGGCGAGGCGGCGGAGTAGGGCGAGACAGCGTGGGCGGCGAGGAAGGAGGCGGCTGAGGGTATTTTAGGTATAAAAAATATATAATAATAGGATATAAACGGAATCCTAACGGAAAACTGACGGCGGGAGCCAAAGTGAATATTTTTTATTTTTCAAGGGAACAAACTATAGATTTTTAAATGACATGAGAAAGTAAAAAAGCGGGTATTGACAGAAATTTTTTTTGTAATTTAGTCAAACTTTTACCAAAATTTATTTGGAGCATATATATATATATATATATATATATATATATATATATATATATATATATATATATATATATATATATATCACACAAAACACTCTTTCTACAGGATTGTACTGCCAATAGAGGCGCGTGTCTCTGTGGGATTGGAAGCGGTAGGACAGGGTCGGGACTGGAGTGGGGCCCACCGCCCACCGAAATAGCCCGGGAACGTGGAACGGCGCTCGCTTTGTCCCCCTCCCATCCGGACGAAGCGGATCTCACCTGGGATCGCGCGTCACATCCGCCCCCATCATTTCCCTCCTCAATTGATTTCTTACCAATCCTTAGCTTCGAAGCATACGGGATTGAGTGGGCGTAACAACAATTACAAATATTATTTTCCAACAGGATCAACCGAATGCGCACCGAGCTCTTGACCTATAAAGACTCTGCTGAACTATTGGACTGTGCTAGGCTGACTTTTTTTTTTTTTTTTTTTCCTACGGAGGCCTTAGTTGCTTCCATCTTGTACGCCTAATTTATCTTTCTTAATGAATGAAGCAGTTAGCTTGCTACCTATTTCTCAAAAAAAAAAAAAAAAAAAAAAAACAATTACAAATATATCATACGTTTTTTTTTTTTTTGAGGGCTTGTAAAGAAGAGATCTCTTTGGACGATATATTATAAGATAGCTAACAATAGTACAACAACACAATATAAGAATATTATAGAAAGCGGTTAAGTCGTTTTAAAAAAAAAACAACAAAAACAATGAATATGTTAATTATATTATTCCTTATTTAATTCATATGTATTTTTTGCATATAGATTTTTTTTTGGGGTGTCAGGAATATTTTATTGAATATTTTAATGATTTCTTATGCATTAAATTAATTAAGAGTACCGTAACGAATGGTGCATTGTGTGTAAATGAAAATTCCTCCAAAGACAGAGGAAATAAAGGAGCTAGAATGGCACCTTTCACGTAGTAAACGTGTGGTGATGGTACAACATATATATCTTGCATAATCTCATGTAACATCAAGTGAGAAGTGATGTGTATATAATGATTAAAGCATGCGGTTTAATTGGTGGTCTTTGGAGAGTTGTTTTCAAAGTTGCACCGATAATCCAAAGCTTAATCATTCTTGTCTAAGTGCTTTGATTTATTTGGTCTCAACTGGAGAGTTGTTTTCTAGCTAATTATAAAGATTTTGTTTTATTTTTTTGATATATATATATATATATATATATATATATATATAATTTGTATTTGTATGAACAATAATTGGGATAGTAACCGCACGTTGGCCCTAATCGCCAGTGCATGGTCTAATATTAATCGATTAATTTATGCTTCAGTTGTTCTTTACAATTAACCTTTGACAAGAGTAACAACCATATCATGCATGGAGTCAAAAGGTTACTTATACGAACCTAGCTACGAGATGTGTGGGGCCTTCATTTGTATATGTGTATAGTAATTAGCAAAAGGATTGAAGGGAACCACAACAAAAGTCAACAAGGGAATTGTTGAAAGCTATTTTAAGTCATAGGGAGTAGAAATAAAGTTGGTTGGAAAGTCTTTTTTGCACGGCTATGCAATTTCTTTTTTTTTTCTCTTGGAAAAAAATGAAATTCGAGAACAACTTGAACAGATGCTTCGAATTGTGGTGCATGAATTTCTTAGCAAGAATGGCTGAGAATTTACCTAGCTATATATCAGGGGCAAAGCGAGGATTCAATCACAAGGGGGGCCAAAGTATATGCAAATATAAATTAACTTCAGCGGATAAATAAGATTTTATCTAATTAGAAAATTTGTTGGTTAAATAACTAATGTAAATTTTTTTAAAACTATTTTAATTTACACTCGATTAACTTCTAATTATTTTATTTGCATTATTTCATTCAAATAACTTAGGAATTTTACTAAATTTAACAGTAAGTCACTTTATGATCTAATTTGGACTTTTTTACAAAATAATTCTCTAAAATTTGGTAATTTGCAAAATAACCCTGCCCAAATTATATTTGGAAAACTAACGTAGGTGTCAGGGTAGAGATTTTCTCTGAAGACGGTGAATCGTTCACCGCCTTTAGTAAGGCGGTGAACGATTCACCGCCTTCCTAATTTTCCATAATAGCGGTGCATCATTCACCGCCTTTCGCTTATTTACTGTTTCTTTCTATATCCCATATATAATTCTAACAACCACATAAAAATTTAATAAATCACATATAATCTTGACAACCTGAAAATCCTATCCATATAATTTCATATAATCTTAACAGCCTGAAAATTCTAATAACCTATCCATATAATTTCATATAATCTTAACAACCTGAAAATTCTAATAATCTATCCATACAATCCTAACAATCAAATAAATTTTTTAATAATCCACATATAATCCTATTTTATTTTCTATATAATTTATGCACAATTTTAACTAATGTATGCGGCGAACGATTCACCGCCTGTAAAAGATATGGGAGAATGCTCACCGCCTTTAAAAGACATGGGAGAATGCGGTGAACGATTCACCACGTTTCGAAAAAAATCTCACGTGGATCCTATGGGCGAAGAGAGGGTTAGTTTGCCAAATATAAATATGACAGGATTATTTCGCAAATTATAAAATTT
Organism: Puya raimondii; assembly: GCA_016920855.1. Taxonomy (NCBI): domain Eukaryota; kingdom Viridiplantae; phylum Streptophyta; class Magnoliopsida; order Poales; family Bromeliaceae; genus Puya; species Puya raimondii. The sequence goes on along the minus strand of JABWPP010000049.1, from coordinate 39,412,202 downwards.
TAAAAGGTTATTTTGTAAAAAATTCCTCTAATTTCTTAGTTTTTAGAAAACAAAGTATAACAATTAATCAAAAACTATTGTTATTAAATAAAATATTAATTTCTATAACCTACATCGATGGTGGAGTTGCAAGTGAAGTTACAACTACTTTACTCTTGCATTCATGCATGGTAAAACTTCTATAACCTTAATTTGCACTTGAATTGATGATTTCTAAACTTGCAATTAAAGGAGATCTAATGTATGGAAATTTATTTCTAAACTTTTTTTTTATTTCTATAACTCCTAATATTAAGTTTGCCTCTAAATACTTATAACTTGTGACAACTTAATTCTCGGTAACTCTTAATCCTATAAAGCTTATATATAGAGAGAGCTTCTCTACTCTTTTGTACACAAACAAAAACATATATTCTATTATCACTGTCTCTAGACTTCTTTGAGAGAGAGAGGCCAAAGAAAGGAGCAGTTCTTCTATACTTTTAATTAGTAATAAATCCGGTTCATAGTTGAACCGGTACTACCGTCAACACAATAAAAACCAGTTTAATAGGTCATGAAATTAAAAATGGTATTGTTGAAATAAACAATCTATTATAATTGGTCCGTTTTAGTCAAGTCCAAAATGGGAACAACAAGAAAACCAAAATGAAAATAATAGAGGCAACATAGTCTCCTTCTTCCTCACTGCCGTTTTCGGCCATGACTCAGATTCATTATTTTCTTCTTCCTCTTTAAAAAGATAATATATATATATATATATATATATAGAGAGAGAGAGAGAGATCTTCGTGGGTCTTTTATATATTGTCATATTTTAGAGAAAAAAAAGAATCAGTCACTCATTTCTTTCTTTAAAAGATGATAAAAGAGGGAGAGAAGAGAGATCTTCATGAAGCTTCCATATAGTCATATTTAGAAAAAAAGAAAAGAAAAAATTAGTTACATCATTTCTATTTTATAAGAAAAAAAAATTTGGTACACCCCCATAAAAGAATGTAAATATTACACCTTCTATTCTAGATTCACAAATATTTATATAATTTTTAGTTAAAAAAAATTAATGTGACATGTAGAAAATGATTACCCTTCAACAAAGAAGGTGTATCATTAGCACTACTACTCTCATAACTAGAGAAAAAAAAGGGTAAAAATATTGTATAGAGAACCCTTCAAATATAGTCCATTGTGAAACAGGCCCCTCAACTTTAATTTTTCTGATTTGACACTTTTATCTTCTATTTTTTTATTTGAATTATTCTACTCATTAAGCTAATAATTTTGTTAAATTTAATGGTTTAATTAGCTCTTACCGGTTAAATAATCTAACTTACTATCAATTAATTAAATGATCAAATTTGATAAAATTGACAAAAAATTTAATAAAATTTTTAATTTTTAATTTTTAATTTTTAATTAAAAGTAGTAAATTCCTAAAAGTCAAAAAGGTTAGAGGTGCCAATCCAAAAATAAAAAGTTTAGGTGGCTATTTTAGAAATGCCTGTAGTTGAGACTGTCTCCGTCCACTTTTACCTGAAGAGGTGTCTTGAACAAAATGAAGAGGGACAAATGGAAAAATTACTATATGCATTTGGTGTATAAGTGTCATGCCCGGGCTGTAGCACTCTGAATTTCGGTGCGTTGTATCGAACTTTACTAAATTTGATAAAGTTCGATGGAAGCCGATAATGGCTGGTGTGGAATCGGGTTCCGAAGGTTTCGGAACATTATGGGTACGAGTGGAAACCCGAAAATCAAAAAATTATGAAGAAGGGACCAAGTGGAGCAAAACTGCTCACAGGGTCCGGACCCTGGAAGTTGGGGTCCGGACAATGAAGTCTACGGGCAGCCACGGTCCGGACCCGGATGTCACGGTCCGGACCCGAGCTGGTTTCCGAGTTGGGGTGCGTACGGGTTCCGGACCCGGACACCAAGGTCCGGACCCGGCCTGCGCACTGGTCAGTTATCAGTGCGGGGTCCGAACCCCACTTGCAAGGTTCGGACCCGGCTGAGGCAGAATGCCCAGTGAGGGGTATTTTGGTAATTTCGCGGTGAATAGGTTATGTAGGGGGGGCTGAGGTCTTTCCCCTCATTCCTCTTCACTTTCCTCTCATTCCCTCTCCCTCTCCCTCACTTTCTCTCTCTAGAGATCTCTCCAAAGCTTGGAGAAGTGGTGGATTGGAGCTTGGAAAAGGACTTCCAATGTGCAAAGAAGCTTCTTGGTGCAAGAAGAAGCTTGGGAGCTAGGGCTTTGAGGTGAGTTCTTGTGATTTAGAGTTTAAACCTTAGATTTAATCCTTCAAGATGAGGTTTTTGGAAACCCTATACAATCTCTACCATAAATGGTGGAAGATTGGCCATGAAATGTAGGGTTTGGCTTGCATGTATGCAAACCCTAGGTAGATTTGGGACTTTTGTCATGGAAGGTTCTAAAAATATTTGGACCTTCGGGAATTGCAATTGAGGCATAGGAAATCATGTTAGAACAATTGATTTCAAGTATTGAGTTGATTTATGGTTTCGTAACGAGTAACGAACCGTTTTCTTATAGAAGCTTGGGTTGAAGCAAGAACTCAAGGCTTGGACACTTAGGGGCTTGAGGAATACAAGAATTTGAAAGCTCTTGAGGTGGGTTTGTGTTTACCGAAGTGATTAGGTCACTTCCATGTCTAGGAAAAATATCCATTTAAAGATAAAATGGTATGTGTTGTGAACCCTAGAACTTGCATGTTGGCAAAAGTAAAATCATGATAGGTAGAGCAATGAGCTCCTATTGCATGATATAGAATTCAAGTATAATTTAATTATCTATACTTGTTGCATGGTTGCATGTATGATTGGAACCTAGTGTTATTGAACATAGGTTGGAACATGTGAGAATAGAACCTAGTGTTATTGAACATAGGTTGGAACATGTGAAAATAGAACCTAGTGTTATTGAACATAGGTTGGAACATGTGAGAATGGAACCTAGTGTCATTGAACATAGGTTGGACATGAGATTGGAACCTAGAGTCATGGAACCTAGGTTGAGAATGAGAAAGTAAACCTAGTGTCATTGAACATAGGTGAGACTTAGTGACTTGAACCTAAGGTCATGAGACTTAGGTTGGCAAGTAAAAAATGTGAACAACGGGATGTGCGACGATTTTGCTATCCCGGGTAGGCGACGATTTCGCTACCATGCCATGAGTTGGCGGTGTTGACACGGGATGTGCGACGATTTTAATATCCCGGGTATGCGACGATTTCGCTACCACGCCATGAGTTGGCGGTGTCGAGATGGGATGTGCGACGAGGTTGCTATCCCGGGTATGCGACGAGTTCGCTACCCATGCCATGTGATGGCGGTGTTGAGATGGGGTATGCGACGATTTTGCTATCCCGAGTATGCGACGAGTTCGCTATTCGAACTAGGAGGTGACGAGTTCACTCCTTGAATGTTGGAACCCTTATGGTGAGACGGCGATTCCGAAACCATAAGTAAATGACAAGTAATTGAACTTAGTCAATGTGAAATATAGGATGAACCTAGGAGAGAATGATAAGTTATATTTCATTTGGTTGCATCCTTTATGTTTATTTACAAGCATGTAAATAATTGTTGCATAGTTATCTGTGATCTAACTTATGCATATGGTATTTTTTTAGACCTGGTGGGTCGAGCTTCTCTCTTGGGTGGCCTTACCCACTGGGAACTATGTTTATAGTTCTCACCCCACGTTTTCCAGGTCCTTCCGCCAGTGAGGCGGCGGAGCGAGGCAAGGGTTTAGCTCTCTAGGCCCTTCCATTTTGGTGATATATAGAGTTGTACCCATAGTCTTGGACTTTGATAGTATAGGAGATTTTCATTACATGTATGAAACTTATGTATTCCATAGTTTTGGAACATGGTGTATGGAATGAAAAGAAAAATTTGGGCATGTATAAATGTGCAATGTGATGTAATAGAAGTAGAACTTCTTTACGTTGATGCTTTCCTTGTGCAACTCTTGTACTCCATTCCTAGTTGGAACCTCGTGGATAAGCTTGTGTTGTGACGCCTTGGGCGGGTAGAAGAGGTTCTATCCGTTCGGCGGGTTTGGGGCATGCGCCCGTGCGGTTATCCTTTCCACCTAGTTGGTGTTAAAGGCTCGACGGGGCGTGACACGGGCCCTAGTGGAAGCCCACCTGGCACGTGCACAGACCCGCCGTGTACACCAAGCACCCCCGGTGCACACAAGACGTCTACAACAAAAATCTCAAAAAGGAAGGTATAATATATCCTAAACTTGATAATCAGAGCAAGTATAAAATTCTATCACTTACAAAACTAATACATGATCCATCCACAAGATATACGTTAAGTTTAAACAAAAAAGGTACATCTTATGAACATCCAGTAGGTTCCTATACTATATACAAGGTACACATTTCACATCTAAAATCCAAAAGAAAGGTGTCTTGGGTCCACCTATAGAAAAATCGAAGAAGCTCTAGCTAGACGCGATCCCCTTGCCGCAATCCCTAGCCTCTTTCGCTGTGGAAGGCTATGTAATAAAAAAAAAAAAAAAACAACCAATGGAGGTGAGAACTATTAAACAATAGTTCCCAGTGGGTAAGCCAACGAGAGTGGCAAAATACACCACTAGGTCAACTGAGGCAAAGATAGTAAGCATCTATAATTTAAACATGGATATAGCAATTGGAATGAAAAAATTCAATTACTATTATGCCTCTAATAGCTAAGTCAACAACATGTATAGCTCCACTTTCATCATGCTTACTAGAATAAGTGATTTAATATACATATGCAACTACCATGTATGCATCAACTAAGTGTGATGTACAATTGTCCAGTTTAGTTAACTTTTATCCAATCATAGGGGACTTACACGAGGTAACGTCCCGGCTTGTGCCATGCCTAATGGTCCCGTGGTAGTCAACATTCTCCCGCTAGGAATGAGCCTCCCCCACGGCATCCCACTCGGCGCCCAATCCCGCACGGGTGAGCATGTTGTCGCAAAGACCAAACTCCGGAGTGCCGGCTTGTAGGGAGCGACTCTCACAAGCTTGTGCGAATGAGCACAAGGGCAAACAAGCATGATCAAAAGCGTACGAGTCCTCATTCGTCATGTCTAAAATATGAAATTCCCAATGACAATCAATAGGTCGGTTACATGTCAAAATGTCATATCTAGTCCAACTAGATTTAAGTGCTAGTTACTTTGTCTAATAACATGTCTTAAACATACAATGTACCATGCTCCCTTTTAACCATAGCAATTATCAAATAATGCCATTCAATTTTTACTCAATTAAGTAGCTCCACTAACCATGTAGTGACCATTACGATACAATCCAACTATAACATGCATAAATACTTGAACAAGAGAAAGATAATTTAACATGCATGTCATTATGATGTATTCCCCTACTACATAGAGTAAGCAAATCTTCATACATTAGATGATTATGTCATGTGTTCAAAAATTCTACGATGTTATGAGTACCATGCTAAACCATTTATTTAGTCCTATAACAAGATAGGAGACATAGGGGGAGTTCATCCATTTCGGTGAGGTTAAACCCACCGGATAACCGTTGAAAGCTAGATCAATACTCAAACGAAGATGCCCCCTAGACTTCTTGTACCCTGAAAATTTTTTCCAAAGGGTTACAAGCTCCTAAAAACCTCACCACGAAATTCACTTAAAATTCAAGTGAAAATAGATAAAAATTACCTCAAATCAAAAGAAATTTGCTCAAAATCCAAATCAAAGCAATGGGGCTTCAAATCCAACCAACAAGAGTGTTCTACACTCATCAATTTTATCTCAAAAGCTTCCAATAAGAAAACCTCAAAATAAACCCTAGTTTTCATAAAAACTAGGTTTTCTTCCAAATCTCTTGCAAAACTCGCAATTAGAGGAGCAAGAGAACTACTAACCTCAATTAGAGCTCCAAACCAAGCTATAAGATGCTAGTGTTGAAGTTTAATTCTTAAACAAGCTTCTGTTAGTTATATGCCCTATAAGCCAATCGGTGTCACAATTTAAAGGATTAATTTCAGTGTACTTTTTTTTAAAATTAATAAACTGATATTCTTCATTCATATCATTGCCAAATGTATATATATAAATCGTCCATAGAATTAATAGTAGAAAAATTATATTTCTAAGATGTTAGAAATTTGAGACATACATTCTTCTGTAATTAATTCTTAAATGCTCCTGATCATAGGATTATCACGAGGGCGGTGATAAATTCGGTTAGATCAGTGTATGTTGGACTTCCCTTATGGGATGACGAGTCTTAAGTCATTAGTGTGGTGACACTAGAGTAAGCATACAGGTAAATGTTGGAGAATAATTTCACTGAGCGTGACCAACTATGAACAATCACAGTGAATTGTCAGTGAATTGTCAGTCTACTCACTTGTCAGTGAATTGTTCCATGCTGTAGTGGTGTGAGTGATCCTTTGACCTGAGGCGCCACGGTTACCTTGTGTGTGGGTTATTGTAGTTTGACTTGTAAGATAGGGGGTGCCCAAGGATCTATCTAGAGTATATCTATCACCTAGAGGGGGGTGAATAGGTGTAACAACTAAATACACAAATCTCAATGCAATAAAAATAATGCGGAAAATAAAATCAGCACACTGAGATTTACGTGGGAAACTCCACTTTGGAGAAAAACCCACGGGACCAACACGCGAAAAACAATCCACTAAGATTAAAGGATTACAAGGTGATTACCGACTCCACGGACTTAACCTCTCCTTCGTCTTCAGCGGATCTCGCGCACTCACGGTGTGGCGCCCCAACTTCCCAGGGGGTCACCCATCCTAGGACTACTCCCGTCCTAGCACGCTTAACTCTCTCAACCTCTTCGGCCTTGCCACCGCCGAAAATGCTTAAGCCGGGTTGAGAGTTTAGCCCTATTATATCTCATATATAGGACTAATCTGGGGTCTCACAATCTCCCCCCCTTTAAGCCCTGATGTCCTCGTCAGGCTCAGACTCACAAGTACCAGGCGATGTGAGACGTCTCGCTAGCCTGTCATTCAGACCCGGCTCAGCCGAGACCCATCTCACACTTCCGGCTGGTAATTGGCTCTGATACCAACTGTGGCGCCCCAACTTCCCAGGGGGTCACCCATCCTAGGACTACTCCCGTCCTAGCACGCTTAACTCTCTCAACCTCTTCGGCCTTGCCACCGCCGAAAATGCTTAAGCCGGGTTGAGAGTTTAGCCCTATTATATCTCATATATAGGACTAATCTGGGGTCTCACACACGGCCGTCCACACCTCACGTCTGAATCCACAGACGCCACGTCTCGAATCCACGAGACGCCTTGCTCCGAATCCACGAAGCCTTCACGATCCGAATCCACGAACCGCCTTTAACACGTCGAATCCACGACGCTAAGAGGAACACGATCTCAGGGTTTATTCTGGTGATTCCTTGCTTAGAATTTCATTAAGAACCAGAAGAACAAGTTCTAAGCAAGAGGGAGATCAATTCGACATATGAAATAGAAATTACAACTATCTCGAATTGATCTCGGAGGCTATTTTGTGGGAAAAGGTTTAGAACGAAAATCCTAGCCTCTAAGGTTTCTCAATTACGAATTCTGAGATGTTCAAAAGTTAGAGAGAACCCCCATAGGTTATTTATAGGTGTTGGAATCAAATAGACTCGGATTAAATCAAAACATACCAAATCTGGCACTGTATACCGGTATACGTAGGCAGATACCGGAATGCGATGACGGAAACAGTTTCTCACGCAAACGCATTCCGGTACTATAACTCCAGTACCGGTATACTACAAATCAGTACCGGTACTAGAATGAACATACCGGTATACAATTCCGGAAACAGTTTTTCAACTTCGGTTTTGAGGAACACCAGATTGGATTCCGGAATTCACTTGCATACCGGTATCAGATTAGGCATACCGGTATGTGACTCCGGAATTTCAATAAAAGAGTTTTATCAAAGAATCAAAAGTTCCTAAAAACTCATTTAATCCGATTTTAAACATACACATGATTCCAATACCATAATTAACTATGAATCACCATATAACCAATAAAACTTACCTTCACGTCGTGATTCAAACATGAGTCGATGGTTGTCAATGCTTGAAGTCTCGGAATCTTCAACAAGTTCACGAAGCACTCGACCTTCAAGACTCCGACTCAACAACTCACGAAATATGCCAATACAAAATCCGTAACAATCTCCCCCTTTGGCAATTTCGTGACAAAACCTAAAATACAAGTTCTACCCGAACCAAAATAATAGAAATTCATTGCCATCACCACAACAATGAACTTCACGCGTGTATGATCCAAAACATAAAACCAAAATTACAAATGGTTCAACCTCCTAAGACAAACTCTATGACTTAGGACTTGGAGTCTTGAAGTCTTAAAAGAAAATCCTGCAAAAACAACTTCAGACACACACACAGGTAGAGACAAGCAAGTCAAGTTAGTAAAATGTTATATCATCTTTCCCCCTTTTCGTTTCTCCCCCCCCTCAATATAGTTCTCTCCCCCTAACTATAGTTCACTATAACTCTCTCTCCCTTAGTATGATCCTCTCCCCCTTTTTGTCAAAAATTGCCAATCAAACACAGAAAGAGATAACAATAACAATAACTAAGCAAGTAGAGTTAGTCCAGAGAAACAAGTCCAAAAATAGAGAGGAAATATCAAGCAGATAACTAAGACAAATACGAAATAGTGGAAAAGTGAAAACAAGATAAGAGATAGAACACGTCACTCTCCGTCGTCACTATCGTTGTCTTCTTCACCTTCAGTGCCCGGAAGGTGCTGCTCAAAAGAGGGAGGATCAGGTGGATGTGAAGTACTAGGACCTGCACCACCGGCAACGTCATCATGACGACAAGTAAGAATCTCTAAGATTTTCTTCACACCGTCCTCGACATTCTTAAGTCTGTCCTCCAGTGCTCGGAAGCCCCGCTCAACTCTCTTCTTGAAAGATCGTAATTCATGACGAAGAGAGACCTCGGTAGCTGCTCCCCCTGAGCTAGAGGACCCACCACGCTCAACAGGACGGGGCGCGGTACTAGGAGTAGTAGTAGAGTAGCCTTTAACGTGTTGAAACGTCTTCAAAGTGCTGACCGACTTAGCCAAGGTAACTCCATCAATAGGTCCTAAACCATAGTCATACTTGTTGCAAGACGTATCTACTCCATGTGCTTCCAAAATACGTGTAATCAGAATAGAAAATGGTAGAAGCTCACGACGTCCAGAAGCATGAATAACAGTAGCCATACACTGCCACATCAGAAAAGGGATGTTGATGTTGAGTCCCACTGCATACTCCGGATGACCAAGTAAAAAGAGAAGCACTAAACGGTCCCACCGGATGCGTTTTGTGCCAACTGTCGGCACAATGTTGTAGCAGACGATCAAAGAAAGAATGTGATATTCGGGCTTCAATTCTCTTGATTCCACAAACAAACGGTTTGTATATGTGCCCGGTTTGCATAGGGCATCTGTCATGATCTCCCAATGTGACGACGGTTGAATATGCCCTTGAGTATACGATAAACCCGTGGTGCTCACATTTAAACCAAAAATCTCTCCAACAGTGTAAGGAGTGACCACCACGCGTACACCTCGAACCATGGTCTCAAACTGATAATTTTCGGTTTCAGAGTCTTCATAAGTAACATGCCCACGCAGATAAAATTCCCGAATTAATTCCACGCAAAAGGGGGCACGAACAGGAAGGCGACCGACTGGTTCGATCGGAGCTCGTTGAAGTAGTTGAGCGAAGTCTGGAAATTCACGTGACAGCTCGCCGAAGTTCACATTACGCTCCGCATGACAAGCCTTGCTTGCATAAGCCATCTGCCGAGTAGAGAAAACAGCTCCAGTATCTGCTCCCCGTTTGGTACGACGTTCCTTTGCACTCGGTTCGCGAATAACCGGACCACCGGTGCTCCGACGAGGTGGAGAAGAAGCTCTTTCCCGACGAGTAGAACCCTCAAGAGCTTTACCCTTTCCGCGATCAATTTGTTCTTCTGGAGCATACTCGGAGCCCTCCGACTCGGTGCTCGAGGAGTCCTCCTCGACACGTGTCCTCTTGGTGACATGTTGCTTGCCGCGACCACGACCACGACTACCACCGGCAGCCATCATCATCACGAGCACAAGAATAACCGAAAATGCCATTTTTCCTATGCAACAAAGCACACAAAAAAATAAAGATCAAGATAACATTGTCTTTTAATTTCGAATGAGCGTTATAATCAGCAAGACATGCATCAAGAACATCATATGCTAGTTTCATGAGGTTTCATTCATCAACAAAAATTTTCTAGCAAAAACCCTAAAAGTGCCCCAAAACATGCCTTAGAACAAAGATCAAAGAGAAATAACATGTTATTCTCGGATCTAAGTGTATTAGAACAAAGCTTGCATGTATCTAAACTCATTTCAAGCATAAACCCTCAAGAAATTTTAGTAAAAACGAAGATCGATCGTCAACCCAACAAAAACATGTAAAAATAGATAAAAACTAGGGTTTCGAGAATGCAAGAAGATAAACTTACAAATCCAAGGTGAAAAACACAGATCTGGAAAAGATTCACGTCAGGGAGCTCTTAGAGAGAGAAAGAGAGAGTTTTGAAACCGTTTCAATGTGTTTTGAAAAAACAAAATACCGGAATATAAGCAGATTCCGCAGGCGCATACCGGTATGCGATACCGTATACCGGTATGCAATGTAAATTTTCCGAAAAACAGCTCTCGGTTTAAAAAACAGAAAAACATGGTATACCGGTATTCCTTTTATATATATACCGGTATGCAGAGAGAAAAATACAGTGTATGCCCTTTTCATAAAAAATCACATGTAGAATATTCATCCCTTGATAATTTCACGAAAATTAAACATTTTAATCCAAAATTATCATGATGCAAATACAATAGTGTAAAAAATTTCAGTAATCATATATAAATCAAAATTAAGTCATCACTAATAATCTATAGACTTAAATTCTATCAAGATGTAACCGGTTTATGAAGATGACTTAAGAAATTCATTAAAAAGACAATTATTTGTCGCACAAATGTTCAAATTTTGAGATAAACTTTAATTACAGGGGGTGGCTCTTTGAGCATCTTACTTGCATGAGGATCACCTTATGACTCCAAAAAAAATGTAAACATATTTCCATTGCACGCTTTTGCAATCATAATTTTTTTTTTTTTTTTTTTTCGGATATGCCAATCAATTCATGTGGTAGCTGCACACACTAACCGGACGACCGGGGTGGTAGCTCTTTCCTCCATGTGGTGGTAGTTTTCACACTCCTTTAAAGGATGTAACTCTTTCCACATCTTACAAGCAATATTTATATAATAATATTCCCCCTTATTTCAGCAATCTCTTAATTGAAAATACATGTGACAAATTAGAGTCTGTAAGAGAATAACCATCCATCAAATTCAACACACACAACCGAGATAGATTAAGCTTCTAGAGATTATACATGATTACGCAAATTTGAAGAATATAAAAATTATGAAATCTCACAATATAGTATTTCCAAAAAAAAAATAATAAAGATGGAGTAAAATCGATAATTAACGTGAGATTTAAAAAGAGAGTGAATGAATGTGAATCAACAAACATCTAAGGCACAAATTAATGTAGAAAGGAAAAAACACAAGTCGACACAGTCTTAAAGCATTAAAATAACAAAAGTAAGTAACAAAAAGCAATGATCAAATAGGATATGCAATAAATATGGATCAATGCAAAATTTCTAATATATTAATGCTTAAGACAAGGAAAGATATCACCTTTCCGAATCCAAACTTGTAGGATTCTCGGTTGACTTGGTTTATTAGAATGAAGCTCCGCTCTCTTCGGCTTTTGTGCAACCCTTGATCTGCGCATAGATTTTTCCTTTTGTTGTGGCTTAGACAGTAGGTTGATCTTCGCATTTTGACCCGTTTGAATTTTCTTTTGAGTCCTCGGGAGTTGCCGGATTGTTGAAGATGCCATTTTCTTTTCACTTTTGCGACAAAACCTTTTAATATGTCCTTGAATCCCACATTTATGGCATACAATCTCCTTTACTTTGGATGGAGTTTTAGATGCTGAAATTTCACTCCTTTTAACATGGGTTCTTTCATATCCGACTCCAATTTTATCCGTTTGACCAAGTCCAAGCATGTTATCAAGTTTCTTTGATCCGGAGGAGAATTTTTGAATATCGGATTTAAGTTTGTGGACTTGTTTGGTCAAAACTTGGTTGGAAGCAAAAATTTCCTTGTATTGTAGTTCGAGAAAACCAACCTTTTCTTGATTCGCTTTGATCGATACCTCCGCTTGAACTAGCTTCTCTTGGAGGATTTTATTACTTGTTAGCATTTGATCCTTTTCCTCCGCAAGAGCTTTAGTAGAATTTTTTAATTCATTGTTTTCTCCTTCAAGCTCAAGTAGCCGCCTCCGTTGCTTCTTGTTTAGCTTAGCCAATTTTTTCGATTCAATTAGAAGTTGGTTGTAGGCATCGGCTAAATCTTCATCATCCGACTCCCCCTCGCTAGTGCCGTTTTCGCTCGACGTTTCATGCACAGAAGGAGAAGCAAAGGGGTTAGCAATAACAGATGATAAACAAAAAACAGAGGGAGAAGAAGAAACATGTGAACATAAAGCAATATTATCATTATTTTCTTCTTCATTAGAGCTCGAATCGTTTGAGGTAGAATCATCCCAAGTTTTAGCTTGTAAGGCCTTCTTATCATAGGATTTCTTCGAGGGACAAACTGTGGCGATATGACCATATCCTCGGCATTTGTAACATCGGATTTCACCTACAAACTCATCCGTTTCTTTAGAAGACTTTCCAAGCTTCTTTTCTTTAGAATATTTAGAATGAGAAGATCCGTTAAAAGAAGGCTTTCGATTTGAGGATGAAGCTTGAATGTTGTGATTCTTCCTAAACTTCCGACGAAACTTCTTAGTAAGAAGTGCCATTTGATGTTCAAAATTTTCAAGAGAAACTTCATCGTCGGATTCGGTATCCTCATCGTCCTCCTTTGTCGTATTGAGTGCAGCACCTGTACTTTTAGAGAAAGACTTGGAAGAAGATTGATTAGTAGGAAAAGTCATTTCATAAGTTTGTAAAGAGCCTACTAATTCATCAACTTTCATATCATCCGGATGATTGATCGTTTCAATAGCCGCGACTTTAGCCCTAAAACGCTCCGGAAGTGTTCGAAGGATTTTTCTAACGACTTTAGATTCCGGGATTTTCTCTCCCAAGTTAGCACATGTATTAATGACATCTTGAAGTCTAGTAAAATAATCAATAAATGATTCATGCTCCTCCATGCGTATCGAATCAAATTGACTCGTAAGCATTTGAAGCTTTTGTATTTTTACTAGACTTGTACCCTCATGTGTAACTCGAAGAGTATCCCAAATTTCTTTAGCCGTTTCACACGCTGAGACACGTGTAAACTCGGTTTGAGATAAGGCATTAAATAGCGCATTAATACCCTTACCATTAAAAGACGATAACTCAATTTCATCCTTCGACCACTTATTCCGTGGCTTAAGTATAGTCGCGTCATCAACCACTTCGGTTGGATGTTTCCACCCGACTTCAATGGTTTGCCATACACGCTCATCAATTGCGATGAGGAAGGCTCTCATCCGGACTTTCCAATAGGCATAATTAGTTCCATCAAAAAATGGTGGCCTAAAGATGTTACCTCCTTCACCCATTAAGATAGATAAGGCCTAGATCCTGCTCTGATACCAATTGTAAGATAGGGGGTGCCCAAGGATCTATCTAGAGTATATCTATCACCTAGAGGGGGGTGAATAGGTGTAACAACTAAAGACACAAATCTCAATGCAATAAAAATAATGCGGAAAATAAAATCAGCACACTGAGATTTACGTGGGAAACTCCACTTTGGAGAAAAACCCACGGGACCAACACACGAAAAACAATCCACTAAGATTAAAGGATTACAAGGTGATTACCGACTCCACGGACTTAACCTCTCCTTCATCTTCAGCGGATCTCGCGCACTCACGGCCGTCCACACCTCACGTCTGAATCCACAGACGCCACGTCTCGAATCCACGAGACGCCTTGCTCCGAATCCACGAAGCCTTCACGATCCGAATCCACGAACCGCCTTTAACACGTCGAATCCACGACGCTAAGAGGAACACGATCTCAGGGTTTATTCTGGTGATTCCTTGCTTAGAATTTCATTAAGAACCAGAAGAACAAGTTCTAAGCAAGAGGGAGATCAATTCGACATATGAAATAGAAATTACAACTATCTCGAATTGATCTCGGAGGCTATTTTGTGGGAAAAGATTTAGAACGAAAATCCTAGCCTCTAGGGTTTCTCAATTACGAATTCTGAGATGTTCAAAAGTTAGAGAGAACCCCCATAGTTATTTATAGGTGTTGGAATCAAATAGACTCGGATTAAATCAAAACATACCAAATATGGCACTGTATACCGGTATACGTAGGCAGATACCGGAATGCGATGACGGAAACAGTTTCTCACGCAAACGCATTCCGGTACTATAACTCCAGTACCGGTATACTACAAATCAGTACCGGTACTAGAATGAACATACCGGTATACAATTCCGGAAACAGTTTTTCAACTTCGGTTTTGAGGAACACCAGATTGGATTCCGGAATTCACTTGCATACCGGTATCAGATTAGGCATACCGGTATGTGACTCCGGAATTTCAATAAAAGAGTTTTATCAAAGAATCAAAAGTTCCTAAAAACTCATTTAATCCGATTTTAAACATACACATGATTCCAATACCATAATTAACTATGAATCACCATATAACCAATAAAACTTACCTTCACGTCGTGATTCAAACATGAGTCGATGGTTGTCAATGCTTGAAGTCTCGGAATCTTCAACAAGTTCACGAAGCACTCGACCTTCAAGACTCCGACTCAACAACTCACGAAATATGCCAATACAAAATCCGTAACATGACTGTGTAAATACTTTATACCCTAATCATGGGTTAAAGTCAACACATGTTGGCTGCAGTGGGTCATACGTGGAGGTAGGTGTGTACCAAGATGGAATCTATCACTCCGGTAGAGAGGTAATTGTCTATGAATCTGTTTTACAAGATATAAAAGCCCTTGGCCAAGGCAGTGTGATTTTATGGAAAGGAGTTTTCATATTAATTGTAAATTAGATGAGGTCCAGTAAAACATCAACTGTAGTTTATATACCTGTCCAAATTGCGATTGGGAGGATTTCACGTCTTCACCTACGAGTCCTCTATCCAACAAACCAAGTTTCGTGGGATTTGGACGCTCCCACACTGCACACGAGCACGAACACCACAGGTCGACGTTGCAGTTTCAGCAAGAAACCAAGGTCTTCAATGGAGAAAGGTGGAATTTGGTAGGTATTGGAGGGCTTCCTTGCAAAAATCCTGGGTTCACCATGAAGAGGGGAGAAAAAGGCTCAGGGGAGGTCGTCCACTTCTTTTATAGACAATGGGTTAGGGTAAAATGGACTTCAAGAACAACAAGCAGCTAACCTGTTTCTCAGCATGTTAACACACTTTCGGGCGCCCGGAACTCAAGAAGTGGACGCCCGGTTCTTCAGCCTGCACAAAACTCGAGCATCGGACTCTCCGCCGTAGTCCGGTGCGCCCTAACCTGGTCCGGCGGAGTTCACCAACCAATCAACACGTGTCAAGCGGATCGATATTCACGAGGTAGGATTTCCGGACTCACTTTCCGGGCGCCCGATACTGGATCCGAAATGACTTAGCAGTTTTAGCAAATGAGCACTCAACATCTGGGCGCCCAAAACATAACTTCCGGGCGCCCTAAAGCCCTAAGCGCCCAAAACTTCAGTTTTGGCTTACTTCGGTGCTCCGAGTCCGTATTCGCGTCTATTTGACGCCGAAACGACTCCGACTTGTCTCGACCTTCTCCAGAAGCGTCGAACAGTCTAGGATACTGCAGTCATTCCGTCAGTTAGGCCCCAGGAGTACTACATCCTTCCCCCCTACGAAAAGTTTCATCCTCGAAACTTAAACTCATACCTCAAGATGACAGCTCGAAAAGGTAGGGATAGGATTCCCGCATCACCGTCTCCGGCTCCCAAGTCGCCTCACGCTCCTCATGATTACTCCACTGCACTTTCACGTACGGTATGACTCGGTTGCGCAATTCTTTCGTCTCGCGAGCAAGAATCCGCACCGGTCGCTCCTCGTACTGCAGGTCCTCAGCCAACTCAAGTGGGGTGAAGTCAATCACGTGGGAGGGATCAAACACATATCTCCTCAGGGCCGAGACATGAAACACATCGTGGACTCCAGAAAGTCGCGGTGGTAGGGCAATCCTGTACGCTACCGGCCCCACTCGCTCTAACACATCGAACGGGCCAACAAACCGTAGATTGAGCTTTCCACGAACTCCAAAACGGCGAATTCCTCTGGACGGCGAGACTTTCAGAAACACATGATCTCCAATCTGGAACTCCAAGTCTCATCTCCTAGTATCCGCAAAGCTCCTCTGTCGACTCTGGGCGGTCTCAAGACGTCGTCGAACCATCTTGACCTTCTCTTCCACTTCCAACAGGATATCGGGACCCAAAGTCTTTCTCTCACCCACATCACTCCAATGCAAGGGCGAACGACACTTGCGTCCATACAATGCCTCAAACGGAGCCATCTGGATGGTCGCTTGATAGCTATTGTTGTACGCAAACTCAACCAGTCCTAAGTGTCGATGCCACCCTCCACCAAAGTCTAGGACACATGCCCTCAACATGTCCTCCAGAGTCTGAATGGTCCGCTCAGACTGACCATCTGTCTGTGGATGAAAAGCCGTGCTAAACCGCAGCTGAGTATCCAGTGCTGTCTGTAGACTCCTCCAAAACTGTGAGACGACCGTGTGTCTCGATCAGACACAATCGAGATAGGCACTCCATGCAGTCTCACTATCTCGTCCAAATATAACTGAGCGAGTCTGTCTCTGGACCAAGTAGTCCGCACTGGTAAGAAGTGGGCAGACTTGGTCAGCCTGTCCACTATCACCCAAATAGCGTCAAAACCAGCCTGCGTCCTCGGTAATCCCACGACAAAGTCCATGGCGATCTGGTCCCACTTCCACTCGGGTATTGGGAGACTTTGAAGCTTGCCAGCAGGTACTCGGCGCTCCGTCTTTACCTGTTGACAAGTCAAACACTGGGCCACAAATCTCCAAATATGCCGCTTCATTCCATTCCACCAGAAGTGTGACTTCAAGTCCTTATACATTTTGGTTCCACCGGGGTGAACCGTATAAGGCGAGTAATGACCCTCTCTCAAAATCTCCTCTCGGATCTCAGAATCCAAAGGCACACACAGTCGGTCCCTGTACCGCAGTACTCCCGAACTGTCAACACTAAAATCCCCTGTTTGCCCACTGACTATCTGATTTTGCCCGCTGACAATCTGATCTCGAATCCTCATCAAGTAGGGGTCCACACACTGTTTCTCTCGGATCCTATCCAACAGAGTGGGTTGCAAAACCAAAGACATAAGTTTTGCAGTAACCCCAGGGGATACCACCTCAAGCTCAAGCCGCCTCAACTCCTCAAGTAATGGCGCCTGCTGAGTGATCATCATACTAAGGCTCTGCACTGATCTCCTGCTCAACGCATCTGCCACTACATTTGCCTTGCCGGGGTGATACTGGATGGTAATATCATAATCCTTCAACAATTCCAACCACCGGCGTTGCCTCAGGTTCAATTCCTTTTGAGTGAACAGATACTTGAGGCTTTTATGATCCGTGAAAATCTCACAGTGCTCACCATACAAGTAATGCCGCCACAGCTTCAGTGCAAACACTACAGCTGCCAGCTCCAAATCATGCGTAGGGTAATTTTTCTCGTAATCCTTCAATTGCCGAGAGGCATAGGCAATTACCCTACCATGCTGCATCAACACACATCCTAAGCCACTGTGTGATGCATCACTATAAATCACAAATCCTTCCCCCATCACCGGAAGGGTAAGGATGGGAGCAGACATCAGTCTCTCCTTCAGCTCCCCAAAGCTACGTTGGCACTCAGTACTCCAAACAAATCTAATTCCTTTCCTCGTCAGGCGAGTGAGGGGTGTGGAGAGCTTCGCAAAGCCTTCCACAAATCGACGGTAATAGCCAGCCAACCCGAGAAAACTCCTCACCTCGGTAACCGTTGTCGGTCTGGGCCAATCCCGCACAGTCTCAATCTTCTGCGGGTCCACCGCCACTCAAGTGGCTGAAATCACATGGCCCAAGAAAGCGACCTCTCGAAGCCAGAACTCGCACTTCTTCAACTTGGCATACAACTTCTTCTCCCTCAGAAGTTGCAGCACCATCCTCAAGTGCTCCTCATGCTCAACATCACTCCGAGAGTAGATCAGGATATCATCAATAAACACTACCACAAACCGGTCCAAGAACGGCTTAAAAACCCGATTCATCAAATCCATAAACGCGGCAGGGGCATTAGTCAATCCAAATGACATCACCGTAAACTCATAATGCCCGTACCGAGTCCTAAAAGCCGTCTTAGGAATATCCTCGGCCTTCACCTTCAATTGGTGGTAACCTGACTGCAAGTCAATCTTCGAGAAGACACAAGATCCTTGCAGCTGGTCAAACAGATCATCAATGCGCGGCAAAGGATACTTGTTCTTGATGGTCACTTTATTCAACTCTCGATAATCCACACATAGTCTAAGTGAACAATCCTTCTTCTTCACGAATAACACCGGCGCTCCCCAAGGCGATACGCTGGGTCTCACAAACCCCTTATCCATCAAATCCTGAAGCTACGCCTTAAGCTCTCTCAGCTCAGCCGGTGCCATTCGGTAGGGTGTCTTTGAGATTGGCGCAGTTCCTGGGACTACGTCAATCACAAACTCGACCTCCCTGTCTGGTGGCATCGTAGTCAACTCCGGGGGAAACACGTCCGGGAACTCGCAGACTACAGAGATGTCCTCGAGCTCCGGTGCCACCGCAGATACCTCAACAACAGTCGTAAGAAATGCGGTACATCCTCGACTCATCATCTGTCTCGCTCGTGCCGACGAAATCCACGTCGCGAACAAAGTGCTCCTGCAGCCTCGATACACGTACTCCACCTGGCCTGGCTCGCAAAACGTCACTGTCCTCTCGCCGCAGTCGATCGTCGCGAAGTAGCGTGCCAGCCAATCCATGCCGAGCACCACATCAAAATCCTGCAATCGCCCCAAGACCAACAGGTCTGCAGGCATCACCCAAGGTCCAAGCTGCACTGGGCAAGCTCGACAACACTCCTCCACAAGCAACACATGCTCGGGAATCTGCACCTCTCGTGCACAGGGTAACGGCCCTAACACTAGCCCATGCAAGGATGCAAATGCTCGACTAACAAAAGAATGTGATGCACCGGTATCAAATAATGCACGAGCTCTAATGCCAGAAATTAAAATGATACCTGCCACCACATGATCAGCCGCCGTGGAGTCCTCCAGTTGAGCCGCAAAGACTCTGCCGCTCTGCGCCTGCTGTCACCGCTCACCTGGGCGTGGTACAGAAGTCCTATCCATCTGGCTGTGAGTCGGTGGAGCTCCATAAGTCTGCTGATGAACAGGGGGTGCCGATGCGATCGATAGTACAGGCGACGCTGGGGGGACAAGCTGCCCGCAGATGTCCGGATTGACCACACCCAAAACACCGGCCCTCTCGCTGCTCGCACTGCCTAGGCCAATGTGGTCCTCCGAAGATGACACATCTCGGTGCTCCCCTCTGCTGCCGTCCCTGCTGACGGGATCCACCAGACCTCTGTCGCCCCGAAAACCCACGACCCTGGGAACGTGATCGTAGAGGTCTCGGCGGGCGTCTGCCGCTGGTCTGTCCTCCGTCCTCTGGAGCCGGGCGTTTTCTATCCAAACCTTGACTTAGTGTGGCCGCCCGCTCACTCGCCGTCAAAGCTCCTCGCTCCACCCATAGCGCCTGCTCGATCGACGCATCCAAGGTCTGCAACCTCTGCGCCTGTACAAGGACAAAGATCTCCTGTCTCAATCCTCGCTCGAACAAGTAAACTCTGTGAGCCTCATCTCTCGCAGCAAAAGGAACACAGTTCAGGAGTCTGGTAAACTCTCGGGTATACTCCTGCACTGTGCGATCACCCTGGAGTAGATTCTTCAGATCCTCCTCGAGTTTCTGCTTCACGCTGTTAGGGAAATAGGACCCATACAGCATCCCGCAGAACTCGGCCCAACTCAACCGCAGCGCATCCAGCGACCTGCTCGATCTCGTCCTCGTCCACCAGGTGCGTGCATCACCCGTCAAGCAGTGAACCGCCAAATAAACCTGCTCCCGCTTTGGTATGAAGAGATCCTCGAATAACTTCTCCATCTCGCCTACCTAGGCCTCCACCACCCATGGCTCGGTGTGGCTACCATCAAAACGGGGTGGATCAAATCGGCAAAAACGAGCCAGTCTCTCAGTCATCCGCTCCTGCTCGGCCTCCGACATCTGTCCACCTGACCAGGAAGTGTCGCCAACCGGTGCGGCCGGAACTGTCGCTGCTGGGGGTACGGCTGCAGCTGGAACGTCAGCTGGAATAGAAGGGGGTGGCTCCTGCGACTCCGTCGCTCTAGGTGCTGCACTCCACGTGTGAGTAATGGTATCACACATCCTCCGCAATAGTGCACTCTACTGCCTAGCTGACTC
Organism: Puya raimondii; assembly: GCA_016920855.1. Classification (NCBI taxonomy): domain Eukaryota; kingdom Viridiplantae; phylum Streptophyta; class Magnoliopsida; order Poales; family Bromeliaceae; genus Puya; species Puya raimondii. The sequence goes on along the minus strand of JABWPP010000049.1, from coordinate 39,391,445 downwards.
GGCTAGCGCAGTCAACTGCTCACTCAAATCAGGGGGTGCACTAGGCCCCGCCTGCTCAGGCACCTCAGTAGGCACGGGGGTAGCCCGCGTCGGGGGTCGACCTCAGTGTCGGGGAGGCGTCATGCTCACCTGCGCAACACACAGATCAGTCAGCAACCACAAAACAACTCAAGACCCAATCAAGCGAAAGTCTAGAAGGTCGCCTCTTTTCCCTCGCTGCTTGACGTCGTCTGCAGCAAACGCAAGTTCGCGACAGGAAAGGACACACGCCTTCGATCACTCCCTCCACTTAAGGATGAGTTCAAAAGTCAAATCGATGACTTTCGCAGCAAGTCACGTCTCTCACGTCTTGCATTCCTAGGGTCTGCCAAAGCCTAGGGTTTACTAAGTCCCAACGACCTATTCCTAAGCTCTGATACCAACTTAATCTGTCACGCCCCGGATTACTTGTTCCCCGGGCTCGCCAACAGATCCGCCGTATACATAGACATTTCTATGTATACGAAGCGATAGCTAACCTGTAAACAAACATACAAGCAACTACAAGAGATATAGAGCTGAAATAAAACATACTAATAACAGAAGCCACATGTACATATAGGATCCAAAATACAACAGTCCCTCCAGAATCAAAATAGGAACAAGTCCACAGTATATGTACATAGCTCAACCAAAAATAAACTATCTCCAGTAGGGTCCTCCTCAAGGAACAACAGGGACAGGTAGGGATCTAGCTCGCGACTCCTTTATCTCGATCCGCAGAAACAGGCGCAGCAGCCGCAACAGAAGAAGGCTCTGCAAGAAAAAGTGGCAACAATGGGTGTGAGAACTACTATCAAAGAAGTAGTCCTCAGTGGGTACCACTACCGACCTCAACGGTCCACCTACTAGTTCTACGAGACTATCAGTATAGCTGGTAGGTAAAGAACAATAAAATAAGCTGGAATAAACTCTACAGCTGTAATGCCACTACCCTACCACTATCCCAGTCAAACTCTCAAGTAAGCATCACCAAAGTGAAAAGTCACCCCTGACCCAATCTAACGGAACCGCCCAAACAGGCTCGTCCAGCCAACTGCCTAGCCACACCGCACACTACCAAAAAGGGTAGCCGGTCCAAATACCAGATACAACTAATCTGTAGCGACAGCGACGCAAAAGAGGCCTCACTCCGGAGCGGCACTCGGGGGAGCTACCCAACCGAGAGCGTATCTCTGTCGAGCACAAACAGGCTCCGGCATGCTATAATCAAATGGAAAGGGGTCAAAATGGGTCGAAGACTCCAAGCTCACGTGCCCTCAGCACAAACAGAAGCTAAAACAAGAGTCTGGGTCCACCGTCAACCCCGACGGCACCCGGTAATACAGAACAGCCTAACCCTGCTGTAAATACAAGCTCGGCATCCCAGCACGAGCGTAAACTCATCCTACAACAAACTAAGTATCCACCTCCTACTAACAGCGGTGATATAAGTACAGAAACGGCTCTAGAGCTAAATCTGATAATAGTTCGAAAAGTGACGGTTGTAGTTTCGCGAGTTTTCTCCTAAGTCAATTCCCAGTTCAGCATGTAAAGTCATGTCTATAAATTATCAATTTATGCTCCAAATTCAGATTTCATAATAATACATGCAAATTCATGAATTCGAGCTACTAACATGATTTAACAGATAATAAAACAGCATGCTGCACTCTCTACAAATTAGGAAAAAATTCGGCAATTTCGGTACATTAACCCACCTCAAAAGGTATCCAACAACGGCTAGGAGTCGAGTGGAAGGCCTCCAAACAACACCGGCTGAAATCGAGCTCAAATCTGTAACCTCGAGATTCGGACCCACTTGCTCAAGTTTTGGGCGCCCAGAACATCAGCCCAGAACTGCAGCCTGGCAGCATGACCAACATGGATTCAACATGCGATAAAATCTAAATCCTAAGTCCGAATGCAGTGAAATTTGGCTCAACTCACCAGTAGGGGCTCAAGAACACACCCTCCAAATTTCAGCCAAAACGGAGTTCGACTCGATGTCCAAAAGGTCCCCACACAGATTCGGATTCACTACTGGACCCTCCTGCACATGGATCCAGAAGTTCCAGCAACTAAGCAAAAATCACATTAAGCAAGAATTCTGGAATTCCAACGAATCTAGCCCATGGAAAAGGGTCACAAACCTCACAAATACAGTGATGGAGCAATCCAAAACCGCTCCAAAGATTCTCACAAAGATCTGGATTCAAAAATCCAAGAAATCCATCAAATGACCCAAAATTCAGCACTTAAGCAAATACTCCAAATCTGAGCTAGAACTCACCTTTGAATCCTCAATTCAGGTGGAAAGAACCTCGAAACCAGCAAGAAAAGTGGAAGGACCAATCTTCACTTCGAAATTCCAGCTCCCAAAAGATTTGGATCCATAAGATCAAAGGAAAACCCAAGTTTCAGCTCCAGAACACAAGGGGTCCAGTACAACATCAATTGTAGCTTACATATCTGTCCAAAATGCGATTGGAAGGATTCCACGTCTTCCTCTACGAGTCCTCTATCCAACAAACCAAGTTTCGTTGGATTTGGACGCTCCCACACTGCACACGAGCACGAACACCACAGGTCGACGTTGCAGTTTCAGCAGGAAACCAAGGTCTTCAATGGAGAAAGGTGGAATTTGGTAGGGATTGGAGGGCTTCCTTGCAAAAATCCTGGGTTCACCATGAAGAGGGGAGAAAAAGCCTCAGGGGAGGTCGTCCACTTCTTTTATAGACAATGGGTTAGGGTAAAATGGACTTCAAGAACAACAAGCTGCTAACCTGTTTCTCAGCAGGTTAACACACTTTCGGGCGCCCGGAACTCAAGAAGTGGACGCCCGGTTCTTCAGCCTGCACAAAACTCGAGCATCGGACTCTCCGCCGCGGTCCGGTGCGCCCTAACCTGGTCCGGCGGAGTTCACCAACCAATCAACACGTGTCAAGCGGATCGATATTCACGAGGTAGGATTTCCGGACTCACTTTTCGGGCGCCCGATACTGGATCCGAAATGACTTAGCAGTTTTAGCAAATGAGCACTCAACATCTGGGCGCCCAAAACATAACTTCCGGGCGCCCTAAAGCCCTAAGCGCCCAAAACTTCAGTTTTGGCTTACTTCGGTGCTCCGAGTCCGTTTTCGCGTCTATTTGATGCCGTAACGACTCCGACTTGTCTCGACCTTCTCCAGAAGCGTCGAACAGTCTAGGATACTGCAGTCCTTCCGTCAGTTAGGCCCCAGGGGTACTACACTACAACAACAAACACTATAATCATACCCAATCATAACGACTGACTAATACGTCCGGTCAAGCCTGCGCCCGCCTAGTGTCGGCATCGCACTCCCGCAGGTGCACCCTCGACCCCTAGGCTCTGCCCCATGGCACATACATATCACATATCTCAACCATACCAGCCAGCAATCCGGAGTGGCACTCGGGGAGGGCGACCCCTACCGAGTAACATAGCACATAACCATCATATACTGTCAAGCTCAAAGTGGCCTTGTAGGCTATGGTCTAGATTATGGTCAACAATGTCATAATGCCAAACCAATGTCCTCAGAGCGGTCATGAAGTAAACAATAGATCAACATCTCAACAACATGTGCATAACTCTCTCTATGTCAAGTAACTGTACACTACCGCCGCGCCACCTGGGCCTCTATCATAGATCTCATGGCATGTACGAGAAAAATAGATAAAAGATGATATACAAAGAGAGCTCACATAGGCAACTCACAAAGATGCACACATAGGGCGAGGAGTGTACAAGGTAGAATAGAAGATAGATGGCTCACATAAATCATGAACGATTGGTAACCCCTCAAGATGCACAAGATGTCTACTGGCCTCCTGTGACCTAAGTAAGAACAAGTAATATGTGATATGGCGAACAATCATTATGGCAAATTTGTGAAACAATAGAATGGTCAAGAGTCACATGAATCGACACAATGATCTCAACTCAATCAGAGAACATCCAAAAATCATGTCGCACAAATTCTCTAAGGTCTTAAGAAGCCTAGACCTCTATCATGTAACCCATGGCATGTACGATGCGTGAAAAAGACCATTTCATGTCTTATGTTCCAAGTACAATATACGGGTCACAACGGACAAGCTCATGTTTCATAATTCAAGTGATAACTCTAATGTACTTGGTTCAATTCTCATGTTCTTGGTTTAATTCTCAAAGTTAAATCATATAGAAGCTATACTTGTATCCAAGTATTATACATTTTGCTAAAATAGACATAGGGGGAAATTCGCCGTTTTCGGCGACTCGGAACCCACCTCGAACTACTGTTGCAGTAGTGGCAAGCAATCAATCTTCAAGGTGCTTTCCTCAGCTCAAACTAGTAGGGAATGTACAAAGAGAACTCCAAAATCAGCGAGGTACTGCCAAGGTAAATGCAAGAATTGGAATCCAATATTTCGGTAAGTCAATTAATGAATATGAGATTGTTGATAAGGGTAAAATTAATTTACCTTAAAATTCAGTAGTAACAATACCAAAATGACCAAAAGTGGTAAAAAGGTTCGGCGAAGATTCTGTAACATTCGGCTGGAAGCAATGGACGACAAACCCACTGTAGTCAATAATCACTTAAAATTATCTCACTTGCATTTTAACATAAAATCAACTGCCGATTTAACTGACTAACCTGACATTAGTTGTAGGGACTGGTCCACACATTCCTCTTCCTTGTTAGAACATTTACACAAATTCAATTTGATGCCTACAACTCAAATTGGAGAAAAAGATGGAGAAATTAGAAAACAATCCACAAAAATTCGAACTTCGGCTAATTTCGATCAATAATCTCATTCCAATACAATTTAACTCCAATTGAAGTAAGGTGCAATCCGAAGGTACTACCATCCTCACTCTTATATCAACTTCCATTCGAAACTGAGCTGAAATGGGACATCATTAGAACCTCCAAAAGCATCGTGCAGTGGCTGCGAATCGACTTCATTTACTACTGTCGCACCCATAACTGCATCTGCTGCTGCGCTTACAGCAGCCGCAGCAGCAATCACTGCTATTGGCGGCTGCAATAGCAACAGCAGCCGCCGCCCCTGCTGCTACTGGCTGCAGCGATAACTGCAGCAGCCCCTGCCGCTGCGAGCGGCAGTAGTAGCAGCCTATGCTTCTGCTCGCTGCAGCGGCAGCTGCAGCAGTCCTTACTGCTGCTGGCAGCAGCCTTTGCAGCTGCTGGCAGCAGTAGTAGCAGCCCCTGCTGCTGCTTAAGGCGTCCGTGAATGCATCAAAAACAGCATACAAGCTCGTCGCAAAAAGCACGCGAAAAACGGCTCCAATTTGCATGAAATTCAGCTCCAATTTAACTTCAACGCACAACGGATTCCAATAAGACCTCTCATCCTAAATTCTATCATAAAAAATCATCAAAAATTGTAAATAAGAAAATATCAAGTATTATAATACTAAACCAAGTGTCGAAATACCAAAATTCGCGCGCACAAGATTTCGATCGGCTAGTTAAACGGCATCCAAAATCAAATCCTTCTCTTCTTCTTCTCTTTTCTCCTCTTTTCCTTTCCTATTCTTCCCTCTTTCTCTCTCTTGCGTGCTGGTTGGGAGGGAGGAAGCTCCAGATGCTTCCCTGATATTTAGTGGAAGTCCACTAAGTATTGACAATATGCCAATAAGTCCACAAATTACCACTATTCGCGGTTTAGTCCAACATCAATCTGATACGCTTAGTTGGAGTCCTTCTGAAAGTCGATTTCTGCTCAAATTTGATGGGCAATCTCAGAGAAAGTTAAATCAAAGTTATTTATCTTAACATTTCAGTTCCGGACCATTTTCAGTCACCGAAAGTCTTACCAACTAAAATCTCTAACGGATTACTGTTAAGCTCCGTTTTCACTGCTCAAGTGTCCGAACCACACGAAACTTTAAATTTGACCTTAGAAGATTAAAACTAACAACTTTCCAAAGTTTCATAATTTTTCGCCACTATAAATTTTCTGCTAAAATTTCTGTCCTATTTCTTGCAAAAAATTTCAAATCTTGTCTTTTCATTCCGATTTCTCCACAGACATTTTCAACTTATCTTTCACTCATTCTAGACCAACCATACTACTATTGTCACGCCCCGCCGTCCCCTTTATCCATATAGATGGAGAAGGCTTCGCACGAGCGCGTGCACCAGACCCGCCGAACGTACAGAGTTTCCCCTATCCGCCCAAGGCGTCACAAACATGTATACATCACACATTCCAAATAGGAACATAATACATGGATTGTATAAGGAGGATACCAAAAGAAATATAAAAACTACACTATTACAACCATTTATATCCACAACATTTGGTTTACATTCATTTCCAACCACATACAACCTAAAATATGAAATTTTAGTTTTTCTTTTATACTCAAACATCTCGTTCCAAAATGGTACTTCTATCGAACACCAAAACAGAGGGGTCTCTATCTATGACCTCGCGTCCAAATTCTCACACCGGCGCGTCGCCTGCTAATAGACCTGTAAAAATGGGTGTGAGAACTTTAAATATAGTTCCCAGTGGGTACGGCCCACCCAAGGAAAAAGCTCGACCCACCAGGTCCAAAGGAGACAACGTAAGCATAATAGAATAAATTGACTATTACATAAACTGAGCATATAAACATTTACTGTATGCAAGTAATTTAACTATGCTTATGCCTCATGATAAATGCAATAATGAAATCTATCATGTGATGGAAACTATATTCAACTCACTATTTCATTACCCAATTCCAAATCTAGATGCCATACCTCAACCCCATAACTTGTGACTTAACTCTTGGGTGGTGAAACCCTCTCACCCACCCTTTAGGTCTCAAGTCCACAAATAGGGTTCTTTACACCCATAAGGTTTATGCTCACATATGATACAATCAAAGAAAGGAGATACACCCTTGTCCCACAACAATACATCAAATAAGGTTTACCAAGGCTCAAGGTAACAGCTCACCCAATCCCTCAAGGACCTACATCAAGTACGGCCCTAGCTTGCGCCGCGCCTCATGGGTAGTGTCCAACATCCATCACCCCACCCAGTCGTGCTATGCATCCATGACCTGGGGTCGTGCATCGCATCCCTCACCCAATCGGCTCTCAAAATAGAAAAGCGAGGATTCTCGCTTGGTTATACCTCCGGAGGACCAATGCCCTGGGGGAGCGACCCCCACGAGCAACTACTAATTGAGCTCATTTGGCCCTTGCAAGCTCTAGTCACATACATAATGCATCAAAGTCTAGATGTTCATCATTGACCCACGGTCATATACAAACTAGCAGAATCGCTGCTTTAACCAATCACTTACATTCTAGCAACATGCAAGTTTTTTTTTTCAAGGATTCATAGGGTTTAACAAGTCCACTTGTTCATTTTCCCTATCTAAGTTCCACAACATCAACATTCTAGGATCACTCAATTCACTTGGTTCACAATTGAGTTCCATGGCACTAGGTTTAATACCTTCACATTCCAACCTATGTTTAACCACACTAGGTTTAATACCCTCACATTCCAACCTATGTTTAATATACTATGTTTAACATGCATGCGTCACATCTCAAATGCATACTATTATGAAATATTTGAATTCTCTTACATGCAAGGTGAGCCCATGGCTCAAATCACTTAAGCATATGTCCAATGGCAAAATGCACATTACTATACTAGGATTTCATATCATCCACATTCGAGTGACAACTCAACCCTTTTTGTTTACAATCTAATTTCATGGCACTAGGTTTTCTAGTGTTCGCTTGTTGAGTTCACTAATGTCCCTAGTGAACTTCAACCTATTACATCCATTCATATCTAGGCATACATATACACCTATATGTTCCACATACCTAATGTCATTGTCCAATAGTAGTTATTTAATCTAGTAGCATATGATTTCACACTTCATATTTACTCAATAATAATCTACCATTACATGCATGCATCAATAAAGTCATTTTATACTTTATTCTTTTGACATGGAAGCGACCAAGTCACTTCGGTGAAGCACAACCCACCTCACACGCTTCCTAATTGCTTGTAGACACTTGCAATTAGGCTCCCAATGACGATTCGCCGCTCTTTAAGCCCAACGAACCCAAATCTTCATGAATCGGCTCGATACCTCCACTTGATCGCCGAAACATTGTTATTCTTCGAATCGAAGTTACTAGGCATCCATCCATAACCTTTAATTAAAGGATTACACGATCAATTTAGATCAAAACCTCATAGGGACAAAAATCCCAATTTCAACCCAAGATTTTCACATTCTCAAGAACACCCCAAATTCATAGTGAATGATTTGATTAAAACTAGTTGAGAATTATCTAGAGATCCTAGATATACCAATTTTAAAGCATTTAACTCAACTCCTAACTCAAATCATGAACATCTCACCTTAGACCACCATGCTCTCCAACTTCTTCTTGCTTAAGAAAGAGATCCACCATTAGAGAGCCTTCCAAGCTTCTTCTCCAACCTAATCTCCTCCAAAATCTCCTCTTTGGTGGAGAGAATACAAGATAGGGAGAGAGATATGTGAGCTAGAAAGAATGAGAGAATCCATACAAATATATGAATTGACAGTTCTTCATGGCTTACGTGTCAATCTCTCAGACAATTTCATTCTCCCCTTCTTGGGAAAGTCCCACGTTTTTTGAAAATCTCCCTCCTCTCTTCCCCTCCTTGGGAAAGTCCCAAAGCTCAAGAGAGGAGGGAGATTTTCAAAAGATTTGAGACTTTCCCAAGGAGGGGTCCCTCCTCTCTCCCCCTCCTTGGGAAAGTACCCCTCCTTGGGAAAGTCCCAAAGTTCAAGAGAGGAGGGAGATTTCAGAAGATTTCACACTTTCCCAAGGAGGGCATTCTCCCCTCCTTGGGAAAGTCCCAAATCTTTTGAAAATCTTCCTCCTCTCCCCCCTCCTTGGGAAAGTCCCAAAGTCCAAGAGATGAGGGAGATTTCACTGTATTAAAGTCTCAATTTTTTTGAAAATCTCCCTCCTCTCTCCCCCTCATTGGGAAAGTCCCAAAGTCCAAGAGAGGAGGGAGATTTCACTGTATTAAAAAATACAGAATTCAATTTCAAAGTAAACTTTTTGAAATGTAGTGTGTGTATACAATTAATTAAATAATTTCTTCTACTATTTTATTTCTCTTTTATTTGTTCATTTTTTAAAATTATTTTGATAGATTTATCTCAAATCTTTTTCATATAAGTTTTTATAAAATAAGTTATTATATAAATTTATGTTGCACATATATAAATTTTAATCATTTTTATTTAAATAGATTTAGTTATTAAATTATGTTTATACAATTTTTATTTAATTAGACTTATAAAACTATATACAAAATATTAAAATATATATTAAAAATTATTATTAAAATATTTTTATATCTGCAGCATCGCGCGGGTCTTTCACTAGTGATAGAAGAAGAGAGAGCTCTCCTCTCATCTCACGCGTGTGTGTGTGGGAGTGTATAAGAGGAGGTTGGCTGTGAGGGGAGAAGAAATAAGTGGCCAAATTTGCAAGAGCCCCCCGCACCAATTATAAATTGCAGTTTCAGTTCAGTTCAGAATTTGATACTTTTCGCCGGAGTCCTTCTGAATGTCCGTTTGCGCTCAAATTTGACAATCATGCTCGGTTTAAGTTAATCAGAAGAACTGATCATCACTATTCAGTTTCAGACCATTTTTTGGTCACCGAAAGCTCTACCGACTACAATCTCTAGCAGATTGCTGTTATATTTTATTTTCACTTTTCGGGTGTTGGAATGACATGAAACTTTTAATCTAGCCTCAGAAAAATAATTCTGGCATATTCTCAAATTTGCATCATTTTCTGACACTGTAAATTTTCTGCTAAAAATCAGCCCCGTTCCTTACAAAAAATTTTAAATTTTTTGATTTCATTCCAATCTCTGCACAATTCATTTTCGACTTGTATCTTACTTCTTTAAGTCCAATAAAAATAGTATCTCACACTATTTTTATTTTCACTTACTTTTATATTAAAAATTCGGTACACTACAACTATCTCCTTTTTATGTTCATTCATATTTGCATATAAAATAATAAAAGCTAATGTACTACAGATTTGAGTTATGAGGAGCGACCAATTCGGATTCTAGCGCGCCAGGAGAAAGAGCTGCGGAACCGAGTCATCCCCTATGTGAAGGTACACTGGAGCAATCAAGAAGAACGGGAAGCAACTAGGGAGCTGGAGTCTGAGATGCGGGAGCGCTACCCCTACTTGTTCATGGAGCTTACTTGAGTAAGTATGTTCATTTTGAGGACGAAATTTTTTTAAAGGAGGGGAGGATGTGGAATACTAATCTTGTAGAATACGGATTTTGTAATTTGGACGCTGTGTAGGTTGCCGGTTAGCGTGTGAGCATGAAGGTGGAATGAGGTGAATCCGTTTTGGCGCTAAATTGACGCGAAAACGGATTAAATAGGTCAAGTTGTCACTCTGAAGGAAAAATTTGCAAATAGCAAAAAGAGTAGGCTAAAGTGCACAATGCTCATATTAGTGGAATTCCACTATGAGGGATTTGATCTTATCCCTTTCTCTCTCTCCCTCTCTCAAAAAAGTAGAGAAGAAGAGAAAGAGAGGAAGAAGAAGAAGTTGAAGAAGAAGAAGGTAAATTTCTTCTCATCTTTTCCTTTCCTTTCCTTTCTTTCCTTCCTTCTTCTTTCCTTTCCCTTTTCCTTTCTCCTTCTTTCCCTTCCTCCCTCTCCCCTCACTGCTGCTGCTATTGCAGTTATTACTGCTGCAGGGACAGCAAGGGAAAAAGAAGAAAAAAGAAAGAAAATAAAGAAAGAGAGGGAAAAAGAGAAAAAAGAAAAAAAAAAAAGAGAAATAGATAGAAAGAATGAAAGAAAAAGAGCAATAGAAAGAAAGAAAATGAAAGAGAAGGAAAGAATGAGAGAAAGAGAGAAAATGAAAGTGGAAGAAAGAAAAGGGGAGAAAGTGCAATAATGAAACAAAAGTTAAAATTGGCGAAATTCGCACCTTTAACTTCAAAATTGGTCCTTGTAGGGTGTCGAGGAGTGTGACATAGACCGCGACGCACGTCCGGCTAATCGGAATTTAAGGTAATTGGCATTCAATTAGCGTAAATTAGGCTCAATTAAAAATTTCGACGTTTGATCGTAATGCCGAAAGTTTTGTCTTGTTTAGTATTTCTAGGCGGTCGTGAGCCAAGGAAAGGGACGTGAGTAGCGTTTTCCTTTCCAAAGCCGACGTAGCGAGTTGAGATGGGTTCCGAGTCGCTGAAAACGGCGAATTTTCTTCTATGTCTATTTTGGCAACGTCGATAGTACTTGAGCACTCGTATATGAATTATACTCTTTTGATCCTCGTATCAAGATGTTTGAAGTATGAACATGAACATGAGCATGAGCATGCAGTATGTATATGTACATGAAACATAATTGTGGCAAGTATATGTAAGTTAGGGGGTAGCCCTAGGATCTATCTAGAGTATATCAATCACCTAGAGGGGAGTGAATAGGTGTATAAACAAAAATCACAAATCTCAATGCGATAAAGTAATGCGGAAAATAAAATCAGCACACCGAGATTTACGTGGGAAACTCCACCTTGGAGAAAAACCCACGGGACCAACACGCGAAAAAATAATCCACTAAGAGTAAAGAATTACAAGGTGATTACCGACTCCACGGACTTAACCTCTCCCTTCTCTTCAGCGGATCACGCGCACCAACGGGTTGTCCACGCCCCACGTCCGAGTCCACGAACGCCACGTCCCGTATCCACGAGACGCCCAACTTCGAATCCACGAAGTCAACAACACGTCGAATCCACGACGCCCACTCGAATCCACGAGCACCAACGATCCGAATCCACGAACCGTCCAACTTCGAATCCACGAAGTCTTGATCACGCCGAATCCACGACGCCACTCGAATCCACGAGCAAGAACAAATAACGTTGATGATGAAACGTTGGTGATGGTTTATTGCTTAGAATAACATTGAAAATCTGTGGGAATAATCTCTAAGCAATCCTCAAATTGATTCTAAAAGAATATTAGAAATTAGAACACCATGAATCAATTTGAGAGAAGCTTGATGTAGAAGATGAGAAAAACGGTTACCTACAAGCTTCTAGGGTTTCTAAAAGATAATCTATGATTCACCACATTTTAGAGACACCCCCACATCTTATTTATAGGTTGGAAGCAATCCGAAATAGATTAGGATTAAAAAAACAGTTTTTGGAAAGGTTTGAAAGCAAACCAATTTTGACTAGGATTGAAAAACTGATTTTAGAAAGGTTTGGAACCAAATTAGGATTGCTAAGATATTTTAAGGAATATACCATCTTATTTACATGTTTGGGAGACATTAGAATTAGAGTAGGATTGAAAAAATAACTTTCCAAAACTTCACGACGGGTCGGGGTCCGGACCTTGGTTTGCGGGGTCCGGACCTTGACACTCTACAGGCGTTTCATTGTCCGGACCGCAGTCATCAGGATCCGGACCCGATCTGCGAAACAGCCTGGGGTCCGGACCTCAGCCCTCAGGGTCCGGACCTCCGCCCTCAGGGTCCGGACCTCATCCTCAGGGTCCGGACCCTCCCTGCGTGACAGCCAGGGAGGCGTACGGGTTCCGGACCTCACCTTCCAGGGTCCGGACCGTGAAGTTGGAAAACTCATTTTTTACAATTTAAAACACTTTTTACCTATTCTAATGTCTTCCAACCACTTGTAAATAATTATAAATCATCATCAAGATTATTTAAACTTACCAAGCATCGTGAATTCAAACGGTGAGTCTTCGAGTCTTCAATCTTCGTCTTTTCTTCTTTGAACCTTCAAGACTCCGACTCACTTCACGAAATATGCCAATATAAAATCCGTAACAGTATATAGTGTTTGAAACATGTTACATGAGTTATATTCTTTTATTGCATTGATTATATCATGAATCACAGAATAGAGGACTCGGACTTGTGAGGTATGCGAGGCTAGCTCCTTTGGACATTCTATGTTTGAGTTGATCATAGTTGGTAGTTTCTTGTGATTCTTGGACTATTGCCTGCAGATGCCACCTTGAGTTTGACAGTGTACATGCTATGATGCTCGGTAGGGGTCGCTCCCCTCGAGTGCCGCTCCGGATGCGGGCCAGTGATAGTAGAGACAGTAGCCTAGGGGTCGCCGTCACACCTGCGGGAGTGTGTCCGCACACTAGGCAGGCGCAGGCTTGACCGGACCTATGAGTCGTCGTGGCGATTGGGTATCTTGACAGTATTCCTCCACAACGTGCATTAGAATAGTCATGCATAAAATAGATGATGCATAGAAATAGAGTCTTGCCAGGGATTCTTTACCCTACTCATTACATACATAGAACAAGACTGTTATCTGCTTTTATTTTTCTGTTTACCTTGTGCATAGAGTGCTTAGAATACTACTTGTGGTTAGCCGAGTTTTTGTTGATTACATGCAGTTAGACTAGTGTTTACTCCTTCACAGGTAGTCTACTTTCATTACATTATACTCCAGTTTTATTCTATTTTACTTGTACTAGTTACCGCTCTTTCACCTATACTTGCTCATATAGACTTAGTGGGAAGGTCATTGTCGTCGCCGACCGTACCCACTGGGAACTGCTATTAGTAGTTATCACGCCCTCTTGTGATTTTTTTTCTTTTCAGTGACAGGTGCAGCGTCCTCTGATCGAGGTAAGGGGATCGCGGCCTAGATAGCCATCCTGCCAGCATGCTTGCCTGTAGCGGATCTCCAGATAGTGAGCCACTGTACTATCTTTTGGACTAGCGCTGGTCAGGGCCATTTACATGTACTTTATATTAGGAGTGGAGTTGTATATATTGTTACTAGTTTCATGATGTTCAGTGGTTCAGCTTATATATAGTGCTCTGATACTTATCTTTTGGTTTTAGTGGTTTCGTTTGATTCTTGTGATGTGGAAAACTGGCTAGATGCTTTCTTGTAATACCTGGGAATTGTTTGACTATTTTGCCGCTTCGTTCGGACAGAGGAAACTCTGTCCGATCAGCGGGTCTGTTAGCGCCCCGCAGTCTTCCGCTGTGAACTCAGGGTGTGACAGAAGGACCCCTTTTATAGGCGCATTTTTTTCTATTTATAGCGATATCTTCACCCGCCTACCATTATTGGGTTAATCTTATCGTAGAGGGTTTTTCGGTTATGTCCCTATTTCCTCGGGTTATACTTCAGTTGATCTCTTGCTGGACACGTAACCCTTCCTCCACGTCTTCAACTGCTCCCACCTAAACCGCCCTTCTATTTCAACGCGTGCTCCTCCCAGCTCCGGGTCTACCACGTGTCGCTTTTTGTCTCGCTCGTGTTACTTTGCTTACGTGGCTCGAACTGCTCTACCACATGGCGCTACTTTCATGGCGCCAACCATGCCCCCCGACAGTCTCCCGAATAACCATTTTTGGTGACTGACATTGCTCTGACCAAGATCAAACATCACAAGTGTTACGGATTTCATATTGGCATATTTCGTGAAGTGAGTCGGAGTCTTGAAGGTTCAAAGAAGAAGAGACGAAGTTTGAAGACTCGAAGACTCAACGTATGAATTCACGATGCTTGGTAAGTTTAAATAATCTTGATGATGATTTATGATTATTTACAAGTGTTTGGAAGACATTAGAATAGATAAAATTGATTTAAAATATAAAAATTAATTTTTTCAATTTTCAGGATCCGGACCCTGAGGTGAGGTCCGGAACCCGTACGCCTCCCTGGCTGTCACGCAGGGAGGGTCCGGACCCTGAGGACTGAGGTCCGGACTATGAAATGCTGGAGAGTTTCAGAGTCCGGACCCTGCATCCAAGGTCCGGACCCCGACCCGTCGCGATTTTTCGAAAATATATTTTTTCTATCCTACTCTGATTCTAATATCTCCCAAACCTATAAATAATATGGTAGATTTTTTAAAATCAGTTTTGTAATCCTATTTTGATTCTAATTGCTTCCAAACCTTTTTAAAATCAGTTTTGCAATCCTAATTTGCTTCCAAACCTTTTTAAAATCAGTTTTCAATTCTAGTCTATTTTGGATTGTTTCTAAACCTATAAATAAGATGTGGGGATGTCTCTAAAATGTGGTTAAGCATAGATTATCTTTTAGAAATCCTAGAAGCTTATAGGTAGCCGTTTTCCTCATCTTCTACATCAAGCTTCTCTCAAATTGATTCATGGTGCCCTAGATCTTTAATGTTCTTCTAGAATCAATTTGAAAATTGCTTAGAGATTATTCCCACAGATCTTCAATGATATTCTAAGCAATAAATCATCATCGACTTTATTGTTCTTGCTCCGGACGGAGTGCGCTCGTGGATTCGAGTGGGCGTCGTGGATTCGGCGTGTAGAAGGCTTCGTGGATTCAAAGTTGGGAATCTTGTGGATTCGAGGCGTGGCGTTCGTGGATTCGAACATGGGGGCGTGGACAACCCGGTGGTGTGCGCGAGATCCATAGAAGATAAAGGAGAGGTTGAGTCCGTGGAGTCGGTAATCACCTTGTAATCTTTTATTTCTTAGTGGATTGTTATCGCGTGTTGGTCCCGTGGGTTTTTTACTCCTAGTTGAAGTTTTCCCACATAAATCTCGGTGTGCTATTTTTATTTTCGCACTTATTTTATTGCATCGAGATTTGTGTTTTGGCCGTTATACCTATTCACCTACCTCTAGGTATTGATAGTACCTAGATAGATCCTTAGGGCTCTCCCGTAACTAACAATTGGTATCAGAGCGGGATCTAGATTTATCTATCATTATGGGTGAAGAAGGTAGTAATATTAGTCGGCCTCCTCTATTTGATGAGAGCGAAGAGGAGTCAGACGAGGAAAATCTCTTAGTGGCGTATCAACAACTTTTTACGGAATCGAAGAAGATGGCTAAGTACAATAAGAAGTTGAGGAACCGTCTATTGGAACTTGAGGATGAAAATAAAATGTTGAAGACCACAACTAAAGCTCTTGAGGAGGAAAGGGAGTCGATATTGAAGAACAACAAAATCCTCCAGGAGAAGCTAGACCAATCGGAGATAACGATCAAATCCTACCAAGTCAAGGAAATTCATACTTCTAACCAAGTCTTGACTAAACAAGTCCATGAACTCAAGTCCGACATACAAAAATTCTCCTCCGGATCAAAGAAACTTGATGACATGCTCGGATTGGGTCAAACAAGCAAACTTGGACTTGGATATGAGCGGAAACATGTTGAGAAGGTAAAAAATTCGGCTCATAAAGTCTCAACTATTGTGAAGGATAAAGTATGTCATAGATGTGGAAAAAAATGTCACATCAAGAAAACATGCCCTAGGAAAGATAAGAATACTCAATCGGCATCTTCTAAACATCAATTGGCATTTTCCAACACTCGACAACCTTCAAGGATTCAAAAGCAACAACAACCAAGTCGAGTACCCCAGATCAACCGGAAGTCGAAGCCACAAGAAATAGTGCACACAAAGCGGAATGCAATGTGGCGACCAACGGACGATCAAAAGTCAAAACAATCGGTGCTCAATATCAACAAACCAAGACAACCAACAATCCGACAAGTTTGGGTTCGGAAAGGTGATATCTTTCCTTGTCTTAAATCTTAACTTGTTTTGATTTTGTGTAGTGCGTTAATTGGTTTCTATTGCATATCTTGTTTGATCATTGCATTACACGTTTTGGTGCTTTTATTGTTACAATTTTTGAAGATCATTGAATGGTTAAACATTAAATAGTGCTTGCAATGTCAATACTTCACTTTCATTCATTTCTAATTAATTTTACATTAATTATCGATTTTACTTTATTTTTATTATATTTGAAGATAATTTATTATGAGAATTCTTAATACTTATATTCATCAAATTTAGATAATCATGTGTAATCTCTAGGAGCTTAACCTATCTCGGTTGTGTGTGTTGAATTTGATGAATAGTCATTCTCTTATGGACTAAAATTTGTCACATGTTCTTTCAACTAAGAGATTGCTTAAGTGAGGGGGAGTCATTATTATATTAAAAAAATAATGCTCATATGCTTTGAATGATGTGAAAAGAGTTACATCCTTAAAGGAGTGTGAAAACTACCACCACATGGAGGAAATAGCTACCACCCCGGTCGTCCGGTTAGTGTGTGCAGCTACCACATGAGAATTGAATTGCATATCCGAAAAAATATATATATAAGTGCAAAAGCATGCAAAAGAAAAAATGTCACAAAATTTATTTTTCGGAGTTATAAGGTGGTCCACATACATGAAAGATGCTCAAAGAGCCACCCACTGTGCGATGTTTGTTTTATCTCAAATTTGAACGTTTATGCGACAAATTTCTGTCTCTTTAATGAATCCCTTAAGTCATCTTCATAATCCGTTTACATCTTGATAGCTTTTGAGCCTTTAGATTATTTTTGATGACTTGATTTTGAAGTTTATATGAATTAAAAAAACGTGTAATATTTTATCTATATCATGGTGATTGTGTAGTAAAATTCTTAATTTTTATAAAATTAATAGGGATTGAAAGAAGTATATGTGAATGCATCATGTTCATGCACTAACATTATTTTCAATGCAATCATTGTGTTTTCTCATTGTATCACAAGTGGTTTCATAGTGAACAAAATCTTAAACTTGTGTTTCTTGTACTTCGATTTGATTTTTCTTTAAACTCTCTCTATTTTTGGTATTTTTCTTTTGGCAATTTTTGACAAAAAGGGGGAGAGAGGTGATGATATTGAAAACTTTATAAAAAAAAAAAGGAAAAAGATTTTGAACTTAGACGCATGAACAAAGGGGGAGAGATTTTGATATATGTTTTCTACTAACTTTGTTCGTGGAGAATGAAAGCTTTTTTCAGGTTTTTGAAGACTTCAAGACTCCATGTGTGTCTAAGTTATAGAGTTTGTTTTAGGAGTTAGAAAATTATAATTTTGATTTTATTTGGATCTTTCACGCGAGAAGTTCATTATTTTGGTGATGGCAATGAATTTCAAAGTTTCTGGAGAGATGAGCATCGTGAGTGTTCTATGTAGTTTTGGGTTTTGTCACGAAATTGCCAAAGGGGGAGATTGTTACGGATTTCATATTGGCATATTTCGTGAACTGAGTCGAAGTTTTGAAGGTTTAAAGAAGAAGAGACGAAGTTTGAAGACTCGAAGACTCAACGTATGAATTCACGATGCTTGGTAAGTTTAAATAATCTTGATGATGATTTATGATTATTTACAAGTGTTTGGAAGACATTAGAATAGATAAAAATTGATTTAAAATATAAAAATTGAGTTTTTTAATTTTCAGGATATGGACCCTGAGGTGAGGTCCGGAACCCGTACGCCTTCCTAGCTGTCACGCAGGGAGGGTCCGGACCCTGAGGGCTGAGGTCCGGACTATGAAACGCTGGAGAGTTTCAGAGTCCGGACCCTGCATCCAAGGTCCGGACCCCGACCCGTCGCGATTTTTCGAAAATACATTTTTTCAATCCTACTCTAATTCTAATGTCTCCCAAACCTATAAATAATATGGTAGATTTTTTAAAAATCAGTTTTGCAATCCTATTTTGATTCTAATTGCTTCCAAACCTTTTTAAAATTAGTTTTGCAATCCTAATTTGCTTCCAAACCTTTTTAAAATCAGTCTTCAATCCTAGTCTATTTTGGATTGTTTCTAAACCTATAAATAAGATGTGGGGATGTCTCTAAAACGTGGTTAAGCATAGATTATCTTTTAAAAATCCTAGAAGTTTGTAGGTAGCCGTTTTCCTCATCTTCTACATCAAGCTTCTCTCAAATTGATTCATGGTGCCCTAGATCTTTAATGTTCTTCTAGAATCAATTTGAGAATTGCTTAGAGATTATTCCTACAGATCTTCAATGATATTCTAAGCAATAAATCATCATCGACTTTATTGTTCTTGCTCCGGACGGAGTGCGCTCGTGGATTCGAGTGGGCGTCGTGGATTCGGCGTGTAGAAGGCTTCGTGGATTCGAAGTTGGGCATCTTGTGGATTAGAGGCATGGCGTTCGTGGATTCGAACGTGGGGGCGTGGACAACCCGGTGGTGTGTGCGAGATCCATAGAAGATAAAGGAGAGGTTGAGTCCGTGGAGTCGGTAATCACCTTATAATCTTTTATTTCTTAGTGGATTGTTATCGCGTGTTGGTCCCGTGGATTTTTTACTCCTAGTTGGAGTTTTTCCACGTAAATCTCGGTGTGCTATTTTTATTTCCGCACTTATTTTATTGCATCGAGATTTGTGTTTTTGTCGTTATACCTATTCACCCCCCTCTAGATATTGATAGTATCTAGATAGATCCTTAGGGATCCCCCGTAACTAACAACGAGTTCAACTGTTGAGATTCACCGTCCCTAGCAGTCATATCACTTTTCTCATCTGGCAGCCTCGATTAGCCATGCCATTAGTCATGCTGCGACGGCTACGATTCGCCACGCCCTTTCATCTTACCTAGGGTATTAATTAGGGCATTTAATAGCTAACGTCACCTCGTCATCAGCAAAACTTATTTCAAAACTCCCTCCGGCGGCTTCATCTTTCTTACTCTCCTTCTCGACTCTTCCTTTTCGACTCCCCTTCTTCGACTCTTTCTTGGCTCGGGTTCTTCCTCTTCCCTCATCTCCCAATGTCGACTTTCGTCTTTTGAAACCATCCGTGGTCGACCCCTTCCGCTTCGTCCTCGGCCCTTCCTTCGTGGGACCGCCTGAGGACGATGTCTTTCCTTTTTCTGCGGAAGGACTTTCCCTGATAGCGGACACCGTCCATCTTCATTCCTGGTCTTCCTTAAACTCATTAAAAAAATGCCTCCGTACCTGGCCCAGTGTCTCGGAGGCATACCTGGCCTAGTTGGATCGAGTCGAAGGATCCTTTGCTGCTCCGTGGCGCGATGTCGGGATTTATGACGCCATCCAACTTTCGAGGACTCCTCCCCGAGCTGACAATCTTCTTCTCGCTAAGGCTTCATGTTTTTGGTCCTCTACTTCGAATACTTTTCTTTTCCGGTCGAGACCTTTCACTCCGACCCTTTCGATGTGGCGGTGATCCTTGGTCTCCACCCCCACAACACCATCCTGTCCATGGCCTATAACCCTAACAGCATGACGGAGTTCGAGACCCTTCTGGACCCGAAGCGAACCTAGCCTATAAAAAATTCATGCGACGGTTCGCAGGTCAGGCCCCCGGTTCAGTAACCAGGAAGAAGCATACCGTCTTCCTCCTCTACTGGCTTTGCCATAATCTCTTCTGCACTCGATCACAGAAGATCAATTGGAACTTCGTCCCCATCGCCGTCGCGCTGGCCCACGGCGAAAAGTTGGCCCTCGGCTCATATTTTCTCTCATTTCGTTACCGAAAGATTTTTGAGTTGATCAGGCCTCTGCGGTCGAAGAGCAACGTGGTTATTGGTTCGGGCTGCGGTGTCCTGTGGTTCCTCCAGCTTTACCTGCAGCTCTACTTCTCTGTCTTATGCCGGACACCCCTCGACCAGGATTCGGCTCCGTATTTCGACACCTACGGGTTGGCCCTCGGCTGTCCAGAGCCCCTTTTCTCAAGCCAACCTACCAATTTTTTGACTTACTTCCAGGCCTTCTACTCCAAGGATACCCAGCCTCTCGTCAACTGGACCCTCCTCGGAGAGCGACTGACCGGCCCGGCTTGGTTTATTGTGCAGTTTGAAGCTATCCAAGATCAGATAGCTTCTTCCAATGCCAGTGAATACTCTAAGGTCTGGTATTCTTTCTTGACCCCACGGAATCTTCATGTCGGCTTGAAAACTCGCTCTAAGTTGACGTCGAGCATGGAGATTTACTGCCCTCACTTCATGGCGCGTCAGTTTGGTTTAATCCAATCACTCGTGGTTCCGCCCATGTTCTTCACTGCCAACACTTCTCGCTCTCATCCCCCAACTAAAGGAGCAGCCGAAGCAAATTAGCTCTCGGCTATAGGGACTCGTCTTAGGCGCTTCTTCACTCATGTAGGGTTTCGGCCGAATCGTACGAGATTGACCGACGCGCTTTTTCGGTGCACATGGGATAGCTTCTGTAAGGAGGTGTTTGCCGTGTCCTGGCAAATCGTCTTCGCTGCTTCCATCATACATAAGGTATTTCTATTTTTCTTTCAACCTCTTTTCTTTGCGCCTTTCCTTTTTTATTTATTCTGCTTCCATTTCAGCCGGCACCTCCAAAGGGCAAGGAGATCACGCCCGACTCTCCGGAGCAAGAGGATTCGAATGAGGGTTCTGACAAAGAGTCGGCTATCCTCCCTCGCCTCCTAGCGGTATGTTTTGCCTCTTGTTATGCATTTACTTTTCTTGTAATTTTCGGCTCATTTCTTTTTATTCTTTTCAGCCACTTCGTATTTCTAACCCATCAGTTCGGCTGATGGAGAAATGCCCAGCCGAAGCCACCTCTCTGGTCCCTCTACTGCCGCAAAAACGGTAGAAAATGGTTGTGAGTAAATCTCGCTCCCAGCCTGCTCCCGAACTAGTCGAGGAACAACCTCCTCTTGAGGCCGAGGAGCTGACCTCTGGTGCAACTCCTCCGGCTCAACCTCCTTCGGTTGCCTCGCCTCCTATCCCAGCTGAGGAGAGACCCGAGTCAGCCCCAATTGAGACCCCTTCCGAGCCGGTCCCTGCTGAAGAGGACCCACAATGGCCTCCGCCCTTGGCCGAGGTAGGTCCTCAACCTATTTTGGTTGATTCCCCTTCTCTTCCTTGCTCCCCAGCTGAAGCGTCCCCGCCACTCCCTCTGCATGATACGGCGGCCCAGTAGTTGAAGGATTCGTCGACCTCTTGCAGGGCTCCGGTGGAAATTTTAGGAGCTGAGCTCGCCTCGAAAATTAACGCGAAGCTTCATCGATGAAAAATGCAAGCTCGCAGAGAGGTTCACCAAGAGAAGAAGAGGGAGGAAGAAAGAAAGAGAAAGGAGGAGGAAGAGAGAAAGAAAAAGGAAGAGAAAACCATGATGAACGAGAATGGTGACCTGGCTTCCACTAGTGAGCCTCCAGTCGAAGTCTCGGCCTTCGTCCCTGCGCCGACATCCGACGATCCCATTTCTTCGTCTGGAAACTCGTCTACTTTTGAATCGGATGATGCTTTGGCGATCTCCTCAAGAGCTAACCCCCTCGAGCCCTGCATCTAATGAAGAGGAGGACCTTCCAGTTGCTGTATCGGCTGACACACAAAAAAAAATGGATAAATATTTGCAGCTCTACAGCAGTGGTCTTCCTACTTTGGCTCAGAGCTCGGCTCAGTTTAATCGGCTCGAGGTTCTTCTTAGTGACCTCTTGAGCCAACCCAACTTATCTTCCTCAGGGAGAGCTTCTAGGAGTCTTTGTCAGCTCGCCTTTCTCCTTTCCTAGGTAAACAACAAATGCTCTCTGCTGAGTATGACAATATGGGTGTCCATTTCTCGCCGGTCAGTTCTTGCAAGGCGAAAGTAACCGAGTTGGCAGCTCCTTTAACCGACCTCAACAAATGAAGTGATGCCCTGCGAGACCAAGAATCGGCTCTTCGGCAGTGAGTGGCTCATCCGAAGGAGGATCTTGTCGAAGCAGAAAAGGCTTTGGTCTGCATATCTCAGGAGTTTGGTTCCCTTCAATCGCAGTACCAGGCCAAGAAGGACGAGGGAACGACGATCTACGACCAACTCTCCAGCCTTTACAAGGTACATCCAACCATGAAACGAAGCCGACCAAGCTCAATCCATCTTAGAAGCCGAATGGAATCAGTTTAAGGATTTATTGTCTTAATCTTTCGGTTTCTATATTTTCACTGAAACATATTTTGGATCTTTTGTATTTTTGACTATATTTTGATTTATTTTCATAATATTTCTTTCTCTTTCTATTCGTCCTCCTATACAGAAGAGTAATATTCTTTTAAATACTTTCCATTGATCCACTTATTATTTTTCGACCTTCCTAATATTTTTAGGAAGTACGTGTTTTCTCTAGCACCCTTATATATTTGAAATGGCCCCGCCCAATTCGGGAATCATTTTTCATACAGTCGACTTCTCTTACTGATCGAGAATATCAACTTTAGTATCAAGTCCCCCACACTGAAAAATTTAGCCCTGACCCTCTTGTTGTATGCATTACTCACTCGGTTCTGATAGTCTTTTAAATGATCGAGTGTCAGTAATCAAGTCTAGTCAATCTCATCTAAGTTCTCATATATCAAGAGTTCGTACTCCTTCGGCGATAATTCTTTCTGATTCTCGACTCTTAGTGAGGGGACCATTACTTTAGCCGGTAACACGGCCTCGTGACCATAGACCAGTTGAAAGGGTGTGACCCATGTTCCTGTCTTGACGGTCGTTCGGCATGCCCACAATACTTTCAAGAACTTCTCATCCCACTTTCTCGAATGTTTTTCAATGTGCCGCTTCATTATGTTTATTATGACCTTATTTACAGTCTCGGCCTGTCCATTGGCCTGAGCATAATAAGGAGACGAATTCAACAACTTGCATTGATTCCAAAAACCTCGAGAACTGCTCCACTGTGAACATTGTGCCCTGATCGGTTGTGATCGTTTCAGTAATTCTGAAGCAATGAATGATGGAATCTTTCACGAACTTTATGATATCCTTTTGAGTGGCCATTCTCGTGGGCTTCACTTCCACCCATTTGGTAAAATAATCTATGGTCACTATAAAAAATTTATACCCAGCCAAGGAATTCGGTTGAATTTTTTCAATCAAATCCATAGCCCAACTATGGAATGGCCATGGTTTAATTATCGCGCGCATCTCAGAGGCCGGTACCCTTTTCACCGGCTCGTGAAGCTGACACTCTTGACATCCTCTAGCGTATCTTATACAGCCCTAGTGTATGGTCGGCCAGTAGTATCCTAAATGTCGAATTGTCCGCCTAAGCCTTCTCCCAGCTAAATGTGTCCCGCATAGTCCTTCATGGACTTCGCCCATAACTATCAGGGCTTCTTCGGTTCCTAAGCACTTTAAAAGCACTTCTTCAGCCGTTCTCCTATATAGTTGCCCTTCTAGTAGACTATAATCGAGTGCTTTCTTCCACAGTTGACGGCTGACTCGGCTACTCGGATCGTTGAGGAAGTCGATCAGAGGTGTCCTTGAATTATTCTGTATTCCGACAGGAGCGATCATCATTGACTCCCGTGTGTGAACCGATGGTAACAACCTCTCACTAACCCTGACTCGGCTCATTCCTCTCGGCTCTTTATACCCTGAAGCCGACTGAGCCAACTCGTTTGCTCTTTTATTTTCCTCTCTCGATAGGTGCACAAATTTTACCTCTTTGAATCTGCTAAGTAATTCCACCATCTTACACAGGTAGCTCTGCAGGGCTCTCGCATCAGTATTCTCCGACCACTTATTTTATCACTAATTGTGAGTCACCGATGACCACTATAAATTATGCTCCCAACTCGTCTAAAATCGCGAGGCCAATTATTAAAGCCTCGTATTCGGCTTGATTATTCGAACAGCTGAAATCTAATTTGAAGGAAAATTGGAAAGTCTTACCCTTGGGTGATCGTATTACTATTTCGGCTCCCGCCGAGTCAGATGTATTGGACCTGTCAAAGTGTAGTGTCCACGACCGAAGACTGACTAGATTCTGGCTTGGCTCTCCAACCTCGACACACGGGTGATTGGGCAAAAAGTCAGCTATCACCTGACCTTTGACGGCCTTTGCCGGAACGTAGTTAAGAGAGAATTCAAACAGCGCTAACATCCAACGCCCTATCCTCCTCCTTAAAACTGATTTTGAT
Organism: Puya raimondii; assembly: GCA_016920855.1. NCBI lineage: Eukaryota > Viridiplantae > Streptophyta > Magnoliopsida > Poales > Bromeliaceae > Puya > Puya raimondii. The sequence goes on along the minus strand of JABWPP010000049.1, from coordinate 39,366,615 downwards.
AACATATATTTTGTAAGGTCGATTTTGCAGACGACCGACACCTCAACGGATAGAATATAGTATCTTAATTCAGTGCAGGCATAGTATAATGCCAAGCATAGTTTCTCCATTGCCGAATACGGCCGCTCGAGATCAAGCAAAAGTCGGCTCAGGTAATAAACCACTTCGTCTTCTTTCGATTCATTTTTCTGAGCCAGCAGGCATCCTAAATTTTCCTCCACAGCCGAAATATATAGTTTAATTGGCTGTCCCTATTGAGGAGGGATAAGCACGGGGGGTTTTACCAAATATCCTTCAACATTTTCCAAGTCCTTTTGGTGCTCCTCCATCCATATAAATTCCTCATGATTCTTTAGCCGAACCAATGAGGTAAATACTCTTATTCTCTCGGCCAGGTTCGATATAAACCGTCTCAAATAGTTTATCTTCCCCAGTAAGTTTTGTAATTCTTTCTTGGTTTTGGGTGGCGGTAATTCTATAATCGCCTTTGCCTTATTCTTATATATCTCGATTCCTCTCTGATGCACCAAGAAATCGAAAAAAAAATTCAACCGATATCCCGAATGCGCACTTCAGAGGATTCATTTTTAGATTGTATTTCTTCATGCGTTCGAAGGCTAATCTTAGATCGGCCCAGTGATCCGTCTTGGATTTGGATTTTACTACTATATCATTGATGTAAACTTTCAAAATTTTACCAATTAGATCATGAAAAATAAAATTTGGTACCCATTGGTAAGTGGCCCCGGCGTTCTTTAGGCCGAAGGACATTACTATCCATTCAAAGGTCCTAATGGACTCCGGACATCTGAAAGCCATTTTTGATACGTTCTCTTCGGCTATATAAATTTGATTGTAGCCAGCATATCCGTCCATGAATAATAAGATTTCATGATCGAGGCATCAACTAACATATCAGTTATAGGCATAGGGTCTTCGTCCTTAGTTGTAGCCATGTTTAAGTTCCTAAAATTAATGCAAATCCTAAGTTTGCCATTCTTCTTACGCATTGGAATAATATTGGACACCGAGTTGACATAACGAGCCGCTCTAATAAAGCCAGCTCTCAAAAGATTTTTAATTTTATCTTTTATTTGCAGCACAATACTTGGCTCAAACATACGACCCGATTGCTTATAAGACCTAAATTCCTTTTTTATAAGAAGCCTATATTTTACGATCTTTTAGCTGAGTTCTAGCATCTCTTCATAACTCCGGCGAAGCAATCCTTATATCTCCTTAGCAACTCAATCAACTCTCCATGTTGCTGTGCCGAAAGCTTTGCACTAATGAAGGTCGGCCGCTTGTCCTAGTCCAACCCTAGATTCACCTTGATCAAAGGGTCTTGAGTCTCCAATCTCTTCTCCCGACCTTGATCGCGATTCTCCCATGAGACCTGTTTCTGCCTGAATTTCTACGGCCGATTCTCCTTTCTTGTCCAACCTGTCGGTTTTGCCGGCCGATGCTATCATTTCATTTGGCCTTCCGTTTTCTGCCCCAACAGTCGAATCCTCGAGTTAGCCCTCTTTCTTACCATCGACTGCTCGAGCCGGATCACTCACATTGGTCTCATCATTGGCCATAATAGCCGAATCACCAAGTTGCTGACTCCTTTGGTCCGTGTTTTAGGCCGAAGCTCCCTCAGAGCCTGGGCTCCCAGGTCCGGAAATTTCATTTTAACCAAGCTAGCGGCTCTTCGACTGCCGCCAACGCTTCTGCTTCTTTTTTTAGTACTAGTTGTACTCCCTCATCAGTGACCCAGATAAATGAGATCTGGTCCAGGTCCGCTTCGGCCCAATTCACATGGCCGATGCCCCCCATGTTCACATCCACCAGCTACGGCCTTCCTTTGGCTGCGATCTCCTCACGCGATCCCTGACCCATTGGAATAACTTTTCGTGGAGAGTCAAGGGCACACATTTGTTGGCGTGGATCCAGTCACGCCCCAGTAGCAGATTGTAGTGGCTACTGGCGTCCACTACAAAGAAGGCCGTCCGGAGAGTCTTGGATCCAACCGTCAATTCGGTTGTCAGTACCCCTACGCTTGCTGACCGCTTCCCGTGAAGTCCATCATGGTTGTATCAGTAGGCTTGAGCTCGTCTTCACTTTTGCCCAGCTTCTTGAAAAACGACGTGGGCATCACGTTCACCATAGCCCCACCGTCTATCATTACTCGGCCAACCGGCCGTCCTTTTATCAAGGCCTTGATGTACAAAGGCCTGACAAACCTGGTTTGGAGGGCCGATAGCTTTTCAAACACCATTGCATCGGCCATCTTGACGTCCTCAAGTTGGAGCTGGGCCACAGCCAGCTCCTATTCGTATTGAGGCTGCTCCTCAGCCTCTTCCGACTCTACTTGGAATGAACATGGTAACATGTACACATACCCACATCAGCCGAACTTCCTTCGGCTGTGATTTCTCCGGTCCTCTGCCTTTTCTCGTCAGACCCTTTTGCCACTTCGGTCTAAGATTTACTCTCCGGCCTAACCTGTCTCTCCTTGACTGGCCACGGCTCTCGCTTAACGATGGTCTCCAAAGAAGCGATCTTTTCTTCAAGCTCCTTGCGAGTGACCTTCTTCGTCGGCTCTACCATAGCCGGTTGCACCACCTGGGATTTCAACCATGGCAGAGACTTTGAGCCACCTGCCTCACCGTCGTTCTTCTTGGGTCGAGAGGGAAATCGCTACATGGGCCATTTCTAAGTATTCGGCCTGATTTCCTTTGCTTCTTTTCAATAATGTCTCATCTCGGCTTGCAACCTCTGTTGCCGCCGTTTTTGAGTTCTCGTCAGAATCGGCCCATACCATCTGGTCGGTGCCCTTGCCGTGAACCATTGATCGGCCACCACGTTTGTCAGCATCTTCACTATCCTAAGGTGTTCCCTCAGGATTTCCCTCCTTCCCCATGGTCTCTGTCATGGCTGGATTCCTAACTCATTCACTATCTCCAACCGAGGGTTTCTATTTCTCCCTCGGTCATTCCTTCGAATTTTGGTTCGAGACTCGGCCGCTGGTGCTGGTACCACGTGGGCCGATATCCCTGGTCTCTCTGCTGAGTGCCGAAAGGTCACATTGGATAACCTTCTCGGCTGGCCTTCTTCCCTGTCTGGTAGTACTCGTTCAGAATCCTCTGAATCGGCAGGTTCTTCTGGTCCTTCCCTGAGTTCACCACCTCTTCGGAGTCATTGGAGGCCTCTTATGAACATTCGTCCAGGTGGCCGATGGCCTGGGTATGTCCTCCTATTCTCCGGGGAAGGCTATGAACCCCTTCCATTCTCTATACGCCTTCTTCTCACATACGATTACCTCCTAGTCCTGACGCATCATTTCGGCCTTGCACCTAATGCAGAGTCGAAAACATTCTCCTCGTCTTAGCCCCATCTTTTTGGAACTTGTCCTCCTGAAGTGGCTTCTTTCCCTTGACGCCCACCACGTTGAGCTGCGTAGGAAAGGGGTTTTGGTCAACTTCCATGCTATTCTTGTTTTCTTGGTCGACAAAAATTAGCCGACCTTTATTTATGATCTCTTTGTATTTGCCTCTTAAAGGTTGTGCAGTCATTAATCTTGTGGCTCCATGAATGGTGCCACTTACAATATTTTCTTCTTTTTAAATGTCTGACCTTCTTGGAGCTTAATCTTTCCGTCTTTTATACAATCGATCAAATATTTGATTAGTCTTGAAAATATCGAACGAATAAGTGTACGCTGAAATTCGAGCTTTAGATTCACCAGTCTTAGTTAACTTAAGGAGCGCACAGTTATATGGTTGGTGGTTCTTCACCATCTCCGACGTGTACACCTCGACCTCATCAGCTAAGTTCTCGCTTCCACTGGAGATGCTCGGTTCATCTCGAGCCAAACTCTCCTCAACGAAAGAGTTGTTTTCTCTTTCCCCTTGTTCCATTCCTTATTTCGGCTCCAACGCGGCCGCTCATCCTCGTTTCCCTTTCGAAATTGCTCGTATTGGGCAACCCAGATGCTCAGATCAAATAGATTCGAAAAATACTTATCTTCGAAATAGTCCTTTATTTTAAGGGTAGACCATTGAACGTCATTTTGGCGAACTCAGATTCCGGCATCCTCACGAAGCACTGATTTCTGGCCGTTTTAAAATGGTTCAAGTATTCCTCGATCGTTTCCCCCGACTTCTGTCTATATAGAGCCAGATCGGCCACTGATAATTCGGGTTCCGATCTATAAAACTGCTCGTAAAACTCATGCTCCAATTTGTCCCAGTCTCGGATAGAATTGACGGGTAAGCTTGTGTACCATGTAAATGTCGTTTTAGTTAACGACGTGTTAAACAACCGAAGCTTCAAGAATGGGTCAGTGGCTGCCTCTCTACACTGGGATGTGAACCGAGCGACATGCTCTACCATATTCTCAGTCTCTTCGCTCGAGAATTTATCATATTTCGGCATCTTCAAGTTCGCCGGATAAGGATATTCCGTATCTATATTTGCAGGATAAGGAGACCTGAACACAGGCCGCATCGCTGGCCTTGCCCCTACATCGAACATATTTCGAATTGCCTCTTCTATCTGAGCATATCGCTCATTGTTCTCCCCCGTCGGGGTAGGTGTCGAGGCCGGAATCCCGTTCGGCCCTAGAGGAGTTGCGTAGTTTTGCACTGCAGGGTTAAGTCCTTGTCTTGCATTGGGGCCTTGCCCCCGGCTCTCATGCCTGCATTTTGGGGCTGATAAGCAGGCAAGGGAGGTGGCAAAGGTAAACCCCATGCGATTTTTGGCTGTGAGCCGGCGTTCACATTCACCAGCCTAAAAGCAGGCTGGAAGGGTGCCATCTTGGGTTGTGCCTGTGCGATCGCCGGTGCAACAGAATTTTGTTGCATTGGCATGGTCAGGGGTCCTTGTGGACCCCCATATGGTTGCTTGTTCCGAGCTAACAATTGCCCAATACGAGCGATATTTTCATTTGAGGCCGTGATGGCGACCAGTAACGCATCTAGACGGGCGGTACTCTGGTGACTATTCTGATCTAAAGTCTGCAGGACTCGAATCATTTGCCCGAGTTCCTGAGTTAGACTCGGCTCCTGATGAACCGAGTGCCCACTACTTTCACCTCCTGACTACAGCGCCGCATGATGCTCATTCGCTTTTTCAGCGCTATCGGTCTGGTCGTTCCCTGAGGGTCTAGAAATGGCCCTGTTTCGGAGGTTCATTGTGTTATCATCAGCCATTTGGGAGAAATTGGGATGTATTTGAACGCATCCCACCAGGCGTGCCAAAAATTACTGTGCCAGAAATCGAATGCAGGGAGACACTGATCGGATCAGGGCGTTGACCAAATCAGATTCTTCTTCGGGATGCGAGTCGGCTCTTAAAATGACCCTCGAATGCGCCACTAGCGAATCAAGCAACTCAGCTGAGGAGGGATCGGCTCAATCGAATTTTTTCGCAACTATTCACAATTGACCCAAAAGCAAGCTCGACTGAATGAGCTGAGCTATTATATTTATCGAGAAAACGGAATTACAAATGTTGTTACAGAAATAAAATCTACTTCCACTTAACCACGCTCTTAACTATGCTCTTTAAAGAAGGGAACTGACAAGAAAATCTATGGACTATTTCTAAAAAACTGTAAATGTCGAAAAGAAAGGAATTGAAATTTGCTGTGGTCTCTTGCTCGTGTGAAAGACCCCTTTTATAGGCACGTTTTTTTCTATTTATAGCGATATCTTCTCCTGCCTGCCGTTATTGGGTTAGTCCTATCATGGAGGTTTCTTCGGCCACGTCCCTATTTCCTCGAGTTATGCTTCGGCCGATCTTTTGCTGGCCACGAAACCCTTCCTCCACATCTTCAACCGCTCCCGCCTAAACCCCCTTCCATTTCAGGCGTGCTCCTCCCGGCTCCGAGTGAACCACGTGTCGTTTTTTGTCTCGCTCCTTCACTTTGCTCACGTGGCTCGAACTGCTCTACCACGTGGCGCTACTTTTATGGTGCCAACAAGACTCATATACTTTTGAGATTAGTTTTCTAAGAATTATTAAATAAATTTTGAAAACTTGAGGGCAGCCAAGGCCACCTTAGGTCTATGCATAGCTCAATCCTTACTAGCTACGATTGTGAAGTGTGTTTATATTTTGTGAAAAAAAAAGACCCGAATCCACTCAAATACTTGAAACTAATTGATTGAGACACCCTTAGACATTATATACAGGCTAAGATACATTTTTAGCATATGGCATAAACCCAATAAAATCACACAAAATTTATATATTTAACCAAAAGCTTTTGATATATTGTTAAAGAATTCGAATCAATCCAAAATTACTACAAACTAATTGTCGAAGACATTCTAATATATTATATACAGATCAAATTTCATATCGTTATTTACTAGTTCTTTTTTCAAAAAAAGGAATATATATATATATATATATATATATATATATATATATATATATATATATATATATATATATATATATATATATATATATATATATATATATATATATAGAGAGAGAGAGAGAGAGAGAGAGAGAGAGAGATGAAGAGTTGAGCTGAAATGCTATCGGTAGCAAACAGACTTCAATGCTATCAGTTTATTTTCAATTTTGGAGCTTCCAAATTGACGATCAACACCGTTGAACATGATTTAGACCACTCGAAGCATCTAGAAATCAAATTTCATACTTTTTGATATTGTTCTCTTGTGTATTAAGTGAACACAAAAATGAACGGCTAAAAATAACTATTCTTCAAAAAGTGATGATAGGATTCTTACAATCGATATCAATAGTATAAATCTTGTTTTAAATAGTTTAAAGAATTTTCTAACTAAAATTCAATTGATTTAGATTTTTCTAACACCGTTAAACGAGCAAACGCCTCACATCGACCATTAAAATTATAAATTTTGCAATCCTTTGATCATTCAGTCAATGATGTCGAAAAGACTTGAAAAATGATTTCTAAATATTCAAGTGTATGGATCATGTTCAAAGGTGCCGATCATCGATTTCGAGGCTCGATCATTGAAAACAAATTGGCAGCAATAGAACCAGTTTGCTACCGATAGTATTCTAGCCAAACTCTCTTGCTCTCGATATATATATATGTATATATATATATATATATAGAGAGAGAGAGAGAGAGAGAGAGAGAGAGAGAGAGAGAGAGAGAGAGAGAGAGCAGGGCTACTGTGCTATTAGGAGCACAGCAGCCCTTGTACTCCTAAGTTTCTAAACATCCATCAATTTTGATGGATGGTTAGGATTAATACTTTATTTCTCTCATTTTCCTCTCAATTTCTCTTCTCTCATTTTCTCTCAATTTCTCCTATCTCTCTCTCAATTTCTCTTTTCTCTCTCTCTTAGCCCACACCCCCACCATCCCTCTCCACCATCCCCTCCTCACCAAACCCATCCACCATTCCCTCCACCATAATCTCCTTCCCCCACGGGCTGCGGCTGTCGTCGCCCCGGCCCTCCACCATCATCCCTCTCCACCCTACACCCTAACCCCCCCCCCCCAATATTCTCTCTCTTTTCTGTGGTCGCCTCCGGAGGCGGCGGCGACGGCGGCGGCGAGGTTGGGGGAGGTGGCGTGGCGGCGGCTGTTGATGGTGGAAGGTGGGTTGGGGTGAAGGTGATTGTGATTGTGATGCAAAATGAGAGAGAGAGAGAGAGAGAGAGAGAGAGAGAGAGAGAGAGAGAGAGGAGAAATTGAGAGAGATAGTGAAAAAAAGAGAAAAAATCTAGCCATCCATAAAATTTGATGGATGGCTAAGAACTTAGGAGCACAAGAGCTGTTGTGCTCCTAATAGCACAGTAGCCATGCTCTATATATATAAGGAGAGAGAGAGTTCGATTATGTTGCTTTCGGAAGCATAGAGGAGTTAGTGTTTCCAAGTTTTAACCCTTGGTTCAACCCCTTTGATCATTTATAACCCTTGGATTAACATTATTCCCCTTGGAGAGACCACCAAACCCTACGAGAACCACTCAACCCTAGGGTGGACCACTATCATCCCAGCCATACAATTCTTGATCCAAGGGCTAAAAAGTTGGAAGCGTCAACTCTTTTATGCTTTCGAAAGTATAGTAGCTGTCACGCCCCGTCGTGCCTTAACACCAACTCGCACAGGCGCGTGCGCCAGACCCGCCGAACAGACAGAGTCTCCCCTATCCGCCCAAGGCGTCACAACACAAGCATCAATACAATGTTCCAAACAGGAATCGAATACATGAGTTGCACAAGGGAAGCATCAACAAAAGAAGCATCTACTTCTATTACACCACAATTGCACATTTGTACATGCCAAATTTTTCTTTTCTTTACATTCATTACATCCAAGTTCTCAAATAGTAGTTACACTTAACTACACATCACTTTACATAACTCTTATACTTTTCATGTTCAAGATTCGGGTACATCTATGCACATAACCAAAATAAGGAAGGGCCGCTATCTATTACGCCACGCCCTTGCCTCGCTACGCCGCCTCACTCGCGGATGGACCTAAAAAATGTGAGGTGAGAACTATAAACATAGTTCCCGGTGGGTAAGGCCACCCAAGGGAGAAGCTCGACCCACCAGGTCCAAAGAAAACAACACAAACATAGGTTAGTTCATAATTAACCATGCATATTACATTTACATGTTAAATTTAAACATGAAAGGATGCAACCTATATAAATGATCTATTTCATTTCCTCCTAGGTTCATCACACAAGTTCCTTTTCATTTAAATCATTAGACATTGGGGTCAGATTCCCTGCACCACTAACCCATATCTCGAACCATTGGCATTGGTGTCAGAATCGCTGACCACCAACCCATTTCTCGAACAATTGGCATTGGTGTCAGAATCGCTGACCACCAACCCATTTCTCGAACAATTGGCATTGGTGTCAGAATGTCACGCCCCGCCGGGCCTTTCCCCAAATAGGCGGAAGGATAACCGCACGGGCGCATGACCCAGATCCGCCGAACGGACAGAGTTTCCCCTGTACGTCTAAGGCGTCACAACTAGTACAATTCAAGAGGTTCCAAACAGGAACATAATTCATACATAGATTGCATAAGAAAAGTATCATAAATTACTATGCTATTACAAGCATTCACAATACATCCACATATTATATTTTTGTGTCTTTGTTCTCTTTCCAAATACAATCAAATTGTTATTACATTCCTTTCATTCCAATACCCCTAAGCTACACAGTAGAGGGTACATCTATCCTTGTCACAGTGGTAGGACGCTAGCTATCAGGCTATGTCCTTCCCTCGCGCCGCCGCGCCGCTCACGTGTGGACCTGAAAAATAGTGGGATGAGAACTATCTAAAATAGTTCCCAGTGGGTAAGGCCACCCAAGGGAGAAGCTCGACCCACCAGGTCCAAAGGAAGCATAAAGGCATGGTTAGTACATATACATAACTTGCAAGCATATAACTCTACTATATGCAAAACAGTAAACATGCTTATGCTTCAACAAATGCGATAATGAAATCCATGCAATACATTTTTTTTCGCTGCTATTCCTCTATCCATTTCATAATCAACATGCTCCTAAGGTTCATTCACCTTAGCTAAGCCACACACGACTCTCTCTCGAGTCAATCATCAACGGATTACCACCCTCCTAAGGTTTACTTACTTTAGTCAAACCTTACCCGACTCACTCTAGAGTCAAACATCATTAAGCCACCGCCCCTCTAAGGTTTACTTACTTTAGTCAAACCTTACCCGACTCACTCTAGAGTCAAACATCATTGGGCCACCGCCCCTCTAAGGTTTACTTACTTTAGTCAAACCTTACCCGACTCACTCTAGAGTCAAACATCATTGGGCCACCGCCCCTCTAAGGTTTACTTACTTTAGTCAAACCTTACCCGACTCACTCTAGAGTTAAATATCATTGGGCCACCGCCCCTCTTGACTTTACCACCTGGCGGCAAAATCGTCGCACACGCCGAACAATGGCTTCAGTCACCCGGCGGTGAATCGTCGCACTCGCAGAACAATGGCTTCAGTCACCCGGCGGCTAATCGTCGCACTCGCCGAACAATGACTTCAATCACCGGGCGGCGAATCGTCGCACTCGCCTCAGGTATCCAGCCTCTTGGCGGCGAAATAGTCGCACCCACCAGCTGATACCAAGATCATCCACAAGTCACCAGTTCTGGGATTCCGAAATCTACTTTCCACGTCTCAAGGGTTCATCATTACCCTATGTTATCAACCTCTTCTAGGTTCATATTCTCATGTCCAAGTGGTTAGCCTACCACTATGTTTTCCAACCTATGTCCAATGACACTAGGTTCAATGTCCTGTTTAAGTGATATTCCTATCACTATGTCTCTCAACCTAGGTTCGACGACTCTAGGTTCACACACATTACAAACCAAGTGGTCTTTCTACCACTATGTTATACAACCTAGGTTTACCCACTCTAGGTTTAATGACATCCATGTCAAGTGGTCTACCTACCACTATGTCTCAAACCTAGGTTTAACGACGCTAGGTTCATTACCTGATCCAACCTATGTTTAATAACACTAGGTTTAATATCATCACATTCCAACCTATGTTCAATGACACTAGGTTTAACATGCATACCTCACCTTTCAAGTATATATAAATATATATATATATATATATATATATATATATATATATATATATATATATATATATATATATATATATATATATATATATATATATATATAGAATGAGGCTACTATACTATCTATAATACCGGGGCTCCGGTACTATAGTTGCTTTTTCGATCTTAGGGTGTTCAAATCAACGATCCACACCGTTGAAACTGATCTAGGGTATGTGAAGTTCCTAGGAATAAAATTTTAGTTTTTTTCGATATCGTTTACTTAGTAAATAAATCATGTCAAAATGAACGATGGAAATTGAATAATCCTTAAAATTTGAGTATAGGAGTTTCGAATTCAAGATCAAGGATGTTGACCTTCATCTATGTAGTTTAAAGTATTTTCTATCAAAATTTGAATAAATTTAGATTCTTCTCCACCGTTAAACTACAAACTCGCCATAATAACCATTGAAATTTGACAATTTTGAAACAGTTTGATCACAAAGTAAACTACGTCGAAAAATTATAAAATTTTATTCCTAAGAACTTCAAATATCCTAGATCAGTTTCAACGGTGTGGATCGTTGATTTGAATACCCTAAGATCGAAAAAGCGACTATAGTACCGGAGCCCCGGTACTATAGATAGTATAGGAGACTAGCTCTATATATATATATATATATATATATATTATGAAATACTCGAATTCTCTTACATGCAAGGTGAGCCCATGGCTCAAATCACTTGGATATACATCCAATGCCAACATGCACATTACAGTTCTTTCTTATCCTAGTTGTCCATACCTAGGATTTCCAACTTTATATGGCCTCTAGCCCTTGTTTAACCACATGTCAAGTTCTCTAGCGTATAGAGAAAACTAGTTCACCGCTATGTCCATACCTAGGCATACACATGTCCATTTGTATCTATGTGTTCTACATGCCTGTAGTTCCAATCCATGGTAGTTAATGGTATTAACATCATATGATCTACACATTCATATTTACCACTTACCAATTAACCTACAATTACATGCATCAAGTAAAATAAATTATACTTTACTCTTTCGACATGAAAGTGACCTAATCACTTCGGTAAACACAAACCCACCTCACACTCTTCTGATTGCTTGTAGACACTTGCAATCAGGCTCTTTTTTCTTGGCTTCAAGCTTGGTCTTCAAGCTCCTTGCCCTAACACACATGAAGGATTCGTTAATCCGAGTCGAACTCATAACGATCCCATCTCTTGGAATCACTCAAAATGGAGTTGTCCCACATGTTCTACTAACCCGCAACTAGGGTTCTATGGGTTCAAACAATTTTTAAACCCCCCCATAAGAGAATCCCTCTTTCAACCTAGGGTTTCCATAAATATGGCCAAACCTAAAAATCACATGCTAATCCCTACAATTTGTAGTCTAGATTAGCCAAGGGTTTGATAAAATTTATTTACAAGGCTTAAATCCAAAACCCTAACCTTAGATCCAAGGAACTCACCTTAGCCACGAGCTCCCCAAGCTTCTTCTTGCACCAAGAAGCTTCTTTCCCACCTTGGATTCCTTTTCCAAGCTTGAATCACTCTTTTCTCCAAGCTTTGGAGAGCTCTCTCTAGAGAGAGAAAGTGAGGGAGGGGGAGAGGAGAAGTAGAGGAAGAAGAGAATGAGAGAGTGCAGGCCCTCAGCTCTTCATACACCCCAACCCATGTGAAATGACCGAAATACCCCCCTCACATTTCACTACACACAGCCAGCCAAAGTTAGCATCTGGCAGCTCTGCATTTCGGTATCATCCTTGGCATACCGGAATACGGGCGTTTAATTTCGGTATCTATAGGCAATTCCGCAAAACCCGAGAGCTGGATTTTCAGATTTCCCACTGCATTCCGGTATCTCACAATCCATACCGGAACTAATTACATCCATACCGAAATCAACACATCCATACCGAAATCAGCTGCAGAATTTGCAGTTTTGCAGACTTGACTTTTCAAAGTCCGTTTCCGCACCTCATTTGCGCCGAAAATACTCATATAAGTCCCGAACCTTGCCAAAATCATTTATATAGTCCTTTTTTGCTACATTCCATAAGAACTCCCCAATTTGTAGAAGTTCGGTGTACTACACAAAATCGCTGACCACCAACCCATTTCTCGAACAATTGGCATTGGTGTCAGAATCGCTGACCACCAACCCATTTCTCGAATACTTGGCATTGGTGTCAGAATCGCTGACCACCAACCCATTTCTCGAGGCTTGCGGAATTTCCGCATAATGCTGGGCACCGGGCAATAGAATCGCTATCCCCATCTTGGTCCCAATATTCTAACTTCATGGAGTATTTACTATCATTGCACTTGTCACATTATGGTTTCTTGATCATGTCACAATTGTCAACCTATGTTCGACAACACTAGGTTCATATTGCCAAGCCCAACCTATGTTCAATGACAATAGGTTCATATTGCCATTTCCAACCTATGTTCAACAACACTAGATTCTACATTGTCATTTCCAACCTATGTTCAACAACACTAGGTTCTACATTGTCATTTCCAACCTATGTTCAACAACACTAGGTTCCACATTGTCATTTCCAATCTATGTTCAACAACACTAGGTTCTACATTGTCATTTCCAACCTGTGTTCAACAACACTAGGTTCCACATTGTCATTTCCAACCTATGTTCAACAACACTAGGTTCTATATTGTCATTTCCAACCTATGTTCAACAACACTAGGTTCCACATTGTCATTTCCAACCTATGTTCAACAACATAGGTTCATATCATCATTGTCAACCTATGTTCAACAACACTAGGTTCATATCATCATTGTCAACCTATGTTCAACAACACTAGGTTCATATCATCATTGTCAACCTATGTTCAACAACACTAGGTTCATATCATCATTGTCAACCTATGTCCAACAACACTAAGTTCATATCATCATTGTCAATCTATGTTCATCAACACTAGGTTCATATTATCATTGTCAACCTATGTTCAACAACACTAGGCTTTCTAAGTTCACAATTCCCATTCTCTTAGATTACTAGAGAATTATCCACATTATACACATGCTTTCGTACATAATTGTACTAAGTTGTCCCATAACTAATCATGTTCCACGAATCATGATGTCACTATTTCAATAGTTCATACATGTACTTGTTTATCTACATGTTTATCACTTACGCATACAAGGTTTTCATACATGCAAACATTCCTCTATGATGTGTAAGTATAAAACACATAATTCTACTTACATGCAAAATGAGCTCATTGCTCCATTTCATTTCACAAGTCACTTATGCCATCATGCATAATTAAACACTAGGGTAATATGCAACTACCATTATCATTATGGTTATTTTATCCTAGACATGGAAGTGACCTAATCACTTTGGTGCAACACAAACCCACCTTATGATACCCCAATTGCTTGTAGACACTTGCAATCGGACCGTACACTTTGAATCTCTTAGCTTCTTGCCCTATAATACAAGAAGAATTCGTTACTCCGAGTCGAACTCAAAACAATTTTATTTTTTGGAATCACTCGAAATCGAGTTGTCCCACATGATTTCCTAACCCTCAACTAGGATTCTAAAGGGTTAAAATATTTTTAAATCCCTCCATAAGAAAACCTCTCTTTCAACCTAGGGTTTACATGCATGCATGTAAGAGCCCAAAATCACATGGCCAATCCCCACCATTTGTGGTCTAGATTGCCAAAGATTTTCAAAAACCTCAAAATAAGAGATCATTCTAAGGTTTAAACCCAAATCATCAAGAACTCACCTCTAGCCCAAGCTCATCTAGCTTATTCTTGCTCCAAGAAGCTCTTTTCCTACCTTGGAAGCCTTTTCCAAGCTCAAATCCTTCATTTCTCTAAGTTTTGGAGGGGTCTCTAGAGAGAGAAAGTAGAGGAGAGGGAGAGGAGAAGTAGAGGAAGAAGAGGGAAAATGAAGAAGATAACCCCCCAACCTCCCCTCATAAGCTTACCACATGAAATGACCAAAATACCCCCATTTTGGAGCTTCTGGGTCCATGGGGTCCGGACCTTGCATCCCAGGTCCGAAACCCATGAGCAATTTCAGCATTTTCGCAGCTGGGTTCCGGATCCCAACCCCAGGGTCCGGACCCAGACACTGTGAACAGTATTTTCAGCCTTTTTTTTCTTCTTATTTTCGCTCTAAAACTCTGTTTTTCATTTTGTTTTCTCTCCGAATCAAATCCAACACAACCGAAACTCTTCTACACATAAGAACACTTCCTGAGTTGGAGAATTATAGTTTATCCCTTACGGAATAATTATATTCCAACATACAATCGTATCTCAAAATTCTTTCAACTTTTCTCTAATCATTCCAACACTCTCGGAACACAACATGGACTCACCAAATCCACTTCTAATCGTTCTGAAACCCTCGAAACTCAATTCTAAATACGTTCAACTTACTCCTGAACTAAACTTTGTCCAACTTGGCCAAAGTTCAATATGCTTCCGAATTGCGGTTCACTACAGTAGCTCTATACTATATATATATATATATATATAGAGTCCAGCTACTTTACTCTTATGAGTACGATCGTCTCTGTACTCATAAGTTATTTTCGATGATAGAGCTTCTGAATCGAAGATCTATATCGTTAAACATGATTTAGAGCATTTTAAACTTCTAAAAATCAAATTTCATAATTTTTTGACATCATTTATCTTACGATCAAAAGATTTCAAAATTGATAATTTTTAACAGTCAGTATGGAATACTTGCTAGTTTAACGGTGTAAAAGAATCGAAATTGCTTAAATTTTTGATAGAAAATTCTATTCACTATTTAGATAAGGATCAATAACTCCAATCTTAAATTGAAGGATCATATCATCTATTTTTATGACGTCGTTCAATTTTGACTGTTCATTTTATATCTGCTTGATGGACTTTATTATAATTTTAAAAAATTACAAAATTTATTTTCTAAAAGATACAAATTGCTCTAAATCATATTTAATGGTATGGATCATCGATTTGAAAGCTCAATTATCTTTATTTTTTGAGAGAAAGGTAGCACGCTACCCGCTTTGTTTATTTCTTTTAAAAATAAAAAAAACTAGAAATGTAAATCAACTAGAATTCGAACTCGGGACCTCGGGAACCAACCACCAAGCCCTTTGCCACTTGCACTAGGGACGGTCGATTGAAAGCTTCATTATTGAAAATAACTTATGAGTACAAAAAGCTTTATACTATAGAGTATAGTAACCCTACTCTATATATATATATATATACTACTTGATCCTTTGGAACTTGAAATGAGTAATAATGAAAAGGTGGAAATTCAATTTTCTACGATGGTGAAAATGAGACATGGAAGAGAGAATAAGAGGAGTTTCCGATAAACATTTTGATCTATTTATTGATCTTTTATTTAGTCAAAAAAATTGTTGATCTTTAATAATATTCATTTCTTTTAATCATTTCAATTTTGGGTGTTGATAATGTACTAGTCTTAAACTAATTTTTCACTGAAAATGCTACATTGAAATGCTACATTGAAATGCTACACTCATATCCTTCTTTGTGCAAGTAATTAGGAATATCAATGGGTACATATATCTAAGATTTTATCCGAATCTGAATCCAAACAGTGCCGGTTTGTTTGATATACTAAATGGATTTGGTTTCGGATACGGGTATAAAAAAATAAAAGCCCGATGGATTTGGATTCAGATATAAAAAAATTTTGTACCTGAGCAGAACATGAATCCGAACCCAAATTAATTTTACATTACATAATATATACGGATGTTTTATGTTATTTTGAAAATTTAGATTTTAATATAATTATGTTTCAAAATACGGTAAAGAGAAAAAACTTTTTTCGGTTTCGCGCTCGGGTTTGGGCTTCGGGTTTTGGTCGGAGTTGGTTTTGGATATGAATTTTCATAATCCGTCTGATTCAAATTCGGATTCAGGTTTCGAATCTGGTAGTCGGGTTCGGATTTATATTTTTAAAAATTCATTCTGAATCTGCCCCGTTGACATCCCTGCAAGTAATCCCCAAACTTTTGCCTAAGTTTAACTCTGAGCCTCAAGCTTTTAAATTTATTATTTAAAATTGTAAATTTTTAAATGTGTTTTATATATTTTAACCCTAACCCTATTTTTTTGAGCAAACATGTGTAGAATTACTACATTATGCCAATTGCACTTTCAAATTTTGGGATCTTACGATGTGCACAATTCAATAATTCCACATGGGCGAAAACAACAACAAATTTAAGTGGTCCCAAAACCAACGTCCTTTGATAGGGCTTTTTATTCAGACAAGTGGAAAATGGTCCTTAAAGTTTTTGAAAATCTAGTGTTCCAATGATGGTAAACTTTTTGTCCAGGCACCAGCACCAGGAAATTTAATAAGCATAATACTAATTAATTTGAGAATTTAATTTAACTATTAATACGAGCTAACTTTATTCACGCAAATAATTAAATCAACCTTTTTTAGTATTATTGTTTTATTGAAGTTCTTTTAATTTATTTCTTTTATAATTAAGCTATCTGTATCGGATAGAGGTTTCTCAATGGAGTAATTAAGATTTCATCCACCCTTCGTTATGCAGTCGCCTATTATTACAGTAGAAACCAGCAAATAGGAGTGTAAATCTTGATCTAAAGAATTATCTAATAAAAATTCAATCGATCCATTCTAATTGCTCAACGTGCATGGTTGATGAGATAGCAACACATAGGCCTTATTGAACCAATTTAATTATAAAGACCGCCTGATCACTAGGAAAATAATCCACAAAAATTATGAAATCCAATTTTTGAAAACTTAATTTAAACACTCCAGATTATATTTAACGACATCACTAATTAATTTGGATACTTTGCTAGCTAGCGAAAATGACTTGATATTAATTAAAACCTAAATGTTTATATGTGTGTGTGTGTGTGTGTCAGTGTGTGTGTGTGTGTTCCTGTGAAAGTTAATTAGTAATTACGGTTTTTGGAGAATAGAGGATATATATATATATATGGTGAATCAAACAACCTAGCTATTATGTTCAAAATGCTCACATTGGCATCTCAATTTGATACTTTATAAGTTATAATTACCATAGAGAATTTATAAGATGTTAAATCATATGAAAGGTGCGGGGAAGTATGTATCTTTCTGAAAAATGATTTAATTAAGCTATTATAGTAAACAAGTTAAGAATTAATTTTCTATATATCCAATAATTGCCAACTTTTTTAACTTTGTATATTAAAACTAGTAAAATAAAATATATATGAAACTTTAGAGCCTCGTGAGGTCACCAAAATCATCATGTACATAGCTACTAGCTAGCACTCGCGCGGACCACCCACTTTATTATATTTTTGGACTGCTGCCCCACTACTACTACTACATGCATGCGCATGCATGTCCAAGTAAATGGGCACACGAAGTACCCACAAGCACTACCACTAAACAACTCTGATGTAAACGAAACCACGTACGTACACCCCCCACCGCACCATATAAGTCACCGTCGCTTAAATATATAAAAATATAAAATATTAGATACCAAATTCTAGCAACTAAGTTTCTAAAGAGAGATAATTTTATCGAGTTCAATTTCTGACGTGGCATGGATTCGATCTGCTATGTCGTCTGTTTTACTAACTATGTAGCTCTTCTATCGGCACAAGTAGTAACATGGTTAATTACTTGATTTTTTTTTTTTTTTTTCCATGCATATGCATGTGAGTGAAAATGCTAAGACGATTTCTAAACTATTTCTTATAAAAAATCATATCAGTATCATATATATGGTGTTTATCATAACACAGTAACATGCATGCATGGTTTAACTTGATACCACGCGAACAATTAATCCTTTTGTAGAAGAACTTAATAGATATATATTAGCAAATACTATACCTAACATATGTGTGTCTATGACTATATATATATATATAAAGAGAGATCTAGAGAGAGAAAGAGAATTGAGCTAGAATATAATCGGTAGCAAACGGGCGGGCTCCGTTGTTCGGCACCGTTGAATATGATCTATATCACTTGAAATATCTGGAAATCAAATTTCAAATCTTTTTGACATCGTTGACTCAATGATTAAAAGGTTGCAAAATTTATAATTTTAATTGTCGATATGAGGGGTTTGCTCGTTTAACGGTATAAACAAATTTAAATCAATTGAATTTTGATCAGAAAATTCTTTAAACTATTTAAAACAAAATCTATACTTTTTAATCTTGGTTACAAGAATCCTATCATCACTTTTTAAAAATATTTATTTCTAGCCATTCATTTTTATGTCAACTTGATGCACAAGAAAATAATATCGAATATACATAAAATTTGATTTCTAAATACTTCAAATAGTATAAATTATGTTCAACGGTGCCGATCGTCGATTTGGAAGCTCTATTATTGAAAATAAATCGGTAGCAACGGAGCCCGTTTACTACCGATATTACCTAGCTCAACTCTATAAATATCTGGTGTGTATACTATTAATAGTACGAAGTCCTTCATATATGCTGCCAAATTATTTTTGATGATGGGACACCATCGGCTTCATTATACATGCTCTACGTTATTTTTGGAAGTATCTAGAACTTAAATTTCATATGTTTTTTGATATTAGTTCACAAGTGATCAAAATGTTTCAAAATTGATAATTTTAATGGCCAACGTGTTAACAGTGTAAAACAATCTAAATTAAGTAAAATTTTGATAGAAAATTATTTTTATTATTTAGAACTAAATCAGTACCTCTGATATAAAATTTAGGTACTTTATTAGTATTTTCTATAAAACTTTTATTTTCGGTCGTTTATTTTGAGACTATTTATTGTATAAATATATAAATTATGTCAAAATGATAATTAACCTTACTTTCCTCTCTCTCTCTCCAGGATCTCCCTCTCCATGATATCTACATGTTTCCCTCTCCATGCTCTCTCTCTCTCTCTCTCTCTTCGTGATCTCTCTGTGTGGGTCCTAATTTTCCTCCACCCCGAGAGGTAGGCCTACCTTGTGTGATGTCCCTCCAGACACGACCTACCGTACGACCAAACACTGGGCATGCAATCCAGCAGCGTATCCAGACATCACAAGATCATCAAAATGCATGCTTAGAGAGGGAAAGAGAGAGATCTCTAGAGAGAGAGAAAGATCCAGGGAGATGAGTAGTAAAGATCCGTGGGAGATACCGGTGCCTACTTTGCTCTTTAAAAAAAATAATATTAAAAAATTATGAAATTTAGTTTACAGAGAATTTGTAGGATGTAAATTATATTTAGCAGTGTGCATCAAAAAATTAATTGATATTTTCTTAAGTATTCTAGGTCAACTCTATATATATATATATATATATATATATATATATAGATATGAACGATGATCTAAGGTAGCTCTTTTTTGAAAGGTAGGGCAAAGTAATATTTGCTTAGGGTCTATTTGGTTCAATGTGAAACGTACCATGAAAAAAAAAAATCTAACAAAACATAAAAAAAAAATTTGGTGGAAATTTTTTTTTATGTTTTGTAGTGTTTGACTTGTAGGGAAAAAAAAAAAGTATTTTTCTATCAATATTTGTTTGTTAAAAAAATTCACATTTGTTTGATTCGGTGGAAACAAAATAATGAAGAAAGTTTGGGTTTTTGTTTGGGTTTTCGTTCTTTGTCGAAAAAAGTAAAAAACGAGAACTTCAATTTTTTTCAAATCCAAAAATATTTTTATGTCGAATCAAATAAAGAAAAAAATATCTTTCATATGAAAAATAATATTTCAATTCGTTTTATGCGGAACCAAATGCCCCCTTAACAAAAGACAATTGCTAGTCGAAAAGGACACATCTTTCTTGTTCTTTATGACGCAATCCATGTGGAACAATTTGCCTCTCGTGTTGTCGTTCACTTTTTGAGCAGAAATTATTGCCTGTACCTGATTCATTCGTACTTCGAAATCTTTGGCGTAGGTTGAGATCCAGCTAGTATATATATATATATATATATATATATATATATATAGAATGAGGTTACTATACTATCTATAGTACCGGAGCTCCGGTACTATAGTTGCTTTTTCGATCTTAGGGTGTTCAAATCAACGATCCACATCGTTGAAACTGATCTAGGATATGTGAAGTTCTTAGGAATAAAATTTTAGTTTTTTTTTTATATCGTTTACTTAGTAAATAAATCATGTTAAAATGAACGGTGAAAATTGAATAATTCTTAAAATTTGAGTATAGGAGTTTCGAATTCAAGATCAAGGATGTTGACCTTCATCTATGTAGTTTAAAGTATTTTCTATCAAAATTTGAATAAATTTAGATTCTTCTCTACCGTTAAACTACAAACTCGCCGTAATAACCATTGAAATTTGACAATTTTGAAAGATCACAAAGTAAACTAAGTCGAAAAATTATAAATATTTATTCCCAAGAACTTCAAATATCATAGATCAGTTTCAACGGTGTAGATCGTTGATTTGAACACCCTAAGATCGAAAAAGCGACTATAGTACCGGAGCCCCGGTACTATAGATAGTATAGGAGACTAACTCTATATATATACATATATATATATAGATAAAAGGATGTACGGTTAGAATGATTGTGGATTCCGGTTAGGATGATAGTGGTCCCCTAGGGTTGAGTGGGTAGTTGGTTGAATAGTATGATCTAACGGATGGAAATAGTCAGAAGGGTAGATCTAACGGTCGAAAATTTATGAGTACAAAGGGACCTATACTCATAAGAACATATTTGATTGTTTGAAAGTGGTTGAAGTTAAAAAAATTATTTTTAGAAAAAGGATTTTTGAATTTGATTGTTTGGTTGGCTATAAAGTTAATAATAAAAAATTACATTTTTTGTGTTTCTGATTTTTTGATTATATATAATTTGAATTCATGATTTGAATCAAATTTTGATTTACTATTTAATCGTAAGTTTTGAATTCAAAATGTAAATTCGTAATTTGAATTAAAAATTAAATTAAAGTTTGAGTTTAAATCACAATCCAAATTGAACATTCGTATTCAAAGTTCAAACTAAAACTCATTATTGAAATTAAATTCAAAAAGTAAAAACTTAAATTCAAATTCAAATTTCAACTTAAAAATTTATAGTTTGAAACAATTTGAATTTAAAGTTCAAAATGAAGCTCCTAGTAAAAATAATTTGCTTAAAATTTAAATTTAAATATTGTAATTTTAATTTTAATTTAAAATTTAAAAGTAAAATTAAATTTAAATAAAATTTAAATTTAAATTTAAATTTTAAATAAAAATTTATGAATTTGAATTTAAAAATTTTGTGCTGAATTTGAAATTACAAATCAAATTCAAAATGCGAAATTAAATTTATCAATTCAAATTTAAATTGAAATTCAACTCTACAAATATATTCAAAAATTAAAGTTAAAACCAAATATAAACTTTTAGATAAATTATTCACATTCAATAATAACTTTAGAACTTTTTGAGCCGAAATTTTAAAAAAGTGAGATTTTGTTATAATTCACTTTTCTAACCCACTTTTGTGGAGTGATTTTTATATTCAATTTTGCAAATCAAACGATCGATAAAATGTCATTTTCTGAAAGTATTATTTTCAGTACTTCACTTTCAGCCATCCAAACATACTTTAAGAATAACTCTAAATAAGTTAATTCATGACCTATCAGAAATAGAAAATGCTCAGCAGAACAGTCGCGGATTGAAAAAAAAATATTGCTTCTCTAGTTTGAAATAAGGAATATTTCACGTTGCCTAGATATTTTGATATGAAGATATATGTCTTAGGTAATAACTCCATCAACAAATATACTTGTAACGGAAAAACCAAAAAAAAAAACTGCTTTTGGCCCACAGATGTAGCTAATAAATTCATCTATCTAATGAATAAAGTAGATAACATGCTATTTTTCTCTCTCAAAAAAAAAAAATTTAAACTCTATACTTATAATAAATCGGTTTAATCTATTGATTTTATCAGTAACTTTGTTGAATCTAAACCTCCGCACCAGAGTGAAGAGGATGCTGTCGTTTTCTTGGCCATCTAAGTTCATTGAACTATCAAACAAAGTGAAGAGGATGCTGGTGTTGAATGATTGAGATTCAAATATCAAATATGTTATAGAATTAATAATTTATCCATTTTCGCGCACCGAGAGAGGAATTGGACACTTTCTTGACGCTATTACTAGACAGGATCTCTGGACAAAAGATTCCATAGGGATTTGAATTATAAAATCAAAAAACAGAATTTTCTTTTCTTTAGTTAAAATTATAAATTGGAAGCAGTTGAATGACTCTTATTATTATGATATCTTATGTAGAAAGTTTTTCAGAGAAATTTTTAATTGTTGGCTAAAATAGGTCCAACTTTCCGCTACATAATCTAAAAGACCAACCGTCCCTAATGTAAGTGGCAAAGAGTTTGGTGGTTGGTACTCGAAGTTCCAAATTCGAAGTCTAGTTGCTTTACATTTCTAGCTAAGTTTATTTCTAAAAAGATATACGAAGCAGATAGCATGTTTTCTCTCAAAAAAAAAAAAAAAAAAAACCAATAGACCTAAAAGACTTATAAATTGAGTTGAGACAAGCCCAACCACAATAAGACCTAATAGTAAAAAAAAACCCAACAATAAATCTAACTTTCAGATAGATTGAGTCAGATCGAAGTCCGTGAGCGATATGGCTAAGCCCTTAAGTACGATGAATACGCCTTTTCTATCGGCACATGCTTTTCAGATAGTTAGTTAGTGCTTGTGATCCACAATTTTGACTTGTTAAGATCCATCTTAATTAATTATGGTGGGTGTAATTTGCCACTTTATCTATGCACATGCGGACGATATACTGTTAAGATGATTTTCAAATTATTTCCTATAAGGTTAATATCTTGCTCAACTAACATTTGAAATAATATATGATTAGCTTAGTGGGAGAGGGAGGAGGAAAATGGTATTTAATATTGCATTTTTTTTTTACATTATTGTTGGGCAACTATCCTAACACACACTTTTGAGCTCCAACGTGTCACTCGAGAAAGCGTTCTTAAGTAGCTCGTTCAAAAAGCAATGCTCATAGGGTTGGCGGAAATGTAACCCTAACGTGTTGTTTATCCACACTCACTCTGATTCAGTTACGAAAATCTGTTTTAAAAATAAGATCTTGATGCATCATTTCAAATTAAATTCTGATTGTGATGTATTAATTTCTAGTAATAGATCGACTAGTTAGAATAACACCTCCTACATCCTGTGTGCACAAAATTCGAAATAAATTTCACTGTTGATGAGCTGCGTAATCAACATCATGCATAAATAGCTAAGCCACAATTTCTAAAGTTATCTTTATTTGATTGCATGGTTTTATTTTTCTTAGTATTTATGAACTCATCTGACTAATGCAGTGTTAAATATTTTATTCATATATTTACTTCCAACTATTCATTTGCATGTCTCTGAAAATATTATATTCACATGCTACTGATTAGCATGCGTATAAATATTCCACCTTTAATTAGGTCTAAAGAACCGAGGTTAGCATGTATCTAAAATATTCATGTTTAGTTAGGTATAAATATAAACAACAGAGAGTGGGACTCTGAGATGTCTCGTATTCATTTAAAAAGATAAACCCACATCCAATGGCATGTTGCCACCAGAAATAGCACCCTAGTTTTCATTTGCCATCAGAAACTGAAGCCATATTTCTTTCGAAGCATCTCCTAACTGTCACCGAGAAATTATATAAAAAAAAAAAAAGGTGATAATGTATAGAACTTACAGAAACTGTACCATTTTGTATCGGCTATTTAATCTTTCAACATTTTGGTTTTACTATTTGACTTTTTAATTTATTTGATTTGAGTCCGTCAACGATATTTTAACTTCAAAAATTAAGTTAATTACTTTAATAAATTTATAGTTGCAAAATTTACATGAAATATGCTAACTAAATATATAATAATAAATAACGCACTCAAATTTTAAAGTCAAAATATCGTTGACTGACTTAAATTGAATAAATTGATAGAATTAGATAGTAAAATCAAAATTTTAAAAAATTGGGTAACCATGTAAGTTTTGTATGTTTTTGCCAAAAAAATATTAATTAGAAAATATTTAGTTCAAATATAAAATACCTACTGCTAAGTTTTCACAACTTACATCATGCATTATGAAATCATCAAAGATTTGATCTTTTCGAACCAATTATGAGAATAAACTGTAACGACCTTACCCACTAACAATAATAACTCGTTGGGCTCAAACCACAACTCCAAAATACCGACCAAAATACTTTAAGCTCAGTTATTATTATTAGGGTCCATGGTCTCTCATATACTCAATCACAATCATGTTTCCATTTAATTGGGGACTATTGGGGTGTCACAGACTCCCCCTGTTTAGGCTCTGACGTTCTCGTCTGCCTAATTATACATACAGTCCAAGATCACCAGACTATATGAGGCCCACCTCACATTTCCGGTTGGTAAACTTACTCTGAGACCAAATTGTCAAGGCCTACTTCCCAGGAGGTCACCCATTACTTAGCCCACGACTCGATTAATTGCGTACTCTAGACCTAATAACTTGTTGGGCCGAATTCAGTAGTCCAAAATGTTTAAGCCTAGTTGTTATTATTATTAGTGTGTGGCCATATATTCCCGATCAGAATTTCTATCCCGTCCGATGTTGGACTATTGAGGGCAATCACACACTGTAACATCCAATAGTCCCACATCAGATGGCAATTCTGATTGGGAATGTAAGGATCCGACATAATAGCAATAATAACTTGTTGGGCCAAAACTATTCAATACGAGACTATTCTCTCAGGCTCCAATGTGGGACTATTCTCTCAGACTCAATCGCAATCACATACATGGAACTGGTTTACAAGCAATGTGAGATCTAGAAAATCCGTGGTGTAGCACTTTGCCCCGCATAACACTTACCAAGTCACCCATCACTTGCCTGCGGCTCGATTAACTACGTAGTCTGCCTAATCCACTAGCCCAAATGTCTAACTCCAGTTATTATTACTAGAGTGTGTAATTGTATATTTCCAATTAGTATTTTTTTTCATTCCACGTAAGACTATTAAAATGTTACATAAACTGAATGGAATATAACATCAATTTCTATAACACAGAATTATTTCAAGATTCATGCTACTTGTCAATTAACTTCTCTAGCACACACTGCCAGAATTGTCTTCAAGCGTGCTGTAAAACAAATTCTTTTGGACTTGCAAAGCAAGCTTCGAGGGAGAATTATACAACAACTCACTTAACCGCAAGGTCAAGGATTTTGGCATGATCACATGTTAAGGGGGCAAATTGCACAAAAGCCCCAAATAAAATGCATTTTTGAAAGAATCTGTACATAATTGAGCACAAGTTGGAGTTTGAAGGCTCTAATTGGTCCTATCACAAGAAAGAAAAGCAAAAGAACCATAAGGAAAAAATAATAAAAATAAAACACCAGTTGAGAAGATTCTATAGTACAAATAAGGATTCATTCAAGTAAACTGGGGAAAAAAAGAAAAAGAAAAAAGAACTAGCAATGTTCACTTCTTCAAAAACTCGCACAACATAAAAGTAAATGGTAAATCTATATATATTCATAAATAACGCGAGGGCGCACACTAACATTTAAAAGGAGCCAAGGTCACATACATCCCAAGAAAATAAATACAACCTCAACGAATATCAATTGAATGAAGAATGACCAGAAGTAAATAACACACTAAGAGGACCAAGAAAACAAAAAACAAAACAAAAAACAAAAAAACAATAAATGTGAGGAAAAAGGAAAACTCAAACTCGAAAGCCCCAAAAACACTCTTGAAATTCAGATTTTGTCGGGACGATGGCAAATTTGAACTTCGATGATGCAGCAGAAGCACCCTGCACAGCACTCCTATTGTCGACCAGACGGTGGGTAATTGGTCCATTAAATAACTTCGAGCAGTAGGAAAATTTACACTTGAATATGATCCAAATAAAGCTTGCGAGTAGGGAGAAGGGCCTCATTTCTTTTCTCTTGTCTATCACCTTTTACTCGCGAAAGCAGCCAATGCATTGGCATGCGCGGGCGGAAGAGCACTCAGTATAGGCTGCATTTGCTGGCCATAGACCGAAACCAAGTGAGAGACAGCCATTCCAATCTTGCTTTTTACTTCGTCGCTCTCCACAGGAGATACCACCACCTGAGCAAAGATATGGACCACATCGGGCACTAGAGGTAGGATCTGCTTTATAAATTGGAAAATGAGCAAGAGATCCAAAAAGGAATAAAAAGATTTATTGTTTATAAAATGCGTGAAAGAAAGAAAATACTCTGAGGAATAACAGTTACCTGAGGATTGGAAGACAACAGTAGATTGGAGATGCAGCTGTAGACGGTCATCGACTCCTCGTGGTCTTCTTTTAGCGGCAGCGCTTTGAGAAATACGGGCAAGACCTAAGCATGAAACCAACAGGGTAAGTGCTTCAGGACCCAAAATCCAATACACAAAATTGGGTTTTATCAGAATTTCATAGAGAATTATGATGATTCAACCTGGTTGAGAGGAATTGATTGGGGTTGCACCATTATCATCCTCGCGACAGCACCGGCAGCATTATCTTTCACAGCATCGTCGGGTTCAGATTCGCCAAACAATGGATACAAAGCACGCAGTACATCGCCATAGTATCTTTGCGAAAATGAAAGAAAACGATAGAAAAATAAATATGTCA
Organism: Puya raimondii; assembly: GCA_016920855.1. Classification (NCBI taxonomy): domain Eukaryota; kingdom Viridiplantae; phylum Streptophyta; class Magnoliopsida; order Poales; family Bromeliaceae; genus Puya; species Puya raimondii. The sequence goes on along the minus strand of JABWPP010000049.1, from coordinate 39,339,241 downwards.
TGCAAGTTATTTGTTTATTTAACCAAAAAAAAGGGGTAAAATCTGAGAGTGACAACACTACAAAGAGTAGTTGAATTAATCCTAGCACTATTCACGACATACTTTAGTGCTGCTGTGCTCCCATTCTTGCAAATCTCACCCGCGCAGAATGCTGCGTTTCTTCTGTTAGTTGCCTCAGATGATCCAAGTTCTTTTAATACCAAGGGCATTATCCTCTAAAGTAAATTATTTTTCAAAAAGAAGAACCACAGGTTACAAAGCAGAAAAAGAAGGAAGAGAAAACAAAACAAAAGCAAGTGAACAGCCGATAAACAGATAAGCAAACCTACATCAATATAAGCAGAGATCGGAGCACCCATCTCTTGTGCAACCTCTGCTAGACAGGCAACGACCATTGTCCGATCTTGAGGAGGCCGTGCAGCTTTCTGCAGTTATTTTAGATCAAACCAGGAATCATATGAGACCTAAGGATCAGTGCTAACCTAAAGAAGAATATTTAGACTAAAGATATTTTCAAAAAGGAAAACGCACCGCAAATCTCATCAAGGGATCAAACAATTTCACAAAAAGAGCGTTGAAATTAGATCCCATCACTTTAGCAAAAGCAGGAAGAAGATCGGACACAGCATCCATGAGCACTTCATCGTGGTCGACGTCTCCATCTTCCGCATCATAGTCGGACTCCAGTTGCTGACAAGATGATTCCTCATGCAAAAGAGTCAGAGTTGCCTCCACAAGCCTCGGCATATCTAAAACAAGAGTATACAATTCCATATATTACTCAAAAAGTCAAAAACAAGGCAAGATTATCGAACGTAACATGATAGAACAAGATCTTACAGGGCTCTATTGCTGCATAACCAGAGTCCTTCACAATGTCCGCTACACTCATGCAAGCTTGAGCCACAACTTCCTTGTCATCATCCTCCGTCATGGTCTTGATATAGATATTCAGAACAGTATCTGCACATGATGAGAGAAGTAGCGTCTACTTTTTTTTTAAAACAATAAATATACCAAAAATTGCAAAGTAGTTGATAGAAGGATTAGCACTTACCAAGAACTTCCTTCTGCTTCTCTGAGGCATCCTGCATGAAAGGTAAAGAAAAATGGAATTCATTTTCTTTTAAAAAAACTGAATTCTGACATTTTATAGTTCTGAGTGAAAATAATAAAGAAGAAAAGTGAGCATGTGTTCCATTATTAATGAAGTCATGAACAACCCAAGAAAGTGGCAAATAAGATAAGTGTGTTATCACATTAAACCAAGTATTTAAGTGCCGAAAACTTGCCGGCACGGTGCGTGCCGATGAGTGCCGGTCACAAAAGGTCCATGTGTGCCGACACATAATGGCATGAAACATTTATTTTCTTTAGCAACAAAATTTTCTAATTGCTTATTATGTATCTTTATCAAATATTCTGAACTTTATTGAGAAAATTTACTTACTAATTTAAAGAAAAGAGCGTTTGAGCTGTGCCATCGGCACGGGGGCTGTATCGTGCCGGTATTTTGTTGGCACGATACGGCACGGTGGATACGGCACGGGCACTTTAATACTTGCATTAAACAATACCATACTATGTAATCAGAAAGTATCGAATAGGTACTACGCAGCTTCCAAGGGAAGAAGGCTTACGGAATTATATATAAAATAGCGTAAGATCTTAAACAATATTCTTCATCTACAACAATGTTAAACCAAGACACACGCCTAGTTTATTATTATCAAACAATTTGCGTAAAATGTAACATAAACCATTGGCCAAGAATTATGTCTCTTAGGGCCTGATTTTGCTGTGCTTCAGGGTGTAGTGCCTTAGTTTTATTATTACAAAACAACTTGTGTAGAATTGTGATATAAGCCATTGGCCACTAGCATGCATCTTAGGGCCTGACTTGGATCTACTGCATGATGCAGTGCTGCAGTTTTATTATTACAAAACAGTTAGTATAGAGTGTAAATTAAGCCATCACCCACAAGTAATGTCTCTCAGGACCTGGTTTGCCTCTGCTGCAGGGTGTAGTGCCATTTGATGAAGTGCTGTCTAAGATATGATATTATAAGCAATACATTGAATTCCTTCCAACAGTTTCTCTTGGCAGTAAAAGCGGGACCACTGACTCTGCTAAGGAAAAATTCTACTAAGGGCTTCAAAAACACCCTTCTGCTTCCTGCTATGGCAGGACCCCAGACTTTCCGATTGGTAAACACCCTGTTAGATGTAACTGCACCTAAAAGCAGAAGCTAGACCAAACTGACCCTTAAGAGTAATTTTGCTCAGGAAATATATTGAATTTTCCACGGATTTTCCCCTCTCATCTCTCATGTATGCCCATAAGTTACGTGGTTCATGAATTGTCTAGCCAAGCCTCAGGTTAATAGCTAAGCATAGGTTTGCAATTTAGGTGGGATGATCTCTATGAGCAAATGATCTTGAACATTAAGATCCTTTGTCTATACAGTGTAAGCGTCTGACACAGAACAAAAAATGTTTAGATGGTCCATGAGGTCAAATTTAGAAAGTGCAAAGAACAGATTCTGCAGGAGAGAATACTCACCATGTTGTTAGGAATTGCACGGATAGCCGTTAAAATATCTGCAAGATTGATAAAGACTCGTAAATAATTAAATCGTCATGGAAGAAGTTACATGCAAGTGCCAAGTAAATTTCAGTTATAAGGAATGATAGTAGAAAGTCCAAGTGAGTTTGGGGCCATCAAATGATGGAAAAGAAGAAATGTCATGACTTACTCAAGGCTCATACTTAAGGGGCTAAGCTAGATAATCCTTTTCCACCACACAATGATACTCAAATTATAGACTCAATGTCTAAAGTAGGCAAAACAGTATTTAGGGCAGAAAGTAAAAAAGGTAACCCGCTTCTAATCTAATGTGAATTCACCTATAAAAAATTAGACAGTATTACTTTAAGGTGGCTTTTTGTCAAGGGATAGAGTGCGAGTAGTGGTGAATATACCCACTCTTCCATCAAACACAATAAGAACTGGTGTTATCAGTATATTTCATTGGACAGATAATACATCCTCGAGGCAGCCCTATTCCCAGGTAATCCCTACGAAACCTAACCAAACATAGTGAGTAATAACATTCGCAATTAGAGACACGTTTGAGTCTCCAACAAGTATTCCAATGATTAAATATCCGATTTGATTACTGAAGGAAAATGTTCTGAAGAAATGCACAGTTAAGGGATCAAAGCTCTGCCATTGGGTCCAATTTGTAGGATCACTTAATCATGCTTCACAATTGGAAAAACGGATACTATCGATGATATAGAAATGCCCCCAACCAAACACTACCTAAGCATCTAACACATTAATATCCACAATCTCTGATCATTTACCAAGCTAATTTTAGAGGAAAGATTATTAAACAGACAAGTTAAAATATGCTAAAGAGAGTCAATAAACTAGAATACCGTAGGAAAGTACATGTGATTAGCCGGAGAATGTGAAGAAATGTTACTCACGTTTTAGAGCAATAATGGCCTGAAGCCTGACATCTTCATGGAAATATCCAGAGTGCCTAACTAATATCTTCAGTGATTCCTCCAAGTAGCTTATGCAAATTAAGGAAACAAACTAAAGCAAAACAAAAAAAAAGAAAGAAAAGATTACTTAGTAACCAGATTCAAAAATATGGATACGGTGCAAAAGCATTCTTAGTGTGAAACGCAAACAATCCAATAGCCTGGGTTGCCGCAGCCTTTTCATCCAATACCCCAGTCCTCACACTAATATTTCGAACTCTCGGCTCATCATTTGTATCATCATCATCATCAGAAGATACGCCACCGAATCCATTGTCAACACTGTCCGAATCGTCAATATCCACAGCGGAACCATCGTCCAAATTGCATGATGAAAATACCAGAGGTACAACATGAGGAAGATACTGTAACAAAGAGTACATTCATTGTTCTTGAATCAAGAATGCGGCAATGAAAATAAAAGTAGTGGTTGAATACATTTAAGAATTGAATGTGCTACCTGCGTAAAGCCATCATCTAATATTTCAGCAATATTGCTGAAGAAACCATGAGTGTACTCTCGGAGCTCACTAAAGTCCAGTGCAAAACCCTTGAACAGGAAAAGCCAAAAATTTGCACTTAAAAAATTTAGTATTCAGTGAATAAAGAAGAAAAATAAAAGTGGAAGTATAACTCACAGAAAGTGCAGCCTCAATAAACGGGGGTAAAATGGGTTCCATCCTCGTCCTTCCAACAGCCATTGCTACTATCCCAGCAAGTTCAGTTGCCCTGGCTCGTGCACGCAAGTCCTCATCATTTGTGAGCACCATAAAGCTTTTCATCATCTCAAGCACCTTCTCTGCATATGGAATAAAGGCTTGTTCTGCTGCAGCTGCTACAGAGCCTATTGCAGACTGCAGTAAAATATGATATTCAGAAATGAAAGAAATAAAGATAAATTGTGGCCAAATAAAAAAAAAAATTAGTCTGAAATTAAAATAGCCATTCAAAATGATCAAGATTGCATAAAAAAAATGACCATGCATGTTTCTTGCAGATTTCGAGGACTGCCTTGCAAAGATGTCACTAATCTCCCCATCAATGGATCTATATATGGAAAAATATCTTCACCCATGTCCTCACAAAATGCCGCCAGAGCATAGTATGACTTTTCCTGCAAAAAAATAAAGACAAAGAAAAAGGATAACAATCTAAAGTAAATATAAGATATTGAACAAACTTCACACCTAGCAACATAAACTTCCAGTACCTTCACTTCATCTGAGGGATCCTCAAGGGCATCTAGAATGCAGGGAAGGACACTTTTATAGTGGGATAAAATTTCAGGCTGCAGATGTTCTGCAAACTGGCCAAGTGCAAATGATGCAGCACCCCTCACCATTTGTTCTTGATCCTTTAAAGCTCCTAAAACAATAAAAAGAACATCTTCCAGCTTATCTTTCATTAACTCGTAGCAACCTTCAGAGACGACGCCTAATGCTGTCACTGAAGCCTCCCGATATTTGGGATTAACATTACGGAAACTCAGAGAGGCGAATTCAAGAACAGGCCCAAAGACATGTCTCGGTATGTTGATGGCCATCGTGTCAATGACTTCAGCAGCAGCTCGATCAGCCGCTAGATCAGATTCTTCATCCCCACCATCCCCACTGGCTGTTTCTGTAAGTAAAGGACACATGACTTGCAGAATTGGTACAACCAACTTGTGCTTCTTCAAGAAAGAAGCTTTGAACTTTGCAAGCCATGAAATTATTTGAATCGCCTGAGACAATCAACAGGATGAAGCTATAATGCTATAAGCTGTGTAAGACAAAGGTATCAAAATACAGAGAGTTGATTTCCACAATACCTGGTGTCGTATGTTTAAGTCCAATGTCTGGCTTGAGCAAACATCAAGAGAGAATTGAACTATGGATTTCACAGAATCGCCAAGTAGTGGAGCTGGAGATTCAATGAGTTCATCAAAGATTTCAAAAGCAATGGAGGCAACATCTTCCTCGCCATTAGCAAGGCATTGCCGTGATACATTTAATATACTGGGAATAAAATCTCGAAATAGTTTTACCTATAAATGGAGCAAGATGTAAGTATTATATTCAAGAAAAGGAAGAAGAAAGTACAACTGCAATATTTTAAAGTTCTGCAGCGAGAAATGTGGTTCGTAAGTGCACACATGACCATGCAATAAAGTAAAGCTACAAGAGAAGTGACATAAAAAAGTTAAAGAATACAAAGGCAGCACTAGAAGTGCATAATTCATAACCTGTGCCATATTTATTCACATCTAGTTTATGGTTCTACCAGAATACAAGTATATTGATATCTAGCCCATTTAGCTAGTATTTTTAAAGTTTTCCATTTATGTAATCAATGAAGAATAGTTTTGGTGATGAACCAAAACCGAAACCAAGTTTCCAACCATGGTCACGTTCACCTTCAAGTTGATTTTCAACTCACATCTACAAAATTTATTTCTCTTCTGCTCTTTCAAGCTCCAATTGCATACTCAATTGAGTGAATTATACATAGTGCGCACTAGATTTCCTTACGGTTACTAGGTTAGACGTTAGCATTGTATGAGGTTGTTTGCATCACATTATATATGTCCACCATCAAGGACAATATTCAAATCCATAATGGTACACAACCACAATTATCGCCCTCGTTAAACATGCATCTAGAAACAGAAAAGACATAAGTGCTAGCCATTCTTATGTATCTCAATGAGGAGGAAAAATGCAATATGATGTGAGACTAAGGCCCTATTTGGCTAAGCTATAGAAAATAATGCGGTTGAAAAAGTGGTGTAGAATATAGTACCGTGCTATTTAAAAGAGTTGTACAATATTTGGTAATTCCGTCATCTAAGTGTTGTCTGTAATTGAACTTTGTTTGGTTGTCTGAAAAGTGCTCTGAAATGTTGTAAACTGATAAAATACTACCCAAAAATTATTTTTAATATTTTTTTCAATAAAGTATATTTAAAATATCTAGTAGAAAACACGCCATTTAAAATAACCTAATTAAGAAAATTCTTCTTTTAACTCGGAATTTCTTTTAGTAAGTTAAATATCAAAATAGTCTCAATATGCATAACAATAAGTTTATACATAACTCGAAATTAATGTAAACATAAAGAAAAATCAAAATCATTAAATTTGATAAACTTACTAATAAATTTAATAAAATTCTAAATTTAATTGATTAAAATCATTCAATTCTAAAACACTAAAAATTAAAGAAGTATCAATTGAAAGAATAAAACCAAGGGGGGGATTTCAAAATGACCTATAATTGAGGAGGTCTCAACACATTTTTTTTACTTTTTGATTTAAGCGACTTTATTGATTTAAATTAAAAAATTTATTAAATTTTAATGATTTCATTAAATTTAATAATTTTAACCAGTTTTAGTAAAAATAGAATAGCCAATAGCTAATAAGCTGCCAATAGCTAATAAGCCGCTAAATTCATTTATTTTCTTTTTTTTTTAAACAGATACTTGCAATTAACTTATTAAAAGAAAAAAGAATGTAATAAGAAAAAAAATGATGGGCTTATCTTAAAATGGCCTGTAATTAAGAGAGGGAGGAGGTGGCGAGGTAATAAGGCAGGGGAGGGATAAGGTTTCTATTAGGAAAAAGAAGAGTATTGATAATAGATTGGGGGTAGTGTTGTCATTTAGAAGAAAATTCTTGAGTAAAGAAGAGTGCATTCCGCACTCTTATAACACAGAAGCTCCCATCAGAGCTTCTGCAATATCACTCCCTACCGCACAACTTACGGCCCGCACTGGAGAAGCTCGATGGACTTTTTACTCCCAAACAGTCTATTAGGCAAAAAGTCCGTTTTGAAATTGCAGAAGCCAGGCCAAATGGGTACTAAAATAAAAGTGACACAAATGCAAGGAAGAAGTACTATAATGAATGACAATATCTTAGAAAAGCAAAAAATACATTCTGTGTTGAACTTCAAGAATTTCTTTTCGGACATACCAAAAAGACACACATACCAGAACAAGAAATTTTAAAAGGAAAATAATAATCAAAATAAATATGGTCGATATTCGAAATAGTGAACTTACTACATCAGCTCCATCATTAATAAACTCGATAAAAGCTCCAACAGCCCTGATAGAAGAGAAAGAATAAAAAAATATAAAAGGTCAAACAATGGTTGCCACTGCAAATCCTATGATGAACAGATGAAGTACGTTAAGAATATTTCAGTTCACAGAAAAACAAATAGCATTTGAGTACATAAAATGAAAACAATACGTACTTCAAAGCAGCAACTCTGACTCGAGTGCTAGATTCATCTTGCAGGCACTTCAACAAAATAGGTTGCAGATCAACCAAATGGGATTGGAATGTGGGTCCAATAGTTTCAGTAAGAGAGCTGAATAAAATCAAAGCCACCTAGAGCATAAGCAGAGCCACAAGATTAGCACTAAGTACCACATTTTTAATTAGGACGTCTATATAAAGAATGTCTGTACAAAATAGTGCTTACCTAAAGTATGAAAAATGAATATCAATTAATTCTCTTCTGATATTCTTTTTCTTTTAGGGGGGCAAAGGAAACTACAAGAAGCTACTGATGGAGCAACACAAAATCCGAAATCATCAATAAATACATTTTGGAGGTGTTTGGATTCATGTAATTGCAATTCAGTAACCAAGTTTTAGTGAGAGCAAAATTGTTAGTTCCACTCACAACCACGACGAGATCTGCCGCCTAGCTATGGGCTGGACTCCTTGAAGACACCTTCCCCTCAGAAAGGTCTGAAGTCATCTTTCATGGAAAGATCCCCATATAGCCCACGGTTAGGCTGCAGACCACTTTGGCATTGTTATGGTCAGCAGCGGAACAAACATTTCTACTCATACTAAACCTGGCTTACAGCCAAATTAGAAGTACACCATTCCTAGAGTGCCTATTTTGCAAGAATTAAAGCAGATTGTAAATTAGTACAATATTTGTTAGAGCATCAATTAAAAGAATATGAATTCGCAATTTTAGTATTCATAAGATGGTACTACACACTAATGCCTACAAGCCAACATGCTGAAAATAAAAAGCAAGCAGTTCGAAGCTTAACATAACAATGGGTTTGAATGACTTAACCGCACAAAAATGTCACAATGATACATAGTAAAGACAGTCGCACAAACACTAGCACTAATCAAGAATTATCACAACAATGTGAAGCTGAAAATATAAAACAGAAGAATCCTATTTACAACATTTAAGGCCACTTAAATGGAATAAAAGGACTAGTTGTTGACACTCGTACTCTATATGATTGAATTTTTCATCTTTCCATCAGTTTTGAATAAAATGGTGGTTCTTATTCAATATGCTGAGAATGGCACTCAATAATCTCTATGCACATAACATTGAAAGTACACCTGACGAAAATGGGAGCTCATACATTTCTGTATACTAAATAGTAACTAGCAAAAAGCTCGTTAAGAAACATTTCTTTTTCAGAAGTCTATTCATGTTAATTATGAGAAAAAGGTAATGTTTCAACTCCAAATATACAACATAAAGCACAACCAGCACAGTATTGGTAATTAGTCCTATACCACATATAAGAGGATTTCGGACAGCGTGCTACTTAACATAAGTCTCAGGTTCACCAGTTTTAATGTGGGTCTGTAAAGCATATACATGGCAAATATTTGATACCAATTACAAAGGCCCCAAGTAAATGACATCTATATAACACATTTATTTAAGAATTAAGATTCTGTTACGATCACCCGGAATCGTAGAACAACCAGAATATAAAGTTTTTTTCATTATTAGATAAGATAGTTTATTTGAGATATCAACTAGATAAGAAATATCTTTTAATTTATACTATCCTTTTACAGTTTTCTTATCATATTAAGATATTATAAGGATTCTAGGCCTACAAACAAAAGGCTCTCCTTGTTTGTTCAATTTTGTTACTAAACAAGTGATTCTTCTTATGCCTTCTAGCTTAGGTTAAATTAGAAGAGGAGGTCCCTTTCCTCTTGGAGCAGAGAGGCGTCCACTAGAAGCATTAAATCTATCAATTGGTATCAAACCTACACTTAGGACCAGGAGATCCTAACAATTTGGTATCAGAGCCAGGTTGAATCTGAAGCCAAAGATTTCATCTTCTCATTCGCCCCCGCATTTGATCCGGGATTAGGATTTCCGATGCACTCGACATCCTGCATGCTATCTTTTCCATGTGTTGAAATCTAGGGCTTCGATCGACGTCAACTTTCACTCACCATGGGTGCTTTCGCGAGAAAATTTGAAGCCATTCGAGCCATTATGACCTAAACCGAGTTGTTTACTATTGAACAAGTTCATTCTCACCTAATTTGAGCTGATTTTAATCCGGCAAAGTGCTCTTGACTTGATTAAATTTATTTAAGTTAATTTTATTATAAAAGGAAAATTTTAAGCATGGCACCGAAAAGATATCTCGCTAACTCCATAGTACTGTCTTGTGATGATGAATTGGAGAGAGAGCAGTATCGGATGATGTTGCAAGAAAAATAACCAATTACAAGCCATGAAGCAATGGCTAAATGTTAAAGAATGTGAAATAACCATTGTTCTCCAAAAGATTAAGCTATCAGAGAATAGTGTTTTTATATTTAACCTCACGTTTGGGCGCGAAACTTTTTGATAGGCCCAAAACGTGGATGATGCTTGGCAAAGCTTGAAGTCAGGACCTCCTGCTCTGATACCATGTTAAAGAATATAAAACAACCGTTTTTTCTCCAATATCTTAAGCTTAAGCTACCAGAGAACGATGTTTTTAATATTTTATATCCAACACTCTCCCTCACGTCTAGTCTCAAGACTTTTTGATAATAGGCTCAAGGCGTGGACTTAATTAAATGGGAGAAAATTAAATAACACTAGAAGTCTGGTAGGACTCGAACTCAAGACCTCCTGCTTTGGTACCATGTTAAATTATGCGAAATAACTATTCTTCTCCAAAAGCTTAAGCCACTACAGAACGGTGGCTTTTATATTGCATATTCAACACCCCCTCATGTCTAGGCTCAAAACTTTATGATAGGCCTAAGATGCAGACTTAATTAATTAGAAGGAAATTAAATAACGCTAGGAGTTTCGCGCAACACGAGCTCGGGACATCCTGCTCTGATACCATGTTTAACTACATGAAACAACCATTCTCTAAAAGCTTAATCTACTAGAGAACAGTATTTTTAATATTTTTTTCTTCAACACTCCCCTCACATCTAGACTCGAGATTTTGATAGGCCTAAATGTGGACTTGAATTAAATGGGATAAAATTAAATGAGACTAGGGACCTGGTGGGATTCGAATTCAGGACCTCCTTCTCCGATACCATATTAAAACAAATGTAATTCTCCAAAAGCTTAAGCTATCGCATAACAGTGTTTTTATATTTTTATATTCAACGCAAAATCAACAACTTCAAGCCATGAAGGAACGACAAAATCAACAACTTCATGCCTCACAAGTTTTTATAACACGGATGATGCAGGAATTTAACATTTTCTTAGGAAATCTTTAATCAAAAGATGGCGCCTCATCATCAGCATCAGAAATACGACCACAAGTCAATTTAAGTAAATCCCAGCTGGTTAATAATAGGTTCGAAATATGCTAATCCAACTACACTGACTATCGATCAACAAACAGAATTCCAAACTCCTCCGCACAAACCAGCTGACGCCACGGTCCAACGTTTCTTCATTGTTGCCGCCTCTGGTCGGTTCTCAATCATCGTAGCCACCAATCGTGCCCCCGTCGGCACTTTTAATGATCACTCCTCTGTCGTCGCCACCACCCATATCTGTTTCATTACTTTATCCATCATCAGGCATTTCAAAGACGTAACTGCTATCGGTTCCTCCTATTTTTGTTATATAAGAAGTAATTATTCTATGCCCGTTCCACCTTCTCTGAAGCAACAGTCCATTCGTATGTGACGTCATATGAGAATATTATGTCTCCAGAGATTTTTTATAAGGCTTATTTATTGGAGGACATTGATGTGATTTCACTAATGATTGAGTCAACTACAAAAACAAAATTACTCAGACTTCAACATCAACTGTTGCTCTATATTGGCTCACACCTTGAGGAAAAATGTGTTTCAAAGAACAGGGATTGCTACGATCACTCCAAATCCTAAAACGGCCCAGATATGAAATCTTTTCATTATTAGGTTAGGATTAGTTAACAAATAAAAGGCCGACCTCTTCTGTAAACAATGGTAATTTTATTAATAAAGAAATGATTTTTCTTACGGCTTCTAGCTTAGGCTAAGTTAGAAGAGAAGGTCCCTCTTTCCCTTGAAGCAGAGAGGCGTTCGATAGAGACTTTAAATCAAGCAATTGGTTCAAAGCTACAGTTAGGAGCAAGAGATCCTAACAGATTGTTTTAAATAAACTAAATAAAATGACAAACCTATCAATATGATAATTTTTTTACTCATAGTCGGTCATATCACATCCACAACCCATCACAAAAGTAGACTATCTAATTTGGTACTCATACTATGTCACTCCACGTCTTGTAAAATATACCACCCAAGGCATAAATACAAAGATGGTAGTTTATATATCTAAAAGTAACAAAAAATTATTGGAAAAATAAAATCTCTCAATATGATAAGGCCATAGAAGCTGAGAATTATGTAATAAGGATTATAAATTTTAGTATATAAGATTTGTAAGTTGGTCCAACATTTTAGGTTATGCTCCAGTTAAAATTGTTAGTGTCACTCTTCAAGTTGTTTCTTTAGAGTTATTTATATTTTGAATTATAGATATTAAATATATGTCATATGTTTAAACTTATGTATATGTTCTTTGTAAATTATCTTTTTGTAGCATTTAGCAAACATACAACTAAATGCTGAGTTGCTCTAGTTCAAAAGAACTAGAAAAACAGTTCTAACAGTTATTTACGGTGAAATTATAGCTAAATTTCATCATATATCAATTTGGTAAAGCAGAATAGAACAAATATGAAATACGATGCATGGTTACATGTATTAGGTCCAAAACAAGCAGATACACTTACTTCTCTATGGCCTTCTTCTGAACTTTGACTGCATTGGAATAGGAAAGGTAACAAATCAGGCCACTCTCCAGCAGGGATAGCATATTTGGCAATAACGCTTACGACATTTGCAGTAGCTCGCCTCACAAGTGGACTGTAGAAACACCAGAAATAGATTAAAGGACTGAACAGTGAAAGAAACAAGTGATACTAGCCATATATGTGAAACATAAAAAATAAAAAAAGGCCCCAAAACGCAATGTGGATATCAGCCACACTTCCAATTAAAATGCATCATAGTACGGTTCAAACGCATTAACAATTCAAGTTTGAAGCAAAATTAACACATAATAAGATCTTTTAACGAAAGGGGAAAGTCTTCATTAGTCGTCAAAATGAAGAAGTTGATGACGGACACATGTCGAAAAAACATCACATGTCATTATTTAGAGGGAATAGCCTGAATAAGCAGCTCCAATGCAACGCATGTGCTCAACTAATGTCAGGAAGTTATCAATCTAACTCGAATCGATCAATTTGAGATGCTTCAAGAACACGATTTTAAATCCCACCAGGATCCTAGTCTCATGTTTCTTCTCATTTAATTCAATCTTAAGTTCAAAGTCACGAGTTCTTATCCCACCAACCTACTAACCTCATCTAATCTCCTCCCATCCAATTCAAATTCATGTATCAGGCCTATCAAAAAGTGCTTAGATTTTAGAGAAAGACGGTTAATTCACATGATATGGCGGCAGAAGGTCCCAAGTTCAAGTCCCAACAAGCTTCTAGCGTCATCTAACTGAGTGATTCTATTGTTACAAACAAGTTCTACAACGTTTTACAAATTTGCACATGTGGCCATATTTGATTGATAAAAAGGCGCCAATCACAAAGCAATGGTTTTGATTTACAAGGCCAATAATGAAATCCAACTATTAAATTTGCACATGTGGCCCACCGAAAAAGAGTTATATCTCTACAGAGAAAAAGCAGTATGTATATCAGAACAGAAGGTCGCGAGTTCTAATTCGGACAGGACAGACTCCTAGTCTTGTCTAATTTCCTCATATCAAAACGTCGGAAGAAGCAACAGCGACGGCTGTGGGGAAGAAGAAGAAGAAGAAGGAGGAGGGAGAGGAGACGACCTGTGGTCGAGGGTGATGCTTTCGATGAGGGCGGACTTGACGGAGTGCTTGAGGTGAGGGGGGAGCTTGGCCCAGTGGCCGGTGATCTTCTTGCGGAGGAGGACGGCGGCGAGCTGGCGGACGTTGGGGGTCTTGGCGGTGCGGAGGTGGTGGACCAGCGCAGGCACCACCTGCGGGTCCTTCGCCAGCCGCCGTATCTGCTCCTCCGCCTGCCGCCGCGCGTCGTTGTCCGGCATCAAGAACTGGATCAGCAGCAGCTCCAGCGACTGCGCCATTCTTTCTTCCTTCCCACCCCTAAAATGCTCGCCCCGAAAAACTCTTCTAGTACGCTCTCGGCGGCGGCGCGGGTGGGTTGCGAGGGCACACGCTATTTATATACTCCCTCTTACGGCGGAGTCGGGGTGCGTTTTTCCCGAGTAGGAAGGAGGGCACACTCTTCCCAAACACGGGCACGGCTTTTCTTTGCTGGCTTAGAATTAGGGTTTTAAGAAAGAAAATTCAGTCAGACTATGATACATACATACTAGTACTAGTTAAGAATTCAACGCAAATGCCGCAGATACAAAATCTTTTGATAGTGTATTTTTTAATTATTTATAATTTTATTATTTTAATTATTAGCTAAATTAATTTAAATAAGAATCATTTAGTAGTTAAATTAATTTAAATAAAAATAATTTAAATTGATAAATGTGTGATATAATTTTTTACAAGAGTAACTAATTAATAATCATATATGCACCAGTGTAGTAACCCGCGCGTTGCAGCGGGTAGATACAGTTAAAGCAAATTTGATGTCTAACTACTGTTTCAAAAATTTTCTATTGTTTTCAAAACCAAAATAGTCCAAACGAATTGGATTCCAGCAAAAGGTTAAGTATACCAATCTATTGAAGCCGATTAGTAACAAAATGCTTATAGCAAAAGAATAAGTATGACAATCTACTGAACCGAATAGTAATCAAATTTATACTATTTGGGAGGAGAAGAAAGTTTAGATAAAAATTTCAATAAAAAACAACATTTCACAAATCAAAGCAATCAAAGGCTTAAATTTTCTTATGTAAGCTATACACTTATCCCTCAAGAAAATAAAAACATTTTTATATCATTATATAAATAAATCTAATTTTGTCAACATCCTTACATCAAATAATAAAAATAGTCATAAAAGAAGAAAAAAAAAATAAGCATATGAAAAGTTATACAATATTTTTTTAAGAGATTGAAAGATATATAACTTAACACAGCAAATATAATACAAAATTTACTAACCAATATGATAAAAAAATAAAAAAGAAGTAAAGAAACAAACGATACTGTTGCTGCTCCTTCTTCTCTTTCTCCACAGTACCCTTGGGCGCCAATCTCTTCTTCGACATCAGGATCAGATTCAAGATCGGCGTTCTTGAGCAACGTAGTTGTAGACGTTCCACCGCTTCTCGGGTAGGATTTTGAGCTTTCCGTGCCCTCCCATCTCCCCAATCTTACCTCTTGGGGACATAAGGTGAAGGGCCATTGGAGAAAAGACGGAGTAAATGCAACGGGAGGCAAAGGGCCATTGAAAAAAATAAAGTAAATGTAGTTCTTAAGAGAGCAAAAAAAAAAAAGCTCAAGAAAGATGAAGAGCTCATTGGAAAAAACAGAATAAATGCAGCTCTTAGGAGAAAGGAAAAAACGGCTCAAGGAAGATGAAGAGAGAGAATAGACGTGCTTACATAAAAAAAAATAGAAAAGATCCAAAAAAAATGAGATTGCACCACGTCAGCTATAGATATTGGGGATTAATATATAGGTATAGATGAAGAGGCTATTGAAAAAAAAACAGAATAAATGCAGCTCTTAAGAGAAAAAAAAATGGCTCAAGGAAGATAAAGAGAGAGAATAGACGCGCCTACGTAAAAGAAAAAAAAATAGAAAAAATCCTAAAAAAATATGAGATTGCGCCACGTCAGCTATAGATATTGGGGATTAATATATAGGTATAGAGCTCTTAAGAGAAAAGAAAAAACAGCTCAAGGAAGATGAAGAGAGAGAATAGACGCGCCTATGTAAAAGAAAAAAAATAGAAAAGATCCTAAAAAAAATAAGATTGTGCCACATCAGCTATAGGTATTAGGGATTAATATATAGGTATAGATAGATTTTGGGGATTAAAATATAGGTATAGAGCTTTTAAGAGAAAAGGAAAAATGGCTCAAGGAAGATGAAGAGAGAGAATAGACGCACCTACGTAAAAGAAAAAAAATAGAAAAGATTCTAAAAAAATTGAGATTGCGCCACGTCAGCTATAGATATTGGGGATTAATATACAGTTATAGATATATAGGTATAGACAGATTTTGGGGATTAATATATAGGTATAGAGCTCTTAAGAGAAAAGGAAAAACGGCTTAAGGAAGATGAAGAGAGAGAATAGACGCGCCTACGTAAAAGAAAAAAAAATAGAAAAGATCCAAAAAAAATGAGATTGCGCCACGTCAGCTATAGATATTGAGGATTAATATATAGGTATAGATATAGGTATAGATATAGGTATAGATAAAGAGGCCATTGGAAAAAACAGAATAAATGCGGCTCTTAAGAGAAAGAAAAAAATAGCTCAAGACAGATGAAGAGAGAGAATAGACGTGCCTACGGAAAATAAAAACTGGGCAATTGCTTATATACCCTTGAAAAGTTTTCGACTTTCTGATTTACCCCTCTTAGAAGGCTAATATTAAAAATACCCTTTTTACGTTCCAACCTATTTCAAACATACCCCTAGAGTTAAATTCTGTTAATGAACTGTTAGCAATAGCTGTTATCTCTTTGAAATTACTATTTTGCTCTTTCAAATATACCCTTCTACCATCACTGACTTTTCTTATTTGCCTTTAAGTTAGGGGCACAAGAAGTATTTTAATTTTTGGTATTTTCAAACATACTCTTCTACCATCACCAACATTTTATTTGCCCTTAAATTAACGGCAAAAGTGGTATTTTAATTTTTTTAAATTCTGATAGATATTTAACTCACGTTTAACTCAAGTTAACTTAACGGGTGATAACTGCAGGGATATTTTTGAATAACGGAGGAACATATGAGGGGCATATTAGAAAGAAAAAGAAAGTAGGGGTAAATGAGATATTTTCGAAGTTTTGAGGGGTATATAGGCAATTATCCCAAGAAAAAAATAGGAAAGATCATGGGATTAATATATATAGGTATAGATAAAAAGGCCATTAGAAAAAAAGAATAAATGCAGCTCTTAAGAGAAAGAAAAAAAGGCTCAAGAAAGATGAAGAGTGAGAATAGACGCGCTTTTGTAAAAGAAAAAAATAAAAAGTTCTAAAAAATAAGATTGCGCCACGTCAGCTATAGATGGAAAAAAAGAATAAATGCAGCTCTTAAGAGTAAGGAAGGGATTAATATATATGTATAGATGAAAAGGCCATTGGAAAAAAAGAATAAATGCAGCTCTTAAGAGAAAGAAAAAAGGCTCAAGAAATATGAAGAGTAAGAATAGACGCGCCTTTGTAAAAGAAAAAAATAAAAAGTTCCAAAAAAAAAGGTTGTGCCACGTCAGCTATAGATGAAAAAAAAAGAATAAATGCAGCTCTTAAGAGAAAGGAAAAATGCTCAAGAAAGATGAAGAGTGAGAATAGACGCGCCTTTGTAAAAGAAAAAAATAAAAAGTCCCAAAAAATGAGGTTGCGCCACGTCAGCTATAAATATTGAGGATTAATATATAGGTATAAATATAGGTATAGATAAATAAATGGCTATATTATAGGTATTAAATGAATAAAAAATTAAAATATTATATATATATTTATATTTATATATTTCTATTTTAAAACACTACATATTAAAACATTATATATATGTATGAAGAAAAAAATTTGTAAGGATTAATTAATAATTAGATAATTTTATAGGACAATAAATATAAAAAAGAAGAAATAACAAAAGTAAAAAAAAAACAAAACAAAATTGGCGAAAAAAAAAAATAAATAAAAAAATAAAAGAATAGAATGAAAACATAAGAGCTGTTAGTAATTAAAAATTATTTTCTATGGTTATATATGAAAAAAAAAAAAAAAAATCAATATAATAATATAAATACATTTAAAAGAATAGTGCGCACCAACATAGTGAAGAATAAATTGTCTTATACATCGGGTGTATAACTATTTTTTTGCCCCACAATTATAAAAATTCATTATGAAAATAGAAATCTAGTAATTTTTTATATCTAAGCTTTGTATATATTATAAATTGTATTTATAAGATTAGATTTAGATTTTGCTATATTAACCATTAAAAATTAGGTTTGGTTCATGCAATGAAGTGGTAGACCTAGTGCAGGCAATTTTTTTTAATAATTGGAAAGGGTATTGTGAGAAAGAGAGGGGAAAGTTGAGAGACTGACACCTATCCCAGAGAGGAATGTCCAGCATGATACTGCAGATATAAAATATTTTAATAATAAATTTTAATTAAAATATTTATATTATTTTGTTCTCTTAATTATTAATTAAATAAATTTTTAAAAAATATAAATAAAAATAATGTAAATTGGTTTATGTACCGTATAATTTTTTGTAAGAACTTGTTAGTAATTAAATTATTTTATAAAGGCATGTGTGGAAAAAAGGAAAAAATCAAAAAAAATTTATGTAAATTAAAAATGTAGTAAATTTAATACTATATTAACTATTAGTCATTAATTATTTAATTTTATTTTTTAAAAATATTCGGTCAAACTTTGTACAAATTTTAATAAATATTTTGTATAATTAACTAAAATTAATCATAAAAAATTATAAATTATAAAAAATCGATTAAAAAAATAAATTTGAATGGTCTATTTCAAAGTGTCTTAAATAGTTAAGGGGGTCTTCACACATTTTTACCAAAAATTTTTATGGTGAAAATGTATAAAGACTTCCTAAACTTTTAGTTTTTTAACTAAAGTAATTTTATGAAAAACTTTATAAATTTTATTAAATTCATTAGTAATTTCACCAGATTTATAATTTTAATTATCTTTGGTCATTTTAATTTAACTAAGTATAAAAATTAAAGTAAAAAAGAAATTAAAACTTCAGTAGGTCTCAATTAAAAAAATTATAGTTGATGGTATCTATATATTTTTACCTACATTAAAGGGAAGGATACTATTTGGTGCACCGGGTGTATAAGTAAATTTTGTGCACTTTATTTTTAGAAACCCATATAAAAATTTAAAGTAGAGGCTTTATATAGTATAGATCGCATTTATGAGATTATATTTTAATTTTATAATATTAATTATTAAAAATCAGGGTTGATGTATGTAATATTTAAAGACTGGGTGTAGGCAATTTTTTTTATAGATAAGGAGTGGGTTAGGAGGAGAATTATTCCATGCTGCGGGGGTATATTTATTTCTTAAACACCTATTGATAAATCACTATTGTTGGAACTTAAACTCTATAATATTTTGTACATAGACTTTTTATATAGTGTTGATTATATCAATTAAATTATATTTTGGTTTCAAATTAAGAAAATAACTTTGCTTCATGTTATATTCTTGTAGATTAGGTGCATGCAATTTTTTTGAAGTAAAGATGAGAGAATTGGGAGGGCACGTGTTGCCTCCAAACCCCTTAATGTGACGGAACACTCCTTTAATAGATACTACTGTAGGGCCCGCGCTTCACGGCGGGTCGACAATATTTGGTAATTAATACTATAAAACAATGATATAATAAATATAATATAAATATTTAAATAATTTATTGTGTTGTAGAAATTTATTTTTGATGCACATTTTAGAATTGATTTACGGTGCAATGAACGTGTTAAAAAAATTTATTGGACATGTAGCAAGCTCCCGGTGGTTCATACATTAGATCTAATACCAGTTACCATATATATATATATATATATATATATATATATATATATATATATATATATATATATATATATATATATATATATATATATATATGTATTCAAATGTCCCATCACTAATAATCAATAAATTGTAAGGGAGAAATTATCTTATATACCGGGTGTATAACTATTTTTTTTGCACTGTATATATTTATAAAATTTTTATTATAAAAGTAGAAATTAAGTAAATTTTGTATCTAGGCTTTTTAAATATTATAGATTGCATTTATCAAATTAGATTTTAATTTTGTTATATTAATTATTAAATATTAGGTTTCTTCAATTTTTAGATTTGGTGCAGGCAAAAAAAAATTTAAAAAGGTATATATATATATTTAAATGTCCAATCAGTAATAAGCAATAAGTTGTAAGAGAGAAATTATCTTATACACTAGGTGCATAACTATCTTTTTGCATTTATAAAATTTTATTATAAAAATAGAAATCAATTAATTTTTGTATGTTGGCTTTTCATATATTATAGATTGCATTAATCAAATTAGATTTTTAGTTTTGTTATATTAATTATTAGAAAATAGGTTTGGTTCATGCAACGAATTTTTAGACTCGGTGCAGACAAAAAAAAAATCAAAAAGGTATTGAGAGAGGGGAATGGGAAAGTGGGTGGGCCCCACCGTCCCCCAAGCAAGTTTTTGGTTTCCCGATTCATGTATTGTATATAAGATATAGATATAGATGTATAGAGAGAGAGAGAGAGAGTAGGGCTTCTATATTCTCATGAGTATAGAGCCCTTCATGCTCATAAGTTGTTTTCGATGATGGAGCTTCCGAATCGACGATCTATACCATTAAATATGATCTAGAACATTTGAAACTTTTAAAAAATAAATTTTATAATTTTTAAAAATTATAATAAACTCCATCAAGTAGGCATAAAATAAACAGTCAAAATCGAATGACTTCCTAAAAATAGAGGATCGGATATTTCAATTTAAGAGTTATTGATCTTTATGTAGACAGTGAATAAATTTTTTTTATTGAAAATTCAACCAATTCTGATTCTTTTACACCGTTAAACTTGGAAGTATCTCATCCCGGCTGTTAAAAGTTATCAATTTTGAGATCTTTTGATCGTAACGTAAATGATGTCGAAAAGCAATGAAACTAGATTTCGAGAAGTTTGAAATGCTCTAAATCATGTTTAACACTATGGATCATCGATTCAGAAGCTCTATTATCAAAAATGACTTATGAGTACGAAGCCGATTGTACTTATAATAGTAGCCAGATTCTCTCTCTTTCTATATATATAGAGAGAGTTGAGCTGGAATGCTATTAGTAGCAAATGAGCTCTGTTGCCACCAATTTGTTTTCGATGATATTGAACATGATTTATACTATTTGAGGCATCTAGAAATCAAATTTCATGTTTTTCGATATTATTCTCTTGTCCATCAAGTGGACACAAAAATGAAAAGCTGAAAATGAATATCTTTTAAAAAGTGATGATAGGAGTCTTGTGATCAAGATCAAGAGTATAGATCTTGTTTTAAATAGTTTAAAGAATTTTCTAACCAAAATTCAATTGATTTGGATGTGTTAACGCCATTAAACAAGCAAACACCGTTAAACAAGCAAACACCTTATATTGACCATTAAGATTACAAATTCTGAAACCCTTTGATCATTAGGTCGATGATGTCGAAAAAATTTGAAAATTGGTTTCTAAATGCTTCAAGTGGTATAGATCATGTTCAACGGTGCCAATCGCCAATTTGGAGACTCCATCATCGAAAACAAATGGATGGCAAAGGGGAAGCAACCTGGACAAAAAGAGAAGTGACTTAGACAAAAAGAGAAGTGACTTGGACAAAAAGAAATGAAGTGACTTAGACAAATCTTGTTAGTAGATAGCCTCGGACCAATCAATCGAACATTGATTAATACGAAATCGATCGAACACTACTTGAAAACGCTTCTTCTGTTCAGAAATGAAATCTTCCAAATGTTCCTAAAAATTCTTGCTCCCATTGGACCATTTATATTTATATGCATCAGGATCCCGATTCATGGATCTCTCGCTTCGAGAAATAAGAGGATCAAACCATTGCTTCTGACTCTTTTTCAAATTCGATAAATGTTGGTTGATCGTATATTTCATTATAGTTATATGATGATATATATATATATATATATATATATATATATATATATATATATATATATATAGTATATATATATAGAGAGAGAGTTGAGCTGGAATGCTATTAGTAGCAAATGAGCTCCGTTGCTCCGTTGCTACCCATTTGTTTTCGATGATAGAGCCTCCAAATCGACGATCGGCATCGTTGAACATGATCTTTACCACTTGAAGCATCTAAAAATCAAATTTCATGTTTTTTCGATATTTTTCTCTTGACCATCAAGTGAACACAAAGATGAACGGCTAAAAATAAATATCCTTTAAAAAGTGATGATAGAAATCTTATAATCAAGATCAAGAGTATAGATCTTGTTTTAAATAGTTTAAAGAATTTTATAACTAAAATTCAATATGATTTGGATATCTTTTGTAGTACACTGAATTTCAGTGCATCGTACCGAACTTCTACAAATTGTGGAGTTCCGGTGGAAAAATGGCATGAGAGGCTATATGCGAGGCTTCGGCCAAGTTTGGGACTTATGTGAAGTATTTTCGGCGCAAGCTAGGCGCGAAAACGGACTTCGAAAAGTTAAAACTGCTAAACTTGTGAAGTCTGCACTGGATTCCGGTATGTGGATCTCCATACCGGTACTGAAGTGATTAGTACCGGTATGTGATGAGGTATACCGGAATGCCATGGTTGAAACCGAAAACCCAGCTCTCGGGTTTTGCGGAATTCTCCGGGGAATACCGGAACTGTCACCATATACCGGTATGTGATGAGGTATACCGGAATGCGATGGTCGAAACAGTAAACCCAGCTCTCGGGTTCTGCGGAATCCTTCGAGGTATACCGGAACTAACACCCGTATACCGGTATGCACATGCACATACCGGTATACAGTGTTACGAAATTCCAGTTTTGGCTGGTTGAAGGTGTTAAGTGTGGAGAGGGGCAAATGGGTCTTTTCACACTCGAGGGAGTGTTAGAAAGGCAGGGAACACCCCCCTTTCTCAGTCATCTTCCTCCTCCACTTCTCCTCTCCATCTCCTTCATTTTCTCTCTCTAGAGATCTCTCCAAAACTTGGAGAAAAGGGTGGATTGATTTTGGAAAAGGCTTCCAAAGGAGAAAACAGGCTTCTTGGTGCAAGAAAAAGCTTGGGAAACTCGTGATTAAGGTTAGTTCCTCACGTTTTAGGTTCAAACCTTAGATTTAATTCTTTGAAATGAGGTTTTTGGGAACCCTAGGCAATCTAAAACACAAAATGTGGAGATTGGCCAAGAAATTTTGAGGTTCTACATGCATGCATGTGAAACTTAGGTTAAATGAGGGTTTTTGCCTTGGGAGGTTCTAAAAATATTTGGACCTTCGGAAATTGCAATTGAGGCATAGGAAATCATGTTAGAACACTTGATTTCATGTATTGAGTTGAGTTAAGGTTCGTAACGAGTAACGAACCGTTTACTTGTAGGAGCTTGGGTTGAAGCAAGAACTCAAGGCTTGGACACTTAGGGGCTTGAAGAATACAAGAATTCGGAAGCTCTTGAGGTGGGTTTGTGTTTACCGAAGTGATTAGGTCACTTTCATGTCTAGGGTAAATATCCATTTAAAGATAAAATAATATGTGTTGTGAACCCTAGAATTTACATGTTGGCAAAAGGTAAAATCATGATAGGTAGAGCAATGAGCTCCTATTGCATGATATAGAATTCAAGTATAATTCAATTATCTATACTTGTTGCATGGTTGCATGTATGATTGGAACCTAGTGTTATTGAACATAGGTTGGAACATGTGAGAATGGAACCTAGTGTCATTGAACATAGGTTGGACATGACATTGGAACCTAGAGTCATGGAACCTAGGTTGAGAACGAGAAAGTAAACCTAGTGTCATTGAACATAGGTGAGACTTAGTGACTTGAACGTAAGGTCATGAGACTTAGGTTGGCAAGTGAAAAATGTGAACAACGGGATGTGCGACGATTTTGCTATCCCGGGTAGGCGACGATTTCGCTACCATGCCATGAGTTGGCGGTGTTGAAACGGGATGTGCGATGATTTTGCTATCCCGGGTAGGCGACGATTTCGCTACCATGCCATGAGTTGGCGGTGTCGACACGGGATGTGCGACGATTTTGCTATCCCGGGTATGCGACGATTTCGCTACCACGCCATGAGTTGGCGGTGTCGAGATGGGATGTGCGACGAGGTTGTTATCCTGGGTATGCGACGAGTTCGCTACCCATGCCATGTGATGGCGGTGTTGAGATGGGGTATGCGACGATTTTGCTATCCCGAGTATGCGACGAGTTCGCTACTCTAACTAGGAGGTGACGAGTTCACTCCTTGAATGTTGGAACCCTTATGGTGAGACGGCGATTCCGAAACCATAAGTAAATGACAAGTAATTGAACTTAGTCAATGTGAAATATAGAATGAACCTAGGAGAGAATGATAAGTTATATTTCATTTGGTTGCATCCTTTATGTTTATTTACAAGCATGTAAATAATTGTTGCATAGTTATTTGTGATCTAACTTATGCATATGGTGTTTCTTTGGACCTGGTGGGTCGAGCTTCTCTCTTGGGTGGCCTTACCCACTGGGAACTATGTTTATAGTTCTCACCCCACGTTTTTCAGGTCCTTCCGCGAGTGAGGCGGCGGAGCGAGGCAAGGGTTTAGCTCTCTAGATAGCGGCCCTTCTATTTTGGTGATACATAGAGTTGTACCCATAGTCTTGGACTTTGATAGTATAGGGGATTTTCATTTCATGTATGAAACTTATGTATTCCATAGTTTTGGAACATGGTGTATGGAATGAAAAGAAAGAAAAGAAAAATTTGGGCATGTATAAATGTGCAATGTGATGTAATAGAAGTAGAACTTCTTTATGTTGATGCTTTCCTTGTGCAATTCTTATACTCCGTTCCTAGTTGGAACCTCGTGGATAAGCTTGTGTTGTGACGCCTTGGGCGGGTAGAAGAGGCTTTATCCGTTCGGCGGGTCTGGGGCATGCGCCCGTGCGGTTATCCTTTCCACCTAGTTGGTGTTAAAGGCCCGGCGGGGCGTGACATCTTTACACCGTTAAATGAGAAAACGCCTTATATTGACCATTAAAATTAGAAATTTTGAAATCCTTTGATCATTAGGTTGATGATATCAAAAAGATTTGAAATTTGGTTTCTAGACATTTCAAGTAGTATAAATCATGTTCAATGGTGCCGATCGTCGATTTAGAGGCTCCATCATCAAAATAAATGGGTGGCAATTGAGCCCGTTTGCTATTGATAGCACTCCAGTTCAACTCTCTCTTTATATATATAGAATTAGGCTGGAATGCTTCTACTAGCACCAAGTCATTGGTGCTATTAGGTTTTTGGCCCTTAGATGAAAGATTGTGCGGTTAGGATAAAAGTGGTCCCCTAGGGTCGAGTGGGTGGTTGGTTGAATAGTATGATCTAACGGATAGAAATAGTCAAAGTGGTAAATCTAACGATGGAAAAATTCGTAACACCAAGTGCTTGGTGCTATTAGAAGCACCCCAGCCGGACTATATATATATATATATATATATATATATATATATATATATAGTGTAGAGTTACTATGCTATCGAAAGCATGAGGGAGTTGATGCTTTCGACTTTTTGGTCCTTGGATCAAGAATTGTAGGGTCAGGATGATAGTGGTCCCCCTTAGGGTTGAGTGGTCCCCCTAGGGTTGAGTGGTCCCCCTAGGGTAATAATATTAATCCAAAGATCAGAAATGGTCAAAGGGGTTGATCCAAGAGCCAAAAAGTTGAAAGCACGAACTCCCTTATGCTTCCGAAAGTAGAGTAGCTCTACTCTCTCTACATATATAGTATTTTGGAAGTATGATTACCAGATGAACCACACGTCGACAAGTGGCAATATCTAAACTATATTGTTAGTTCACTGATTACATTAATTAATTTATAATTTATATATATGTTGATTTTATTTAGGTGATTCAATTCGACCAAAATTTGTATAATATGCAATCAATACCCTAATTTATTACATTCAATAATTTTATTTGTGTAAGATAAAAGTATGAAATTTTATGATGACCTTTCATTTTTGTAACCTATATTAACTTTTAAATATATTTTTTAATTTCTTTATTAACTCATTAATTTATTATACTTAATAATTTTTGTTTGCTAAAAATTATTATTTATAATAATAAATTTTATATTGACCTTTCTTTAGTATATTAACCATTTAAATAAATTATTTGATTTCTTTAGTAGCTCATTATTTCTATTTAATTTTTTAAATTACTCTAACTCTTTTATTTATATTCACTAGACCTTCGTACCACTATTAGCTTCTCCTAATAAACCATATAGATATACCTTTTGCTTTTTTAATTTTTTTTTTCTTTATTGATCCTGATATCTATGATTCACATTGTAACGATCCGGCCCACTAGTAATAATAACTCGTTGGGCCCAAACTACCGGCAAAAAATATTTAAGCCAAGTTATTATTACTAGTGTCCATGGTCTCTTATATATCCAATCACAACTTCATTCCCATCCAATGTGGAACTATTGGGGTGTCACAGACTTCCTTTTAGGTCCTGACGTTCTCGTCAGCCCAATCACATATACAGCCTAAGATCACCAGGCAATGTGAGATTTGTTTCGCTAGCCTTGTCATCCAAACCCTGACATAACCTGTCACCTTATCATTCAGACCCTAGCATAGCCTGTCCCCTTGTCATTCAGACCCTAACTCAGCTGAGACTCGTCACACACTTCCGGCTGGTGATTGGCTCTGATACCAAATGTAACGACCTGAACCACTAGCAATAATAACTTGTTGGGCCCAAACCACCAGTCCAAAATGCTTAATCTGTCACGCCCTAGGACCCGTTTGTAAGTCCGTTTAGAAAAAGGGCCAGTTTGACAACTAGAGTCAATGGTACGTGCCGAATTTTTTTTGAAACATAACCTTGCCCACCGGACGGAATTGACCGGCCACAAACACAGAAACTCCTCTGTCCACTCGGGCAGTGTCTTTCCTATATTTGCACGGCGTATCACCTATTACAATCTCTGCAACACACTATATCACTCACACAAATTCAGCAAACACATTACAGATGCTAATGTGTTCAATCAACTAACCATCCTTCAGATGATGCATGCTCTAAGCTCCATAGGTGAAGGATAATGCGAATGTATAAACACCAAACATCTCTATCATTTAAAAGTGTTTTCCACTCGGAAACTTTATCTTAAAACCTAATATAGCGATAAAGCCAGAAAATCATTTTGAAAATCGTTTCCCACACGAAAACTCATTTTTTTGAAATCCGACTATCACGAGGGACAGAAAACTGTTTTGTCATAAAACCACAAGTCATAAAACCAACTAAACCATCACCATAGATGATTACTCATTAAATCACCATTTATTCGTTCTCAAATGAAACATTCTATTCATTCAAACAATCACCTAACTGAACCACAACTCAGTCTACTTTATTAGCGAATAAATAAAAGGGGTAAAATCGAACTAACTAAAGTCAATTGATGAATGCACGTGACCTCTAGAGCTCACTAGCTAACCGCACCTCACGTACCATCCCGATCCTCACCGCCAAGATCACCTGAAACTGGGAGGGGGGGGGGGGGTGAGAAACCAACAAAAGATTTCCCAATGGGTATCGCAAGCTGACGATGGCAACTGTACTCACTGGCAAACAGAAAATAGTATGGCCAAAACGAGATACATATACAAGTACAGTAGCAATTGATAATCAGTAGGAATCAATAATAGTAAAGCACCTATCACTATTGTAAACAATAATAAATGCATCAACTGTACATAGAGTGCAAGTAACCAATCACCTTGCCATATTGGTCTAAAGACCTTAGGCGATGCCACAAACTGCTCACCCATTGGCATGTAACCCTAGCTAAGCACCTTGCATAGGGCTCACTGGTCGGACACTTTTCCGAAAAAGAACACCCTTTTGTGGTGGATCAGACCACTAGCGAACGTGAAATGCACATGAACTGTGGCGATCGATGCAATATGCTCAATAGCCAACTGTCGGCAGATAGCCGAGATAGAAGCCAACAAAGAGTAACCAACCAATAAGGTCAACTTATATCTCAAGGATAGAACAATGTCACCGACCAATCAGGTCAACCAATGTCAAGTCATGTTATAGATAACTCAGAGTGTCACCAACCGTAAGGTTAACTAATGCCAAATCATGAAATAGATTACTAAGGGTGTCACCGATCATAAGGTCAATAATGTCTAGTTATGTAATAGATAGCTCAAAGTGTCACCGACCGCAAGGTCAACTAATGTCAAGGTCAGCTACTATAATCATGCAATAGATAACTCAATCCCAAAGAAACACCGCTCTACCATAAATCATGATAAAATGAGATAAAAGCAAGTGTAGAGCGACTAGCTATGAACTCAAGTAGTGTATGAAAGCTCAACAAGTATCAAGTAATTAAAGAAGATAACAGGGAAAGAAGTCACCGAGCATGCACCACTTTACCGACTTCGAATTGAAGCACCCACCTATACCGTGAATGAATCCTGCGTCGTCGATCCTCTGCCAGTGCCTCACGCTACTGCACAGACCTATATAGAGTCCAATCCTACCTGTAATTAGCTCAACTCACTACTTACCTATACCCGTGACTCAAGTCACGAACCAAACTGACGTACGATCGTATTTTTGGATCATGATAAACGGTCACCGAAACTCACCCGATTGTCGTGCCAGCTTGCCGGTACACCATCTCAGCCTACGGGGTGCCCTGAACATACTAAATACCTAGACTACCATACCCGCTGTCCCAAAATATTAATTTCATGCCGTTGGGGCAGCCGCACTAGAAGTGTGCCGAAACGGAGAATTGGAACCCCGAAAATCACCAGTTTGATTTTCGTGATGTCTATTTCGGCACCAGAACCACATGTAGCCCTCTTGCTATGACCATAGGTGTCAAATCTCATCCTATAACCAGCCAAATAAGGCTAATCGCTGCTGTGAACGGTAGCAACCCGTGCGATGCGAAACCGCACACGAAATCACCCGATTTTCGCGTTTTAGGGTCTGGTTTAGCCCCGAAGTGTTATGAAACACTCTAAAAATCATTCGACCATCCCCGCGGTCCCAAAATACTCACTTTTGGGTGTTGGGATAGCCGCATGCAAGTGGTGCGATCCGGGTGCGAAAACCCCAAAATCCGCCGTATCGGGTTCATGAAAATCATCGTTTTGGCTCCGAAACCCATCAACGGTCGCTTGCTCGTCCGTGTTTCACACCAGCAAGTATCCAACCAGCCAATGATGCCTTTCTACAACTGCAACCAGCAGCAAAACCCGTCCGTGAAATCATAGCCCAAAAATACTAAAAATAACGCAACTAACATTCCGTTTTGCGTGCCGATCGCCGCGAGATCCGAACCAAGGGGTCTCCGGGCTACGGACAATGTATACGGACATTTTAAAGCTGAACCCATGCTGTCTGGAGCAGCCACGATGCAAAAAGTATCATTGCGGCATTTTGTTGAACACCTCACATGCAATAATAAATAATATAGCATAACGCGACGAATTGAAGCCATACCGACGTTTTCCAAGTTAGGGAAATGATCTGTTGGTACACGAATGTTGTCCTCAATGCCCGAATCATGCTAGACTAACGTCGGGTGCCTCCAATGATCGACGACAACGAACGAGACCAAAAATAGTACTCCGACGATGAGTTGGAGCTCGCTCGCTTGCTCAGCCCCAACGCAGCCTCCTGGGATAACCAGAGGTGACCACAACCACGATGGGGGTCCCCAAAATGTCATGCTCCACCTACAGTCACCAGTTGTCGCAGTATAAGGACCTATTAGGCGGCTCAACTCCAACCCGCATCCAAAAGTAGATTGCAGCGGCTCCGACGAGATGTCGATGAAGCTGCGGCCTGGGGAGGAGAACCGCGCCAACATGAGATGGCCGGAGGTGTAGGGGTTGTCGGGGAAGGGGTCCGTACCAGTTACGATCGGCGCTGGTGGCCGAATCAACTATATCTAGCCTGTCATGTCCCAGGGCTTATTTTGTAAGCCTTTTTCCCTAAAAGGGCCAATTTGAAAACATAGTCAGTGGAAAGTATCCTTTTTTTTAACATAACTGTCACGCCCCGGGCTAGTTTTATATGCGGAAATACGTGCCAATTTTTTTTTTGAAAGCCTAGCCCGCGCCACGTACAGATCTGCCACAAATACAGGGTCCACTGTACACACGGACAGAGCCTCCCCTGTATTTGCACGGCGTACACAACATACAACAGGATCACAACCACCATTCATTCATCACAACAACACAACAGCTCAATAAGATTCATACAGCTAACAGTCCTTAAACCTGTATGAATCTAAGCAAGTCCTTAGGCGAAGGATGATGCGATGCACAAACAACAGATCATTCTAGAAAATTGCTCCTTACCCAGAAGCTTTATTTTGAAACCCTAATATCAAACATTCAAGAATCATTTGAAAACCGTTCTCCACACGAGAACTCTCTTTTGAAATCTCAAAAGTCGATCGATCGAAAATTCATTTGAAAACTGTTTCCCACACAGAAACCTTTATTTGAAAATGCTACCACGAGAGGTAGAAATCTAAGATATGCGATAAAAGGCCACCATGATAGATCTGAAAGCATCGACATCCAAAAGTCTAAACATGCAATCCAAACATGGATACTAAACCATAACCACGAGATCTAAGCATGCAAGACAATCAACCAAAATATAACATGCTAGATAAAACAACCACAGTGTAACTGAACCATATCCATAACTAACTGATAGAGGATAAGGGTAATAACCAAATTTGGGGGAGTAGCCTCACAAGTCGGAACCTCTAGAGCTACTATCTAGGCGTGCCTCGCAACGTCCCGACTCCCACCACCCTGCTCACCTGAAAACAACAACGAGGGCGGGGGGTGAGAACATGTAAACATGTCTCCCCTCCCAGTGGGTACTGCAAGCCGACGAAGGCGAGGTGTACACACCGGCACGAGGGTCAACAAAAGGATAGATAAGGTAAACAGTAGCACAAGTAAGTATGAGGCTGACATACAACTGAACAACTATGCTACTGTAAGCAACTAGTATATGCATCAATGGAGATAACCACAAAGTAAACCCAATCCATAGCCACCGGGACGTATCCCTGGCACTGTCACACTGCTCATCTCTCGGCACCTAAACCTTCTGCACGCAACGCATCAAGGCTCACGGGTCGGTCGAAATACACGACCATTTTCCGGAAAAGAACACCCCCAGGCGGTGGATCAGACCGCGGTGTACGTGATGTGCTAGAAGTGCTATGACGATCGATGCGAATGCTCAATCCACAGAACGACAACGAGCCGTGAAGCAACTGATAAACCACAACGAGGATCGCTCGGAACAACAGGCGATCACCACTGACCAACTGGGTCGTCTCAAGAATCATGCAAACCACAACTACTCTACTATCCAAGCACATATAAGTAGAGTCAACGGGAGTCAAGTGAACTAATAACTGAAATGCAAGAGAAGGGATAGAAAGGTATCACCGTAGTCCACTGAATCGACTCCGGATCGAAGTACCCACCTGTAGGTAAGATCAAGCCAAACACCGACGGCTCTCGGGAACCGCGACAGGACCTACGAAAGACTCACAGGGTCAAGGTCCACCAAGTCGATACCAAACATAAAGCTCTCACATTCCGAAACCGACGGATCGCCCGAAAATCCCACCGGGACGATCCCGAAACCACACTAAGCCCCACAGGGGGTACCAACAGCCAACAAGGTCCCTCGCTGTCCCCAAACACACAAAACCAAGTGACGGGACAGCGAGCACAAGCTCGGGGTGCCACGAACACTAAACGCACCCGAAATGGCTTTCCGGGTCCCCGAAAGATGCCGATTTGGCACCGGAACCCTTCGTCACTCATCCGCTGTCCTCGGAACTTCGGGACAGCGATGAGGAACAGCCAACGAGGCTAAAAGACAAAGTCAAGTCGCTCGCGAAAATAGCAAGTGAGTCGCATGACTAGAAACACGCGTTTCGCCGAATATTTCATCAAAAAACACATCGGAAATGAATCCGGATCTCCGCGAAGGGCGAAGGGGTTGGACAACCAGTCCACAGGGCCTCAAGGATCATGCCCATGCTGCCCGCAGCGTTGCAACACTGCCACAATCGCAAAAGTCCTCAAACAAGCAACATTTGCATACATACAAGCAAAAATTTAGGCCGTTCGAGCAATCCGTACGTCCGCACGACCTTCCGCAAGCACCAGCGGATAGGTAACAACGTAACGGAGGCTGTGCTCACAGCCCCACTGCGACAGGACCAGTCGCAAGCCCAGAAAATCCATAAAAAAAGTAAAGACATACATTAAAACGGCTCGACTAGAACAAACAGCGAAACGGCGCGTCGAAACAGCAAAATGAGGTGAGCACGGTGATCAGCACATCGCCGCGATCATCGTGCTCACCTTCCCAAGGTTCGGGAGGCAGCCAAAAGCTCAAATTCCAACATGCAGCTCCAAAAAGCCCTAGACCAAGCCCGACCAGAGCAACTAGCTCCGGCCGGCAACCGGCTGACATGCAGCAAGCGCGGTTGCTCCGGTCGGATACGGGGAGGATGGAGAAGAGGGGGCTCACCTCAACCGACGGCAGGAAGCGGCGGTGGCGGCGCGGGGAGAGCGGCGGCTCTCGGGTCGGCTACCCGAAGCTAGGGCACGGCGCCACCGGCAACCAACGGCGACGGCGGCCGGCGGGGACGCGAGCACCGGCAAGAGGGGCTCGTCGGACGTCGGGTAGGGGCGACCGCGACAACTCAGGGCAACGGCGGTGGCGGCCGGAAGCTCTCAGCCGCGGGTGCCCTAGGAGCACAAGCGGCAACAGCGGCGGCTGCGGCGGTGCTCCAGCAGCACGACGGCGGCCGGGAAGGGATGGACCGGCGACGGCGGTCCCGAGGGTGGCGGCGCGCACCCTCTGAGGCGGCGGAAGGCGGCAGGGCGCGGCCTCCAGCTGCTCTTGCCCGCAAGCAGCAAGCAAGAGCCGCGGGCGGTGCGGCGGCGAACCGGCGGCACGGGGGCGGCCGGGGAAGGAGGCGACGGCGGCGGCGGCCCTCCTAAGGCCGGCGGGAGGCCGCTGCGACGGCGGGAGGCGGCGGCGGCTCAGATCACAAGCCCACTGCCCGCACTCCCAACAGCAGCCAGCTGCGGCGCGGCGGCGCTCCAGCGGCACGGCGACGACCGGGGAGGTATGGGGCGGCGCCGGAGGTCCCAAGGGTGGCGGCGCGCACTCTCCAAGGCGGCGGGAGGCGACGGCGGCTCAGGTCCAGCTGCCTCGGCCAGCAGCTGCCCTAGCAGCAGCTGGCAGCAGCTCGGCGGTGGCTCCCGGATGTTCCCAGCGGCAGGGCTTGTCGCCGGCGGTCGTGCCACCTCGGGGGAGCTAAAGCGTGGGTTCCCCTTGGGTGCACACCGTAGGGAAGGAGAAGAAGAAAAAAAAGAATGAAACGAAGAAGAAAAAAGGGAGAGAGGGTTGGCCGGGGTTGCGCCGACCAGGGGGTGGCCGGCGGCGCAAGGGGGAGCTGGCAGGGGAGCTGGGGGAGCTGGGGGAGCTGGGGCTCACTGCTGGGGGGCTGAGGGGGAGAGAGGAAGAGAGGGAAAGGCTCACTCTCTCTCTCTCTCTCTCTCTCTCCACTCACACACACACAAGCACACACAAATACACAAGTGTATTTATGCAAAAACACCCCTCAAAAATAGAAAAATACCCCCGGGTCCCTCACAGCAAGAACAAAATGCCTAGACACCCCTCCACAAGCAATCTCACGCAAAACGGTGCGTGAAACAGGATCCAGATCGCGAAACCAAAAAAAAGTACAATTCGACCTCTCGGCGAAGAACATGGAAGATCATTTGATCCGTTCGTTGCATGTCGAAATGGATCACGCCATCGCGTTCAGCACTGCCGAGACATCAAACCTACCATTTTGGATCGTCAGGTTCGGACTCCGGATTGCGCCGTTAAGCCGTTCACTCTCCGCAACAAACTTAAAACAATATAAAAATACAATACACTACATATATACATATATATATATATATATATACCCGTACACATATATATATATACGTATACAGATCAAATACACAGTAACAGGGGAGAGGAACACAGAATTCCAATTTCCAAAATTCAAATTCTCACATCACTTCCACCTAACAAGAAGTTTCGTCCCCGAAACTTACTCACACACCATCCGCGAAGAACTGCGGATACCTCTCACGCAAAGCAAACTCCAGCTCTCAAGTAGTCTCGCGCTCCTCGCGACTCGTCCACTGCATTCTCACATACAGAAAGCTCCGATTCCCCAACTGCTTCACCTTGCGAGCCAAAAACCTCAAAGGCACCTCACCGTAGCGGAGATTCTCCCTCAGCTGAACCGTTGTCGGGCCGATCACACGACGCTCACCCACGTCAACCCAACAGATCAGTGATCGACAACGACGTCCATACAACGCCTCGCACGGTGCCAATCCAACGCTCGCTTGGAAGCTGTCGTTGAAGGCAAACTCCACCAGAGAAGGATACTTGAACCAACCCTCACCAAAATCCAAAACGCATGCCCGGAGCATATCCTCGAGAGTCTGGAAGACTCGCTCCGACTGCCCATCACTCTGAGGGTGGTAAACTGAGCTGAAGTCGAGCCCGTCCCCAGTGCCTGCTGCAAGCTCCTCTAGAACTGGGAAACA
The DNA here is from genome assembly GCA_016920855.1 of Puya raimondii. NCBI lineage: Eukaryota > Viridiplantae > Streptophyta > Magnoliopsida > Poales > Bromeliaceae > Puya > Puya raimondii. The sequence continues at coordinate 39,304,670 of JABWPP010000049.1, read as the reverse complement.
AAGCGAGAACCCCAATCCAAAACGATCGACACTGGCACTCCAAGCAGCCAGACGATCTCATTCAAGTAGAGCTGTGCCAGTCGATCCCGAGACTAAGTCGCGTGTACCGGTAGGAAGTGAGCTGCTTTCGTCAATCAGTCCACAAAAACCCAGATCGCAACATGACCTCGCTGAGAACGAGGCAACCCGGTGACGAAAACCATGGTGAACTGCTCCCACTTCCCTACAGGTACCGGCAACGGTTGAAACTTCCCTGCTGGTCGCTGATGCTCAGCCTTCACCTACTGATAAACCAGGCACAGTGCCACATGCTGAGCTACATCCATCGTCAAAGTCAGGCCACCAGAAACTCTGCCTCAAGTCGCGGTACATCTTCGTCCCTCCAGGATGAACGGTGTACTGCGACCGGTGTGCCTCAGTCAAAATCTCTCGCCTCAAATCCTGATCACTGGGCACACACCTCCGTCCTCGAAGGAAACCATCAGCATGTAACGTGAAGTCACCATCTTTGCCCTGCTCGGCCTCTGCTCGCACTCTCTGCAAGTGCGGATCCATCAGCTGCCCACCGAAAATCCGATCCGACAAGGTGGGCTGCACCACCAAAGTCAACAACTGCGCGGTAGCTCCATAAGGTAAAGTCTCCAACTCTCGTCGACGAAACTCCACCACCAATCGCTCCTGGTCGGTGATCATGAGAGATAGCTCCGCCGAAGGCTGCTTCCGGCTAAAGACGTCCGCCACGACATTCGCCTTGCCCGGATGGTACTGGATGGAGATGTCGTAATCCTTCAAAAGCTCAAGCCACCATCTCTGTCTGAGGTTCAGCTCCTCGAAGAGGTACTTCATGTTTTGGTGATCCGTGAACATCTCACAAAGCGCTCCGTACATGTAATACTTGAAAATTTGAGGAGTTTGAGGGTTTCTGGAGTCGACGGATTTCGGGCGCCCGAAAGTGAGGAAGTGGACGCCCGAATGTTTCCGGACCCAGAGGACTTTTCGGATGATCCGGTTGTGGCCGACGGATTTTGGATCTGGACGCAGGATCCGGACGCCCGGATGAGGATCCGGATTGAGCTGTTGACGTGGAGAGCCACGTGTCGCGACGCAGGACACGTGTCGACCGCCGGAGACACGCCGCCCCACCGCCTGCTGACCGCCGACCGACCGACTGGCCGCCAGCTGACACCTGGCCTGCTGAGTTTTCGGACGCCCGGAACTTGTGAAGTGGGCGCCCGAATGTGGGATTTTGGGAGCCTATAAATAGGTGAGTCCCTGGTCACTTTGGCTCATTTTCCCACTTCGTGTGATCCATTCTAGAGAGAGAAAGTTGGGTTTAGGGCCATGTGTTGGCATTAGTTGTAACCTAGCTTGTTCTCCTCTACTCTGTTGATCTGATCTGGTGCTAAGCTGTTGTTCTGTCGGAGTTAGCAGTCTTTTGGTGATATTCAGATCGGAGTGCTGCTGCTGGAACTTGATTAGCTTGGAGGGTTGGATCTGAGGATACTGTTTTCCCCACCGTGGTTGGATTAGCTCTTGAGGTGGGTTGATGTTTGCCAGATTCAGTGGACTTCCTCCTATGTGTTTACTCTCATGTTAGCATGATAGTGTTGGATTATGTTAGCATGATATGATGATATTGGATTATGATAGCATGATGATATTGGATTATGATAGCATGATGATATTGGATTATGATAGTGTGATATTATTGGGATTATGATAGCATGACATGCTGAAATTATGTTAGATATGACCTGTTAGGTTGATATTGCATGATATGCTAATGATATATATGTGAGCATGCATGATTTCTTTGTATCCTTGTTGCATGATTTGACCTGCACCTATTCTGTTGATATCCCTTGTACCAGTTGTTGTACATACTAGTGTAGGTGATCATGTGAGGCTCGTGCTATGTTGTTGTACCTCCTCTTTGTTGTAGAGTTGAGATTGATTGTGAGCACTGGAGCATTGATTGGGTCATGTTATTGACTATCCTTTGAGGTGCCGAGGGCACGTGATTCTTTGTGAGATCATGGATTGGGTCATACTTGTTGATTATCCTTTGAGATGCCGAGGGCATGTGATTCTTTGTTGACCCAGTCGTGTCGATCATATACCTGCGGGTGCTTGGCGCTGATATGGGTTTACTTTACTCGGTTGGGTAGCTCCCACGAGTACCACTCTAGAGTTGGCATATTCCGTACAGAGGTTTGTACGAAGGGCTAGGAACAGACGGGCTTCCTGTACTAGCTGGCTCCCTGTAGGGTTGAGCATGATCAGGCCACAGGTATCGTATTGTATTATGTTGCATGGCATTATGGATTCATGATAGTCCTCATTTGGTATATTCAGTTTATTGGTATTCATACTGACAGTTGAGCTTTGTGCATAGTAGTGGTAGTATATCTCCTACTTTCTTTATTGCTCCATATATATCTCTTAAGATTGAGGATTTAGTGGGCAGACCGCTGAGGCTGGTGGCGGTACCCACTGAGGACTACTTGTTTGATAGTAGTTCTCACACCCGTTGTTGACACCTTTTTGCAGAGTCTTCTTCCCCAGTTGTGCATACTGAGCGCGGAAAGGAGACCGTCGGGTAGAGCTATTCCCCGGATACTTGGCTAGAGGTATACCCATTTTGATAGATGGTTGAGTCTGTACATACAGTGTGATTGAGATATCAGTGTTGTATATGAGAGTTATATATGAGAGTTATGGATGATGTATGTACAGTGATCTTTTGATATATTTATATAGCAGCTCTGTTGATACCTTTAGCTCTGTGTGATTGTTGTTGTTTTCGCTTCGTATACATGGTAGAGATACTGTGTATGCGGCGGATCTTGTCATGTGCCTGGGAAGGGGTAACCCGGGGCGTGACAGATTAAGTTGGTATCAGAGCTTAGGAATAGGTCAAGAGGGCCTAGGAAACCTAAGATAAACAGACCTAAGAATGACGCGAGAGACGTGATTGATCGCGAAAGTCATAGATTGGGTTTTGAATCCTTCCTTGTGTATGAAGAGTGATTGAGGGATTATGCCTTCTCTAATCAGATGAATTATGTTGGCTGCAGACGACATAATAATCTGAGAAGAAAAGAAGTGTCCTTCTAGACTTTCGCTAGATTGGGTCGTGAGATTGTTTGTGGTCCTAATCGGGTATTCTGTTGCAGGTTATTACTATGCCTCCTCGACGACCGTCAACACGAGCGCATCCGACGCCTTCGGATATGCCTGAGCAGACGGGACCTAGTGAACGGCCCGCTCTGCAGGAGCAGCTAGCAGACATAGCTGCAGTTGGAAGGCAGCAGAGTGCCTTGTTGCAGAAAATGTGTGATGCTTTCTCTACGCCTCGAGCTATGGAACCTCAGGCGGCAACTACTCCAACTACATCTCAACCCAGAGAAGGAAGTACTCAGCCCAGTCAAGTGCTTTCTGAAGAGGAGCAGGAGCGGATGGCGGATAGATTAGCTCGCTTCTGTAGGTTTGATCCACCGCGATTCAATGGTAGTAGTATAGAGCCATGGGTGGTAGAAGCCTGGATTTGTGAGATGGAGAAGTTGTTCGAGGATCTCTTTGTGCCAGCACGGGAGCAGGTGCATATGGCAGTGCATTGTTTATCTGGTGATGCTTATGTCTGGTGGAGGAGGACCCGTGATCATAGGTCCCTGAATCCTCTACAGATGTCTTGGAGTGAGTTTCGGGGGATTATATATGGGGCGTATTTTCCCAGTAGCGTGAAGATGAAGATAGATGAAGACTTGAAGAACCTGAAGCAAAGGAATCGCTCGATGCAGGAGTATGCGAGGGAGTTTACGAGACTACTCAACTGTGTTCCCTCAGCGGCGAGAGATGAGATACAGAAGGTCTATCTGTATGAGAAGGGTTTGAGACCCGATATCTTTCCATTTGTCCACTCGCAGAGACTTCAGACTTTGGATGCTACTATCGAGCAGTCTCTGTGGGTAGAGCGAGGGGCATTTGTGACGAGAGGGCAGCTTTTGGACCCAGCTCAAGGTCAGGAGAGGAAGCGCCCGGCGCCTGATGATGGAGGGCAATCAAGTAGCAGACGGCCACCTAGACCTCCCCAGCGATCGCGTTTCCAGGGACGTGGATCTTCTAGTCGCCAGCAGTCTGGAGGATATCGTCAGCAGCGACAGCAGCAGTCGAGGGGATCTCCCCGATGTGCGATTTGTGGAGGACCTCATTTTGCTTATCTCTGTGATAGACGAGAGGGTCGATGTTTTGAGTGTGGGCAGCTAGGACATATGAGGAAGACTTGTCCCAGACGTGTAGCAGCTCCTTCTATGGCGTCTGTACCTTTCTCCCCACCGCAGTATTCTGGAGCCTCCCCGGTATTTTCTCAAGAGCGATCTTCTATGCCACGACAGCAGGATCGATGCCAGCCACCAGCAAGCGGACGAGTTTATGCCGCTCAGATTGAGGATGCCTCGATAGCTGATCGAGTGGTGGCAGGTATAGTTTTGATTTGTGGCATTAGATCGCGTACTTTATTCGATACTGGTGCATCGCATTCCTTTGTTAGTAGGGCATTTGCATTGCATCATGGTTTAGAGATAGGGTCGTTACCCCAGACATAGGAGGTGAGGGTACCCGACCATAACTTGCAAGTGACGCAGGGTTATTTGGAATGTCCTGTGCAAGTAGGGCCTTGGATCATGCCTGTCGATTTATTAGTATTGAGACAATTGCAGGATTTTGATGTAATCCTAGGCATGGATTGGTTATCTCGATACTTTGCTACAATTGATTGTGGAACCAAGACGGTGATTTTTCGTGAGCCTGGACATGAGGAGTTCATTTATGAAGGTTGTAAGAGTTCACTGTTCGCAGTGACGATCTCTTCTTCTAAGGCCAGACAGATGTTGAGTAGAGGATGTATGGCCTATTTTGCAACAGTGACTGAGGTGCCTACTGTTGTACCAGGACTCGAGGATATTCCTATTGTCCGTGAGTTTTCGGACGTATTTCCTTCTGAGTTATCCTCGATGCCTCCTGATAGGGAGATTGAATTCGTGATTGATGTGGTACCAGGAACCGCGCCAATCTCGAAGACACCCTATAGAATGGCACCGGCTGAGTTGAGAGAGTTAAAGGCGCAATTGCAGGATCTTATGGATAAAGGATTTATCAGACCCAGTGTGTCGCCCTGGGGAGCGCCTGTGTTGTTTGTGAAGAAGAAGGATGGTTCACTTAGGCTGTGTGTGGATTATCGGGAATTGAATAAAGTGACCATCAAGAATAGATACCCCCTCCCACGTATTGATGATCTGTTTGATCAATTGCAGGGAGCGTGTGTCTTTTCTAAGATTGATCTTCAGTCCGGTTACCACCAGTTGAAGGTGAAGGCCGATGATATTTCTAAGACAGCTTTTAGAACTCGGTATGGGCATTATGAGTTCACAGTCATGCCGTTTGGATTGACTAATGCCCCTGCTGCATTTATGGATATGATGAACCGAGTCTTTAAGTCTTTCTTGGACAAGTTTGTGGTAGTCTTCATTGATGATATTCTGATTTACTCCCGTGATGATGCGGAGCATGAGGAGCATCTGAGACTAGTGCTACAACTCTTGCGAGAGAAGAAGTTGTATGCAAAACTAAAAAAGTGTGAGTTTTGGTTGAGTGAGGTAGCCTTTTTAGGCCATGTGATTTCAGCTTCGGGAGTAGCTGTTGATCCTAAGAAGATTGAGGCGATTCATGATTGGCCTAGACCGACGACCATATCTGAAGTGCGGAGTTTTCTTGGTCTAGCCGGGTATTATCGACGATTCGTGGAGAGTTTTGCGAAACTCTCTACGCCACTTACTCGACTAACCAGGAAAGGGGTTAGGTATGTTTGGAGTGATGAGTGTCAAGAATGCTTTGATGAGCTTAAGCAGAGGTTGATGACAGCCCCTATTCTTACACTGCCAGTGATGGGCGAAGGATTTGTAATTTATAGTGATGCTTCGCATAGTGACTTGGGTTGCGTGCTGATGCAACATGGTAAAGTGATTGCATATGCTTCAAGACAACTAAAGGAATATGAGAAGAACTACCCCACTCATGATCTGGAGTTGGCGGCGGTAGTCTTTGCTCTGAAGCTATGGCGTCACTATCTCTATGGAGAGCATTGTGAAGTGTATACAGATCACAAGAGCCTCAAGTATCTGTTTTCACAGAAAGAGTTGAATCTACGGCAACGGAGATGGTTGGAATTATTGAAGGATTATGACATCTCTATCTTATACCATCCTGGTAAGGCGAACGTTGTTGCCGATGCTTTGAGTAGGAAGGCTGTGGCAACTTTGAGTTTGTGTATTACTCAACAGCCTGTCCTAGTGGAGGAAATGCGGAGGTTGTCCCTTGAAGTGGTCACTTCTGGAATGACGGCGAGACTGATGACTTTAGTCATACAGCCCACTCTGTTGGATAGGATTCGAGAGAAACAGAGTGTTGATCCTTATCTGATGAAAGTTCGAGATCAACTGAGAAGTGGTGATCTTGAAGACTTTACTTGTGATGATTCTGAGATTCTCCGTTATAGAGGACGGCTGTGTGTACCAGCGGATCTGGAGATTCGAGAGGAGATATTGAAGGAAACACATTATTCTCCTTATTCTGTACATCCTGGAGGGACTAAGATGTATCAGGATCTGAAGACTCACTTCTGGTGGAATGGTATGAAGCGGGATATTGGTAGAGCTGTAGCTCAATGTTTGACATGTCAGCAAGTGAAGGCTGAACATCGAGTACCGGCTGGTAAGCTACAGAGTCTTCCAATACCTGAGTGGAAGTGGGATCATATCACGATGGATTTCGTCGTAGGATTGCCGAGGACTTCGAGCGGCTATGATTCTATTTGGGTGATTGTCGATAGGCTGACGAAGTCTGCTCATTTTCTGCCTATGCAGATTACTTGGTCACGTGAGCGACTTGCACAGCTTTATATGGATGAGATATTGAGATTGCATGGAGTGCCAATCTCAATAGTATCTGATAGAGACCCAAGGTTTGTTTCTCATTTCTGGAAGAGTTTACAGACAGCTTTGGGGACTCAGCTTCGATTTAGCATTACATTTCATCCCCAGACTGATGGTCAGTCCGAGCGCACTATACAGACACTCGAGGATATGTTGAGAGCTTGTGTCTTGGATTTTGGTGGAGGTTGGGATCGACATCTGAGATTGGTAGAGTTTGCGTACAACAATAGCTATCAAGCGAGCATTAAGATGGCTCCGTTTGAAGCATTGTATGGACGCAAATGTCGATCACCTCTGTATTGGGATGATGTTGGTGAAAGGAAGACGTTGGGTCCAGACCTTTTGCTTGAAGCCGAAGAGAAGGTTAAAGTGATACGACGGCATATTGAGACGGCTCAGAGCAGGCAAAAGAGTTATTCTGATACTCGGAGGCGAGATCTGGAATTTCAAGTTGGTGATCATGTTTTCTTGAAGGTCTCACCATCGAAGGGCATACAGAGATTTGGAATTCGCGGAAAGCTTAGTCCGCGGTTTATTGGTCCTTTTGAGGTATTGGAGAGAGTAGGACCCGTGGCATATCGGATAGTCCTTCCACCTCGATTAGCAGGAGTGCATGATGTGTTTCATGTATCTGTTCTGAGGAGATACATGCACGATCCTTCCCATGTGATAGATTTTTCCCCACTAGAGCTTACTGAGGATTTGCAGTACGAGGAGCGACCGATACGAATTCTTCCTCGTGAGACGAGGGAATAGCGTAATCGGGTCATACCTTATGTCAAGGTACAGTGGGATTTTCATGATGATAGAGAGGCGACATGGGAGTTGGAGACTGTTATGCAGAGATCTTATCCCCACCTGTTTACATCTTGAGGTGAGTGTTTACCTTAGTTTCGAGGACGAAACTATTTTTAGGAGGGGAGAATGTAATACTTGGAAATTTGAGGAGTTTGAGGGTTTCTGGAGTCGACGGATTTCGGGCGCCCGGAAGTGAGGAAGTGGACGCCCGAATGTTTCCGGACCCAGAGGACTTTTCGGATGATCCGGTTGTGGCCGACGGATTTTGGATCTGGACGCAGGATCCGGACGCCCGGATGAGGATCCGGATTGAGCTGTTGACGTGGAGAGCCACGTGTCGCGACGCAGGACACGTGTCGATCGCCGGAGACACGCCGCCCCACCGCCTGCTGACCGCCGACCGACCGACTGGCCGCCAGCTGACACCTGGCCTGCTGAGTTTCCGGACGCCCGGAACTTGTGAAGTGGGAGCCCGAATGTGGGATTTTGGGAGCCTATAAATAGGTGAGTCCCTGGTCACTTTGGCTCATTTTCCCACTTCGTGTGATCCATTCTAGAGAGAGAAAGTTGGGTTTAGGGCCATGTGTTGGCATTAGTTGTAACCTAGCTTGTTCTCCTCTACTCTGTTGATCTGATCTGGTGCTAAGCTGTTGTTCTGTCGGAGTTAGCAGTCTTTTGGTGATATTCAGATCGGAGTGCTGCTGGAACTTGATTAGCTTGGAGGGTTGGATCTGAGGATACTGTTTTCCCCACCGTGGTTGGATTAGCTCTTGAGGTGGGTTGATGTTTGCCAGATTCAGTGGACTTCCTCCTATGTGTTTACTCTCATGTTAGCATGATAGTGTTGGATTATGTTAGCATGATATGATGATATTGGATTATGATAGCATGATGATATTGGATTATGATAGCATGATGATATTGGATTATGATAGTGTGATATTATTGGGATTATGATAGCATGACATGCTGAGATTATGTTAGATATGACCTGTTAGGTTGATATTGCATGATATGCTAATGATATATATGTGAGCATGCATGATTTCTTTGTATCCTTGTTGCATGATTTGACCTGCACCTATTCTGTTGATATCCCTTGTACCAGTTGTTGTACATACTAGTGTAGGTGATCATGTGAGGCTCGTGCTATGTTGTTGTACCTCCTCTTTGTTGTAGAGTTGAGATTGATTGTGAGCACTGGAACATTGATTGGGTCATGTTATTGACTATCCTTTGAGGTGCCGAGGGCACGTGATTCTTTGTGAGATCATGGATTGGGTCATACTTGTTGATTATCCTTTGAGATGCCGAGGGCATGTGATTCTTTGTTGACCCAGTCGTGTCGATCATATACCTGCGGGTGCTTGGCGCTGATATGGGTTTACTTTACTCGGTTGGGTAGCTCCCACGAGTACCACTCTAGAGTTGGCATATTCCGTACAGAGGTTTGTACGAAGGGCTAGGAACAGACGGGCTTCCTGTACTAGCTGGCTCCCTGTAGGGTTGAGCATGATCAGGCCACAGGTATCGTATTGTATTATGTTGCATGGCATTATGGATTCATGATAGTCCTCATTTGGTATATTCAGTTTATTGGTATTCATACTGACAGTTGAGCTTTGTGCATAGTAGTGGTAGTATATCTCCTACTTTCTTTATTGCTCCATATATATCTCTTGAGATTGAGGATTTAGTGGGCAGACCGCTGAGGCTGGTGGCGGTACCCACTGAGGACTACTTGTTTGATAGTAGTTCTCACACCCGTTGTTGACACCTTTTTGCAGAGTCTTCTTCCCCAGTTGTGCATACTGAGCGCGGAAAGGAGACCGTCGGGTAGAGCTATTCCCCGGATACTTGGCTAGAGGTATACCCATTTTGATAGATGGTTGAGTCTGTACATACAGTGTGATTGAGATATCAGTGTTGTATATGAGAGTTATATATGAGAGTTATGGATGATGTATGTACAGTGATCTTTTGATATATTTATATAGCAGCTCTGTTGATACCTTTAGCTCTGTGTGATTGTTGTTGTTTTCGCTTCGTATACATGGTAGAGATACTGTGTATGCGGCGGATCTTGTCATGTGCCTGGGAAGGGGTAACCCGGGGCGTGACAGTACAGGTAGTGTCTCCAAAGCTTGAGAGCGAACACCACTGCTGCTAACTCGAGATCGAGCGCCAGATAGATCTTCTCATAGTCCATCAACTGGCGCGAAGCATATGCGATGACCTTCTCTTGCTGCTTGAGCACGCACCCCAATCCTATCCAAGATGCATCGCAGTAGACCACAAAATCCTCACCAGGCTACGGCAATGCTAAGATAGGGGCACGAGTCAAACTGTCCTTCAGCTCCTAGAAGCTCATCTGACAAGCGGGAGTCTACAGAAACTTCACGCCCGTCCTCGTCAGCTTGCTCAAAGGGGCGGCGATCTTGAGAAACCCTCAACAAATCGCCGGTAACAACTCGCCAAGCCGAGGAAGCTCCTAATCTCCGCCACAGAGGTCGGAACAGGCCAATCCACTACGGAGTCCACCTTCCTTGGTCCCACCGTAATACCAGCCTGCGTCACGATGTGAACCAAGAAAGAAACTTCTCGAATAGATCAGTATGTCGTCAAAGAAGACTACGACAAATTGATCCAAGAACTGCCGAAAACCCAGTTCATCAAATCCAAAAAGCTGCCGGGGCGTTCGTCAAACCGAACGGCATAACCGTGACCTCGTAACGCCCGTAACGAGTCCGGAGGGCCGTTATCGCAACGTCCTCGGCCTTGATCTTCAGCTAAAGATAACCTGGCTGCAAAACAATCTTCGGGAATACCGAGGCTCCCTGGAGCCGGTCGAAGAGATTGTAGATCTGCGGTAGAGGGTACTAAAACATCACCGTCAACCCGATAAGCTCGAACTCACAATCAAGCCAACGAAAAACCTTGCGAGTCCATCACTCTGGTGCACAGGGTTGCCAATCGCAACAAGCGATAAAAAAATCACCAGTGATGCCAAACATCAGATTCAAGTGATCGGACACGCGCTCCAAACCAAGACTGCACGAAAGTCGCGGCGAAAACCTTGTACGCAAATACAAGCACAGAGACCTCGGAGCCAACAACCAGGCTCCCGTCATCCCGAAACCGAGCTAAAAGGCAACCTGACTCAACCAGAGTCAAACCATCCGCAGTGATGGCAAATCAACTGCGCAAAAACCACGCCAGGATTAGCTCAAGGCTCACTACTAGATCAGGGATGACCACCACACAGCTTTCCCACAAGACGACGTAGAGAGATTGTCTTGAAAAAGAAAGCACCGACCCAATCCAGAAAGTCCCAAAAGGGATAGGGTATTTCGTCCTAACCTTTGACACTACGTTGTCTGCAGCCAACGTACTTATCAAAAGAAAACGAAATATCCCAAGATCAAATGCCAACAACCAGTTGGCAACACCACAAAGGTACCAGGTCAACCAACTCAAAAGCTGGACCAAAATTACAGACGAGTCACCGAATTAACGGGAAAAGCAAACCGACCCACAAAACAAAGTCTGCCCTGAGCCAACTCCCTAGGAGTCTTCGGCTCCCAACAACAAACAAACGGCTACAGGCGACAAAGGGTCGACAACCACACGAACCAAGGCGAAGGAAGAACAATCCAGCGTCGACTAACCAACGTCGAACGCGGTGAGACCTCCAACAGGAACCTGGAAGATCTCGCGGCAACACGAAAGCCTACAAATACCACCAGAAATCCCAAAATACACCAATTTAGGCGTTTGGATAGCCGCAAACCGTGTAGGCACCAACAAAAACCTGACACCAAACAGTGTCCACTCAGTTTAGTACACGTCCGTTCGACGCAAGAACTAGCTAAAGGTCAAAAGACCAACTCTGACGTTTCCACCAGCAATACGTCAGAGGGGTAGGCTTCACCGCCCTACCCAACAAAACAGAGAGGGTAACACCCAAACTGCGGTCGAAACCGCTCAAAGCACCGTCTCCGTAGAGACGCTCGCAGAGGCCCTCGTGCTCAACACGAAAAGTGGGGCTAGGGCAAGAACAGCCCAAACGACAACACAGATCCACCAAGTGACGTCACCTAGCCCACAAGGGCCACCACCTGCCAACGAGTGGTTACGCAAAGGGGAAAACACCCTGCCACTTGGTATCTGTCTGGTACTCCACCACCACTACTAGAAGGAGCACGAGTCTGCGAACAAGGGCAGATCAAAACTCAGGAAATCCGCCCAGCGCGCTCGGATGTGGCCACCAACCCCAATTACGGGGTCGGCGTCCACACGCGAAACAGCCGACGTAGTCGCTGTCGTCGTCGCGGTCGTCGCCACAACGGCGTGGGTGCCACAGGAGGGTCTGCAGTCATCGGGGCACTCGGCGAAGGAGGAGGAGGGGCTGGAGCGGCAGTCGCCGTAGCCTGCTGCTGCAAAAACTGCCGGAACCAGCCGGAACATGCCGGAACATGCCGGAGAGGGTCGTCCCTCGCCTCGGCCTCAAGCACACAGGTTACGGTCCACACCAGGCTGTCCGCCTCCTGCCAGCTCCTCACTCGAACCAGCCGCAATAGACCGAGTCTGAACACTAGCAGACGGCTCCGCAGGCGCACGCCTACCACCACGACCCGGACAAGGAGGTCTACCACGACCACAAGCCATCTGCAAAACACAGAAACCAGCGCAAGAGAAAGGGGTCGGCAACTCCCACAAAACACAAGCCGAAAACAAACCCCTCGAACTCACGCACCTATACTTCTTAGGTCTTCCTATGGGTCAGCCTAACCAGTGGTTCAGTTACAAGTTTACGAATGAATGAGTGTTTGTACTCTTTATGCTCTGATACCATCTTAATCTGTCACGCTCCGGGCTAGTTTTAGATGCGGAAATACGTGCCAAATTTTTTTTTGAAAGCCTAGCCCGCGCCACGTACAGACCCGCCACAAATACAGGGTCCACTGTACACACGGACATAGCCTCCTTTGTATTTGCATGGCGTACACAACATACAACAGGATCACAACCACCATTCATGTCACGTCCCGCCGGGCCTTTAACACCAACTAGGTGGAAAGGATAACCGCACGGGCGCATGCCCCAGACCCGCCGAATGGATAGAGCCTTTTCTACCCGCCCAAGGCGTCACAACACAAGCTTATCCACGAGGTTCCAACTAAGAACGGAGTACAAGAGTTGGCATCAACATAAAGAAGTTCTACTTCTATTACATCACATTGCACATTTATACATGCCCAAAATTTTCTTTTCTTTCTTTTCATTCCATGCACCATGTTCCAAAACTATGGAATATATAAGTTTCATACATGTAATGGAAATCCCCTATACTTTCAAAGTCCAAGACTAGGGGTACAACTCTATGTATCACCAAAATGGAAGGGCTGCTATCTAGAGAGCCAAACCCTTGCCTCGCTTCGCCGCCTCACTCGCGGAAGGACCTGGAAAACGTGGGGTGAGAACTATAAATATAGTTCTCAGTGGGTAAGGCCACCCAAGAGAGAAGCTCGACCCACCAGGTCCAAAGAAACACCATATGCATAAGTTAGATCACAAATAACTATGCAACACTTATTTACATGCTTGTAAATAAACATAAAGGATGCAACCAAATGAAATGTAATTTATCATTCTCTCCTAGGTTCATCCTATATTTTACATTGACTAAGTTCAATTACTTGTCATTTACTTATGGTTTCGGAATCGCCGTCTTACCATAAGGGTTCCAACATTCAAGGAGTGAACTCGTCACCTCCTAGTTCGAGTAGCGAACTCGTCGCATACTCGGGATAGCAAAATCGTCGCATACCCCATCTCAACACCGCCATCACATGGCATGGGTAGCGAACTCGTCGCATACCCGGGATAGCAACCTCGTCGCACATCCCATCTCGACACCGCCAACTCATGGCGTGGTAGCGAAATCGTCGCATACCCGGGATAGCAAAATCGTCGCACATCCCGTGTCAACACCGCCAACTCATGGCATGGTAGCGAAATCGTCGCCTACCCGGGATAGCAAAATCGTCGCACATCCCGTTGTTCACATTTTTCACTTGCCAACCTAAGTCTCATGACCTTAGGTTCAAGTCACTAAGTCTCACCTATGTTCAATAACTCTAGGTTTACTTTCTCATTCTCAACCTAGGTTCAATGACACTAGGTTTCATTCTCACATGTTCCAACCTATGTTCAATAACACTAGGTTCTATTCTCACATGTTCCAACCTATGTTTAATAACACTAGGTTCAATCATACATGCAATCATGCAACAAGTATAGATAATTGAATTATACTTGAATTCTATATCATGCAATAGGAGCTCATTGCTCTACCTATCATGATTTTACCTTTGCCAACATGCAAATTCTAGGGTTCACAACACATACCATTTTATTTTTAAATGGATATTTACCCTAGACATGGAAGTGACCTAATCACTTCGGTAAACACAAACCCACCTCAAGAGCTTTCAAATTCTTGTATTCTTCAAGCCCCTAAGTGTCCAAGCCTTGAGTTCTTGCTTCAACCCAAGCTTCTATAAGAAAACGGTTCGTTACTCGTTACGAACCCTTAAATCAATTCAATACTTGAAATCAAGTGTTCTAACATGATTTCCTATGCCTCAATTGCAATTCCCGAAGGTCCAAATATTTTTAGAACCTCCCATGGCAAAAGCCCCAAATCTACCTAGGTTTCACATGCATGCATGTAGAACCACAAAATTTCTTGGCCAATCTCCACATTTTGTGTTTTAGATTGCCTAGGGTTCCCAAAAACCTCATTTCAAAGTATTAAATCCAAGGTTTGAACCCAAAACGTGAGGAACTAACCTTAACCACGAATTACCCAAGCTTCTTCTTGCACCAAGAAGCTTCTTTTCTCTTTTGGAAGCCTTTTCCAAGATCAATCCACCATTTTCTCCAAGTTTTGGAGAGATCTCTAGAGAGAGAAAGTGAAGGAGATGGAGATGAGAAGTGGAGAGGAAGACAATGAGAAGGGGAGAAGGTCTCAGCCCTTCATACACCCCCAATACATATGAAAAGACTGTTTTGCCCCTCTCCACAATCAACACAAACAACCAGCCAAAACTGGAATTTCGTAACACTGTATACCGGTATGTGCATTGCATACCGGTATACGGGTGCTATTCCGGTATACCCCGGAGGATTCCGCAGAATCCGAGAGCTGGTTTCTCGGTTTCAATCATGGCATTCCGGTATACCCATCATCACATACCGGTACTAATCACTTCAGTACCGGTATGGAGGTCCACATACCGGAATCCAGTGCAGACTTCACAAGTTTAGCAGTTTTAATTTCCCGAAGTCCGTTTTCGCGCCTCATTTGCGCCGAAAACACTTCTCACAAGTCCCAAACTTGGCTAAAGCCTCACATATAGCCTCTCTTGCTATTTTTCCATCGGAACTCCACAATTTGTAGAAGTTCGGTACGATGCACTGAAATTCAGTGTACTACAATTCATTCAACACAACAACACAACAGCTCAATAAGATTCATACAGCTAACAGTCCTTAAACCTGTATGAATCTAAGCAAGTCCTTAGGCGAAGGATGATGCGATGCACAAACAACAGATCATTCTAGAAAATTGCACCTTACCCAGAAGCTTTATTTTGAAACCCTAATATCAAACATTCAAGAATCATTTGAAAACCGTTCTCCACACGAGAACTCTCTTTTGAAATCTCAAAAGTCGATCGATCGGAAATTCATTTGAAAACTGTTTCCCACACAGAAACCTTTATTTGAAAATGCTACCACGAGGGGTAGAAATCTAAGATATGCGATAAAAGGCCACCATGATAGATCTGAAAGCATCGACATCCAAAAGTCTAAACATGCAATCCACACATGGATACTAAACCATAACCACGAGATCTAAGTATGCAAGACAATCAACCAAAATATAACATGCTAGATAAAACAACCACAGTGTAACTGAACCATATCCATAACTAACTGATAGAGGATAAGGGTAATAACCAAATCTGGGGGAGTAGCCTCACAAGTCGGAACCTCTAGAGCTACTATCTAGGCGTGCCTCGCAACGTCCCGACTCCCACCACCCTGCTCACCTGAAAACAACAACGAGGGCGGGGGGTGAGAACATGTAAACATGTCTCCCCTCCCAGTGGGTACCGCAAGCCGACGAAGGCGAGGTGTACACACCGGCACGAGGGTCAACAAAAGGATAGATAAGGTAAACAGTAGCACAAGTAAGTATGAGGCTGACATACAACTGAACAACTATGCTACTGTAAGCAACTAGTATATGCATCAATGGAGATAACCACAAAGTAAACCCAATCCATAGCCACCGGGACATATCCCTGGCACTGTCACACTGCTCATCTCTCGGCACCTAAACCTTCTGCACGCAACGCATCAAGGCTCACGGGTCGGTCGAAATACACGACCCTTTTCCGGAAAAGAACACCCCCAGGCGGTGGATCAGACCGCGGTGTACGTGATGTGCTAGAAGAGCTGTGACGATCGATGCGAATGCTCAATCCACAGAACGGCAACGAGCCGTGAAGCAACTGATAAACCACAACGAGGATCGCTCGGAACAACAGGCGATCACCACCGACCAACTGGGTCGTCTCAAGAATCATGCAAACCACAACTACTCTACTATCCAAGCACATATAAGTAGAGTCAACGGGAGTCAAGTGAACTAATAACTAAAATGCAAGAGAAGGGATAGAAAGGTATCACCGTAGTCCACTGAACCGACTCCGGATCGAAGTACCCACCTGTAGGTAAGATCAAGCCTAACACCGACGACTCTCGAAAACCGCGACATGACATACGAAAGACTCACAGGGTCAAGGTCCACCAAGTCGACACCAAACATAAAGCTCTCACATCCCGAAACCGACGGATCGCCCGAAAATCCCACCGGGACGATCCCGAAACCACACTAAGCCCCACAGGGGGGTACCAACAGCCAACAAGGTCCCTCGCTGTCCCCAAACACACAAAACCAAGTGACGGGACAGCGAGCACAAGCTCGGGGTGCCACGAACACTAAACGCACCCGAAATGGCTTTCCGGGTCCCCGAAAGATGCCGATTTGGCACCGGAACCCTTCGTCACTCATTCGCCCTTCGTCACTCATTCGCTGTCCTCGAAACTTTGGGACAGCGATGAGGAACAGCCAACGAGGCTAAAAGACGAAGTCAAGTCGCTCGCGAAAATAGCAAGTGAGTCGCACGACAAGAAACACGCGTTTCGCCGAATATTTCATCAAAAAACAAGAAAGAAAAGAAGAGTTCAGCAAGAGGAAGAAGAGAGGAAGACAGGGAACCAAGGAAATGGGAGAGGAAGGAAACGAGAAGAAGAGGAAGAAAGAGAAGGGAACAGAAGGAGGGGGAAGAAAAGAAAGGGTCAGAAGAGAGACAGAAGAAAGGAGAGATGAAAGAGAGAAGTTGGAGAGAAAGGAGAAAGGTGGGAGAGAGAGAAGAAGGAGAGAGTAAAGAGAAGAGGAAGAAGGTGGGAAAGGAAGAAGAGAAAATGAGGAAGAAAGAGAAGAGGAGAAAGGGGGAGAAGAAGGAGAAGAAGAAAAAAGAAAGGGGAAAGGAAGAGAAGACGAGAAGGAAAGAATGAAGAAAAGAAGAAAGGGGAAGAAAGGGGGAGAAAGGGGAGAAGAGAAGAAAAAGGTGGAAGAGAAAAGAAGGGGAAGAGAGAACGCAGGTGAAAAGGGGAAGAGAAAAGAGAAAGGAAAAGAGAGAAAAGGGAGAAAAGAAAAAGAAGAGAAAGAAGAGGGCAGAAAAAAGAAGAAAGAAGAAAGAGAGAAGAAAAGAAGGGAAAGAGAAACAAAAGAAGAGAAGAAAGAAAGGGAAAAGAAGTGGAAAGAAAGAAGAAAGGGAGTAAGAGGAGAGGAAAGAATAGAAGGGCAGAAGAAGAAGAAAGCAAAGAAAAAGAAGCAGAAAGAAGGAAAAGAACCAAGAAAGAAAAAGGGAGAAAAGAAAGAAAAAGAAGAGGATCAAAGGAAAGAAAAAGATAGAAAGAGAAAGAAGAAGAAGAAGAAGAAAGTAAGGAAAGGGAGGAAAGAACCAGAGACAGAGAGGAAAGGGGACTAAAGAAAGAGAGGTAGAAAGGTGCGAGGAGAAGAAGAGGCGAGAAGAAGAGAAGGAGAAAGAAAGAAGATTGGAAGAAAGGAAAGAGAAGAAAGAGAGACGAAAGGGAACAGGGAAAGAAAAGTGTAAGGGAAGGGGCAGAAAGAGAAGAAAGGAGAAGGAATGAAAGGGCGGAATCTAAAAAAAGAAAAGAAGAAAGAAGAAGAAAAAGAAGGAAGAAGAGAGGAAATTTTAAGAGAAGGAGAAAGAAAAAAGGGAGAAGAAAGTGGAAAGAAGGCGGGAGAAGTGAAGAGGGAGAGAAGAAGAAGAAGAGGGAAGGGAGGAGAGAAGATGGGGGGAAGAAGAAGAGAGAAGAAAGGGAAGGAAGAAAGAGGGGGGTTTGAAGAAGAAAGGGGGAAAGAGAGGTGAGAAAAGGGGAAAGGGGAAGGCGGGGGGGGAGGGGGGGGGAAGAAGAAAGAGGAAAGAGTAGGGAAAGGGGGACAGAAAAAGAGACAGAAGGAGTAGGAGAGAAGAGATGAAGAGAAGAAAAGAGCAGAAAGAAAGGAAGAAAAGAGAAGGAACAGGGAGAGAAGCAGGTCTGCCGAGAAGAACAAGAGAAGAAGAGAAAAAAAGAGAAGGGGGTTGAGGAAGAAAAAAAGAGAAGAAGAGAAGGTTCAGGAGAAAGAAAAGAGCGAGAGAAGAAGAGAACTGAAAGAAGAAAAGAGGGAGAAGGGAAAAGAGAAAGACAACCAGAAGAAGGAATAATTAAGAGAAACAAGAAGGAAGAAGGCAGATTGAAAAGGAAGCCCCAGAAATATTACGAAGAAGTAGGGGAAGAAAAGAGATAGGGAAAAAAAGAAGAAACAGAGAAAGAGGCCAGAGGGCAAGAGAAGAAAAAGAAGCCGAAGGAGCAAAAGGGAAGGTAAGAAGGGATAGGAGAGGATGAAGAAAGAGCGGGAGGGAAGGGAAAGACGAGAAAGAGAGTGTGAAGAAGGAAAAGAGAAAAGAAAGAAGGGGAAAGAAGGGAGGGAAGAAAAAGAAGAGAAAGAGAGGAAGAAGAAGAGAGAGGGAAAAAAGGAAAAAAAAAGGGAAAAGGAAGAAAAGGTGGGTGGATTGAGTCAGGAGGGAAAGGGGGGAGGGGATTATAGGGGAGTTTGTTATCGAGGGGGGAAGTCGATAGAGGGGAAGAAGGAAAGGGGAGAACAGCAGGGGGATTTCTTTTTTTTATTAGGGGGAAGAGGGAAGTAGGGAACAGGTCAAAATGGCGATTTTCCGGGGGGGCGGAGGCGGAAACCAAAGGGGCGGAGAGAGGATGAGAGCGGAGAGAGGGGGAGGGGGAGGGTGTCTTTGGGATATTTGCGCGGAAATAGAAAGGAGAGGTTAGGGGAGGGGGGGGAGAGATAGGTTTTTTGAGAGAGGGGGGAGTACGGTTGGGAAGGGAGGGAGGGGGGGCGAAGGTGGGGAGAGGGAAGAGAAGGGGGGAGGAGATAAGTGAGTTTAAGGATGGACAAAGTGTCACGAGGGGGACCGGAGGGGTAGAGAGAATTGGGGATTGGAGGGAAGGAGAGGTTTTCGAGAGGGTGGAAAGGAGGAGTGGTTGAGAGGTTTGGGGAGATGAAGAGTGGAAGGTTTTCGCTTCTTGGAGGAAAGTAGAGACTAGGAGAAAGATAGGCAAAGAGTTTGAGATGGGTGGAGAGGTGCGTGATTTCACTAGTTTTTTTTGTTTGTATTTTTGTAACAACCCACAACCAACTCTCCCAGCTTGAACGGACGCCCTTGTGTTTTTTTTTTCTTTCTTTTTTTGTTGTTTTTGTTGTGTTTGAGTTTTTTTGTTCTTTGGTTTCGTTTGTTTTTATTTTGTTGTGTTTTTTTTTTGTTTTATGGTATGTGGTTGTTTGGTCTTTTTTTTATTTTTTATTGTTGATATTTTCGTCGAAAACTCAATTGCCTGGAAATCCTAGCAATTGGTAAATAACCAAGGTGGGTGGTGCTCTCCAAAATGGTTGGATTTCCCTCTATGTCCAAATCTAATTTTTTAGCATATTGTATATATATATGTGTAGAAATGCATGTTAGGTTCTAAAATGTGTTATTGCCATGTGAAGTGCGTGCTTTCTGAATTAGAAGTAGACAACTATTGTTGAGAACTCAGAACTTAGGATGTATGAATTTGGTACTATGTGAACCCTAGGGATGCATGGAACTAGTAGTATGAACATAGAAAACATATTGGAACGCTAGGTGTCATTCAGTATTAAACATGAACCTAGTGACATATTGAATTATGGATTGGGTATAACCTATTGTATAGATGGTAGAGGACTACGACATCGTGTGTTGAGGTTGTGTATGTAACATGTTCTAGGTATTTTTGTCATAGTTGCATATACCGTGAGATGAGCATGCTAGGGATTAGTAGATCCTGGGGTTGCGTTAGCATGTAGTTGTGAGCTCTCTAGGTTAGAGAGCTAGATCATACTCACATAGTCTGTTCGAGCTTGTGGTGGTCGCGACACCACAAGCAGTGAGCTCCGGAGTGTCACATGTTATGGGTTGAGCGGCTATCTCCCCAGCAGACGGCTCTAGATTGGTGATTATCCCCGTGGGCCTATAATGTGAGTTAGGCTTGACCTCAGGGTGAACCGGTTTGATTGAGTCATGAGGTAAAAGAGAAAGACATCTTAGTACAGTAGGTCTTGTCTTTGGTTACCTTGTGGAGTATTGTAGTAGCATCACATGTCAGGTGATGGGTCGATTATGCCTCCTCTGTAGACAGTCTGTGTTGGGTTGAGCGGTCATCTTCCCAGTAGACGACCTTAGATTGGTGATTATCCCCGTGTGGCCTAGAGGAGGGAGTTGGGGTTGACCATATGGTGAGCCGGTAAGATTGGGTCAAAAGGAAAAAAGGATTAGATTGATAATATTGGGCCTGAGACTTTATTGTATTTTGCAAAGGCATAGTAGTGTTTATTCCAGTTTATGCATAGTGTAGTTGTCGTACTACTTTTCTGTTCCTTTATCTACTTATGCCTTGATTAGACCTAGTGGAAAAGTCGCCTCGGTCGGCGGCCGAACCCACTGGGAACTTCGTTTAGTTCTCACCCCCTGTTTTGCAAATCCAACCACGAGCGGAGCAGCACCGGACCGAGGCGTGGGCATTGCGCCTTAGATAGTGGGGTCACCAAGTGTAGGTTACCTGAGTAAATGTAACTAGAATGTAAAGGTAATTTTGAAAAATAAAGGTAATAGAGAGCGAAAGTTGTATTGTGAGGAAAAAGGCATGTATTATGTTTAAAGTTGAAATGTATGTAAAAATGTGAATGTTCCAATGTTGTAATAGTTAGATTTACATTCTCGCTCTGGTGACATGCCCTCGTGCAAAACTGTGTCATGTTGTTTTTCCTGGGTGAAATATAATGTATTTGTTTTGTTTACGCCTTGGGCGGATAGGAAAAACTCTGTCCGTTCGGCGGGTCTGTGCACGTGCCTGAACCGACCAAATTGGCGGTCTCGGGGCGTGACAACTTCACTATCAGAATTTTAGGATGGCATATAATAATAAATCAACAAGAATTTTAAGATGGCGTCTAATAACAAATCAACAATAATAATAGAATTTTACCTCTTTGCAAGTTCTAATATTATGACATTTTCTTTTGCACTTTGCGCAAGTCCATGATTTTTTGACTTTCTCCGCATGTGGCTTAATTCTTTGAGGCCTTCTTTTACTTTTACATTGAGATTGTGGTGGATCCTTAACCACTTGACTTTGGAAACCCACAGTAGCCACTTGACCTTCTAAACCCACTTTTATATAACTTGATTATGAGACAGTTATGCTATGATGTTCGAGGGCTTTGTCATTCTGCAATACTTCTACACTTTCAATTTATTTGTTAAGTGAAGTAAGTTTGTTAATGATCAATTCCATATCTTCTTTTACCACTCATATGCCTTCAAGTTCTTTGTACCTTCATTGATAAATTTCTGATATATTAAACTAAGTGTTTCATGCCATTGTGCTCTACTACTTGACGAGTCATCAATTGCTATATTTCCAGCTCTATCGCTTGGCATACCACTTTTTGCTTCTTTTGTCCATCTTTTTATTATGTACTTTTGAGAAATGTGATGGATGCCCACAAAATGCATCACTGTGAGAGCATAAGCACATAAGATACCGACATAGTTAAATATCTTACAGTTGCAAGATACTTTCTCGTCATCTTCATTTACGAATACCACATAAGAGTACATCCGTTGATGAGGTTTAGAAGGATTTTGTATAGTAAAGACCTTATATGTATTATTATCCATTTGCATTAGCCTATAGCGAGCAGAAGCCTTCAATTAGTCCTTAAAATCTATAAAAGTATTCTTCATATATACATCACGAGCTTATTTTTCGATAGGATTGAAGGTCCACAAACTAGATTGTCCATCCTTCATTCTGAACTCTTGTAAAGTTTTATTTTCATATCGACTTGCAACATTTTTTTCAAATTGTATTACAAACTTATATATTGATGTATGGGAGTTCAACAATATTTTCAATAAAGCATTCATACCTTCGCTTCGTTGAGAAGTAGATATATTAGCAAAAGATGTATCCCGAAAATAAACATGGGCCCATTGATTGCGGCTCTTTCATAGCACACGAAGATAGTTATTATCATGCAAATTGTACTTTTGAAGCATAGATTTCCACCCACTTTCAAATTCTTCAAGCTATCATTTATGCACGAATGCAACTCATCTTTAAACCCTATCTTCAAGGAAATAATACTCCTAAGTGCTCTCTTGCCTTTCTCATTATATGCCACTGACAATATTTATGAATTATATTTGAAAAAAATTGTTCAATAGCTTTTCTCATGACAGTGTCCTGATTAGTAATAATTGCTTCTCGATGTCGATCAAATATTGCTTTCGATCAAGTTTAAATAACCAACAAAAAGTATTAGTAGTCTCATTTCTAAGTAGAGCACAACAAAAAAAAAAAGATTTCTTGTGATGATTAACTCCAATAAATAGTGCAAATGGCATACTATATTTGTTTGTCATATATGTTGTGTCAAAAATCACCACATCCAAAAAGTATTAATATGCCATTCTCGACTCCCGTCGACCCAAAATAAATTTAGTGTTGTGTACTCCTCATCCACATCTATAGCAAAGAAAAATGATGGATTCGATACTTGAAGCTCTCGAAAATAGTTTAGAATACTTGCAACATCAATCCCATTGAATCTCCTATTCTTTTCAATGATTGTATTACTTATGTCTTTTCTTGTAAAACGAATATTTTGCATTTCTCCCTTTTAGCCGTTATAGAAGACATTGTTTGAGATGTGGAAATATTTTGTTCGCTTAATATATTTATTACTTCCTTCTTCTCATTGGTAATGGAGCAGTGTGATTGGAAAAAATAAGTTTTCGAAGGGCCTACAATCAATTCATGGTTGTGCTCCTTGTGAAATGTAACAACTATCAATTTTCCATCCTCGATCATTCTTAATCTCATATGTGCCTTACAACCTATTCGCCGATTTGGGAACTGCTAAGGAGTTCTATTAATTTCAGAAACTCTTTCTATTTCTTTCTTTGGGTTGGAGGTTTTCTATCTCCTTCCTTGGAGCATGTGTGCGTTGTTGATGTAATCAAATCATCAAGCCTCTTTGCTTTGTAGTGGATCGCCTTTCTTATGCTAAATCCTGTCTTGAAGGCATGTACATTATAGAACCTCTTTGCTTCATCAACAGAAGAAAAGACCTGACCAACATATGGCTTGTCGGTTCCTATTTCCATTTGACCCATTTGTTGATTCAATTTTCTTCGTCTAGTTGGTCAATTTGCTCCTTCTCAGAGGTATTATAACTTGCTTCACAACTATTTAAAACCATTAAAGATGAACTTCCAATCACACGCTCGTCATCCTCGAAATTTGATGAAGCACTCGAGGGCGACCATTCCCATTGCAAGTAGGATTATTAGAACTTGTAATATCCATCTGTAACATATCTATGAAACAAATAGGTGAATAAATAATATTCTAATTAATCCACTATTTTAGAAAACACTCAATAAGTTTTATTGCTTTAGATTAACCAATATTTTAGATACATTAGATAATAAAATTTAGAAGAATGAAGGATGAATATTAATAACTTATACCAAAAATCCTAACAATATTAATGATTTATATTACAAATCGAGCAATTTTTTACGACATATTTATGCGAGGTTGGATCGGGGTAACTTTTGGGAGTCTTCTGCTGCTGTTGCTGATCTTGGGTAGGGAGGGGTATGCTGCTTCAAATTTAGTGGGGGGGATGTTGCTGCTGCTGAATTTGTTGTTTGGTGGAGGGGGAGGGGCAGTGGGTGTTGCTGCTGCTAAATTTGTTCTTCTTCTGCTGCTGCTGCTAAATTTGTTTTAGCGAGTAGTGGGTGTTACTGCTGCTGAATTCGTTCTTTTGCTGCTGAATTTATTTTTTTTGGTTGGGGGGGGGGGGGGGGGGGGGGGGGGGGGGGGGGGGGGGGGGGGGGGCGATAAGACGCTGCTTTGGGAGGTAGAGGGTAGAAAATTTAGGATAAGCGTTATTTTCAAAAAATTAGGATAAGCAATAAATCCATAAATCATTTGAAATGTATTTTTCACACAGAAACTCAACTTTTAAAAACTGACTATCACAAGGAATAGAAAATTCTTTTTACCATAAAACCACAATGTCATAAAACAAAACCATCATCACTACCATAGACAGTAATCACAATTCAACCAATTATTTATTCTCAAAATAATCATTCAATTCAATTAAACTATTACTTTACTGAACCATGATAAAGTCTACTTTATTAACGAATAATCATAAAGGGTAGAGAATAAAATAATCAGAGTCAAATCAACGAATGTATGGGACCTCTAAAGCTGACTAGGTAGTCCGCACCTCATGCATCGTCCCGACCGTCACCGCCTGGGTCACCTGTGAAAACAGGAGGTGAGAAACCAAGCTAAGGTTTTTCAGGGGGTACCGCGAGCCAACGAAGGTAAGTGTACTCACCAGTAAACGAATAATAAGTAACCAATAAGAGATATTTATACAAGAACAATAGCAATTGACAATCAAAGAGATGAACAATAAATAAGCACCTACCACTACTGTAATCAAAACAAAAGTATCAATTGTACGAACAATATAATAGTACCCAATCAATTGCCATATCGGTCTAAAGACCTCAGGCGAAGCCACAATCTGCTCCCCTACCAACATATAACCCGAGCTAAAGCACCTTGCATAGGGCTCATGTGACACCCCAATAGTCCCACATCGGATGGGAATGGAGTTGTCGTTAGGTATATAAGAAGACTCCACCCTAGTAATAATAACTGGGCTTAAGCATTTTGGGCCGGTGGTTTGGGCTCAACAAGTTATTGTTACTAGTGGACCGGGTCGTTACATTTGGTATCAGAGCTAATCACCAGCCGAAAGTGTGAGATGAGCCTCGGCTGAGCCAGGGTCGGAATGACAAGGTGACAGGCTAAGCCAGGGTCGAGATGACAAAGTGGTAGGCTAAGCCAGGGTCAGGATGACAAGGCTAGCAAGACAAGTCTCACATCGCCTGGTGATGGGCTGTGTCTGTGTGTTTAGGGCTGACGAGGACGTCAGGGCCTAAACGGGGGGAGCCTGTGCCACCCCAATAGTCCCACATCAGATGGGAATGGGGTTGTCATTGGGTATATAAGAAGACTCCACCCTAGTAATAATAACTGGGCTTAAGCATTTTGGGCCGGTGGTTTGGACCCAACAAGTTATTGTTGCTAGTGGGCCGGGTCGTTACAGCTCATGGGTAGGATTTGCAACCACTCTTTCAGAAAAGAACACCATTGGTGGCCAAATCACTGGTGTACGTGACATGCTTCATGAGCTATGACGATCGATGCAATATACTCAATAGCCAACAAAACGGTAAATAACCAAGATCAAAACCACCAATAATCACCCGACCAACGAAGGTCACTCACATCACGCAGATATCACGGATCACCGACCGACCAACCAGGTCTATCAAACAATAAGTCATGCAATAATATCAATGAAGTACCGATGTACTACTAATTCATGATGAACATATACATATGAGTAAAAGTAAAGCATCAGGAAGTGAAGTCAAGTGGTGAAGTGCTCAACATGTAAAGTATGTGTGATCAAAGAAAGAAGAGAGAAGGGAGAGTGTCACCGAGCTAGCACCACATTACCAACTTCAGAATGAGCACCCACCTAAAACATACGAGGTACCTAACACTCGAGGTGCACCTAATCTTTGATTGGACCTGCGAAAGATCCACAAAGTCAAGAACTAACCTTAGGTGACTCAAAATCACTAAACACACAGCCCCGAAAATAATGGGGAAATCAATTCCTTTTCCCGAAACCGTCAGAATTTTCCTAAAATCCACCGGAACACTTTTGAAACTCCCGAAGCATCCCGGAAGGTACCGATTTGTGCGGTAAACCACCCGCTGACCTGAAACGCCAGTTTATGTGCCCAGGCAGCAAACATATGCACTAATGCTAACAAATGCATATAACAATAACAATGTTGTACAGTGTGACCGAAAATACCGATTTTGGCTCCGAAACCCTCCGCCGCTCATCCGCTATCTCCAGACACACGAGATAGCGAGAGAAACTAGCCAACAAGGCTTGGCACAAGCGCAGGGTTTCCACATTGGTAAAACGTGAAACCGAACCGAAATTGTGTTCGGTCAGCAATTTTGCCAAAAAATGCACCAAAATTGTAATCTTGCTTCGCGAGGGCCGTCGGATCTTAGACGATCAGTCCAGAGGTTACAAACAGTGGTCTCACACTGCCTGAGGTAGCCCACAAAGCCCAAATTGCATAAAAACCTCAAACTAAATTTCTATTTGCATTAATATATGAAAAATTGAGGTTTTTGACTTGTTACGAATTCCGTGAGGTTCGGAGACCAATTAGCGGTGCAATCTGATAAGTCTTGACATGCTGAAGCCCCGCTCGCTGTCTAGAATGCGAATGGTGGCCGAAGACTCTGCCGGGGCTACTTGAATCACAAATTCAAGGTCACCAGAAGCGACAGAGCGAGACCCGCAATCTGGGGCCTCTCCAATAGCAACGAAGGTAAGCACGAATTTCTATGACACCTTTGGAGGACCGTGCTCACCTTTCGAAGGATCGTCGGCAACTCGAATGGTCAGAACAGTGAAGACTGCCAAGAAAACCTTAACTTGGGCTAGGTTGGAGCAGGTGTGAGACCCCAAGTAGTCATATATATAAGATATGATAAGGCTAAAACTCTTAATCCGGCTATAACATTTTGGGTGGTGGCTAGACCTAAGAGGTTAAGAGAGTTAAGCGTGCTAGGGCTAGAATAGCCCTAGGATGAGTGACCCCCTGGGAAGTGGGGCATCACAATTGGTATCAGAGCCAATTACCAACCGGAAGTGTGAGATGAATCTCGGCTGAGCCAGGTTATATAGCGGAGAGAGCGAGGTTCTCATACTAATGACTGTTGTGGGTAGAGTACGGCTCACCCACAAGGTCGGTTAAGGCTACCAAGACAAGTCTCATATCGCATGGTCCTTGTGAGTCTGAGCTTAACCAGGACGTCAGGGCTTAAAGGGAGGAAGAATGTGAGACCCCAGGTAGTCCTATGTATAAGATATAATAGGACTAAAACTCTTAACCCGGCTATATTATTTTGGGCGGTGGCTAGGCCCAAGTGGTTAAAAGAGTTAAGCATGCTAGGTCTAGAGTAGTCCTAGGATCGGTGACCCCCTGGGAAGTGGGGCGTCACAACAGGGAGTGTTTCAACTTGGCTCCGACGGCTTGGGGGCACGCGCGCCGGCCGGAGGGGCTAGTGGCCGGCGAGGGAGGGTCCGCGGGGTCGGCAGCCGACGGCTGGATGTAGCAGCGGCGACGCTTTGGAAGGTGCAGCCAACCGGAAGAGAGCTCAGGTTAGGGTTTGGAGTTCGGCCACCAGGAAGGCCGGGGAAGGTCGGGGCAGTGCTGGAGGGTTCCGTGGGGTCCAGGGGCACTGACGGTAATGGCAGGAGGCGGTGGCAGCGGCCTCATAAGGAACTATGGCCGAACCTCTAAAACTAGGGTTCTAGAGGGGTCCCCGCACTTGGGGAAGGTCGGGCGGCATCGCGGCTGCCGCAGGAGGATCGCCGGATTTCGCGAAGGTCGGCGTTGAGGCCTTGTGGCGGTGTGGCCGAGAGGAAAGGGGTCTCGGTATTGATTGGCTATGAAAGAGAGAGAGAGAGAGAGAGAGAGAGAGAGAGAGAGAGAGAGAGAGAGAGAGAGAGAGAGAGCTCCGGCGGCCAGAGGAGATCGCCGGTGGGTCGGGGTGACGCGGTGCAGGTGGGCGGAGGTTCCTGCGACGGCTAGGATTAATGGAAAGAGAGGGAGTGGAGCTAGGGTTAGGAAACCCTAGGTTATATATAATTGGATTTCGACAAAATTGCAAGTACACCCCTCAAACCTCAACATTTTGTACTAAGCCCTTAGTAGCACGTGCATTTTGAGCAAAGGTACTTCCACTTGCGATTTCACGCAAAGTGATACATGAAATATTGAGAGTTTTCTGTAAAAATTCCATTTGCATTTTGAACACTACTCGAGAATCACGTTTTTCCATGCAATCAATATGCTGAAACTGAAAACAGACTGCTCCAGGACTTCCTGCACTGCCGGACCATTAAGATTGCATTTTCATCTCGTCAGTAACAGTCGCCGATTGCAAAATATCCCTCTCTCTTTTCCTCCAATTTGAATATAAATTCAAATTCAAAATCAAATTTAATTTTAACTAGTTCAATTATTGAAAGCTCAAAATTTTAATATTATTACAATTTCTTTTTTTGTGAATTTAAATAAATTTTATCTACTTTGCACAATGTAATAGTACAAAGATATGCCTACTTCCACAATTGATGCATTTTCGTTTAATTTTGTTGGGTTTTATTTGAATCTGAGGAAACTGTACATCTACTTCAGTTATTAATGCTATTTAAACAACATCTAATTTACTAAATGATACTATAACAGCGAGTCCGGCTGGTATACTATCGTTAGCATGGAGGCCTCCGTGCTACCAAGTTGTTTTCGATGATGCAGCTTCTGAATTGACGATCGGCTCCGTTAGACTTGATCTACACTATTGAAAGTGTTTGAAAACCAAATTTCATAATTTTTCGACATCATTTATCTGTCAAACGAGTAGTCTAAAAATGAACGGCTGAAAATAAAAATTTTATAAAAAAATGATGATAAAAGACTTGAATTTAAGATCAAAGGTACTGGTCTTACTCTAAATAGTGAAAAGAATTTTTTATAAAAATTTCATCAGATTTGGATTGTTTTACACCGTTAAATTCATAAACGCATCACATCGACCATTAAAATTATCAATTTTGAGACCTTTTGATCACTAGCCAAATAATGTCGAAAATTATAAAATTTAGTTTCCAAATACTTTCTGTCACGCCCCGGGTTACCTCTTCCCAGGCACATGACAAGATCCGCTGCATACACAGTATCTCTACCATGTATACGAAGCGAAAACAACAACAACCACACAGAGCTAAAGGTATCAACAGAGCTGCTATATAAATATATCAAAGGATCATTGTACATACATACATCATCCATAACTATAATATACAACACTGATAATATCTATCTCACTGTATGTACAGACTCATAACCATCTACCGAAAATGGGGTATACCTCTAGCCAAGTATCCGGGGATCAACTCTACCCGACGGTCTCCTTTCCGCGCTCAGTATGCACAACTGGGGAAGAAGACTCTGCAAAAAGGTGTCAACAACGGGTGTGAGAACTACTATCAAACAAGTAGTCCTCAGTGGGTACCGCCACCAGCCTCAGCGGTCTGCTCACTAAGTCCTCAATCTCAAGAGATAAATATAGAGCAATAAAAAGAGTAGGAGATATACTACCACTACTATGCACAATGCTCAACTGTAAATATGAATACCAATGAACTGAATATATCAAATGAGGACTATCATGAATCCATAATGCCATACAACACAATACAATACAATACATGCGGCCTGATCATGCTCAACCCGTAGGGAGCCAGCTAGTACAGGATAATCTGTCTGTCCCTAGCCCTTCGTACAATCACTCTGTACGGGAAAACCCAACTCCGGAGCGGTACTCGTGGGAGCGACCCAACCGAGTATAGTAACACATATCAGCGCCAAGCACCCACAGGTATATGATCGACACGACTGGGTCAACAAGGAATCACGTGCCCTCGGCACCTCAAAGGATAATCAACAACAAGTATGACCTAATCAATGCTCCAGTGCTCTCAAACAATCTCAACTCTTCTACAAAGAGGAGGTACAAAATAATATAGCACGAGCCACAACATGATCACCTACACTAGTATGTACAACAACTGGTACAAGGGATATCAACAGGATAGGTGTAGGTCAAATCATGCATCAAGGATATATGGGAAATCATGCATGCTCATATATATATCATTAGCATATCATGCACATGCAATCTCAACCTAACAGGTCATATCTAACATAATCTCAGCATGTCATGTTATCTTAATCCCATAGTATCATACTATCATAATCCAATATCATCATATCATGCTAACATAATCCAACACTATCATATCATGCTAACATGAGAGTAAACACATAGGAGGAAGTCCAGTGAATCTGGCAAACATCAACCCACCTCAAGAGCTAATCCAACTACGGTGGGGAAAAACAGTATCCTCAGATCCAACCCTCCAAGATAACCAAGCTCCAGCAGTACTCTGATCTGAATATCACCCAGAAGCTGCTAACTTTAACAGAATAACAGCTCAGCACCAGATCAGATCAACAGAGTAGAGGAGAACAAGCTAGATCACAAACTAATGCCAACACATGGCCCTTACTCTAGCTTTCTCTCTCTAGAATCAGAAATCTCTAAGTGGAATGCAAGCTAAAACAACCAGGGACTCACCTATTTATAGGCTCCCAAAATTCCACTTTCGGGCGCCCGAATCCAACTTCCGGGCGTCCGGAAACCCAAAACGCCAGGTGTCAGCTTGCGGTCAGTCAGTCGGCGGTGGTCGGCAGGTGGTGGGGCGGCGTGTCTCCGACGGTCGACACGTGTCCAACGACACGACACGTGGCTCTCCACCTCATCTACTTAATCCGGATCCACGTCTGGGCGTCCGGTTCCTGCATCCAGATCCGAAATTCGTTAGCCACTTCCGGACCCTCCGGAACATTCGGGCGTCCACTTCACAAGTTCCGGGCGCCCAAAATGTCTCAAGCCCGAAACCTATCCAAGTCCAGAAACTCGTCGAAATGCCAAGTATTACATTCTCCCCTCCTTAAATAGTTTCGTCCTCGAAACTAAAGCAAAGTACTCACCTCAAGATGCAAACAAGTGGGTATGACCCGATTATGCAATTCCCTCGTCTCACGAGCAAGAATTCGTATCGGTCGCTCCTCGTAATGTAAATCCTCCGTCAGCTCCAGCGGAGTAAAATCTATCACATGGGAAGGATCATGCATGTATCTCCTCAGAACAGATACATGAAAGACATCATGCACACCCGCTAATCGAGGCGGAAGGGCTAATCGATAAGCCACGGGTCCTACTCTCTCCAAGATCTCGAAAGGACCAATGAATCGCGGACTAAGCTTTTCGCGAATCCCAAATCTCCGTATGCCCTTCGATGGTGAGACCTTCAAGAAAACATGATCGCCAACTTGAAATTCCAGATCCCGCCTCCGAGTATCAGAATAACTCTTCTGCCTGCTCTGGGCTGTCTCAATATGTCGCCGTATCACTTTAACTTTTTCCTCAGCTTCAAGCAAAAGGTCTGGACCCAATGTCTTCCTTTCACCAACATCATCCCAACATAAAGGTGATCGACATTTGCGTCCATACAATGCTTCAACGGAGCCATCTTAATGCTCGCTTGATAGCTATTGTTGTACGCAAACTCTACCAATCTCAGATGTCGATCCCATCCTCCACCAAAATCCAAGACACAAGCCCTCAGCATATCCTCAAGTGTCTGAATAGTATGCTCGGACTGACCATCAGTCTGAGGATGAAAAGCGGTGCTAAAATGAAGCTGAGTCCCCAAAGCTGTCTGTAGACTCCTCCAGAAATGAGAAACAAATCTCGGGTCTCTATCAGATACTATTGAGATTGGCACTCCATGCAATCTCAATATCTCATCCAAATAGAGCTGCGCAAGTCGCTCACGTGACCAAGTAATCTGCATAGGCAGAAAATGAGCAGACTTCGTCAGCCTATCAACAATCACCCAAATCGCATCACAGCCGCTCGAAGTCATCGGCAATCCTACGACGAAATCCATCGTGATGTGATCCCACTTCCATTCAGGTATTGGAAGGCTCTGTAGCTTACCAGCTGGTACTCGATGTTCAGCCTTAACTTGCTGACATGTCAAACATTGAGCTACAGCCCTACCAATATCCCGCTTGATGCCATTCCACCAGAAGTGAGTCTTCAGATCCTGGTACATCTTAGTCCCTCCAGGATGTACAGAATAAGGAGAATAATGTGCTTCCTTCAATATCTCCTCTCGAATCTCCAAATCCGCTGGTATACATAGACGTCCTCTATAACGAAGAACTTCAGAATCATCACAAGAAAACCCTTCAAGATCACCACTCCTCAGTTGATCTCGAATTTTCATTATGTAAGGATCAACACTCTGTTTCTCTCGAATCCTATCTAACAGAGAGGGCTGTATGACCAAGGTCATCAGTCTCGCCATCATTCCAGGAGTAACCACTTCAAGAGATAACCTCCGCATCTCCTCAATTAGGACAGGCTGTTGAGTGATACTCATACTCAAAGTCGCCACGGCCTTCCTACTCAAAGCATCGGCTACAACATTAGTCTTGCCGGGATGATACAGAATAGAGATGTCATAATCCTTCAGTAGCTCTAACCATCTCCGTTGCCGTAGATTCAACTCTTTCTGTGTAAACAGATACTTGAGGCTCTTGTGATCTGTATAAACTTCACAATGCTCTCCATAGAGGTAGTGGCGCCATAGCTTCAGAGCAAAGACTACCGCCGCTAACTCTAAATCATGAGTGGGGTAGTTCTTCTCATACTCCTTAGTTGTCTTGAAGCATATGCAATCACTCTGCCATGTTGCATCAACACGCAACCCAAGCCACTATGCGAAGCATCACTAATGATTACAAATCCATCACCCATCACTGGTAGTGCAAGAATAGGGGCTGTCATCAACCTCTGCTTTAGCTCATCAAAGCATTCTTGGCACTCATCACTCCAAACATATTTAACCCATTTTCTGGTTAACCGAGTGAGTGGCGTAGAGAGTTTCGCAAAACTCTCCACAAATCGTCGATAATACCCGGCTAAGCCAAGAAAACTCCGCACCTCAGATATGGTCGTCAGTCTAGGCCAATCATGAATTGCCTCAATCTTCTTAGGATCAACAGCTACTCCCGATGCTGAAATCACATGGCCTAAAAAGGCTACTTCTCTCAACCAGAGTTCACACTTTTTAAGCTTTGCATACAACTTCTTTTCTCTCAAGAGTTGCAGCACTAGTCTCAGATGCTCCTCATGCTCCGCATCATCACGGGAGTAAATCAAAATATCATCAATGAAGACTACCACAAACTTGTCCAAGAAAGACTTAAAGACTCGGTTCATCATATCCATAAATGCAGCCGGGGCATTAGTCAAACCGAAAGGCATGACAGTGAACTCATAATGTCCATACCGAGTTCTAAAAGCTGTCTTAGAAATATCCTCGGCCTTCACCTTCAACTGGTGGTAACCGGATTGAAGATCAATCTTAGAAAAGACATACGCTCCCTGCAATTGATCAAATAAATCATCGATACGTGGCAGGGGGTATCTATTCTTGATGGTCACTTTGTTCAATTCCCGATAATCCACACACAACCTAAGTGAACCATCCTTCTTCTTCACAAACAGCACAGGCGCTCCCCAAGGCGACACACTAGGTCTGATAAAACCTTTATCCATAAGATCCTGCAGTTGCGCCTTCAACTCTCTCAACTCAGCTGGTGCCATTCTATTGGGTGTTTTCGAGATTGGCGCGGTTCCTGGTACCACATCAATCACGAATTCAATCTCCCTATCAGGAGGCATCGATGATAACTCAGAAGGAAAGACATCCGAAAACTCATGGACAATAGGAATATCCTCGAGTCCTGGTACAATAGTGGGCACCTCAGTCACTGTTGCAAAATAGGCCATACATCCTCTACTCAACATTTGTCTGGCCTTAGAAGAAGATATCGTCACTGCGAACAGTGAACTTCTACAGCCTTCATAAACAAACTCTTCATGTCCAGGCTCACGAAAAATCACCGTCTTGTTTCTACAATCAATCGTAGCAAAGTATCGAGATAACCAATCCATGCCTAGGATTATATCAAAATCCTGCAGCTGTCTTAATACCAATAAATCGGCAGGCATGATCCAAGGCCCTACTTGCATAGGACATCCCAAACAACCCTGCGTCACCTGTAAGCTATGGTCGGGTACCCGCACCTCCTGTGTATGGGGTAACGACCCTATCTCTAAACCATGATGCAATACAAATGCTCTACTAATAAAGGAATGCGATGCACCAGTGTCGAATAAAGTACGCGATCTAATGCCATAAATTAAAACTATACCTGCCACCACTCGATCAGCTATCGAGGCGTCCTCAATCTGAGCGGCATAGACTCGACCGCTCGCCGGTGGCTGGCGTCGATCCGGCTGTCATGGCATAGAAGATCGATCCTGAGAAAATACCGGGAAGGCTCCAGATACTTGCGGTGGGGAGAAAGGTGCAGACGCCATAGATGGGGCTGCTACAAATCTGGGACAAGCCCTCCTGATGTGTCCCGGCTGTCCACACTCATAACATCGACCCTCTCGTCGATCAAAGAGATAAGCAAAATGAGGTCCTCCACAAATCACACATCGAGGAGATCCCTTCTGCTGCTGTCGCTGTTGGCGAAATCCTCCGGACTGCTGGCGACTAGAAGATCCACGTCCCTGGAAACGCGATCGCTGGGGAGGTCTAGGTGGCCGTCTGCTACTCGATTGCCCTCCATCATCAGGTGCTGGGCGCTTCCTCTCCTGACCCTGAGCTGGGTCCACAAGCTGCCCTCTCGTCACAAATGTCCCTCGCTCTACCCACAGAGACTGCTCAATAGTAGCATCCAAGGTCTGAAGTCTCTGCGAGTGAACAAAAGGAAATATCTCGGGTCTCAAACCCTTCTCATACAGATAAACCTTCTGTATCTCATCTCTCGCTGCTGAAGGAACACAATTAAGCAATCTCGTAAACTCCCTCGCATACTCCTGTACTGGACGATTCCCTTGCTTCAGATTCTTCAAATCTTCCTCTATCTTCATTTTCACACTACTGGGAAAATATGCTCCATACATAATTCCTCGAAATTCGCTCCAAGACATCTGTAGAGGATTCAGGGACATATAATCACGGGTCCTCCTCCACCAGACATGAGCATCACCAGATAGACAATGAACTGCCATATGCACTTGCTCCCGTGCTGGCACAAGGAGATCCTCAAATAACTTCTCCATCTCGCAAATCCAAGCTTCTACCACCCATGGTTCTATACTGCTACCATTAAATCGGGGTGGATCAAACCTACAGAAGCGAGCCAATCTATCCGCCATCCGCTCCTGCTCCTCTTCAGAAAGCACTTGACTAGGCTGAGTACTTCCTTCTCTGGGTTGGGATGTAACTGGAGTAGTTGCCGCCTGAGGTTCCATAGCTCGAGGCGTATTATTCTGCTGCTGGGAGAAAGCATCGCACATCTTCTGCAATAAAACACTCTGCTGCCTTCCTACTGCAGCTATGTCTTCTAGCTGCCCCTGCAGATCGGGCCGTTCACTAGGTCCCGTCTGCTCAGGCATCTCCGAAGGCGTCGGATGCGCTCGCGTCGACGGTCGTCGAGGAGGCATAGTAATAACCTGCAACAGAATACCCGATTAGGACCACAAAACCATCTCACGACCCAATCTAGCGAAAGTCTAGAAGGACACTTCTTTTCTTCTCAGATTATTATGTCGTCTGCAGCCAACATAATTCATCCGATAAGAGAAGGCATAATCCCTCAATCACTCTTCCTACACAAGGAAGGATTCAAAACCCAATCTTTGACTTTCGCGATCAATCACGTCTCTCTCGTCATTCTTAGGTCTATTATCTTAGGTTTCCTAGGCCCTCATGACCTATTCCTAAGCTCTGATACCAACTTAATCTGTCACGCCCCGGGTTACCTCTTCCCAGGCACATGACAAGATCCGCCGCATACACAGTATCTCTACCATGTATACGAAGCGAAAACAACAACAACCACACAGAGCTAAAGGTATCAACAGAGCTGCTATATAAATATATCAAAGGATCACTGTACATACATACATCATCCATAACTATAATATACAACACTGATAATCTCTATCTCACTGTATGTACAGACTCATAACCATCTACCAAAAATGGGGTATACCTCTAGCCAAGTATCCGGGGATCAACTCTACCCGACGGTCTCCTTTCCGCTCTCAGTATGCACAACTGGGGAAGAAGACTCTGCAAAAAGGTGTCAACAACGGGTGTGAGAACTACTATCAAACAAGTAGTCCTCAGTGGGTACCGCCACCAGCCTCAGCGGTCTGCCCACTAAGTCCTCAATCTCAAGAGATAAATATAGAGCAATAAAAAGAGTAGGAGATATACTACCACTACTATGCACAATTCTCAACTGTCAATATGAATACCAATGAACTGAATATATCAAATGAGGACTATCATGAATCCATAATGCCATACAACATAATACAATACAATACCTGCGGCCTGATCATGCTCAACCCGTAGGGAGCCAGCTAGTACAGGATAATCCGTCTGTCCCTAGCCCTTCGTACAATCCCTCTGAACGGAAAAACCCAACTCCGGAGCGGTACTCGTGGGAGCGACCCAACCGAGTATAGTAACACATATCAGCGCCAAGCACCCACAGGTATATGATCGACACGACTGGGTCAACAAGGAATCACGTGCCCTCGGCACCTCAAAGGATAATCAACAACAAGTATGACCCAATCAATGCTCCAGTGCTCTCAAACAATCTCAACTCTACCACAAAGAGGAGGTACAAAATAACATAGCACGAGCCACAACATGATCACCTACACTAGTATGTACAACAACTGGTACAAGGGATATCAACAGGATAGGTGTAGGTCAAATCATGCATCAAGGATATAAGGAAAATCATGCATGCTCATATATATATCATTAGCATATTATGCACATGCAATCTCAACCTAACAGGTCATATCTAACATAATCTCAGCATGTCATGTTATCATAATCCCATAGTATCATACTATCATAATCCAATATCATCATATCATGCTAACATAATCCAACACTATCATATCATGCTAACATGAGAGTAAACACATAGGAGGAAGTCCAGTGAATCTGGCAAACATCAACCCACCTCAAGAGCTAATCCAACTACGGTGGGGAAAAACAGTATCCTCAGATCCAACCCTCCAAGATAACCAAGCTCCAGCAGTACTCTGATCTGAATATCACCCCGAAGCTGCTAACTCCAACAGAATAACAGCTCAGCACCAGATCAGATCAACAGAGTAGAGGAGAACAAGCTAGATCACAAACTAATGCCAACACATGGCCCTTACTCTAGCTTTCTCTCTCTAGAATCAGAAATCTCGAAGTGGAATGCAAGCTAAAACAACCAGGGACTCACCTATTTATAGGCTCCCAAAATTCTACTTTCGGGCGCCCGAATCCAACTTCTGGGCGTCCGGAAACCCAAAACGCCAGGTGTCAGCTAGCAGTCAGTCAGTCGGCGGTGGTCGGCAGGCGGTGGGGCGGCGTGTCTCCGGCGGTCGACACGTGTCCAACGACACGACACGTGGCTCTCCACGTCATCTACTCAATCCGGATCCACATCTGGGCGTCCGGTTCCTGCGTCTAGATCCGAAATTCGTCAGCCACTTCCGGACCATCCGAAATGTACACTGGCTCCGGAACATTCGGGCGTCCACTTCACAAGTTCCGGGCGCCCGAAATGTCTCAAGCCCGAAACCCCTCCAAGTCCAGAAACTCGTCGAAATGCCAAGTATTACACTTTCAATAGTGTAGATCAAGTCTAACGGAGCCGATCGTCGATTTGGAAGCCGCGTCATTGAAAATAACTTGGTAGCACGGAGGCCTCCGTGCTACCGATACTATACCAGCCTAGCTCCTATAACAGCTTATTAAATTAAAATTTATTTAAATTAGCTTCTTTAGTAGGGTTATTTTGATTGGGTAATAATTTACATTCACTAACCTAAAGTTTTATTTTTTATTAGGAAGAAAAAGTGAGAGAAGAAATCACTTGTGCACTGTAGCGACTGAGGTCGTCTTCTACTTCTTCTTCGGTTTGAAGATTAGGTAAGTTAATACTGTATCCACTAAGTTAATTATTATCACTAAGTTAATCGTTAGCTTCATAACTATGCATTGGTGTTGAACAAAAGTTTTGTTGTTATTTCTTGAATTTGCATATCGTAATGCATCCTACAGTGGCAAGATAATGCGCCCTTGTATACGTTTTGTTAATTTTTCATTACAATCTTATGATGATGTGAAAATACACTTGATATGTGACGGTTTTCTAAGAGAATATACTACATGAGTTTGCCACGGAGACGAACCTTTATTACCAACTTTCTCAATTAATACTGTGGACAGTCCTTCAACTTCTCAGCCTTCGCATATGCAAGAAGTTTCGCATGTGCAAGAGTGCACCCCTATAACCCAAAATTTTGCAAGATCAGATGACATATATGAACTTTTGCGCAATGTTATTGGCCTTAACAGTGCAACAAATAATGAAACAGAAATACCGATGAATGAATTTGTCGGAATAGTGGATCCACAACAATCAACAGTAGAACCTTATGTGGAATAGCCTAGTCAAGAAGCTAATGGACATAACCATGAATT
Source organism: Puya raimondii (assembly GCA_016920855.1). NCBI lineage: Eukaryota > Viridiplantae > Streptophyta > Magnoliopsida > Poales > Bromeliaceae > Puya > Puya raimondii. The sequence continues at coordinate 39,265,649 of JABWPP010000049.1, read as the reverse complement.
TCATAAGTTATTAAAAGATGCAAATGAAGAATTATATTCGGGATGCAAGCCATTTTCAAAACTATCATTTATACTCCATTTGTTTCACTTAAAGTGTCTAAATGGATGGTCAGGAGAGTCATTAAGCATGTTACTTTAGTTACTGGGTGATGCATTTCCTAAAGATACTTTATTATTTTGTTCTACATATGAAGCAAAAAAAATTATTAGGACCTTAGGTCTAAGTTATGGGAAGATTCACTGTTGCCCAAAATAATTGTATGTTATTCCGGGGTGATAAAGTAAATCAAGAAGTTTGCGATATTTGTAGGTTTTCTCGTTGGAAAAAAAAACTAACATGGAAAGAAAAATCATATTTCAAATAATGAAGAAAACACGTTTACCAAACCAAAAGAAAAGAGAAAAATTCCAACAAAAGTTTTACGTTATTTTTCTCTTATATTAAGACTGCAAAGGCTTTATACCTCTGAGAAAATATCAAAAGATATGAGCATTACGAGGGTCGTGAGAAGGATGGGTTGTTAAGACATCCTGCAGATAGTGAAGCGTAGAAGACGTTCGATGAACGATATATAGATTTCTCATCTGATTCTCGTAATGTAAGGCTTGCTCATTGTAGCGATGGTTTCAATCCATTTAAAACAATGAGTATTACTTATAGTATATGGCCGGTTGTGTTGATTACATATAATTTACCTTCTTAGATTTGTATGAAACAGTCCTCTTTTATCTTATCAATGATTATCTCAGGTGAAAATAGTACTGGAAATGATATTGATGTTTTTTCGCAACCTCTAACTGAGGAGTTACAAGAATTGTGGGAGGGCGTAGAATCATATGATGCTTCGAACCAAAAATATTTTCATATGCGAGCTGCATTACCATGGGCCATAAATGACTTTCCTGCATACGGAATTTTGTCTGGTTGGAGCACCTAAGAAAAGTTTGCATCTTCTTGTTGTGGATAGCAAACACATTCTAAGTGGTTACGCCATAGAGGAAAATATTGTTACATAGCTCATCGTCGTTGGTCATCTGAGGATCATATATTTCGTTATCAGAAAAAAAAAAATTTGACGGTATAGAGGAGCTAAGATCGACACCGTTTGGATAGATGAAGTTGATTAGTTGAGGCAAATTAATGGCATGCATATCAAATTTGGTAAACCACCAAAAGAAAATAATCAAGAACAAGTAAAATAGATCAAAAAAGAAGAGGCAAATGAGAAATGACAATACAACATTAAACAACATTTCTAGGTCTAAACCTAGCGGTGTTTTGAGGTGGTGGAAAAGGAAAATTATTTTCTTTAAATTACTGTATTGGCAATATAATTTGTTGCGTCATAATCTAGATGTGATGTAGATTGAAAAAAAAAGGTGTTTGATAATTATATTGGCACTTTATTGAATCTTGATAGGAAAACCAAGAATAATTTAAAGGCGCGGCTTGATTTAATTAGTAGAAATGGGCATTATATCTGAATTGCATCTCGAGTTACTCGCAAATGGGAAAAGACTGTAATAAGATGCGATTATTTTTCAGAAGATAAACCGATTCAAGATGTAGTTCACAATGTTCCACTTAGTGTGATCCAGGATCAATGGACTAGCCTAGTAATGCATTGGTGCACCGAGGAAAGAAATGTATAAAAGATTTTTATATTAATTGTTCCAAAATTAGTATGTTCATTTTTAACATTAATATTTATTTTTTTATTATAGAAACTTTGTGAAGTGAATTTTTCTCTTGCAAAGAAGGTGAAGATAGCCCACACATCAGGTAGAAAAAGCTACACAAGAAAAACAAAAGGAAAAGGTAATGACTCGATATTAAAATTTATTATTTTTATATGATATTTTATGTCTGCCCATCATTTACATTTTATTATTTATCTTTCATTACAGAAAATTATTTTTGGCAAAGAACCTGATCGACTAACTTTTCGAGAGGTGACCTGTCACGCCCCGCCGTGCCTTAACACCAACTAGGTGGAAGGACAAGCCGCACGAGCGCGTGCGCCAGACCCGCCGAACGGACAGAGTTCCCCTATCCGCCCAAGGCGTCACAAAACATGCATCAATACGATGTTCCAACCAGGAACCGAGTACATGAGTTGCGCAAGGGAAGCATCAACAAAAGAAGCGTCTACTTCTATTACATCACATTTGCACATTTATACATGCCAAAATTTTCCTTTCATTACATTCATTACATCCAAGTTCCAAATAGTAGTAACATTTAACTATACTTTACTTTCTTACAAACCCCTATAATTTAATGTCCAAAAGTTGGGGTGTATCTAAGTACATAACCAAAATGGGGAAGGGCCGCTATCTACTATGCCACGCCCTTGCCTCGCTCCGCCGCCTCAGTCGCGGATGGACCTGAAAGACATGGGGGTGAAAACTATAAACATAGTTCCCAGTGGATAAGGCCACCCAAAGGAGAAGCTCGACCCACCAGGTCCACAGAAAAACAACACAAGCATAGGTTAGTAGATAATTAACTATGCACATTACGATTGCACGCTTAAATTTAAACATGAATGGATGCAACCTATATAAATGATATCTTTCATTTTCTCCTAGGTTCATCCCACAAGTTCCATCATTCCATCCCATTTATGTCATTCTTAGAATCCTTGGCATTGGTGTCGGAATCGCCGCCCACCAACCCCCTTTTGAAGCACTTGGCATTGGTGTCAGGGTTACCGCCCACCAACCCACATTTAGAGCACTTGGCATTGGTGTCAGGGTTACCGCCCACCAACCCACATTTAGAGCACTTGGCGTTGGTACCAGAATCGCTGAGTAACCAACCAATTTTGAATACTGGCGGCATTGCCGCTTTCATTTGGCATTGGTAACAGAATCGCTGAGTAACCAACCCATTTCGAAAACTTGCGGTATTGCCACTTCCATTTGGCATTGGTACCAGAATCGCTGAGTAACCAACCCATTTCGAAAACTTGCGGCATTGCCGCTTCCATTTGGCATTGGTACCAGAATCGCTGAGTAACCAACCCATTTCGAAAACTTGCGGCATTGCCGCTTCCATTTGGCATTGGTACCAGAATCGCTGAGTAACCAACCCATTTCTCATTAATCACGGAGTTACCGCTTAGTGTTGGGCACCGGGCAATGGAATCGCCATCCCCATCTTGGTCCCCATTTCTGAGTAGCGGATTCACCGCCATCAATACCCGTGGGTAGCGAAATCGCCGCACACCTCCCACTTAGTCACACACGGTTCATGTCAACATTCACAACCTATGTTCAATGATTACATCATCATTTCCAACCTATGTTCAATGACACTAGGTTTACATCATCATTTCCAACATATGTTCAATGACACTAGATTTGCTAAGTACACAGTTCACATACAAATCATATTCCAAGAGTCATGATATCAATTTAGAAATAATTCATGCATGTACTTGTTTATCCACCTATTTATCACTTAGGTTTTCAAGATTTTCACCCATGCAACCTTCTTTCATGAAGTATGAACATGAAACATGTAATTCCACATATGTGCAAAATGAGCCCATAGCTCAATTTCATTTCACAAGTCCTTTATGCCAACATGCACAATTATACACTAGGGTAACATACACTACCATTTTTTTATGGTTATTTTACCCTAGATATGGAAGTGACCTAATCACTTCGGTGCATCACAAACCCACCTCAAAAGCTTTCAAATGGTTGAATTCTTTGAGCTCTTAGACCTCCTTGCTTTGAGTTCTTTGTTCAACCCAAGCTTCTTGCCCTAACACAAGTAAAATGGTTCGTTACCATTTACGAACCCTAAAATCAATTCGTCTCTTCAAATCAAGTGTTCCCACATGATTTTCTATGCCCCAATTGCGATTCCCGAAAGTCAAAATATTTTTAGACCCTCTCATGGCAAAAGCCCTCTTTCTACCTAGGGTTTTCTTGCATGCAAACAAAAATCCTAAATCTCATGGCCAATCACCACCATTTGTGGTCTAGATTGTCAAGGGTTTCCAAAAATCTCAAAATAAAAGATCAATCCCAAGGTTGAAACGCAAATCATCACAAACTCACGTCTAGTCCAAGCTTCCCAAGCTTCTTCTTGCTCCAAGAAGCTCTCTTTGCAATTTGGAAGCCCTTTCCCAAGTTCAAATCCACCACTTCTCCAAACTTTGGAGGAGTCTCTAGAGAGAGAAAGTGGAGGAGAGGGAGAGGAGAAGTAGAGGAAGAAGAGGAAAAATGAAGGAGACCCTAGCCTCCCCCATATACCATTCCCTGTGAAAAGACCAAAATGCCCTTGCTACAGGCATTCTGCACAGTCCGGGTCCGGACCTTGCAAGTCGGGTCCGGACCCGGTGAGTAATTCTCCCCCACGGGTACGCAGGCCGGGTTCGGACCCTGATGTCCGAGTCCGAAACCCGTGAGCAACACTGCTCAGGAAACCGGTCGGGTCTGGACCTTGGTGTCCGAGTCCGGACTCTAGCTGTTCCACAGGACTTCATTGTCCGGACCCCAAGTCTTGGGTCGGACCCCGAGAGCAACTTAGCTCCAGTTTGGTTTTTCCAAAAATTCTGATTTTTGGGTTTTCAGGACTCTAACTCCCTCCCGATCATTACGAGGCCCTCGAAACTCAATTACACAATCACTTTCATCTGTTTACTCCGAACCCCTTCCAATTCGGTAAAGTTCGGTACAACACACTGAAGTTCAGTGTACTACATTCATCCCCCCTTAAAAAGGGTTTCGACCGCGAAACTAAAATCATACCTCGGCTGGAATCAGCGAAGAGGTGGGGAAAACACTCTTTCATCGAGCTTTCAAGTTCCCAAGTGGCTTCGCGCTCATCGTGATTCGCCCACTGTACTTTGACATATGGAATCGCACGGTTACGCAATTTCTTCACCTCGTGATCCAAGATGCACAAGGAAAATTCTTCATAAGTCATATCCTCTTGAAGCTCAATCGGTACATACTCGAGGACATGTGCCGGATCATGCACATACTTGCGGAGTGCCGATACATGAAATACGTTATGTATTCCCGCCAGCTTTGGTGGTAGGGCGAGCCGGTACGCCAAAGATCCCACACGTTCCAAAATCTCATATGGTCCAATGTATCGGGGACTCAACTTACCCCGAACGCCAAAACGTTTTACCCCTCTCATGGGCGATACTTTCAAGAAGACGCGGTCACCCACCGCGAACTCTAAATCTCGTCGGCGCTTGTCCGCATAACTCTTTTGTCTTGACAGTGCCGTTAGCAACCGTTGACGTGCCAAGCGGACCTTTTCCTCCGCTTCACTCAACACATTAGGTCCTAAGACCCTTCTCTCGCCGACTTCACCCCAATGAATAGGAGACCGGCACTTTCTTCCATACCGATGCTAGATTGATAGCCATTATTATAAGCGAAATCAGCCATCGGTAAATAAGTAGGTCAAGCACCCTCGAAGTCTAAAACACACGCTCGCAACATATCCTCAAGGATTTGGATTGTCCTTTACGACTGACAGTCTGTTTGTGGATGAAATGCGGTACTAAAATCGAGCCGTGTGCCCAAAGCTTCATGTAAGCTTTTCCAAAAGTGAGATGCAAATCGAGGATCTCGATCTGAAACTATCGATGTTGGAACCCCGTGCAATCGCACAATCTCATCCAAGTAGACTTGTGCTAGCTTGTCTCCCGACCAAGTGGTGTGGATCAGCAAAAAGTGAGCGGTCCACCACCACCCAAATTGCTTCATGACCTCCTTGTGATCGAGGCAAACCCATAATGAAGTCCATCGCTATATTCTCCCACTTCCAAACCGGAATGGGCAGGTTTTACAATTTTCCCGCCGGAAAATGGCGTTCGGCCTTCACTTGTTGGCACACCAAATATTGTGCCACAAAACGTCCAACATCTTGCTTCATCCCCGGCCACCAATAATGTATTTTAAGATCTTTATACATTTTGGTGCCGCCTGGATGAACAGCATATGGGGATGTATGAGCTTCCCTCAAAATTACCCCACGAATCTTCTTGTCCTTAGGCACACATAAACGATTTCGAAATCGAATTGTGCCCTTCGAATCCAAATGGAAGTCACTGCCACGCCCGCTCTCGATTATACTCCGCACCCTTTGGAGTTCCGAATCCAAGGATTGCTTTTCCTTAATCTGCTCCAACAAGGTCGGCCGAATCTCGAGGCTCATAAGTGTAGCAGGGACGTCTGGAGCCACAACCTCCAAGTTAAACCGCCACATTTCCTTAATCAGTTGCGGTTGCACCGTCATCATCATTGCGAGGTTTTCTACGGATTTCCGACTGAGCGCATCGGCCACCACATTAGCTCTTCCTGGGTGGTACAAAATGGTTAGATCATAATCTTTTAACAACTCCAACCATCTCCGCTGCCTCAAGTTCAACTCCTTTTGAGTGAACAGATATTTTAAACTTTTGTGATCTGTGTACACCTCACAATATTCTCCATACAAGTAGTATCTCCACAACTTAAGTGCGAAGACCACCGCTGCAAGTTCTAAGTCATGGATGGGATAGTTTTGCTCGTAGCTCTTCAACTGACGGGAAGCATAAGCAATTACTTGCCCACGTTGCATGAGTACACACCCAAGACCCTGCCGCGATGCATCACTATACACCACGAAGCTCTCCCCCGCAATTGGCAAGGCGAGAACCGATGCCGTAGTCAACCTTTCCTTTAGCTCCTTGAAGCTTTGATCACAATCATCACTCCACACGAACTTGGCTCCCTTGCGGGTAAGACGGGTTAGTGGACCGGAGATTTTTGAGAATCCCTCCACAAACCGTCGATAGTATCCCGCAAGACCAAGGAAGCTTCTTACTTCGGTAACATTAGTCGGTCGAGGCCAGTCTTTAATCGCCTCAACTTTCTTAGGGTCCACAGATACTCCGCCTTCGGAAATCACATGACCTAAGAAGGCGACCTCGCGAATCCAAAATTCGCATTTCTTCAACTTCGCAAACAATTTGTTCTCCCGAAGAACTTGTAGCACAATTTGCAAATGCTCTTTATGTTCCTCGTCGCTTCGAGAATAAACAAGTATATCATCGATGAACACTACCACAAATTGATCCAACAATGGTTTGAACACACGGTTCATCAAATCCATGAATGCCGTCGGGGCATTCGTAAGCCCAAAAGGCATAACTGTGAATTCGTAGTGTCCATACCGCGTCCTAAATGCAGTTTTATGCACATCTTCCAGCCTAATTTTTAACTGATGATAACCGGATTGCAAGTCAATCTTACACCTGAGACCCTTGCAACTGATCAAACAAGTCATCAATACGGGATAACGGGTACTTATTCTTGACGGTCACTTTGTTCAACTCACGGTAGTCCACACACAACCGTAGTGAACCGTCCTTCTTGTGAACAAATAGCACCGGAGCTCCCCAAGGCGACACGCTTGGTTTAATGAAGCCCTTATCCAACAGATCCTGCAACTGAGCTTTCAATTCCTTCAACTCAGCCGGTGCCATTCCATACGGAGCCTTAGAGATCGGCGTCGTTTTCGGGAGTAGATCTATCACAAATTCTATCTCCCGATCCGGTGGCATTCCGGGCAACTCCGTCGGAAACACATCTGGGAACTCTCGGACCACGGGAATGTCCTCGATCCCCGAAACCTCCCTTTGGTCATCCACCACCATCGCCAAGTACGCGATGCATCCACTAGCAATTAGCTTTCTTGCTTGCGACGTGGACACCATTGATGCAAAGAGCGAACTCTTACACCCACGGTACACGAGCTTTTCATGACCGGGTTCTTTAAATGTCACCACTCGACTCTCACAGTCGATGGTAGCATAATACTTAGAAAGCCAGTCTATTCCCAAAATTAGATCATACTCGACCATCCGGTTCAATACCAGCAAATCAACCGGCATAATCCAATCCCCTATTCTCACTGGGCAATTCAAACATGCATGATGAATGCAAAAAGTATGCTCTGGCACTTGCACCCATTTTATATGTGTGGCCTTTACTATGTTTATACCATGAGTAGTAGCAAATGACCGACTAATGAATGAGTGTGATGCTCCAGTATCAAACAATGCTCTACATTGGGTGCCATTTATCAATACAATACCTGCCACGACGTCCTCCGGGGCAGTAGGCTCCTCCACCTACGAGGCGAACACCCGACCGCTCGGTGCCGGTCGCTGTCCCTCAGTCTGTCTCGGCGGTGGTGCACGGCCTGCCGACATTGCCGCGGGTGGGATGCCCGCAAGCTGTCTCGGCAACGAAAACGTCGACGCCATCGACAGTGCTCGGTCAGCTCTCGACGCCATCGACAGTGCTCGGTCAGCTCCCTGTGGGCAGTCAAATCGCATATGTCCTGGCTGCCCGCACTTGAAGCACCGGCCCTCACGGTACTCACATTGATTTGGCTTGTGGGGGCCGTTGCAAATTGGGCACCTACCCAAGGGTCGACTCGGCTGAGACCCTCGGGATCGGGCTTGCGATTGCGGGTATTTCTGGGGTCGCTTTGAACTCGATTGACCACCCGAGCCGCCCGAAGGGCGCTTCTTCCTTTTGTCCTTCTCTTTCTCCTTCTCTTTTTCGAACATCTCGCACTCCTCACGAGCAACGGCGTTCCCGTGTTCCACCCATAAGGCCCGGTCCAACACCTCCGCGAAAGTTTGTAACTTGAGGGTGTGGACCGCCCTAAAGATCTCCGGCCGAAGCCCGCGCACGAAGCAGTCAACCTTATCCAATTCGTCGCGAACGACATGCGGAAGTTAATAACAAGTAAACTCTGTGAGCCTCATCTCTCGCTGCAAAAGGAACACAGTTCAGGAGTCTGGTAAACTCTCGGGTATACTCCTGCACTGTGCGATCACCATGGAGTAAATTTTTCAGATCCTCCTCGAGTTTCTGCTTCACGCTGTTAGGAAAATATGACCCATACAGCATCCCGCAGAACTCGGCCCAACTCAACCGCAGAGCATCCAGCGACCTGCTCGATCTCGTCCTCGTCCACCAGATGCGTGCATCACCCGTCAAGCAGTGAACCACCAAGTGAACCTGCTCCCGCTCTGGTATGAAGAGATCCTCGAATAACTTCTCCATCTCGCCTACCCAGGCCTCCACCACCCATAGCTCGGTGTGACTACCATCAAAACGAGGTGGATCAAACCGGCAAAAACGAGCCAGTCTCTCAGTCATCCGCTCCTGCTCGACCTCTGACATCTGTCCACCTGACCGTGAAGTGTCGCCAACCGATGCGGCCGAAACTGCCGCTGCTGGGGGTACGGCTGTAGCTGGAACGTCAGCTGGAATAGCAGGGGGTGGCTCCTGCGACTCCGTCGCTCTAGGTGCTGCACTCGAAGTGTGAGTAAAGGTATCACACATCCTCCGCAATAGTGCACCATGCTGCCTAGCTGACTCGGATAGCGCAGTCAACTGCTCACTCAAGTCAGGGGGTGCACTAGGTCTCGCCTGCTCAGGCACCTCAGAAGGCATGGGGGTAGCCCGCGTCGGGGGTCGACCTCGGTGTCGGGGAGGCGCCATGCTCACCTGCGCAACACACAGATCAGTCAGCGAACACAAACAACTCAAGACCCAATCAAGCGAAAGTATAGAAGGTCGCCTCTTTTCCCTCGCTGCTTGACGTCGTCTGCAGCCAACGCAAGTTCGCGATAGGAAAGGACACACACCTTCGATCACTCCCTTCACTTAAGGATGAGTTCAACAATCAAATCGATGACTTTCGCAGCAAGTCACGTCTCTCACGTCTTGCATTCCTAGGGTCTGCCAAAGCCTAGGGTTTACTAAGTCCCAACGACCTATTCCAAAGCTCTGATACCAACTTAATCTGTCACGCCCCGGATTACTCGTTTTCCCAGGCTGGCCAACAGATCCGCCGTATACATAGATTTTTCTATGTATACGAAGCATTAGCTAACCTATAACCAAACATACAAGCAACTACAAGAGATATAGAGCTGAAATAAAACATACTAATAACAAAAGCCACCTGTAATATAGGATCCGAAATACAACAGTTCCTCCACAACCAAAGTAGGTACAAGTCCACACTATATGTACATGGCACAACTCAAAAAGAAACTATCTCCAGTAGGGTCCTCCTCTAGGAACAACAGGGATAGGTAGGGATCTAGCTCGCGACTCCCTTACCTCGATCCGCAGGAACAAGAGCAGCAGCCGCAACAGACGAAGGCTCTGTAAGAAAAAGGTGGCAACAATGGGTGTGAGAACTACTATCAAAAGAAGTAGTCCTCAGTGGGTACCAATACCGACCTCAACGGTCCACCCACTAAGTCTACGAGACTAACAGTATAGCTGGTAGGTAAAGAACAACAAAGTAAGCTGGAATAAACTCGACAGCTGTAATGCCACTACCCTACCACTATCCAAGCCAACTCTCAAGTAAGCATCACCAAAGTGAAAAGTCACCCCTGACCAATCTAACGGAACCGCCCAAACAGGCTCGTCCAGCCAACTGCCTAGCCACACCGCACACTACCAAAAAGGGTAGTCGGTCCAAGCATCAGATCCAAATAATCTGCAGCGACATCAATGCAAGAGTGGCCTCACTCCGGAGCGGCACTCGGGGGAGCTACCCAACCGAGTTAGTACGCGTATCTCTGTCGAGCACAATCAGGCTCCGGCAGGCTATAATCAAATGGAAAGGGGTCAAATGGGTCAAAGACTCTAAGCTCACGTGCCCTCAGCACAAACAGAAGCTAAAAACAAGAGTCTGGGTCCACCGTCAACCCCGACGGCACCCGGTAATACAAAACAGCCAAACCCTGCTGTAAATACAAGCTCGGCTCCCAGCACGAGCGTAAACTCGTCCTACAACAAACTAAGTATCCACCTCGCACTAACAGCGGTGATACAAGAACAGAAACGGCTTCTAGAGCTAAATCTGATAATAGTTCGAAAAGTGACGGTTGTAGGTTCACGAGTTTTCTCCTAAGTCAATTCCCAGTTCAGCATGTAAAGTCATGTCTATAAATTATCAATTTATGCTCCAAATTTAGATTTCATAATAATACATGCAAATTCATGAATTCGAGCTACTAACATGATTAAACAGATAATAAAATAGCATGCTGCACTCTCTACAACTTAGGAGGAAATCCGGCGATTTCGGTAACATTAACCCACCTCGAACGCTATCCAACAAAGGCTAGGAGTCGAGTGGAAGGCCTCCAAACAACACCGGCTGAAATCGGGCTCAAAACTGCAACCTCGAGATTCGGACCCACCTGCTCAAGTTCTGGGCACCCAGAACATCAGCCCAGAACTGCAGCCTGGCAGCACGACCAACATGAATTCAACATGCGATAAAATCCAAATATTAAGTCCAAATACAGTGAAACTTTGCCCAACTCACCAGCAGGGGTTCAAGAACAAACCCTCCAAATTTCAGCCAAAACGGAGCTCGACTCGATGTCCAAAAAGTCCTCACACTGATTCGGACCCACTTCTGGACCCTCCTGCACATGCATCCAGAAATTCCAGCAACTAAGCAATTAACACTTCTAGCATGAATTCTGAAATTCCAACGAATCTAGCCCATGGAAAAGAGTCACAAACCTCTCAAATACAGTGATGGAACAACCCAAATCCTCTCCAAGGTTCCTCACAAAAATTTGGATTCAAAAATCCAAAAAATCCATCAAATGTCCAAAAATTCAGCACTTAAACTAATTACTCAAAATCTGAGCTATAACTCACCTTTAAATCCTCAAATCAGGTGGAAGGAACCTCCAAACCAGCAAGGAATGAAAAAGGACCAATCTTCACTTCGAAATTCCAGCTCCCAAGAGATTTGGATCCAAAAGATCAAAGGAAAACCCAAGTTTCAGCTCAAGAACACAAGGGGTCCAGTAAAACAGCAACTGTAGCATACATACCTGTCCAAATTGCGATTGAAAAGATTCCACGTCTTCCTCTACGAGTCCTCTATCCAACAAACCAAGTTTCGTGGGATTTGGACACTCCCACACTGCACACAAGGAAGAACACCACAGGTCGACGTTGTAGTTCTGCAGGAACCCAAGGTCTTCAATGGAGAAAGGTGGAATGTGGGAGGAATTGGAGGGCTTCCATGCAAAATCCTGGGTTCACCATGAAGGGGGAGAAAAGAACCTCAGGGGAGGTCGTCCACATCTTATATAGACAAGGGGTTTCGGTATAATGGACCTCAAGAACAGAAATACACTTAGGCCCCGTCTGGATGGACCTAAAAATGTAGCATAGTTAAACTATGCTACACCCGTAGGAAAACTTTCCTGCGAAGCGTTTGGAAGCAAAAAAATTGAAGTAACTTTTGGAGTATAGTTAGACTATACTCCAAAAAATGGAGTAAACTTATAATCCAATCCAACCAAAGGAAAAAAATTCCACCATTATTGGGCTAGCTCTCTCACCCCAAAAATGTACTAAGTTTTAAATTTCAAAATTTAAATTCTAAATTTTAAATATCAAAATTTTAAATTTTAAAAATTTAATTTAAATGTCAAATTTTAAATTTTAAACTTTTTATTTTCAAATCTCAAATCTCAAATTCAAATTTTAAATTTTTTATTTTTTGTTTTTTATTTCATATTTCAAATTTTAAATTTCAAATTTATTTATAAAATTTATTTTAAAATTTAAAATTTTAAATTTCAAATTTCAAATTTCAAATTTTAAATTATCAATTTTATATTTCAAATTTCAAATTTTCAAATTTCAAATTTATTTATAAAATTTATTCTTAAAATTTCAATTTTTAATATTCAATTTTAAATTTTTTTTTTGAAATTTTGAATTATAACTTTTAAATTTTAAAATTTTAAATTTAATTTTTATTTAGATTTTAAATTTAAATAAATTTAATTTTTAAATTTTAAAATTAATTTTTAATTTTTTAATTTTTTAGTTTGCAGAAATCTTTTGAAATCGTACTATGTGAATCCAAATAGCTAGTAATTTAAATTTAAAGTTTCTAATGGCTATTTTTTAAATATTGTGAGAAATCCTATGAAATTGTATAATTTGTATCCAAACGGCTTTTAAAATGATTCCATGAAATTTTTTTGGAGTTACAGGATTCCGCATTTCATCCAGACCAAAACTACGGTATTTAGACTCCATGGTATTTTTTTATTGCTCATCCAAACAGGGCCTAAACCTCTTTCTCAGCAGGAAAACCCACATTCGGGCGCCCGAAACCCAAGAAGTGGGCGCCCGGTTCTTCAGCCTGCACAAGTCCAGAACTTCAGACTCTCCGCCCGCGGTCCGGTGCGCCCTAACCTGGTCCGGCGGAGTTCACCAACCAACCAACACGTGTCAAACGGATCGATACTCACGAGGTAGATTTTCGGACTCACTTTCCGGGCGCCCGATCCTGGATCCGAAATGACTTAGCAGTTCAGCAAACGAGCACTCAACATCTGGGCGCCCAAAACACGACTTCCGGGCGCCCTAAAGCTCCAAACGCAAAAAACTTCAGTTTTGGCTTACTTCGGTGCTCCGAGTCCGTTTTCGCGTCTATTTGGCGCCGAAACGACTCCGGCTTGTCTCGACCTTCTCCAGAAGTGTCGAACAGTCTAGAATACTGCAGTCATTCCGTCAGTTAGGCCCCAGGGGTACTACATCCTTCCCCCCTACGGAAAGTTTCGTCCTCGAAACTTAGACTAATACCTCAAGAAGGCAGCTCGAAAAGGTAGGGATAGGATTCCCGCATCAACATCTCCGGCTCCCAAGTCGCCTCACGCTCCTCGTGATTACTCCACTGCACTTTCACGTACGATATGACTCGGTTGCGCAATTCTTTCGTCTCGCGAGCAAGAATCCGCACCGGTCGCTCCTCATACCGCAGGTCCTCAGCCAACTCAAGTGGAGTGAAGTCAATCACATAGGAGGGGTCGAACACATATCTCCTCAGGGCTGAGACATGAAATACATCGTGATCGTGGACTCCAGAAAGTCGCGGTGGTAGGGCAATCCTGTACGCTACCGGCCCCACTCGCTCTAACACCTCGAACGGGCCAATAAACCGAGGACTGAGCTTTCCACGAACTCCAAAGCAACGAATCCCTCTAGACGGCGAGACTTTCAGGAACACATGATCTCCAATCTGGAACTCCAAGTCTCGTCTCCTAGTGTCCGCATAGCTCCTCTGTCGACTCTAGGCGGTCTCAAGACGTCGTCGAACCATCTTGACATTTTCTTCCGCTTCCAACAGGATCTGTGAGACCCCAGGTAGTCCTATATATAAGATATAATAGGGCTAAACTCTTAACTCGGCTTAAGCATTTTGGGCGGTGGCTAGGCCCAAGAGGTTAAGAGAGTTAAGCATGCTAGGACGGGAGTAGTTCTAGGATAGGTGACCCCCTGGGAAGTTGGGGCGTCACAGTTGGTATCAGAGTCAATTACCAGCCGGAAGTGTGAGATGAGTCTCGGCTGAGCCAGGATTGTATAGCGGGAGAGCGAGGCTCTCATGCTGTTGAATGTTGTGGGTGGAGCGCGGCTCACCACAAGGTCGGTTTAGGCTAGCAAGATGAGTCTCACATCGCCTAGTACTTGTGAGTCTGAGCCTGACGAGGACGTCAGGGCTTAAAGAGGGGGAGATTGTGAGACCCCAGGTAGTCCTATATATGAGATATAATAGGGCTAAACTCTCAACCCGGCTTAAGCATTTTGGGCAGTGGCTAGGCCCAAGAGGTTGAGAGAGTTAAGCGTGCTAGGACGGAAGTAGTCCTAGGATGGGTGACCCCCTGGGAAGTTGGGGCGTCACAGCTGCAACTTGTGGTGTGGCTGACGCAACCTTTCCCAACCATAGCTGCCGGCATGGGTGGATCCTAAAGAACCCTCCGTCGCTGCCCTGACCCTCCACGGCCTCCCCGTTGGTCAGACGTCGAAGCTCTGGCCGAGCCTCTCGAATTTTGGCCGCAGCTCCCCAGCCGCCGCCGCCGCTGATGTCATTGCCGCCGGCCAACACCTCCTCCAGCCTAATTGTCACGCCCCGCCGGGCCTTAAACACCGACTAGGTGGAAAGGATAATCGCACGGGCGCATGCACCAGACCCGCCGAACGGATAGAGTCCTTTCTATCCGCCCAAGGCGTCACAACACAAGCTTATCCACAATGTTCCAACTAGGAACGGAGTACAAGGGTTGCACAAGGAAAGCATTAACATAAAGAAGTTCTACTTCTATTACATCACATGGCACAATATACATGTCCAAATTTTTTCTTTTCTTTCACTTTCATTCCATACATCAAGTTCCAAAACTATGGAATATACAACATTCATACAAGAATGAAAATCCCCTATGCTATCATAGTCCAAAAATAGGGGTACAACTCTATGTATCACCAAAATGGAAGGGCCGCTATCTAAAGAGCCAAACCCTTGCCTCGCTCCGCCGCCTCACTCGCGGAAGGACCTGAAAAATGTGGGGTGAGAACTATAAACATAGTTCCCAGTGGGTAAGGCCACCCAAGAGAGAAGCTCGACCCACCAGGTCCAAAGAAACACCATATGCATAAGTTAGATCACATATAACTATGCAACAATTATTTACATGCTTGTAAATAAACATAAAAGATGCAACCAAATGAAATATAATTTATCATTCTCTCCTAGGTTCATCCTATGTCTCACAATGACTAAGTTCATTTACTTGTCATTTACTTATGGTTTCGGAATCGCCGTCTCACCATAATTATTCCAACATTCGAGGAGTGAACTCGTCACCTCCTAGTTCGAGTAGCGAACTTGTCGCATACTCGGGATAGCGAAATCGTCGCCTACCCCGTCTTAATACCGCCATTACATGGCATGGATAGCGAACTCGTCGCATATCCGGGATAGCAACCTCGTCGCACATCCCCTCTCGACACCGCCAACTCAAGGCGAGGTAGCGAAATCGTCGCCTACCCGGGATTGCAAACTCGTCGCACATCCCGTGTCGGTACCGCCAACTCGTGGCATGGTAGCGAAATCGTTGCCTACCCGGGATAGCAAAATCGTCGCACATCCCGCTCAACACCGCCATTACATGGCATGGTAGCAAAATCGTCGCCTACCCGGGATAGCAAAATCGTCGCACATCCCGTTGTTCACGTTTTTCACTTGCCAACCTAAGTCTCATGACCTTAGGTTCAAGTCATTAAGTCTCGCCTATGTTCAATAACACTAGGTTTACTTTCTCATTATCAACCTAGGTTCCATGACTCTATGTTCCAATCTCATGTCAAACCTATATTCAATGACACTAGGTTTCAATCTCACATGTTCCAACCTATGTTCAATAACACTAGGTTTAATCCTCATGTCCAACCTATGTTCAATAACACTAGGTTTAGCCTCATGTTCAACCTATGTTCAATAACACTAGGTTTAACCACACATGCAACCATGCAACAAGTATTAATATTTGAATTATACTTGAAATATACATCATGCAATAGGATCTCATTGTTCATCCTATCATGATTTTTACCTTTGCCAACATGTAAATTCTAGGGTTCACAACACATACCATTTTATCTTTAAATGGATATTTACCCTAGACATGGAAGTGACCTAATCACTTCGGTAAACACAAACCCACCTCAAGAGCTTCCAAATTCTTGTATTCTTCAAGCTCCTAAGTGTCCAAGCTTTGAGTTCTTGCTTCAACCCAAGCTTCTACAAGAAAACGGTACGTTACTCGTTACGAACCCTAAATTCAACTCAATATGTGAAATCAAGTGTTCCAACATGATTTCCTATGCCTCAATTGCAATTCTCGAAGGTCCAAATATTTTTAGAACCTCTCATTGCAAAAGCCCCAAATCTACCTAGGGTTTGCATGCATGCAAGCCAAACCCTAGATTTCATGGCCAATCTTCCACCATTTGTGGTTTAGATTGCTTAGGGTTTCCAAAAACCTCATTTCAAAGGATTAAATCCTAGGTTCAAACCCTAAATCACAAGAACTCACCTCAAAGCCCTAGCTCCCAAGCTTCTTCTTGCACCAAGAAGCTCCAAATCCACATTAGAAGCTTTTCCCAAGGTCAAATCCTTCACTTCTCCAAGCCTTGGAGAGATCTCTAGAGAGAGAAAGTAAGGGAGAGGGAGAGGGAATGAGAGGAAAAATGGAGGAGTAATGAGGAGAGGGACCCCAGCCCTCTATATATAGTCTATCCCCCACGAAATTACCAAAATACCCCTCACTGGGCATTCTGCCTCAGCCGGGTCCGGACCTTGCGGGTAGGGTCCGGACCCCGCACTGATAACCGACCAGCGCGCAAGCCTGGTCCGGACCTTGGCATCAGGGTCCGAAACCCGTACGCACCCCAACCTAGCACGCGGCTCGGGTCCGGACCTCAAGTCCCGGATCCGGAACCCGTACGTTCCCCATCTCGGACATCGGCTCGGGTCCGGACCGTGGCACCCGGGTCCGGACCGCAGCCGGCCACGAACTTCATTGTCCGGACCCCAGTTTCCAGGGTCCGGACCCCGTGAGCAGTTTTGCTCCAGTAGGTCCTTTTCTTCGAAATCTTCGATTTCTGGGTTCCCACTCGCACCCAAAATGTTCCGAAACCTTCGGAACCCAATTCCACACCAGCCATTACCGGCTCTTTCCGAACTTCATCAAATTTTAGTAAAGTTCGGAACAACGCACCGAAATTCAAAGTGCTACATTCCTCCCCCCTTAAAGAGAGTTTCGGCCGCAAAACTAAATCATACCTCAGCTGGACTCAGCGAAGAGGTAAGGAAACCGCTCCTTTATCGAGCTTTCCAATTCCCACGTGGCCTCGCGTTCACCGTGATTCGTCCATTGTACCTTTACATAAGGAATTTCACGGTTCCTCAAACTTTTCACCTCGCGATCCATGATACACAAGGAAAGTTCCTCATAAGTCATATCCTCATGGAGCTCTATAGGCACATACTCGAGGACGTGCGCCGGATCATACACGTACTTGCGGAGCGTCGATACGTGGAACACATTGTGTATCCCCGCAAGTTTCGGCGGCAAAGCTAGCCGATATGCCACGGATCCCACACGCTCCAAAACCTCATAAGGTCCAATGTAACGGGGACTCAACTTACCCCGAACACCGAATCGCTTCACCCCTCTCATGGGTGATACTTTCAAGAAGACGCGGTCTCCTACCGCGAATTCCAAATCTCGTCGACGTCGATCCGCATAACTCTTTTGTCGAGATTGCGCCGTCGATAAGCGTTCGCGTGCCAAGCGGACCTTTTCCTCCGCTTCACGCAACACGTCTGGTCCTAAGACCCTTCTCTCACCGACTTCGCTCCAATGAATAGGAGAGCGGCATTTCCTCCCGTACAAGACCTCAAAAGGTGCCATACCGATGCTAGCTTGATAGCTATTATTGTAAGCAAATTCAGCCATCGGCAAGTGAGTAGGCCATGCACCTTTGAAGTCCAACACACACGCTCGCAGCATATCCTCCAAAATCTGAATTGTCCTTTCCGATTGACCATCGGTTTGAGGATGAAATGCTGAACTGAAATCGAGCCGTGTACCCAAAGCTTCTTGTAAGCTTTTCCAAAAATGCGATGTGAAACGGGGATCTCGATCTGAAACTATCAAGGTCGGGACCCCGTGCAACCGCACAATCTCGTCCAGGTAGACTTGCGCTAACTTGTCCCCCGACCAAGTGGTGTGGATTTGCAAAAAGTGTGCCGACTTTGACAAACGATCCACCACCACCCAAATCGCGTCGTGGCCACCTAATGATCGAGGTAAGCCCACAACAAAATCCATCGCGATATTTTCCCACTTCCAAACCGGAATGGGCAATCCTTGCAATTTTCCTGCTGGAAAGCAACGCTCGGCCTTCACTTGTTGGCACACTAAGCATTGTGCCACAAAGCGTCCCACATCAAGTTTCATTCCCGGCCACCAATAATGTAGTTTGAGGTCCTTGTACATTTTGGTGCCGCCCGGGTGAATCGTATAGGGAGAAGTATGAGCTTCTTTCAAGATCTCCCCACGAATATCCTCGACTTTTGGCACACACAATCGATTTCGAAATCGAATTGCGCCCCTCGAGTCTACATGAAAATCACCGGCGCGCCCGCTCTCGATAGCACCCCGCACCTTTTGGAGTTCCGGATCATCGGATTGCTTTTCTTTTATTTGCTCCAACAAGGTCGGCCATACATTGAGATTCATAAGTCTAGCGGGGACGCCCGGGGCCACGATCTCCAAGTCGAACCGGCCCATTTCTTTTATCAACGGCATTTGTCCCGTCATCTCAATTGCGAAGTTCTCCACGGATTTTCTACTGAGTGCATCGGCCACCACATTGGCTCTACCGGGGTGGTACAAGATGGTCAAGTCGTAATCTTTTATCAACTCCAACCACCTCCGCTGCCTCAAGTTCAACTCCTTTTGAGTGAATAAGTACTTTAAACTTTTATGATCCGTGTAAACCTCACAATGCTCCCCGTACAAGTAGTGTCTCCACAACTTGAGTGCGAAAACCACCGCCGCAAGCTCTAGGTCGTGGGTGGGATAATTTTGCTCGTTGCTCTTCAACTGTCGAGAGGCATATGCTATTACTTGTCCTCTTTGCATAAGCACACACCCGAGACCACGCCGTGATGCATCACTATACACCACAAAACCCTCCCCTGCAATCGGCAAGGCGAGTACCGGAGCCGAAGTCAACCTTTCATTTAGCTCCTTAAAGCTTTGGTCGCATTCCTCGCTCCAAATATATTTGGCCCCCTTGCGGGTAAGACGCGTTAGTGGACCGGAGATTTTTTAAAATCCCTCCACGAACCGCCGATAGTATCCCGCAAGACCCAAAAAGCTTCGTATTTCCGTGACATTGGTCGGGCGAGGCCAATCCTTGATTGCCTCAACTTTCATCGAGTCTACTGATACTCCTTCCGCGGAGATCACATGACCCAAGAAAGCGACCTCACGAATCCAAAATTCGCACTTTTTCAATTTGGCGAATAACTTGTTCTCTCGAAGAACTTGAAGCACAATCCTTAGGTGCTCTTTATGTTCCTCTTCACTCCGAGAGTAGACAAGAATATCATCTATGAACACAACCACAAATTGATCCAATAGTGGTTTGAACACACGGTTCATTAAATCCATGAACGCTGCCGGGGCATTGGTAAGCCCGAAAGGCATAACCGTGAATTCATAATGTCCATACCGCGTCCTAAACGCGGTCTTATGCACATCCTCCGGTTTGATCTTCAATTGGTGATAACCGGATTGCAAATCAATCTTTGAATACACCTGAGACCCTTGCAATTGATCAAATAAGTCATCAATTCGCGGTAACGGGTACTTATTCTTGACGGTCACTTTGTTCAACTCGCGGTAATCTACACATAACCGCAGCGAACCGTCCTTTTTCCGCACAAATAGAACAGGGGCTCCCCAAGGCGACACACTTGGCTTTACGAAACCCTTGTCCATTAAATCTTGCAATTGTGCTTTCAATTCCTTTAGTTCCGCGGGTGCCATCCTGTACGGGGCCTTAGAGATCGGCGCCGTACCCGGGAGCAAATCGATTACGAATTCTATTTTTCGGTCCGGTGGCATTCCGGGCAACTCCGTCGGAAATACATTCGGGAACTCTTGGACTATAGGAACGTCCTCAAGTCCCAGCACTTCCTTCCGGTCATTCACTACCGTCGCCAAGTAGGCAATGCATCCTCTAGCAATAAGCTTCCTTGCTTGCGACGTGGACACCATCGACGCAAAGAGCGAACTCTTACACCCACGGTACACAAATTCCTTGTGCCCGGGTTCTCTAAACCTCACTGTCCGGCTCTCACAATCAATAGTGGCGTGATACTTCGAGAGCCAATCCATTCCTAGGATCAAATCATATTCATTCATTCGATTTAATACCAGCAAATCAGCTGGCATGATCCAGTTCTCAACCCTCACGGGGCAATCTACACACGCGTGATGTATACAAAAGGTGTGTTCAGGTATTTGCACCGTTCTTGCGTGCGTGGCATCTATAATTTCTATTCCATGTGCAATAGCAAATGATCGAGCAATGAATGAATGCGATGCACCGGTATCAAACAAAGCTCTACATCGAATGCCTTTAATTAACACAATACCTGCCACGACGTCCTCCTGGGCAGAAGGTTCCTCCACCTGAGAGGCGAATATCCGCCCACTGGGCGCTGGCAGCTGGCCCTCCACTGGTCTCGGCGGCTGTGCATGGCCTGCCGACATCGCCGCGGTGGAATGCCCGCAAGCTGCCTCGGTGGCGCAAACGCCGATGCCGACGATGGTGCTCGGCCATCATCCATCGGGCAGTTGTACCGCATATGCCCTTGCTGTTCGCATTTGTAGCACCGGCCCTCACGATAGTCACACTGCTGAGGGTGGTGGGGGCCGCTACAAATCGGGCACTGGGTCGAGGGTCGATTCCGTCGGAACCCCCGCGATTGGTTTTGCGACTGCGAGTGCTTCGGGGGTCGCTTTGAGCTAGACTGCGCACCCGAGCCACTCGCCGGTCGTTTCTTCCCTTTTTCCTTATCCTTCTCCTTCTCCCAAGACTCGCGCTCCTCGCGCGCACATGCATTCCCGTGCTCCACCCAAAGAGCACGGTCCAAGACCTCCGCAAAGGTCCGAAGCTTGAGGGCGTGCACCGCCCTAAAGATTTCCGGTCGAAGTCCGCGCACGAAACAGTCGACCTTGTCCAATTCTCTGCCGACAACGTGCGGCACGCAATTTATAATGTACGAGAACTCCCTCTCGTACTCGCGCACGGTACGGTTCCCTTGTTTCAATTTTCGGAACCTTTCTTGAAGTTTCCTTTTCTCGCTATCGGGGAAGTAGGCGGCAAATACCATACCCCGAAATTCCTCCCATGTCGGTGGCGGAAGGCTAGGGAGTCGATCACGTCGGACTCCCTTCCACCACACCTTCGCCGATCGCTCCAAGCAATGAACGGCGAGATGCACTTTGTCCCTCTCCAAGGTGTATAGATCCTAGAAGAGTGTCTCCATGGCATCAATCCATGTCTCTACATCCCATGGATCCACGTTCTCCCCGTTGAAGATAGGCGGGTTGAACTTCATGAACCTCATGAGAGCCGCAAGTGCGCGCTCTCGCTCCGCATCCTCCATCTCGGAGTCGGGCATAGGAGTACCCGACCCCTCGGCCACAGTCGGTGGTGCAGGTGGCGCCACGGCCGGCGCCGGTGCCACCCCCTCGGCCGGTATCGAAGCAGAGGCCGGAGGTACTTCCGACCTCTCCTCCCGAACCGCAGCCACTTGCTGCGCCATCTCGTCTTGGAGCTTTTTAATTTGCTCCTCCTGTCGTTGCATGGCTTCGGCCTGTCGCCGTACCACGCCCATCAACTCAGTCAACTCATTACGAAGACCCGAGTTCTCGCCCTCCCCGAGTTGTTCGGGAGCCGCGCTCGATTCTCCGAGCCCAGCCCTCGTAGGAGGCCGTCCACGTACCATTATCTCCTGAAAACACAACGACTTTGGTCATTTCATGACATTCAAAGTCATTTGCGATATTATATTTCACGAAAATAAACGTGAACCCAATCTAGGCGAAAGTCACACAAGGGTCCTTATTCCCCTCACTTAGTTTTCATGTTGTCGGCCGCCAACATGAACACACTTTGTGAAGAATAAAACACACCTCTAATCTACCTCTATTTCCAACTAGAGGCATAAGGACATAACCCAATCTCTTATCTTTCGCCACATCAAAGATCTCGTCACTCACGAGCCTACACTCCTAGGGTCATTTCCATCCTAGGGTTTCTTAGGTCAACCTAGACCGTTTCTATGCTCTGATACCACCTCAATCTGTCACGCCCCGCCGGGCCTTAAACACCGACTAGGTGGAAAGGATAATCGCACGGGCGCATGCACCAGACCCGCCGAACGGATAGAGTCCTTTCTATCCGCCCAAGGCGTCACAACACAAGCTTATCCACAATGTTCCAACTAGGAACGGAGTACAAGGGTTGCACAAGGAAAGCATCAACATAAAGAAGTTCTACTTCTATTACATCACATGGCACAATATACATGTCCAAATTTTTTCTTTTCTTTCACTTTCATTCCATACATCAAGTTCCAAAACTATGGAATATACAACATTCATACAAGAATGAAAATCCCCTATGCTATCATAGTCCAAAAATAGGGGTCCAACTCTATGTATCACCAAAATGGAAGGGCCGCTATCTAAAGAGCCAAACCTTTGCCTCGCTCCGCCGCCTCACTCGCGGAAGGACCTGGAAAATGTGGGGTGAGAACTATAAACATAGTTCCCAGTGGGTAAGGCCACCCAAGAGAGAAGCTCGACCCACCAGGTCCAAAGAAACACCATATGCATAAGTTAGATCACATATAACTATGCAACAATTATTTACATGCTTGTAAATAAACATAAAGGATGCAACCAAATAAAATATAATTTATCATTCTCTCCTAGGTTCATCCTATGTCTCACAATGACTAAGTTCATTTACTTGTCATTTACTTATGGTTTCGGAATCGCCGTCTCACCATAATTATTCCAACATTCGAGGAGTGAACTCGTCACCTCCTAGTTCGAGTAGCGAACTTGTCGCATACTCGGGATAGCGAAATCGTTGCCTACCCCGTCTTAATACCGCCATTACATGGCATGGATAGCGAACTCGTCGCATATCCGGGATAGCAACCTCGTCGCACATCCCCTCTCGACACCGCCAACTCAAGGCGAGGTAGCGAAATCGTCGCCTACCCGGGATTGCAAACTCGTCGCACATCCCGTGTCGGTACCGCCAACTCGTGGCATGGTAGCGAAATCGTCGCCTACCCGGGATAGCAAAATCGTCGCACATCCCGCTCAACACCGCCATTACATGGCATGGTAGCGAAATCGTCGCCTACCCGGGATAGCAAAATCGTCGCACATCCCGTTGTTCACGTTTTTCACTTGCCAACCTAAGTCTCATGACCTTAGGTTCAAGTCATTAAGTCTCGCCTATGTTCAATAACACTAGGTTTACTTTCTCATTATCAACCTAGGTTCCATGACTCTAGGTTCCAATCTCATGTCAAACCTATGTTCAATGACACTAGGTTTCAATCTCACATGTTCCAACCTATGTTCAATAACACTATGTTTAATCCTCATGTCCAACCTATGTTCAATAACACTAGGTTTAGCCTCATGTTCAACCTATGTTCAATAACACTAGGTTTAACCACACATGCAACCATGCAACAAGTATTAATATTTGAATTATACTTGAAATATACATCATGCAATAGGATCTCATTGTTCATCCTATCATGATTTTTACCTTTGCCAACATGCAAATTCTAGGGTTCACAACACATACCATTTTATCTTTAAATGGATATTTACCCTAGACATGGAAGTGACCTAATCACTTCGGTAAACACAAACCCACCTCAAGAGCTTCCAAATTCTTGTATTCTTTAAGCTCCTAAGTGTCCAAGCTTTGAGTTCTTGCTTCAACCCAAGCTTCTACAAGAAAACGGTTCGTTACTCGTTACGAACCCTAAATTCAACTCAATATGTGAAATCAAGTGTTCCAACATGATTTCCTATGCCTCAATTGCAATTCCCGAAGGTCCAAATATTTTTAGAACCTCTCATTACAAAAGCCCCAAATCTACCTAGGGTTTGCATGCATGCAAGCCAAACCCTATATTTCATGGCCAATCTTCCACCATTTGTGGTTTAGATTGCTTAGGGTTTCCAAAAACCTCATTTCAAAGGATTAAATCCTAGGTTCAAATCCTAAATCACAAGAGCTCACCTCAAAGCCCTAGCTCCCAAGCTTCTTCTTGCACCAAGAAGCTCCAAATCCATCTTAGAAACTTTTCCCAAGGTCAAATCTTTCACTTCTCCAAGCCTTGGAGAGATCTCTAGAGAGAGAAAGTGAGGGAGAGGGAGAGGAAATGAGAAGGAAAATGGAAGAGTAATGAGGAGAGGGACCCCAGCCCTCTATATATAGCCTATCCCCCACGAAATTACCAAAATACCCCTCACTTGGCATTCTGCCTCAGCCGGGTCCGGACCTTGCGGGTAGGGTCCGGACCCCGCACTGATAACCGACCAGCGCGCAGGCCGGGTCCGGACCTTGGCATTAGGGTCCGGAACCCGTACGCACCCCAACCTAGCACGCGGCTCGGGTCCGGACCTCAAGTCCCGGGTCCGGAACCCGTACGTTCCCCATCTCGGACATCGGCTCGGGTCCGGACCGTGGCACCCAGGTCCGGACCGCAGCCGGCCACGAACTTCATTGTCCGGACCCCAGTTTCCAGGGTCCGGACCCCGTGAGCAGTTTTGCTCCAGTAGGTCCTTTTCTTCGAAATCTTCGATTTCTGGGTTCCCACTCGCACCCAAAATGTTCCGAAACCTTCGGAACCCAATTCCACACCAGCCATTACCGGTTCTTTCCGAACTTCATCAAATTTTAGTAAAGTTCGGAACAACGCACCGAAATTTAAAGTGCTACACTAATTCCATCAGGCACGACCCCCTATGGCCGGCGTGTGCGCCACTTGGCCGCCGGAGCTCAGAGAAAGAGATCATCTCCAACCTAACCCGAGCTAGGGCACTTTTGGTCGTGGATCCCTGTTCTGGCCATCCAGGAGGCCAACTGTAACGATTCGGTCCACTAGCAATAATAACTTATTGGGCCCAAACCACCGGCCAAAAAATAGTTAAGCCCAGTTATTATCACTAGTGTCCATGGTCTCTTATATACCCAATTACAATCTCATTTCCATCCGATGTGGGACTATTGGAGTGTCACACCAACGATCCTTTGGAAGGTGAGCACGTCCTCCTGTGGTGTCGTGGACATCCGTGCTCACCTTCGTTGCAGTCGGAGAGGCTCTGGTTGGCGGGTTCTGCTGCGTCGCTCCCCGGGGCCTTTGAAATCACAATTCAAGTAGCATATGCACGCTTCTCGGCCTCCGCTCACTCTTTGGATAGCAAGCATGAGCCTCGGCATGTCAAGACTTATCGACCTGCGCCGCTGGTTGGTCCCTGAAACCCACGATTGTCGGTATTAAATGCAATTAATATGGAATTAGGGACTTTTATGCAATTAGGGCCTTGCGGGCTACCTCGGGCAGCGTGAGATCACTATTTGTGATCTTTAGGGTAGTACACTGAATTTCAGTGCATCGTACCGAACTTCTACAAATTGTGGAGTTCCGGTGGAAAAGTAGCATGAGAGGCTACGTGAGCGGCTTCGGCCAAGTTTGGGACTTGTGTGAAGTATTTTCGGCGCGAATGAGGCGCGAAAACGGACTTCGAAAAGTTAAAACTGCTGAACTTGCGAAGTCTGCAGTGGATTCCGGTATGGATGTGTCCATACCGGTACTGAAGCGATTAGTACTGGTATGGAGTCTGGTATACCGGAATGTGAGGGTTGAATCCGAGAAACCAGCTCTCGGGTTTTGCGGAATTCCTCGGGGTATACCGAAACTAACACCCGTATACCGGTATGCCAATGCGAATACCGGTATACAGTGTTGCGAAATGCCAGTTTTGGCTGGTTGGAAGTGTTGATTGTTGAGAGGGGCAAAAGAGTCTTTCCACACTCGAGGGAGTGTTAGAAAGACAGGGATACCTTCCCTTCTCAGTCACCTTCCTCCTCTACTTCTCCTCTCCATCTCTCTCACTTTCTCTCTCTAGAGATCTCTCCAAAACTTGGAGAAAAGGGTGGATTGAGTTTGGAAAAGGCTTCCAAAGGGGAGAAGTGGCTTCTTGGTGCAAGTAGAAGCTTGGGGAACTCATGGCTAAGGTGAGTTCCTCATGATTTGGGTTCAAACCTAGGATTTAACCCTTTGTTATGAGGTTTTAGGAAACCCTAGGCAATCTAAACCACAAAACGGGGAGATTGGCCAAGAGATTTTGAGGTTCTACATGCATGCATGTGAAACCTAGGTGAAATGAGGGCTTTTGCCATGGGAGGTTCTAAAAATATTTGGACCTTCGGGAATTGCCATTGAGGCATAGGAAATCATGTTAGAACACTTGATTTCATATATCGAGTTGAATTAAGGGTTCGTAATGAGTAACGAACTATTTTCTTGTAGAAGCTTGGGTTGAAGCAAGAACTCACGGCTTGGAGACTTAGGAGCTCAAAGAATTCAAGGAATTGGAAGCTCTTGAGGTGGGTTTGTGTTTACCGAAGTGATTAGGTCACTTCCATGTCTAGGGTAAATAACTATTTAAAGATAAAATGGTGTGTAATGTGAACCCTAGAACTTGCATGTTGGCAAAATGAGAATCATGATAAATAGAGTCATGAGCTCCTCTTGCATGTTAAAGAATTCAAGTATATTTCTATTATCTATACTTGTTATGTGATTGCATGTATGATTGGAACCTAATGTCATTGAACATAGGTTGGAACATGAGAATGGAACCTAGTGTCATGGAACCTAGGTTGAAAATGTAAAGTGAACCTAGTGTCATTGAACATGGGTGAGACTTAGTGACTTGAACCTAGGGTCATGGGACTTGGGTTGGCAAGTGTAAAATATGAACAATGGGATGTGCGACGATTTTGCTATCCCGGTATGCGACGATTTCGCTACCCGTGCCATGAGTTGGCAGTGACGGATTGGGATGTGCGATGATTTCGCTATCCCGGGTATGCGACGATTTCGCTACCCGTGCCATGAGTTGGCGGTGACGGATTGGGATGTGCGACGATTTCGCTATCCGTGCCATGAGTTGGCGGTGACGGATTGGGATGTGCGACGATTTCGCTATCCCGGGTATGCGACGATTTTGCTACCCGTGCCACGTGATGGCTGTGTTGAAATGGGGTATGCGACGATTTCGCTATCCCGGGTATGCGACGATTTCGCTACTCGAAGACGGAGGTGACGATTTCACTCCTTGGACGTTGGAACTATTATGGTGATGCGGCGATTCCGAAACCATAAGTTAATGACAAGTAGTTGAACTTGGTCAATGTGAAATATAGGATGAACCTAGGAGAAAATGAAAATGGACATTTTATTTGGTTGCATCCTTTATGTTTATTTACAAGCATGTAAATATTTGTTGCATAGTTATTTGTGATCTAACTTATGCATATGGTGTTTCTTTGGACCTGGTGGGTCGACTTCTCTCTTGGGTGGCCTTACCCACTGGAAACTATGTTTATAGTTCTCACCCCACGTTTTTCAGGTCCTTCCGCGAGTGAGGCGGCGGAGCGAGACAAGGGTTTGGCTCTCTAGATAGCGGCCCTTTCATTTTAGTGATACATAGAGTTGTACCCCAAGTCTTGGACATTGATAGTATAGGGGTTTTCATTAAATGTATGAAACTTGTATATTCCATAATTTTGGAACATGATGTATGGAATGGAAATGAAAGAAAAGAAAATTTTGGGCATGTATAAATGTGCAAATGTGATGTAATAGAAGTAGAACTTCTTTATGTTGATGCTTTCTTTGTGCAACTCTTGTACTCCGTTCCTAGTTGGAACCTTGTGGATATGCTTGTGTTGTTACGCCTTGGGCGGGTAGAAGAGACTCTACCCGTTCGGCGGGTCTGGGGCATGCGCCCGTGCGGTTATCCTTTCCACCTAGTTGGTGTTAAAGGCCCGACGGAGCGTGAAATTTAGAGTGGTTATCAAGGTCCGGTGGCCCTCACGAAGTTCGTTTCGAATTTCGATGCATTTTTCGGCAAAATCGCTAATAGAACGCTATTTCGGTTTAGGTTTTGTGTTTCTAGCAACGAAAATTTTCATGTTGGTCGCTGAGCCCTATTGGGCGGTTGCTCTCGCTTTCTTGGACGTCCGGAGATAGCGGGTGAGCGGCCAAAGGTTCCGGAGCCGAAAGCGGCACTTCCCGGCACTTGCGGGAACCCGGTGCGTCATAGTCGTTAGTAATTACATTTAATAGCATTGAATCATGTGTTTGCTGCCCGGGCACTCAAATCGGTGTGTTTCAAGTCAGCAGGTGCTTTACGGTGTCAATCGGTACCTTTGAGGATACTTCGAGAGTTTCGAAAGTGTTTCGGTGGATTTTCGAAAAATTTCAGTGGTTTCGGGAATCGGTAAAAGGACCTGATTTTTCGATGATTAGTGGGATGTGTGATTAGCGACCTTAAGTTACCTAGGGTTAGTCATTGATTCTGTGGATCTTTCGTTGGTCCGATCGATGATCTGGTGCACCTTGGGAATTAGGTGTATCTTCTGATGGGTACTCATTCCAAAGTCGGTATTGTGGTGCTAGCTCGTTGATATTCTTTCCCCTTCTCTTTTTACTTGTTTATACACACAAATTGCATGTTGAACACTCCACCATTTGACTTCACTTGCTATTTCTCTATTTTTTTTTCATCTATGTGCTCATGATTTAGTAATAGAGTGGTACTTTATGATGACTTTGCATGACATGTCACGTATTGGATCTGACTGGTCGGTTTGTTGTGAGATCTAGGAGATTGGGTGACCTAGATGGTCGGTATATTCCATGTGGATTCAGTGTCGGCTAATTGACGATGGATGGTTATTGATCATATTGCATCGATCGCCACAGCTCGTGTGCATTTCACGTACACCAATGGTTTGGTCACCGCATCGGTGTTCTTTTCTAGAATAGTGATCGTACTTCCGACCCGTGAGCCCTAAGCAGTCTATTGTTAGGGTCACATGCAAGGTAGAGCAAACGTGGCATTGCTTGAGGTCGTTAGACCATCATGGCGGATAGATTGGGTATTCTTGGACTATTCGTGCAGTTGGCGCATGTTCTTACTATTTACAGTAGCGACAGTTGTATACTGATATCTATTTTTTTCTGTTCATATTTGCTACTGTATGCGTTATATCATGCTATTCTATTTTTTGTTGCCAGTGAGTACACTTGCTCTTGTCGGCTTGTGGTACCCACTGGAAAACCTTGAGTTGGTTTCTCACCTCCTTCTTTTCAAGTGATTCGGGCGGTGAGAGTCGGGATGGTGCGTGAGACGCGGTATAGCTAGCGAGCTTTAGAGGTCCGTGCATTTTGGCTATTGGTTCTGGTTATCCTACCATTTTCCCTTAGTTCATTCTTTAAAAGCTAAATTACAGAAAACTCCTTTATAAATACTCGCTTTTTCACTTTTTCTCCTTAACTTTCAAAAATCTACATTTTACCCGCTCAACATTTCAAGTTGTTGCATTTAGCCCCCCTCCGTCAGGGTTCCATCACTATTTTGTCCATTTCTTACAATTATACTGAAAATGCCTTCAAAATGACAGAAATATATTAAAATTTATTTTTTCTTATAGAAAAAGTAAGAATAATTTGGTCACTTTGCCCACTCCATTAACGTTGTATCCCCTTGAAAACATTTTCGAAATTTTAAGGGGGCAAAGTGTAGGTTTTTGAAAGTTAGGAAAGGAAAGTTAGGAAAAGAAAGTAAAAAAATAGGTATTTATAGGGGATTTTCTGTAATTTAGCCTTCTTTAAATAAATTAGATATAATGTGGTTCAGTTATGTGAATGCTTGTTATTATTGATTGGTAGTTTCGGATTAATAAAAGGCTAAATTACAGAAAACCTTCATGTAAATACCCGCTTTTTCACTTTTCCTCCCTGACTTTCAAAAACCTACATTTTGCCCCCTTAAAATTTTAGAAATATTTCTAGGGGGGTATGGCGTCAATGAAGAGGGCAAAATAACCAAATTGCCCTCAATTTTTTATAAGAAAAAATAAATTTTTATTACATTTTTGTCATTTTGAAGGGTATTTTCAGTATAAAATAAAAGAAATGAACGGAATAGTAATGGAACCCTGACGGAAGGGGGCTAAATTCAACAATTTAAAATGTTCAGGCGGTAAATTGTAGTTTCTCGAAAATTAGGGAGGAAAAGTGAAAAACGGATATTTATATGGGGGTTTTCTGTAATTTAGCCTTAATAAAACTATGGTTATTGGATTTGTAATTATGGTACACTTATGGATTTATGGCAAAAAATTTTCTACCTTCGTGGTAGTTGGTTTTTAAGAAAATAAGTTTTCGTATGGGAAATAATTTTCAAATGATTTTTCGAATTTATCAATATATTAGGCTTTTAAAATAAAGTTTCCGGGTGGAAAACACTTTCAAACAAATAGATTGATTGGTGTACTGTGCATTTGCATCATTCTGCG
The DNA here is from genome assembly GCA_016920855.1 of Puya raimondii. Taxonomy (NCBI): domain Eukaryota; kingdom Viridiplantae; phylum Streptophyta; class Magnoliopsida; order Poales; family Bromeliaceae; genus Puya; species Puya raimondii. Next base: position 39,234,479 of record JABWPP010000049.1, on the reverse strand, counting down.
CCTAAGAAGTGTTTAGAGCATACATCATTCTTAAGGACGGTTAGCTGTATGAGTATCTGCACTAGATTGCTGGTTTGTGAGTGGATGGATTAGTTGCAATGATGTAACAAGTGGTACGCCGTACAAATATGGGAGACTCTGTCCTTGTGCACAGAGGAATTGTGGCGGGTCTGTTCCATCCCATGAGCAAGATTGTTTTTTTTTAAGGACACTTTCCACTTGTTTTTAATTTGGCCTTTATTACGAAAAGACTTTACAAAATGGGCCCCGGAGTGTGACATCCGAACCGAAAACGCGTTCGATCGACGATTTTATTGAATAACGCACCAAAATCCTAATTTCACTTCGCGAGGGTCATCTGTCACGCCCCGGGACTGCCGATTTGGTCGGTTCAGGCACGCGCACAGACCCGCCGAACGGACAGAGTTTCCTCTGTACGTCCAAGGCGTCGCAATCAATACAATTCAAGAAGTTCCAAACAGGAACGGAATTCATATACAGATTGCATAAGGAAAGCATCATACAAAAACAACTAATTAACTATTACAACCATTCGTCACATGGATTTTACATTTACATTTTCCAAATACAATCATGTTACATGATACTTTTCATTCTTTTTCATTTCAGTTCTAGACCCCTTAGGCTACGCTGACCCAGGGTACACCTATCTTTGGTCACCGTATTTACTGAGCTACGCCCTTTCCTCGTGCCATCGCGCCGCTCACGTGTGGACCTGAAAAATAATGGGATGAGAACTATATAAAATAGTTTACAGTGGGTAAGGCCACCCAAGAGAGAAGCTCGACCCACCAGGTCCAAAGGAAGCATAGCATGGGTTAGTACATATACATAACTTGTAAGCATATAACTCTACTATATGCAAAAACAGTAAACATGTTTATGCTTCATGCAAATGCGATAATAAAATCTATGCAAGTAGATATTCCCCTTCCACTTTCTATTTCACTATCCACTTCTTATCCAATTCTCTCCTAAGGTTTACTCACCTTAGCCAAGGTCAAACCCGACTCACTCTTGAGTCAATCATCAGTGGACTACCGTCTATGTCCAGGCCTGAGGAGATGAACATGCCACATACACCTCAGCCTTCAATCCACTTGGCAGGTGAGGGATATACCACATACACCTCCGATACTCAAACCACTGCCGGGCGAGGAGAACCACACATACCCGCAGTTATGAGTCACTTGCCGGGCGAGGAGGACCACACATACCCGCAAGTATAATCTGCTGCCGGGCGAGGAGAACCACACATACCCGCAGCCACAATCACTTGCCAGGCGAGGAGAACCACACATACCTGCAAGTATCAGTCTAGGGATTTCAGAATCTATTCCAAAGTCTCAAGGGTTCATCTTTTACCCTATATTATCAACCTCTCTAGGTTTACATTCTCATGTCCAAGTGGTCATCCTACCACTTATTTTATCACCTAGGTTCCACAACGCTAGGTCCTATATTTTTCTCACATAGATTCACCCGACTCTAGGTTAATAACATTCCAATACAAGTGGTCTCTCTCTACCACTATGTTTCCAACCTATGTTCAATGACATTAGGTTTATCGATATCTTATTCCAAGTGGCCTAGCCACCATAATGTCAAACCTAGGTTCGACGACTCTAGGTTCAATGTCCAATCATGTCTTTTCATTATCCTAGTTGTCCACACTTAGGATTCATGACATCTAATCATTGTTTCCAATTTGTCGAATTCTCTAATTATCCTAGAGTTCATCGACCTATGTTCACATCCACACCTAGGCATACACACACATATATATACATACTCATATGTCAACAATTGCCTAGTGTTATACGTCCAATGGTAGTTAATTTAACCTAAGTAGCATACAAACTATGCCTACTCATTATACCAATTAACCTACCAATACATGCATCAAGTAAATAAACTTATACTTTACTCTTTCGATATGGAAGTGACCTAATCACTTCGGTAAGCACAAACCCACCTTACACTCTTCCGATTGCTTGTAGACACTTGCAATTGGGCTCTAATCCTTGGCTTCAAGCTTGGTCTTCAAGCTTCTTTCCCTAACACATATATGAAGGGTTCGTTAATCTGAGTTGAACTCAAAACGATCTCATTTCTTGCAGTTCGACGAAATCGAGTTGTCCAACGTGTTTTACTAACCCTCAACTAGGGTTCTACGGGGTCACACAAATTTTAAACCCTCCAAATCCAAAAACCCCATTTCAACCTAGGGTTTTCGATTTTCTCGAGAATACTCTGAAATTTACGGAGAATCCTCAATTAATCTAGTGTAGAAACTTCTAGGGAACTCAAAATTCCCAAATCTAAAGGTTTTAACCCAATCTCTTAGGGACAAAACCACTTATCTTATCCTAGGGTTTTCAAGTTTTACAAGAAAATCCTATTTATCTCGATAATCCCTTAATCAAAATAGTTTAGAGTAATCTAGAGATGCTAAATACATCAATTTTAAAGGATTAAACCCAAACCCTAAACGCTAATCATGAAAATCTCATCATAGATACCTTGCTCTCCAAGCTTCTCCACCATTAGAGACCTCCACCAAGCTTCTTCTCCACTTGAAACTTCCAAATCTCCAACCATTTTTCTCTTTGATGGAGAAATCACAAAAGAGAATGAAAGATTACAAGAGAGGGAGGGAGAGATGAGTGCTAGAGAGAAAGAGAGAGGCTTCACCTCTCTTCTCTCATGCTGCGCACGAACCAGGGAAGAGCCTGGTTCGGTTTACAAATAGGCCCCCCAACACTAATGAAATTGTAGTTTTAGCTCAATTCAGAATCTGATACTTTTTGTCGGAGTTCTTCTGAATGTCCTTTTGCGCTCAAATTTGACAGTCATACTCGGTTTAAGTTAATCAGAAGAACTGATCATCACTATTCAGTTTCAGACCATTTTTTGGTCACCGAAAGCTCTACCGACTAAAATCTCTAGCAGATTGCTATTATATTTTATTTTCACTTTTCGGGTGTCGGAATTACATGAAACTTTTAATCTAGCCTCAGAAAAATAATTCTGACATATTCTCAAAGTTTCAAAATTTTCTGACACTGTGAATTTTCTGCTAAAAAATCAGCCCCGTTTCTTACAGAAAATTCCAAATTTTCTATTTTCATTTCAAATTCAGCACAATTCATTTCCGACTTATATTTTACTTCTCTAAGTTCAATAAAAATAGTATCTCACACTATTTTTATTTTTACTTACTTTTATATTAAAAATCTGGTACACTACATCATCGGACTTAGGAGATCAGTCCAAAGTTGAGCACTGCGGATTTACGCTGCCTGAGGTAGCCCACACGGCCAAAATTGCATATCAGCCCCTGATTCAGTCTCTATAAGCATTTATATATAAGAAAAGTTAGATTTTCGACTTGTTACCAAATTCCGCGAGATTCGAAATCCGACCAGTGGTGTAGGCTAATATGTCTCGACGTACCGAACACTAGTTTATCTTATTTTCAAAAATAATCTAATTTTTATTCAAATAAAAATTTATTTTAGTTTCTACTTATACCTAAACTTGTACTTATTACTAGAATAAGGGGTTCTTATTTATTCCAGAACCAAACAAAGCAAGTCGAAGGGTCGGGGGAGACTCCAAGGCGCGAACCCTTTTCTCTCTCCCTCTCTCCTCCGCCCAAAACCTCTCTCCGAGATTCGGAACCGTGCGCAGGGCGAGAGAGATTTCGCTCTCTTCCTTTCCTCTATCTCTTCGATTTTATTGGGGATGGGGTTCGTATCCTTCGCAGGGAGAGTCCTCTTCGCCTTCGTGTTCCTTCTCTCCGCCTACCAGGAGTAAGCCCCTATTCTTCTTCTTCTTCTTCTTCTTCTTCTTCTTCTTGGTGATCTCTTTGTCGCTTGAATTGTTTCTGTTTCTGGATCTGTTGTTTAAATGAGAGGATTTTGGTTTCGAGAGCTAGGGTTTTGGAAATCTGGGAGTTTTGTTGCATTGTAGGGTGAGATTTAGGGTTTCTTTTGTGATAAAGTTGGGGTTTTTGGCTTCTTTGATGCCTCTCTTTTGTTTGTGCTGTGAAAGGTTGGATTTTTTTGTGTGTTTCTGACATTACCTTCTATACGACGTTTTCATGGGTTTGTTCTATTGTTGGGTCTCGGATATGGTTGGATTGGATCGTAGTTTTGGTTGGATCTGGTGGCTCCATTCTTTCTTTCGATTTGTTATTAAGGGGCCGTGTTTGGTTAGATGTAATTATAAATACAGTGTAGTTGGACATACATGTAGTTGAAAATGCAGCAGTTGCAACTACATGTACCCTATTTGGTTGAATGTAGTAGAAAGCGTTGCAACGATAAATAATTTGTTTGGTTGCATGCTGTTGAGAAATAATTTTTAAATTTTATCATTTTTTATATATGATGGTAAGATTATCTCTAATATAAAAAAGAAAAATATTTTTGTTTAAAAAATAATTTAGGAGGTAAGCTTATATTTTGCTTAAAGTTACTCTCTCCAACTGCTGCAAATGGAACTGCGGCCAATTTAGGCGTAGTTCCAACTGCTGCAGTTGGGCCTCCTCCTGCAGTTCCTACTGCAGCAGTTGGAGTTAAATGCATCAAACCAAACACCGGATTTGCAATTACATGCAGTTACAACTGCAATGCAGTTACAATTACATGCAACCAAACGGCCCCTAAAATGCAAGCATGTTACTCGGGAGAGCTAGAGAATTGGAATTCTGACAAGTTTTCTTGTGTCGTGGTCTAAGATTTTTGGGTTTCTATTGTAAGGAAGTTAGGGTATATGGCTTCTCCAATATTTTTCTCTTATTTGCGCTTTGAATTGTTGGATCTTTTTGTGTGTCTGACTTTAATTAATCTGCGGAACTATTGACGATTTTGTTCTTTTGTTTGGGGTGCAGTTATGTCAGATTTGGTCGTATTTTTGCTCAGATCTGGTAGGTCCATGCTTTTCAGAATCTCTCCTTGTTTGCTATAGTTGATTTCTTTCTCTTGTGTTGAATTTTAACTATTTGTATACTACATTTGAGATCCTGAAAATACCTTTTGGCTTTGATATTTTGGTGGACTTTTCTTTTCTTTCAATCAATGGACCAAATTTTTCCGTAGATTTATTGGTTCAGGACATTAGCTTTTCCATTGTTTTTTTAGATTTGACAATATTAAAATAGTGGAAAATGATATAGAGTTCATTCTGAGAATATGGCAAAAGTATTGAACTTCTCCATTGATGGCTATTGAGAAGAATGAAGTGTTTGCTATCAATGAAAGGGAAAAGGAAATGATACTATGGAAGTCAAGGAAGAGTGGTGGTGAATCATACGCGCATAAAGTGTTATTTTTCGGCCATCAGTCTTATCTTTTTTCCTTTAATAATTAACTTTGTTCATCTTTAGATAAGCATTAGTATGTACTTTGTTGCAGAATTGGCCTCCTTTATTTAATATTTTACTATGGTTTTGTTGCAATAATTTTCTATCAGCATAACCTTCAGGGACTTCGTGTTTTCTTCTCTTTTTTTTTGTCGTCCATGAGTGTATCAAAAATTGTTTTGAATTCCTTGCCTATTTTGACTACTAATTAAGTGGAAAATGGCATTTACTATAAACATACTTGTAAGGGAAGTGTAGTTTTTATATTGAAGATGATTGTGTTTATATTTACAAATTGTAGAGTTTGGTTGGTTTAGAGGTTTTGTTGGTAGGTGCTCGAGTCTTTTTGCAAGATTTACAGTCACAACTAAGCTAAATGAATGTCATGCAAAATATAGTGGTCATCCTAAATTGAAGAATAGTTTTGGAGGAAAAAGGCCTTCTCTAGATAACGAGTCAATCGCACAAAGGTGTGTCAAGCTCGTTGGATGAGATTCAGGGCAGTTCAAAATTTTAAGCAAAGAAATTGCCAACGAAAAATAAAAGTTGATTAGTTTGCTGTTATGTGGCAAAGTATAGGTGGACTATGGCCTATCTCACGTAGTGTGGGCCTTATAGAGAAGCTATTCTAGTTTTGGAGAAGCACTCTGCTATACTTTCTCTTTGCAAAATAGGTCAGCAGATTAGTATTCGATGAGTGCAAGGGATGGAATATAGGCGGGGAGCGGCGGGGCCATCGTCTTCATCGGAGAATTCATCACCATTTTGTTTGTTTAATAGGAAGAGATGAAGAAGTAGAAAAGAGAAAGAAGATAGTTTTAGAGAAGAATTTTTTTCAGTTTTTAGGAATAAAAAGAAGAGAGGGTACCATATCTCGAAAAACAGATTTTAAGTTTTTCATGAGTGGTGCTCAAAAATTGTCTTTTTATCTTATAGTTTTACTATAATATGGTTTATGAGTCTGCTTTGGGTCTATCAAACTGCCGTATAGGGAGAAAAAAAGAAGAAGCAATCCTACAGTAAAGTTAGACTAAAGTCACTATACCCTATTTTATAGTCCATCCAAAAATGCTCTTACTCAAAAACCTCATATTAAGTCCGACAATAGGCTCAATCTCTTTCTATTATTATCCAATTAGTTTGAAATATTTTGATTAGCTAAGTTCAAATAAGGTTCAATGCCCTCTCCCTTTGTTCTCCTCTCTCTCAACCCTCCAAACACTGAACCTCATTTTCTTTGCTCATCTCTCCTCAAATCCAACAACACCTCCTTTGGATATAGTAACTTAGGTCCATTAGTGTCTCTTTCATTTTCTACAACCTACCAACCTTCATTTGCTCCTGTCTTTTTTGTTTTCTTGTTCCTTTTCCCATACCAAACTACAAAAATTTTGGTTCCACATTCGTTCAATTTTTGAGAATATTCACTCCGGTTTGGTTGTGATTTTAGCAAAACTAAAAAATTTGGTTCCGTTTGCCAAATCTATGAAAACCCGCCGAACTAATCAATTGCTCACCCTTAGTTTAGGGGGGTTCAAATGAACCGAAAAAAATGGATAACTGAACAAAAAGCGAACGAAAAGCCGGTTTATTCAAGATTCGCTTCCAACTCTCAAAATTTTCAAAATTTTAAAAACTGATTTTTTTTTTGGTTCTGATTTTTAGTTTTTTGAAAATCGGTTAATTGTCTACACTCCTTTAGTTGGTACAAATATATAAATTCCAATTCAATTCATCTCTAACTTTAATTCTCCGATTTTTTTACTAATCTTGTTCGTCAAAATCATCCCCCTTTCTCTCACACCTCCCTCGAGTCGCTGTCCCCTCAACTCAAGTTTACTTTTCCTCTTTTCGAGTAATTTGATCGTTTAACTCATGTTGTGTTTGAGATGAGATTTAACGGCGTTAATATGGAGAGCTGAATTTTATTTAGAGCAATGGTAGTGATACACCCAAAAAGAGATTTAAATCTTACATCCCTTATCTAAGGCCCCCCATATTGGACTCTTGTCTTGTCAATTATTTTTAAAATTAGTGTGAGGATTGAGATTTTTCCCCTCTATGATTGGTTGTTATCTTTTTCAAATGTTATCGTGTGTATTTCAATTTTAAACTTGCCCGTCAGATTTCAGTGAAAAAGGATTTAAAATAAAGTTTTTACGTGATCTTTAAATATGACTTAAAATGAATAGTAACCGGCGTTTCCGGAACGGGCCGAGAGAAGAGAAGGGCTTCGGACGCGAATCGAACTCCGATTCTGGCGCTCCAATAGCTCGTTTTCTATGTCTCGACTATTCTGGAAACAATGGTGCTAACAGTTTTTGTGTTTGACAGACGGTTTTCGAGGAAAATGGATTTTATCGCTGGAAGGGTTTTTGTGCATTGATGTTTTTGCTTCTTACAAGTATTCTTTGCTTCGTTTTGCGTAAATCTTGTCGTGTTGGAGTCTTTCTGCGTGAGGATTGTCCGTGATGAAGTTTTGTGGTTGCTGCTTCGCTTATCGGATGATTTCGAGGGCGACTTAGGGTTTTGTGTCTTTTCCTTTATGTGTTTGTGTGTTGGAGAGCGTAGGGGATGGGTTTTGTCGCGAATCGGCGACCGTTTCTGGTGATCCAAAATTGTGAGTTCGATGATCCAGCAGTGCTGATCGCGATGGCGTGATCCGTTCGTGGATCCGACGGTCGGATCGCGAGATATCGCAAAATCATTGCCGTGGGGTCGAAAGTCTAATTTTGGTCTTTTCGCGAAAGGGTCCGTATTTTATGTACCGTTTCGCGTGAAATCGGACGTGGAGGTACTTTGGCGCGTTTTGCACGCACAGCGAGGGACTGGGTTAGAATTTTTATGTTTTCGCGGGTTTTCGTGCGTTTGTGCACTTGGTATATAAGTGCATGTGTGTGTGTGTGGGCTATCCTTAACCTAACCCTAACCCTAGCTCCCTGCTGTAGCCGCCTCCCCCTCCAGCTCCTTCCCCGTGCGCCGCCGCCGTTGCCGGCCACCCTGGCCGCCGGAGACACCCCCATCTCCTTCTTTCTTTTCTTCTTCTTCTTCTTTGTCATGCTCTTGCCGAGCTCTGCAAGGAGGACCCCGCCGCTTAGGGACCCCCTCGGGCTTGCCCTCCGACCGCCGGCGACCCCGGCCCCGCCGTCATCGACGTGCATCGCCGAGCCACCGTGCGTGGCTGCTACTGCGTTTGGTGCGGGCTGCGGGTTCTTGACCCGAGCCACCGCCACACTTCGCCGCCTCGGGTGTGGAGCCCCGGCATTTGGGGGTCGACCGTCGTCGACCTGCACCTCCCCGGTCGTTCCCCGTGCCGTCGGTGGCCGCCGCGGCTAAACGGGGCCAACTCGTGTCTGGGGCGGCAGCAGCGCTGGTCCGCCGCCGCGGTCGCCAGCCGTTCGACGTCCGGCAACCTTTCGCTGCCGGCGCTCGCCGTCCCCGCCGCCGCCGTGGCCGTTGGTTGCTACTCGGCCGTGCTCTAGCCTCGGCCGAGAGCGCGGCTTGTTCCAGCGCCGTCGCCGCCGCTTCCCGTCGCCAGCCGAGGTGAACGCCGTGTTCCTCACCACCCCCGTACCCAAACTGGGCCCGCGCGCGCGCTATCGTGCCGCTGGCCGCCGGCCGGAGCTTGCTTGCTCCGGCCAGGCCCAGATATAGGGCTGGTTCTTAGTGGTGCGCTGTTCCGGGCCCTCTGCTACCTCCCGATCTTCGGGAAGGGGAGCACGATGACCGCGGCGACGCGTTGATCATCGTGCTCACCTCGGTTGACAGCATTGGTGCCTCGCTTCGCTGGTTTTTATGAATCGAGCCCTTTATTGTATGTTTGTGTGGTTTTCTTGGGCTGTTTGAGTCCTGCGACTATCTTTGTCGCCTCGGGCTGTGAGCATGGCTTTCGCTGCATCATTCCCTGTCTGCTAGTGTTCGCGGAGGGTTGTGCGGATGAGCGGAGTGCTCAAACGCCCCATTTATTGCTTTTATTTGTATTTATGTTGCTTGTTTGGGCTTGTTGGTACTTGTGGCAGCGTGGTGATGCTGTGGGCAGCAAGGGCATGACCCTCGAGGCCCAGTGGACTGGTTGTCCAGACTCATAGCACCCTCGCGGAAATCCGGTTTGATTTCCGGTGCGTTTTCCGACGAAATAGTCGGTGGAACGCACGTTTTGGTCGTGCGGCTCACTGGCTGGTTTCGTGAGCAACCTGGCTTCGTCGTAAATCCTTGTTGGCTGTTCTCCTTCACTGTCCCGAAGTTCCGAGGACAGCGGATGAGCGACGGAGGCTTCCGGTGCCAAATCGGCACTTTTCGGGAACCCGGAAAGCCGTTTTCGGGCGCTTTGGTATTTGTGACACCCCGGATGTGTGTTCGCTGTCCGACCGCCTTCAATAGTGTCTTTGAGGACAGCGGGTGGCTTGGTTTGTTTGTTGGTACCCCTCTGGGGCTTGGTTTGAGTTCGGGATCGTCCCGGCGGGTTTTCCGGACGTCCCGACGGGTTCGGGTTTGTGAGCTTCTGTGTTTGTGTCGACTCGGTGGGTCTTGACCCTGTTAGTGCTTCGTAGGTTCTGTCGACATCCCTGAGAGCCGTCGGTGTTAGGCTCTTCTGTTGTACAGGTGGGTACTTCGATCCGGAGTCGGTTCAGTGGACTAGCGGTGATACATTTCTATCCCTTTCTCTTGCATTCTTTATTTCTAGTTCATTTGACTCTTGTTGTCTCTACTTATGTGAGCTTGCCATTAGTAGAGTAGTTTGGTTGCATGATTTATTGTGATGACCTGGTTGGTCGGTAGTGATCGCCTGTTGTTTCGGCGATCCTTGTTCACTCTTTTATCAGTTGCTATTCTCGGTTGGTTGTCGTCCTGTGGATTGAGCATATCGCATCGATCGTCACAGCTCTTCTAGCACTTCATGTACACCAACGGTTTGGCCACCGTGTAGGTGTTCTTTTCCGGAAAAGTGGTCGCGTGCATCAGACCCGTGAACCTCACGGCACGTGCATCTGCGGAGGTTATGTGTCGATGATTGAGCATGTGGTGGCAGTGCTAGTGCCAGTGGTCTGCGGTGCGTTCCATGTGGCCTGGTGGTGATTGGGTAATATTTGTGGTTACTTACGTTTGATGCATGCGTTTCATATTGGCAGTAGCTTAGTCTTTTCATTTTTGATTATATTGTGCTAACCTGTGCTATTATTCCTGTTTAACCATCTTTTGTTGACCCTCGTGCCGGTGTGTACACCTCGCCTTCGTCGGCTTGCGGTACCCACTGGGAGGGGAGACATGTTTATCATGTTCTCACCTCCCGTCATCGTTGTTTTTTTTCAGGTGAGCCGGGTGGTGGGAGTCGGGACGTGGTGAGACGCGATAGTTAGCCGCATTAGAGGTCCCGACCAGTGCTTGCGTCCGTTTGGTTTACCCTGACCCTATCTCCTTTAGTAGACTTATATTCATGGTTCAGTTACACTGTGTGCTTACTTATTTGGTTGGATATCGTGTTGGATACTTGATCCACTGTTTTGTGGATTGTTGGATATATCTTATGATATCGGTTTATCGTGGATTTCTACCCCTCGTGGTAGCAGTTTTCAAAATAGGGTTTCCGTGTGGAAAACAGTTTTTCAAATGCCTTTTCGATCGATCGGCTTTTGCTTTTCAAAAGAGAGTCCTCGTGTGGAGGACAGTTTTCAAAAGATATTTAAGTGGATGAAATTAGGGTTTCAAGATAAAGCTCCTGAGTGATGAGCACTTTTATAGAATGATTGTTGTACTGTGTATTGCATCATCCTTCGCCTAAGGACTTGCTTAGATCCATGCAGGTGTTAAGGATGGTTAGCTGTATGATATGTAATGATTGTTGTTTGTGTGGATGAATGAATGGTGCTTGTGATCCTGTATTGTTTCGTGGTACGCCGTGCAAATACAGGGGAGACTCTGTCCGTATGGATAGGGGGACCTGTTTTTGTGGCGGGTCTGTACGTCGCACGGGCTAGACTTTCAAAAAAAAATATGGTACGCTTTCCGCAACTAAATTAGCCCGGGGCGTGACAGATTAAGATGGTATCAGAGAGTAAAGGTTACAAACACTCATTCATTCATAAACTTGTAACTGAGTCATTGGTTAGGATGACCCATAGGAAGACCTAAGATGTATAGGTGCGCGAGAACGAGGGTTTGTTTGTTTTCGGCTTGTGTGTTGTCGGTGTTGCCGACCCCTTTTTCCTTATGAGGTTTCTTTGTTGTAGATGGCTTGTGGGAGTGGTAGACCTCCCCGTCCTGGTCGTGGTGGTGGGCGTGTGCCTACGGGACGGGCTGCCAGTGAGTAGACCCGGGCTATTGCGGCTGGTTTGAGCGAGGAGCCGGCAGGAGGCGAGCAGCCTGGTGTTGACCGTACCCTCCAGCTTGAGGCTGAGTTGGCCGAGGTGAGGGGTTAGCTGACGGTCCTCTCCGGCATGTTTCAGCAGTTCCTGCAGCAGCCGGCTACGGCGGCTGTCGCTCCAGCCCCTCCTCCTCCTTCGTCGAGTGCCCCGGCGACTGCAGACCCTCCCGTGGCACCCACGCCGGTTGTGGTCACGACCGCGACTACGTCGACTGTTCCGAGCAAGGACGCCGTGGCACCCACGTCGGTTTCGTCGCGAATCGGCGCCCATTTCTGGTGATCTAAAATCGTGAGTTCGATGATCCAGCAGTGCTGATCGGGATGGCGTGATCCGTTCGTTGATCCGACGGTTGGATCGCGAGATATCGCAAAATAATCGCCGTGGGGTCGAAAGTTCGATTTTGGTCTTTTCGCGAAAGGCTCCGTATTTTATGTACAGTTTCGCGTGAAATCGGACGTGGAGGTACTTTGGCGCGTTTTGCACGCACAGCGAGGGATTGGGTTAGAATTTTTATGTTTTCGCGGGTTTTCGTGCGTTTGTGCACTTGGTATATAAGTGCATGTGTGTGTGTGTGTGGGCTATCCTTAACCTAACCCTAACCCTAGCTCCCTGCTGTAGCCGCCTCCCCCTCCAGCACCTTCCCCGTGCGCCGCTGCCGTTGCCTGCCACCCTGGCCGTCGGAGACACCCCCCTCTCATTCTTTCTTTCTTTTCTTCTTCTTATTCTTTGTCCTGCTCTGGCCGAGCTCTGCGAGGAGGACCCCGCCGCTTAGGGACCCTCTCGGGCTTGCCCTCCGACCGCCGGCGACCCCGGCCCCGCCATCGTCGCCGCGCATCGCCGAGCCACCGTGCGTGACTGCTGCTGCGTTTGGTGCGGGCTGCGGGTTCTTGACCCGAGCCACCGCCACCCTTCGCCGCCTCGGGTGTGGAGCCCCGACATCTGGGGTTCGACCGTCGCCAACCTGCACCTCCCCGGTCGTTCCCCGTGCCGTTGGTGGCCGTCGCGGCTGAGCGGGGCCAACTCGGGTCTGGGGCGGCAGCAGCGCTGGTCCGCCGGCGCCTTCCCCCGTCACGGCCGCCCGCCGTTCGACGTCCGGCAGCCTTTCGCTGCCGGCGCTCGCCGTCCCCGCCGCCGCCGTGGCCGTTGGTTGCTACTCGGCCGTGCTCTAGCCTCGGCCGAGAGCGCGGCTTGTTCCAGCGCCGTCGCCGCCGCTTCCCGTCGCCAGCCGAGGTGAACGCCATGTTCCTCACCACCCCCGCACCCAAACTGGGCCCGCGCGCGTGCTATCGTGCCGCCGGTCGCCGGCCGGAGCTTGCTTGCTCCTGCCAGGCCCAGATATAGGGTTGGTTCTTGGTGGTGCGCTGTTCCGGGCCCTCTGCTACCTCCCGATCTTCGGGAAGGGGAGCACGATGACCGCGGCGACGCGTTGATCATCGTGCTCACCTCGGTTGACAGCATTGTTGCCTCGCTTCGCTGGTTTTTGTGAATCGAGCCCTTTATTGTATGGTTGTGTGGTTTTCTTGGGCTGTTTGAGTCCCGCGACTATCTTTGTCGCCTCGGGCTGTGAGCACGGCTTCCGCTGCATCATTCCCTGTCTGCTGGTGTTCGCGGAGGGTTGTGCGGATGAGCGGAGTGCTCAAACGGCTCATTTATTGCTTTTATTTGTATTTATGTTCGCGTAGAACAATCTCGGGACAATACCATAAATCTGGAGTATATTTTCGGAGGCCGAAACGACGCACTCTAATTAGCTAACTTCGTCTATCAGTTCGCCACGAGCGAAATGCATCGTTGTCCTAACACTCACCTCGGAGACCACAGTCTCCCATCAGTTTGAAATACAAATGGAACGAAATCAAACCCTTAGCTTCAAACACCCACTAGCGGTATTACGACATTCCTTGGTCCAAGACCAAACCATGCGCCTAGACCAACAGGTCTAAGGCTCACACAACTAGTTTGAGCTTGACAAGTAAGCCAGCTACAGGTACATGCGGTTCAACATAAAAATCCACGTGTGTCCGCCACTTGGCAAAATAGGGTTGCCAATCGCACCAAGTAATCAAAGCCATCAGTGATGCTCAACATCTGTCTCCACGAAACCCGGTCGCTGAAATCCGCATGGGACCATCGATTCAATGTTCCATACCACATCCGATGCCTGTCTCAACGAGACTTGGATGCATCAATCATCAAGCGACCAGAAGAGCAATCCGCCCCATTAAAATCTACATTCAACCATGTCATGTACCTTTACCTTGTATTCAAACACCTGCATCAATTTCTGAGCCAAAGGCCAGGCTCAGTCCATGTGCCCAGCATAGTTCACATCTTCTAGCAATGCAATATAGATTGCAACTAAGAGCACATTATCCCCTTAACTTTGCGAGACCTGGCTATTGGTTAGTATACAACCAGACCAACACCGTAGTACATACCATTGGTGAGGTTAATTCATCATTTTACATAACATTGCCTAGGGCTAACCCAGAATATACTGCGTGGTCGGAGATGACCACGATTCTAACCTTCGCACGAGATCATCCATAAAGGTTATCTACACGAAAAAACATATTAACCCAATCCAAATACTCCCAAAAGAGGGGTAGGGCATTTCGTCCTAACTTTTGACAATACGTTGTCTGCAGCCAACGCATTTATCAAAAGAAAAGCGAAGTACCGTAGATCTATCTCCAACGCCACGTTGGAGAAGTGACACCAGCACAAAATCACCCAATATCACCATGTTGCACAAGAGTGCACCACGACACTAATCAATATCGACTACGGAAGTCGATATTCGAGATTGGACTAGCCATCGAGCCAACTCCCTAGGAGTTCTATGGCTCCAACAATAGGAAAAGGAACTATCTGCAACATAGAGTCGCCAACTGCACAAGCTAAAAGCGATCAACAACTCGATCTTCAAGCTTTACACAATTCAACAACTTACCCTTAAGGTTTTCCAATTATCCTATAGAGCCTCATCCTATATGCCATAGCATACTTAGCCACATGCTATTCTAAACCACACTAATTTAGGTGATGAAACAGCCGCACACAACGTGTGCACCACAAAAACCTAACATTGAAGCTAACTCATAACCGATCCTGGCTTACACCAATAGGCGCAAAGGTCACATGAAGATCAAATAGTTGCACTGACAAATCCATTAGCGGTATATTTAAACATCACTCAAGCGAGAAAGATCTTCTACGCTCGCTTCGTATCACGAACATCCTGCAGTTTCATGAGTCAGGCGAATTCTCGCTTAATTTCTCACACGACACCTATTACCTTGCTTGAAGTTCTATAAGGAGCCCTATGACAACCTTGATATACTCCAACAAATCTGAAGATCAGGGTCAAGCCAACCACTTATCCGAAGAAAGAGGAAAACCTCATAAGCTATCACCAATTTACTTCAAATATCCATACTAGGGTTCGCTCCTCTCTCGGTGACTCACGCCACCATTAGAGAATAGAGTAGGGTAGACACCACGGTTCTACCCACCAAAGCTAAAGAAACTCTACTCATAACGCAACCGCACGAGCGGTCGATAAACAAACCTCGGGCCGCATACCAGCAGCCCACGCAATACTCGTGGTCAAAGCTACACAAATCATCATCTCCACAGAGATGCCTATAATTGTACATGAGCTCTAAATAGAGAGGAGTAGGCACTAAAGCCATACTCACAGAGTCTGAGGAAACAATATCCGCACTGCAGTCGCCCAAGCAATTGCATTTCAATCCTCGAGCTGTACTCACACAGCTCCAGAAACAGTTGCGGCGGTAGCCGCACAATGTATCGTCTCCATAGAGATAACCGCAGTGGACCTCGTGCTCTACATGGAAAGTGGGGCCAAGAAATCACGGCTCAGCCGTCAGCTAAGGCCCAGCAGATGCCACTGCCTGGAACCTCAATATCAACATCTTTCCCGAGTGGTTTTACCAGGTGCACATCACCCTACAGTCTGGTAATCCGCCACCACTCCCAGTAGAGACACAAGTCTGCACCGCAACTGCAAAACAAACACGGGGTAACGAAACAACAATAAACCTCGAGTTAATAAAACTCGACCAACTTACCGGGACTCAATCCCACAACCCCGTGCTCTCACGTGCTTATAAACCTTAGGTCTTCCTAGGGTCATCCTAACCAGTGGTTCAGTTAGATAGGTTGTGAATGTAGTTGTGATTGTTCATTCTCTGATACCATCTTAATCTGTCACGCCCCGGGCTAGTTTAAAAGCAAAAAACTGGTCAATTTTTTTTTTTTTTTAAGCCTAGCCCGCGCAGTGAACAGACCCGCCACAAATACAGGCACCTCTGTCTACACGGACAGAGTCTCCTCTATATTTGCACGGCGTACCAACGACATACAACAGGATCACAATCACACTTTCATTCACAATAATCCACAAGGTACAAACATAGAATACATTTGCATTCAGCTATCCCTACATGCCTCTAAGCACTCCTTAAGCGAAGGATGATGCAATAATGCACAGTACAACAAACATCCTATTAAAAAAAATTTCCACTCGAAAGCTTTGTTTTCGAATTCTAATAAGTATTGAACCAAAATCACGAAAAATCTTTTAAAACTGTTCCAACACGGAACTTCATTTTGAAATCCAGCTACCACGAAGGGTAGACACCCACGCGAAAAAATCCGAATCAAATACTAATAATAGAAATTAAAATCCAATATCATGCATAGGGAATTCATCATCTTATACAATTTATAAGCATTCAAATTGATCATCTAACTGAACCATTTATGTACCTATCTGACTACTAATGCAGATAAGGAAAACATAACCAGGGTGATGATCGCTAATGCAGTCTAGCTAGATCGTCCTCGCGTCGAACCACGAACTGAACACCTCGCCCGAGCTACCTGGGAAAATGGGGAGTGAGAAACCACAACGAGGTTTCTCAGTGGGTACAACCGAGCCACAGGGGCATGCCATAATCACTGAGAAGTCAAAGGAGATATAGTAACAAGTATAATCAGAGATCTACAGTAGCTATATCAGATATGAACAGAACAAGTAAATAAATTGCTACTGTATGGAAATGCTAAGCTGCATATGCCTCAATGGAAAGAAACCAAAATACCCAATCAGTATCCCACAATATTGGTCCGCAGACCTCATGCGTATCTCGTCACCGATCCACACTGAGCTCAATCATGCGCCCGCAGGCCGACTCATCCGGATGGTACACTCCTCAGTCGGTGGCCAAACCGACCTGGTGTCATGAATACTCCAAGTGCTGTGACTGATCATGCGATATGCACAATATAAAAATCCGGCAAGAAGCCGATACCTGGCCGAAGCCACATCAGGCGAAAGGAACGCCGCATCATGATCAAACAGATCGAATCAAAGCCGACAAGAGGCCGGTACCTGGCCGAAGCCACAACAGAGGCGTATGAACGCCAAATCCTGATCAATCAGATCGAAACACACGACAAGAGAGTCGATGTGCTGCCTGGACAAGAAGTCCACAGATCATCAATGCATAATCCTGCTCTACATGTTCATGACCACAAATATACTATGCAAGTAAGGTAAGTATAAACGAACGGATGCTGTAAAGAAGGAATCGACATGTAGAGATATATCAAAGGAGAGACAGGGAACAGTGATACCGACTACTCCGAAGGCTCACCCATGTCGTACTCGCGTCGGGAACCTGGACGCGACGCAGATCAATCGGACCTACGATAGGTCCACGAGTCAGAGACATGCCCCAAAGGACTCAACATATGCATCTCACACAAACCCCCAAAACCCGAGACTCGGTTTTCCCGAAACCGATCTCTGCACAATATCAGAAGTCCCGAAATCGCACTGGGACGTCCCCGGGACACACGAACAGTCCCAAAAGATACCGACTCGCCCCACGAGTCAACCGCTGCCCCAAAACACATCCGTTTGGGTGTCTTGGCAGCAAGCACAAGATCGAACATCGAAACAATCATCGTCGGACAATCGTTCCGATCCGGGTTCCCGAAAGTGTCGATTTCGACACCGGAACCCACTACCGCTCACCGGGCATCTCCAAATACTCGAGATGGCCGGGGAATCACTCCACAAGGCTCAGCGGCAGCCAGCAGGACACACGAGTCATGTCGGATAATTTCCGAGTCGAAAATCACGTTCCGTCGACGGATTTCGTCGGGGAAAACGCTCCGAAACTCATTTTCGGACGAACGAAGGGCAGCGGACCTTGGACAATTAGTCCAGAGGTCACTTGGCACCCACACGCACTGCCCACAGCAGCCCTGAAGTGCACAATTGCGTAAAAGTCCCTAATCATACATAAAATCACATCATTTTATGTGATTTACCAGGTTTAATGGCTCGATACCTCAAGCCAATGGGTTTCAAGGTCCTCTGAGTCACACGTTGCTAGGTTTCGACGTGCCAGAGACCGTGCTCATGGTCCGGAGTGCAGGGGGTCACTGTGGAAGGCGCGCAAGCGGCCCGAAGATTAATAACTATGCGCACTGATATTAAAGCGCGTACTTCACAGCATCCAGGGCATTATTGACCTCAAGGGAGGTGAGCATGATGATCAGCACTGACAGTAGGTCATCATGCTCACTTCTGGATGCATCGGGACAGCCACGGTTCGCCGGAATAAAGCGATGAACCCGCAGCTACAGGAAATACAGTTTATACTAGGGCTTACCGGGCAGGGGAGCTCGGGCACGGCCGGCGGAGGCACGGCGGCGGGCGCGCCGGAGGGAGGCAGGTGCGGTGGGCCGGGGGAGGTCGCCGCACACGATAGCCGGCGGCGGGAGGCGGCCGGAGGAGCAGGCGATGATGCCCTAGCCCGGGAGCACAAAAAGGTCGGGCCTTATTCCCAGCAAGCGGCGGCTCCGGCGGCGGTTCAGCCGGCAGCCGACGGGTGCGGCCGGTCAAGGGAGGCCGAGGCTTGGGTTGGCCGGCGGCGGAAGGCGGCGGCGGCGGCGCTGGGACAAATCGAGCCCGCACGGGTTAGGGCTCGGGTTCCACGGGTCCAGAGGCCACGGCGGCGGCCGGGAAGACACGGGGAGGCGGCGGCGGGTCGCCGGAGGTCAGAGGGAGACAGTCGAGGTGATCCCAGTCGACGGCGGCTCGTGGGGAAGAAGTTGGCTCCTCCTCGGCCAGATCCTTCCCGAAGTGGTGCAGGCGGCCAGCAGCGGCTGTGGCGGCGCGCGGGGACGGCGGCGACCGACGGGGAAGATCGTCGGAGGGTTGGGGGCGCCGGAGAGAGAGAACCCTCGGGTTAGGGTCACTCAGGTTGATCCCAACAGAGAAAGAGAGATGGAGATGGTGGTGATGTGAGAGAGGATGGTGGTGCTGGAGTTGCAGCCACTGCCGGCCGGAAATAGGGTCGCCGGCGGCCGCAGCCGCGCGCAGAGGGAGGAGCAGGAGGTGGGGGTGTCGGCTGGGTTGCTGTGGAGGTGAATGGAGGCTAGGTTAGGGTTTCACATGAGAAAACCCTAGGCGACCTATTTATGCATTGGCTCCACTTCGCACGAAAGTCCTCCGAAGCTCCAAATTTTATACTAAGTCCCTCACAGCGCGTGTAAAATGCGCGTAAGTACCTCCCAGCAAAGTTTCATGCAATTTGGTACATAAAATATTGGCACTTTTCTTGAAATACCAAAAATGACATTTTGACCCTTCCTCAGGAAACGCACTATATCTTGCGATCCGTCCGTCGGATTTCCGAACGGATTGTGCCAGCGCGATCAGCACTGCCGACACATCAAACTCACGATTTTGTTTCGTTGATTGCCGATTCGCAGATCAATAACCCTCTTTACGGTTCACATGTACATTTACAATTTAGTCCCTCAAAAATTAAATGGGCTTTTCTCCGAAACCGTGCGTCAAATCCAAAATCCGTCAGTGCCATCGAGTCCAGAATATTTGGACGGTTGAAAACGAGCTATTGGACCACTATGAACGGAGTCTGACACGCTCAAGAAGTCATCTCTAATAATTGGCTTCACTGGACCACCAGAGTTACTATTCACTTAAGTGAATATTGTAAATCGCGTAACTCTTTCATTCTAAATCATTTTCTCCTGAAACATGACGAGTGATTATGTAATTAAAATACACACGAAAACATCATCAACGGAGAGTTAAATTAGACAGTAAAAATCTCAGTCCTTACACTTTCTATCCCTTTCTCTTGCATTCTTTATTTCTAGTTCATTTGACTCATGTTGTCTCTACTTATGTGAGCTTGCCATTAGTAGAGTAGTTTGGTTGCATGATTTATTGTGATGACCTGGTTGGTCGGTAGTGATTGCCTGTTGTTTCGTCGATCCTTGTTCACTCGTTTATCAGTTACTATTCTCGGTTGGTTGCCGTCCTGTGGATTGAGCATATCGCGTCGATCGTCACAGCTCTTCTAGCACTTCACGTACACCAACGGTTTGGCCACCGTGTGGGTGTTCTTTTTCGGAAAAGTGGTCGCGTGCATCCGACCCGTGAACCTCAAGGCACGTGCATCTGCGGAGGTTATGTGTCGATGATTGAGCATGTGGTGGCAGTGCCAGTGCCAGTGGTCTGCGGTGCGTTCCATGTGGCCTGGTGGTGATTGGGTAATATTTGTGGTTACTTACGTTTGATGCATGCGTTTCATATTGGCAATAGCTTAGTCTTTTCATTTTTGGTTATATTGTGCTAACCTGTGCTACTGTTCCTATTTAACCATCTTTTGTTGACCCTCGTGTCGGTGTGTACACCTCGCCTTCGTCGGCTACCCACTGGGAGGGGAGACATGTATATCATGTTCTCACCCCCCGCCATCGTTGTTTTCTTTCAGGTGAGCCGGGTGGTGGGAGTCGGGACGTGGTGAGACGCGATAGTTAGCCGCATTAGAGGTCCCGACCAGTGCTTGCGTCCGTTTGGTTTACCCTGACCCTATCTCCTTTAGTAGACTTATATTCATGGTTCAGTTACACTGTGTGCTTACTTATTTGGTTGGATATCGTGTTGGATACTTGATCCATTGTTTTGTGGATGTTTGGATATATCTTATGATATCGGTTTATCGTGGATTTCTACCCCTCGTGGTAGCGGTTTTCAAAATAGGGTTTCCGTGTGGGAAACAATTTTTCAAATGGCTTTTCGATCGATCGGCTTTTGGTTTTCAAAAAAGAGTCCTCGTGTGGAGGACAGTTTTTAAAAGATATTGAAGTGAATGAAATTAGGGTTTCAAAATAAAGCTCCTGAGTGAGGAACACTTTTATAGAATGATTGTTGTACTGTGCATTGCATCATCCTTCGCCTAAGGACTTGCTTAGATCCATGCAGGTGTTAAGGATGGTTAGCTGTATGATATGTAATGATTGTTGTTTGTGTGGATGAATGAATGGTGCTTGTGATCCTGTATTATTTCGTGGTACGCCGTGCAAATACAGGGGAGACTCTGTCAGTATGGATAGGGGGACCTGTATTTGTGGCGGGTCTGTACGTCGCACGGGCTAGACTTTCAAAAAAAAAAATGGTACACTTTCCGCAACTAAATTAGCCCGAGGCGTGACAGATTAAGATAGTATCAGAGAGTAAAGGTTACAAACACTCATTCATTCATAAACTTGTAACTGAGTCATTGGTTAGGATGACCCATAGGAAGACCTAAGATGTATAGGTGCGCGACAATTAGTAACTAACCCGTGCAATGCACGGAGTTATAACAATATTTTTAAAATATTTCTAAATTAATATCATTTGTTTTTAATATTATAATTTATATGTAAGATAATTTTTATAAATATTAATAAATAAAGCTTTAATTTGTTTTTATTGTAAAAAGAATAAAAATATTTTGGTGTTATATGTTGTTTACATAATACTAAAATCGCTTTTCTATTTTGACTTTAAAATTAAAAGAGCAATCTCAAATAATTGTTCATTAAGTAAAAAAATAATCTCAAACTAAAGTCAATCTAAACTTTTTACACAATAGAAAGCAAAATTCTCTTAGATAACCATTTTTTTAATATTATAAGAATGAAAATAAATTTATTAAGTAAATTCCATAGATGTACAATCAAACTATAATATAGTTAGTAGAAAGTAAGAAAATACAAACAACTTGATACAAACAACTTGTACTTTCTTCAAGCATGCATGTAAATACCAACTTGAAAAACTGCTATAAAATTTTGAGAAAGAAAGTGTAAAAAAATTGAAGAAAGTTAATAATTGGCCTTCATACCCTGCAAATAAAACAAAAATTATGATGAAATTGACTTATCTTGCTTTTCAACAAAAACCAACTATATTGAGACCATGACTATCTCAATAATCGCTTCTTAGTGATGAAAGAATATGACAAATATTATAATTTAATGGCTAAATACATAAAATTCTCTTGTAAATATCCGATTTTTTACTTTTCCTCTCTGATTTTCAAAAACCTACATTTTGCCCCCTTAAAATTTTAGATAAATTTTCAGAAGGGTATGGCGTTAATGAAGAGGGCAAAATAACCAAATTACCTTTCTTCTATAAGGAAAAACATAATTTTTTAAGTATTTCTATCATATTGAAGAATATTTTCGGTATAAATTATAAGAAATGGACGGAATAGTGATGGAACCCTGACGGAGGGAGACTAAATACAACAATTTGAAATGTTGAGGGGGTAAAATATAGATTTTTGAAAGTTAGGGACGGAAAGTCAAACAACGAGTATTTATAAGGAGATTTTCTGTAATTTACCCTAATTTAATATATATTTATCGTCTATATATTTAACAACTAATGCTCTTATTATTCTATATGTTTCTTTGTGCATTAATGCACTCTACCTTTTTTGTCATTAATTGCCATTTACTTTTATAACAATGTGGATTGTTACATAGGAACCAAAAAGTCATTTTAGTAACATAAAAACCTTCTAGACTCATTTTAAGAACCTCTTAGGCTAAGATTTTTTTTTTTTTAGGATAAAATTGAGAAATAATGGTGATTCAATTAAATATCACTATTTTTTTACTTTCTCTACTAATTCACTATTTTTATTGTCTCTTTAATAACTACTAATCCCTTCCTTTTCAATTATAATAGAATATGAAAAAAAATTTGAATATCAAGTTTTACATTAATTTGTAATAATTCTTTTGAGGGTTAGATGTGTTTAATTATTATGGGTCATTAAGTTATTCAAATTAATATAGTAATCTATATTGAGAAAGCGAAAAGTCTTTAGGCTCTGTTTAGTTCGAGTATAGTAAGAACTGCTTATTCCAGGAATCGTTATAAGTTTAGATATAAGCAGGAACTAGAGTAAATTTTCGTTTGGATGATAATTTGGAAATAAGTAGGAACAAAAAAAATAGTGTTTGGATAATTAAGAAAAATAATAGGAATAGTGGATAGTTATATTTTTAAAATACCAAAAACATTCCTCACTCTAAACCTCTATTTTTAAAAAATGCCACTCATCCTCTTCCTCTACACTTTCCCCTTCTCCATTAATGGCAAAGGGCGACGACGAAGAGGAGAAAGTAGAGGCGATGCCGAGGGAAGGGGCGGAAGAGTTACTCGGCCTCTGCCACCGTCCCCTTTCACGCCGCTCCTCCCGCACTGGCGTTGTCCCGCCCCAGCTGCCGCCAACAACAACTCGACCGTGACTTTGTCCGCACCTGCGGCGAGGAAGGTGAAGCCCGGCAACAATGGACCCTCTCTTTCTCTCTCTCTCTCTCAAAAGGTAGGAGGAACAAGCTGTTCCTGAGCTTGTTCCACCAAGGGGTGGGAACTATTGTTCCCACCTCTCTTTTTTTTGTTTGGGTAGAAAGGGGGGGAATAAAGTCTTGTTCCCCCTTATACCCCAACCAAACATGGTGTTAAAGTTTAAATAAAGTTTTTTTCTCTTATAACTAATTGTTAATGGCTATCAATTTTGTTCTTTAATTTTAAGTAGAATGGAAAATGAAAGGACATGAGTTCCATGTTTTAACATATAGTAAGAAAATAAAAAAGGTTTAAATTAATGCATGACTTAATTAACTAAAAGATATTAAATTGTGGCTAATCCATCCATCCATTTATAAACTACTATTAAATCCCATAGCCTTCAGTCCACGTGGCAGCATTTAGTTAATTTAAGCAATGTGTGGGACCCACATGTCATGTTAAACTTATTTGGGCCTGTGTGAGACCCACTTATCAACTTAAACTTATGTTTAGCATTTAATTGGTGGCCCGTAGGACCCACCTGTCACTATTATCGTCTCACTTCATGTCCTACATTGAAATTGGTTATAGTCAAAGGTTAAGAAAGTTGGAAGGTCACTGAAGTTGAAAGGTTGGATAACTTAATGTATCTAAGAATTTAAAAAGCTTGGAATATGAAGAGTCATATATATTAATAGAAAAAAATGAAAAGTCATCTTAGAATATGAAAGGTCATTTTAGATTCTATATAAAGGTTGTACTCATACTCATTTTGGATGAATAAGAAACAATATACTAAATACTATTTACTTTGTCTCAAGAAAATTGACTGCATCTGCCTGCAACGATTAACCATATTTGACGGGTTCTTCTTTGATTTGAATTTGATGTTTTGTTTGTTTACTTAGATTTTCTACCGTATAGTATATTTTAAATTACGTGGGATTCGACTCTTCCAATTTGAGGTAAAATTTTTTTTAGAATTTCTATACTTTTTTTACTATTTGTTTTCATTATTTTGGTTACTATGTTATAAATTTTTTTGTTTATTTTTGTTTACAAATCATATTGTCTCCATTGTATAATGATTTTGATGGGTTTAGGATTTTTGAAATGATTAATTATTACGCAGCCCAACGCCATACTTAGCGAAATCTAATGGATATGTTGGAATTTGTTTGCTAAATATATTTTCCTGTTGTTTCTTATTAAACCTACCCGTCACTACCTATATAATATGACATCTATATAAAGTTGTCGGAAATAGACGTGGTTTGATACATATCGTGATGCTTCAGTGTTGAAAATTAGAATGTTAAAAAAAATATTCTTCATACTTTTTAATATACTTTAAAATTACTAAAATTTTTAAAATAAATGTGTTCTACTCTCTACAAAATAACTTATAGAAATATAAGGATCTAAAATTTAGGGTTTAAATTTTAAAAGATTATAATATATCTACCTGCCGCATCGCGCGAGTCACTACACTAGTACAATACACTAATTAGCGCTCCTAGAAGCCACGTGGCGCGCTCAGGGTAATTCTCTCTCTACCCTTTCCCTTCTCTCTCTACCCTACACTCCATGCCTCTCTCTCTACCCTACGGCCCTACAAAAGCGCCTCCATCTCTCTCTTCCCTACGCTCTCTCTGCCTCTTTCCGAGGCGCCTCTCTCCCTCCTCTCTCTACCCTTTCTCTCTATCTATCCCCTCTCTTTCTCTATCTCCCTCCTCTCTGTACCCTCTCTCTCTTCCCCCTACCCTTCTCTATCTCCCTCCTCTCTCTACTCCTCTCTCTCTCCCCTCAATAGTTGAGGCCTCTATAAATAGAGCATCCAAGGAAGGGAGAGTAGGATCCGCGGATAGTACGGGGAAGGCTGCGGCTACATCAAGCGAAGATTTTTTTTTACTAATAAACTTAAAAAATACTATAATTATAAAAATAGTCCTCTAAAAAGTTTATTTACAAAACTAGGCCTATACGATGAATGAATTACCTCTTTCTAAATGCAGTAAATCATTCACCGCATTCTTCAAAGAATTTATATTATTTTTAATATTTAATACATACTTTTTTTGAAGTTTGGATGTAGGAAATAAATGAAGTAGGGTAAAAGCGGTGAATCATTTTGTAATATCTAGAACTTTTTAAATCAATAAAGTTCAAATTTCGGAGGAAATTCAATTCAAATGTGGAGGGACCTATATGCAATTGTGCATGTAAGGCTCAAAGAGGGCTTTTGATCCGTGAATCGGCAACCAAATCGAACGAAACAAAATGGTGAGTTCGATGTCTCGGCAGTGCTGAACGCGCTAGTGCAATCCGTTTGAAGATCCGACGGACGGATCTTCAGATATCGTGCGTTTTCCGATGAAGGGTCAAAGTGGCATTTTTGGTGTTTCGCGCAAAATGCCAATATTTTATGTATCAAAATGCGCGAAACTTGGCTGGGAAGTACTTACGCGCAAATTACACTTGCTGTGAGGGACCCATCAAGAAATATTAGGTTTAAGTGGACTTTTGTGCAAAATGGCTAAGGTGTATATAATTAGGTTTTAGGGTTTGCTCATGCAAACCCTAACCCTAAGCCACCTCCCCCTCCACAGCTAACCCTAGCCGACCCCCAACTCGAGCACTGCGCCCTGCGCTGCCACTGCCGCCGCCGGCCTGGGGTGCTGCTAACCTCCCACCACCTCCTTCTCCCTCAACTTTCTCTTATTTCTTCTTCTTCTCGGGTTTGATCCACCTGCGAATGAGGGCCTTGATCCCTGCGGGTTGCCGGCGCCGCCACCGACTCCCAGCGCGCCGCCCTGCCGTCCCCGGCCATCCCCGGCGCCGCTGCTGCTCCTGCAACCCGGCCAGAGCAGCCTTGGCTCGTGCGGGCTGGTGGTGACAGAGTGCCACCATCGCCGCCTCCCGAGGCCTCCCGCCGACCCTACTCGACCCTCCGGCACCGCCGCACCCGAGCCAGACCACTCTTATCTGTCACGCCCCGCCCCATCGCACAGCGGAGGCTATGCGGGCGCGTGCACAGACCGCCGAACGGACATAGTTTTTCCTGTCCGCCCAAGGCGTAAACAAAATAAGTACAATGAATTTCACCCAGGAAATACAACATAGCACAGTTTTGCACGAGGGCATATCACAAGCGCAAGAATAAAAACCTAACTATTACAACATTCTATTCATCCACATATACATACATTTTCCTCAATATACAACTTTGCTCTCAATTACATTACATTCAACAATAGATTTTACATTCCTTTACTTGTACACGGGTGACCTACAATTGGTGACCCAGCTATCTAGGGCGCAACGCCCGCGCCTCGGTCCGGTGCTGCTCCGCTAATGGTGGCTCTGCAACAACAATAATGGCTCTGCAAAATAGTGGGATGAGAACTAAAAGAATTTTCCAGTAGGTTCGGCCACCGACCTCGCCGATTTTTCTACTAGGTCTATCAAGGCATAAGTAGATAAACAACAAAAATAGTACAACTACACTATGCATAAACTGGAATAAACACTAATATGCCTTTGTAAAATGAAGCTAGGTAAACAATAAATGCTATTAGGCTCAAGATGCTTACCATTTTTACCTTTTTAACCCAATCATACCGGCTCACGCGAAGTCAAGCCCAACTCCGTCCTCTAAATCGTCTATTGGGGAGATGACCGCTCAACCCATACATAGACTGTCCACAGAGGAGGCACAATCGGCTCGTCCTGTCATATAATATAACTACAAGACTTCACAAGGTAACTATAGACATAATCTACTATACTCGACTGGCTTTCACTTTTACCTCATGACCCAATCATCCGGCTCACGCGAAGTCAAGCCAAACTCACAATACCAGGGCCCACGGGGACTATCACTAATCTAGAGCCGTCTGCTGGGTAGATACGTTAACCCATACGTGACAACTCCGGAGCTCACTGCCTGTGGTGTCGCGACCACCAATAAGCCAAACAGACAATGTGAGTACGATCCAGTCCTCTCATCTCGAGGAAACCCTACTGACCAGGGTAAACAACATACGGGATCTACCAATTCCTAGCATGGTCCAGAGGATCTATTTCAATCCCTCGCATGCTCATATCAAATCCTGTGCAACTACGTACGGCAACAAACCCGCATGTAACACTCATGACACACAATGTTCATATTTTCTACTTGCACAATAGGATATCCAATCCATATGTCTATCACTAGGTTCATGTTTTCTACTTGCACAATAGAGGATACCCAATCCATATGTCGATAACTAGGTTCATGTTTAGACTCACATTGACACCTATTATGTTTTCTACATTCAAACAACTAGTCAAGATACAACCAAGTTCATGTCACCAATGTTCCATAATGTTTTCTAAGTTCACATTCTAGTCATTGCATTTTATATAAGGTTTCCAATGTCCAATGACCCAACACCTCATGCATCCAAGTACCGAGTTCCCAATCCAATTTAAACAACCCTACTTTAGGAAGCATGCAAGGAAATGAAAGCTCAAACACAATAATAACCCTATATGCATAGAATTTTCACATATATATACATATGAACAAAATGGTAATATAGACATAGAAAGAAATTCAACCATTTCGGAGAGCACCACCCACCTCGTATCGACGTCTAGGGCCGAGAAATCAAGTTTCACAATTTATTTACGCCGAAAAGCCTCGACCCAAGCTTAACGAACCAAATTCTGCAAAATCTCTCAATCGGACGCCATAACCTCTTCGTAATCCAAAACAAAGTTGTCCACCGCGTCAAAATACCCTTTAATTAAGATCAATTTAGATCAAAACCCATTAGGGACAAAAACCCCAATTCTAACCCTAGGTTTTCAATTTCTCATGAACACTCTAATTTCATGGTGAATTTTTAATCAAACTACATTAGAAACATCTAGGAATCTAAAATATCTCATTTACAAAGGATTTATTCCAAACCCTAAACACAAATCATGAGAACTCACCATAACCACCTTGCTTTCCAAGCTTCTCCACCATCAGAGAGCTCCACCAAGCTTCATCTCCTCCAATGTCCTCTCCAACATGAAGCTCCCAAATCTCCTCCTATTTTTCCCTTTTAATGGAGGAGTTACAAGAGAGGGAGAGAGATATGAACTAGAGAGGAAGAGAACCCATTTCTTATTTCTCCTCTCTCATGCGTGTGTGTGTGTGAGGTGCTGGCTGTGAGGGAAAGAAGAAGTAGGTTGGAAAAATTGTAGGAGTCCCCCCCCCCCGCCGCACCTTTTTAGAAATTACATCTCCAGCTCAGTTTAAATCTGATACTTTTTGCCGGAGCCTTTCTGAATGTCCATTTGCGCTCAAATTTGACAGTCAGGCTCGGTTTAAGTTAATCAGAAGAACGTGATCTTAAACTTTTAGTTTCGAATCAATTTTGGTCACCGAAAGGTCTACCGGCTAAAATCTCTAGCAGATTGCTGTTATATTTCGTTTTCAATTTCCGGGTGTCGGAATGACATGAAACTTTAAACCTAGCCTCAGAAAAATAATTCTGACATATTCTCAAATTTTCATAATTTTTTGACACTGTGAATTTTCTGCTAAAAAATAAGTCCCGTTCCTTACAGAAAATTTTAAATCTCCTGTTTTCATTTCAATTTCAGCACAATCTATTTTCGACTTATATTTTGTTTCTCTAAGTCCAATAAAAATAGTATCTCACACTATTTTTATTTTTATTTATTTTTTTTATTAAAAATTCGGTGCACTACAACCGTCGCCACCGCTCGCGCCGGACGCCGCCGCGGCCAAGCTTCGGTCTTGGGGTCTCGGACAACCGTGCGGGCTCGCGTGCCGCCGCCGCAGCCGGGATCCTCCTCCCTCCTCTTCCTCTTGACCCCGGAAGGCGACTCTGCCGCCCGACGCCGCCCCGTGGTCGCCGTCGCCGGAGAGACCGAACCCGTCCCTCCCATTGTTGGCTGCGGGCTAGGGCATCACCGCCCGCCGCCGCCACCGCTTCTCACCGCCGGCTAGTGCGAGCACCGACCTTCCCCTGCCGGCCGCACCTGCCTCCCGCCGGCGCGCCCGCCGGCGAGCCGCCGCCGGCCGTGCCTAGCTCCCCCTTGCCCGGTAAGTAATTTCTTGGCTGCTTCTGCGGGTATTGCGGTTCATCGCGTGTTTCCGACGATCCGAGGATGCCCCAACGCCTCCGGAAGTGAGCGCGATGATCTCTAGTCAGTGTCGATCATCGTGCTCACCTCCTTTGGGGTCTGCGGGCCCCAGTTTCGCGAACTATGCGTTGTTTAAGTTCAGTGCGCAGAGTTCGCTGAACTTTGGACCGCTCGCGCGCCTCCCACAGTAACCCGTTGCACTTCGGACCGTGAGCATGGTCTCCGGCACGTTGAAACCTAGCAGCACGTGACTCGGCGGACCTCAAAACCTATCGGTTTGCGGTATCGAACCATAAAACCCTTGCATTCACATGAAATAGTGTGAATTCAAGCATTATAATGGGCTTTCATGCAATTGTGCACTCCGGGGCTGCTGTAGGCAGTACGTGTGAGTGGCGGGTGACCTCTGGACTGATTGTCCAAGGTCCGATGCCTTTCGCGGAAATCGAATGTCGATTTTCGGTGCGTTTTCTGACGAAATTCGTCGGCGGAACGTGATTTTCGGCTCGAAAATTATCCGAAGCGATAAGTATATCTTGCGGGCTGTCGCTGAGCCTTGTTGGCTGGTTATCTCGGTCGTCTCGTGTATTCGGAGATGCCCGGTGAGCGGCAGTGGGTTCCAGTGTCGAAATCGACACTTCCGGGAAACCTGTATCGGGCCGATTACCCGATGATGATTGCTTAAATATTGGATCTTGTGCTCGCTGCCAAGACATCCAAGTGGATGTGTTTGGGGGCAGCGGATGACTCATAATGTGAGTCGATGCCGTCCGAGACTTTTCGTGGGTCCCGGGGACGTCCCGGTGCGATTTCAGAATTTTCGGCACTGATTGGAGATCGGTTTTGGGGAACCGAGTCTCAGGTTAGAAGTTCATGTGAGATTGTGATGATTGAGTCGATTGAGGCTTATCTTTGACTCGGTAGACCTATCGTAGGTCCGGTTGACCTGCTTCGTGTCCAGGTTCCCGACGCGGATTGCGATAGGTGGGTGCTTCGAGCTTTTGGGGTTAGACTGTATCACTGTTCCCTATCTCTCGCTTGATACATTTCACATTATATCTCTACATGTCAATTCTTTCTTCACAGCATCCGTTCATTTATGCTTACCTTACTTGCATAGTATATTTGTGGTCATGGACATGTAGAGCAGGATTATGCATTGACGATTTGTGGACCTCTCGGTCCAGGCAACACATCGACTCTCTTGTCGTGTGTTTCGATCTGTTTGATCAGGATTCGGCGTTCATACGCCCTCATTTGTGGCTTCGGCCAGGTTCAGGATTCGGCATTCTTATGCCTCAGATGTGGCTTCGGCCAGGTATCGGCTTCTTGTCGACTTTTGTATTGCGCATATCGCATGATTTAGTCACAGCACAGCGTGTATTCATGACACCAGATCGGTTTGGCCATCGACCAGGGGTGTACCATCCGGATGAGTCGACATGCGGGTGCATGAATTAGATCGGGTGCGGATGAGTGGCGGGATACGCCTGAGGTCTGCGGACCAATACGGCAGCACCAGATTGGGTATATTGTTGGTTGACTACCATTGAGGCATTTACAGCTTAGTATTCTCGTACAGTAGCAGTTCGATTATTTGTTCCTATTTATATCTGTTACGGCTACTGTAGTTCCTCTAATTATACTTGTTACTGTATATCCTTTGTTTTCTAGTGATTACGACATACCCTTGTGGCTCTGTCGTACCCACTGGGAAACCTCGTTGTGGTTTCTCACCCCCCCTTTTCCCCAAGTGGCACGGGCGAGGAGTCGGTTCGCGGTGCGACATGAGGACAGTCTAGCTAGACTGCATAAGCGATCGTCACCCGGTTATCCCTTTACTTACCTTAGTTATTTGAAATAATGAACTGGTTCAGTTAGATGACCATGATTAATGCTTGAGTACTTATGGATTGTATGAGATGATGATTTTCTTTATGCATGAACTTGGATTTGGTTTTGATTATCAGTACGTAGACTTTTGAGATTGATGATTCATCGTGTTGGTTTTCTACCCCTCGCGGTAGTTGGTTTTCAAAATAGAGTTCCGTGTGGGAACAGTTTTAAAAG
The DNA here is from genome assembly GCA_016920855.1 of Puya raimondii. NCBI lineage: Eukaryota > Viridiplantae > Streptophyta > Magnoliopsida > Poales > Bromeliaceae > Puya > Puya raimondii. Next base: position 39,202,801 of record JABWPP010000049.1, on the reverse strand, counting down.
ATTTTCGTGGATTCTCTTTAATGCTTATTAGAGTTCAAAAACAAAGCTTTCGGGTAGAAAGCACTTTTAATAGGATGTCTGTTGTACTGTGCATCGCATCATCCTTCGCTTAAGGAGTGCTTAGAGGCATGCATCATGATTAAGGATGGCTAGCTGAATGAGAATACATTATGTGATTCCATGTGTGGATTGGTGGATGAAAGTATGATTGTGATCCTGTTGTATAACGATGGTACGCCGTGCAAATATAGGGGAGACTCTGTCCGTGTAGACGGAGGAACCTGTATTTATGGCGGGTCTGTGCATCGCGCGGGCTAGGCTTTTCAAAAAAAAAATTGACCCATTTTTCGCAAACTCTGACTTCCAAAGGATATAAAGATTTTTATTAAACCAGCCAGGGGCGTGACAGATTAAGATGGTATCAGAGCATGAACAATCACAACTACATTCACAAGCTATCTAACTGAACCACGGGTTAGGTTGACCTTAGGGAGACCTTAGGGCTATAGGTGCGTGTGAGCGCGGGTATATGGGATTTAGTCCCAAGGGTTGTTGGCTATATGATGATGTTCTGTTTGCTCATTACCCGCATAGGGTGTGGTACAGGATATGGCGCGTACCCGTTCTGGTGTTGGGAGTGGGGGCAGCGATCAGCCAGGCTCCGAACAGCGGGGTGACGATGAGCGCACCCGGAGACTCGAGGAGCAAATGTTGGCCATGACAGGCCAAATGACGGCCATGTCAGGGATGATGCAGCAGATTATATAGCAGCAGACTGCCGCTGCTACTGTTCCTGCCCCACCTCCAGCTCAGACTGCGGGAGCCACTACGGATCAGACTGTGGATGCCACACCGGATACGACAACAGCAGCAGCTACTACTGCACCGCCCGAGTCATCACGACGACGACGATACGGGCTGCCACGGTGGAGGCGGCTACCGGTACAACACCTGCATCGGTTGGTGTGACTGGCGTTACCACTGTGCGCACCTCGACCTCTACTTCCGTGGACGCTGGTGTCACGCCCCGCCGTGCCTTAACACCAACTAGGTGAGAGGACAACCTGCACGGGCGCGTGCGCCAGACCCGCCGAACGGACAGAGTCTCCCCTATCCGCCCAAGGCGTCACAACACAAGCATTTCCACGATGTTCCAACTAGGAACGGAGTACAAGAGTTGCACAAGGAAAGTATCACATAAAGAAGTTCTACTTCTATTACATCACATTTGCACATTTATACATGCCCAATTTTTCTGTTCTTTCATTCCTAATCCATATATCAAGTTCTAAAACTATGGAATTTACAAGTTGTATACATTTAATAAAAACCCCTATGCTATCATTATCCAAAACTCGGGGTACAACTACACATAACACCAAAATGGAAGGGCCGCTATCTACAGAGCCAAACCATTGCCTCGCTCCGCCGCCTCACTCGCGGAAGGACGTAAAAAACGTGGGGTGAGAACTATAAACATAGTTCCCAGTGGGTAAGGCCACCCAAGAGAGAAGCTCGACCCACCAGGTCCAAAGAAACACCATAAGCATAAGTTAGATTTCAAATAACTATGCATACAAATATTTACATGCTTGTAAATAAACATAAAGGATACAACCAAATAAAAATGACAACTTTCATTTTCTCCTAGGTTCATCCTATATCTCACATTGTCCAAGTTCAACCACTTTTCATTTATTTATGGTGTCGGAATCGCCGCATCACCAAATTGGTTCTCAACCAAAGCGGAATCGCCGCAAGTATTGGGCACCGGGCAATGGAATCGCCATCCCCATCATGGTCCCAACCTCCAAGGAGTGAAATCGTCATCTCTTTATTCGGGTAGCGGAATCGCCGCATACCCGGGATAGCGAAATCGTCGCGTACCCCAATCCGTCTCCGCCATCACGTGGCTCGGGTAGCGAAATCGTCGCATACCCGGGGTAGCGAAATCGTCGCATACCCCAATCCGTCTCCGCCATCACGTGGCTCGGGTAGCGAAATCGTCGCATACCCGGGTAGCGAAATCGTCGCATACCCCAATGTTCACATTTCACACTTGCCAACCTAAGTTCAATGGCCCTAGGTTCAAGTCACCAAGTCTCACCTATGTTCAATGACACTAGGTTCCAATCTCATGTTCCAACCTATGTTCAATGACACTAGGTTTCAATCTCATATTCCAATGACACTAGGTTCCAATCTCATGTTCCAATCTATGTTCAATGACACTAGGTTCCAATCTCATGTTCCAACCTATGTTCAATGACACTAGGTTTTAATTTGTATATGCAATCACATAACAAGTATAACTAATGCTGAAATACTTGAATTCATTAACATGCAAGATGAGCCCATGGCTCAATTCATCATAATTCTCATTTTGCTAACATGTAAATTCTAGGGTTACATACTTTTACACCATTTTAATTTCAAATGGTTATTTACCCTAGACATGGAAGTGACCTAATCACTTCGGTAAACACAAACCACCTCAAGAGCTCCCAAGTCTTGTGTTCTTTGAGCTCCTAGGTCACCAAGTCTTGAGTTCTTGCTTCAACCCGAGCTTCTACAAGAAAATGGTTCGTTACTCATTACGAACCCATAAATCAACTCGATACTAGAAATCAATCGTTCTAACATGATTTTCTATGCCTCAATTGCAATTCCCGAAGGTCCAAATATTTTTAGAACCTCTCATGACAAAATCCCTAAATCTACCTAGGGTTTGCATGCATGCAAGCCAAACTCTAGATTTCATGGCCAATCTTCCACCATTTGTGGTCAAGATTGCCTAGGATTTTTAAAAACCTCATATCAAAGGATTAAATCCAAGGTTTAAACCCTAAATCACAAGAACTCACCTCAACACCCAAGCTCCCTAGCTTCTTCTTGCACCAAGAAGCTTCAAATCCACCTTAGAAGCTTTTTCTAAGGTCAAATCCTTCACTTCTCCAAGCTTTGGAGAGATCTCTAGAGAGAGAAAGTAAGGAAGAGGGGGAGGGAAATGGGGAAGGTGGAGAAGAAATGAGGGGAAAAAGGTCTCAGCCCCTATACATAACCCCCACCACGTGAAATTACCAAACTGCCCTTCACTGGGCATTCTGCTTCAGCCGGGTTCGGATCCCACAAGCAGGGTCCGGATCCGGAGCCAGCTCGCACCCTGCAGACTGCGCAGGCCGGGTCCGGACCCCACAGCTGGGTCCGGAACCCGTGAGCAACTCAGCTTAGAAAACAAGTCGGGTCCGGACCTGGGCGTCCGGGTCCGGACTCTAGCTGCTCCACAGGACTTCATTGTCCGGACCCCAGATCTCGGGTCCGGACCCCGTGAGCAATTTAGCTCCAGTTCGGGTTTTTCCAAAAATTCAAATTTTTGGTTTTCGGGGTCCTAACTCGCACCCAAACGTTCCGAAACCCTCGGAACCCAATTCCACACCAGTCATTATCGGCTTTCTCCGAACTTCATCCAATTCGGTAAAGTTCGGCATAGCGCACCGAAATTCAGAGTACTACAGCTGGGAACCCGCCGACGGTGGAGCGAGCAAAAGCGAAGGTGAACCTGGCGGAGTTCACGCGCTACGACCCTCCTCAGTTTCGGGGTGAGGCCACGGACCCCGCGGTCGTGGAGGAGTGGGTGGACACCTTGGAGAAGCTGTTCGAGGACCTGTTCATCGAGGATCACGAGCGGGTTTCGTTAGCGGCCCATTGCCTTGTGGGTCCGGCACGCATCTGGTGGAAAGGCTTGCGACCCGATCGAGCAGTGAACGATAATTTCCCCTCCTGGGTGGAGTTCAAAGAGAAGCTCTTCGACGCGTACTTCTCGGAGAGTGTCAAGCAGAAGCTAGAGGATGACCTCAAGAACCTCCGCCAAGGCAACAGGACCGTGATGGAGTACGAGCGGGAGTTCTCCCGATTGATCAACTGCATCCTGTTTGTGGTTCGCAACGAGAAGCACAATTGCAGGATGTTCGTGGACGGCCTTCGACCGAACATCTACCACTTTGTGCAGCAAGCAAAACTGGAGACGTTCCGGAAGAATGTGGACCGTGCTACTCTAGTGGAGCGCGGTGCCGTTGTCATGCGCACGGAGTGCAAGAGGATGGACAAGGGCAAAGACAAGAAACGCCCTCAGGAAAGTCATGGGGGTGGCCAATCTGGTGATAGGTGGCCACCCAAACATTCCAAGTCTCATTCGGGGACGAGGAGCGCCCCTGCAGCATACCAGAGGCAGAACAGGGGAGGATGCGTCTTCTGCGGAAAGGCTCACAAAGCCTTTGAATGTCCTCAGCGCCACAATCGCTGTTTTACTTGTGGACAGTCGGGGCATATGAGAGCAAACTGCCCTGGTGGACCTGGTGCTACATCGGCCGCCGCGTCTTCTCCTGCCGCCCCACGGCAGAATCGTGGTGGCGCGACATCTTCTGCGTCTGGGCGTCCCCCAGCTCACCGTCAGGAGGAGGGGGCGCGCCAGGCTACCGACGGACGCGTCTATGCTATGACGCAACAGGAGGATGATCAGCCGGCTAACGTTGTTGCAGGTATAATTTCTGTTTACGGCATTCAAACTAGAACCCTTTTTGATACTGGTGCTTCCCACTCATTTATTTCGCATCCCTTTGCACGTGATCATGGCTTCTATTCGAGCACACTCCCTACGGCTCTTCGAGTGGAGACACCAGGGATCCTCCTAGAGGCGGATAAATGCATAGTGTCATGCCCTATTGTTTTGGAGGACCGAGTATTCAAGGCAAACTTGGTCTTGCTGCCGATCAAGGAGTTCGATATGGTGTTTGGGATGGACTGGCTCACCAGGCACCACGCCACTATCGACTGCGAGCGGAGGACTATATCTTTTGCGGTGCCCGGCGAGGAGGAGTTCGTCTACCGTGCATGTAAGAGCTCCTTCTTCGCTATGACTATCTCTGCATCTAGGGCCAAGAGACTTATGTTGGATGGATGTGTGGCCTATTTGGCTTCCGTGGATGTTAGCAGTCGTCAGGCACCTGCGTTGGAGGAGATCCCGGTAGTTCGGGAGTTTCCTGATATCTTTCCGGCAGAGCTACCTGGGATGTGTCACGCCCCGTTGGGCCTTTAACACTAACTAGGTGGAACCGCACGGGCGCATGCCCCAGACCCGCCGAACGGATAGTCTCTTCTACCCGCCCTAGGCGTCACAACACAAGCATATCCACAATGTCCCAACTAGGAACGGAGTACAAGAGTTGCACAAGGAAAGCATCAACATAAAGAAGTTCTACTTCTATTACATCACATTGTACATTTATACATGCCCAAAATTTTCTTTTCTTTCACTTTCATTCCATACATCATGTTCCAAAATTATGGAATATACAAGTTGCATGTAATCAATGAAAATCCCATATATTATCAATGTCCAAGACTAGGGGTACAACTCTATGTATCACCAAAATGGAAGGGCCGCTATCTATAGAGCCAAACCCTTGCCTCGCTCCGCCGCCTCACTCGCGGAAGGACCTGAAAAACGTGGGGTGAGAACTATAAACATAGTTCCCAGTGGGTAAGGCCACCCAAGAGAGAAGCTCGACCCACCAGGTCCAAAGAAACACCATATGCATAAGTTAGATCACAAATAACTATGCAACAATTATTTACATGCTTGTAAATAAACATAAAGGATGCAACCAAATAAAATGTCCATTTTTATTTTCTCCTAGGTTCATCCTATATTTCACATGACCAAGTTCAATTACTTGTCATAAACTTATGGTTTCAGAATCGCCGTCTCACCATAATAGTTCCCACATCCAAGGAGTGAAATCGTCACCTCCGAGTTCGAGTAGCGAAAACGTCACATACTCAGGATAGCGAAATCGTCGCATACCCCATTCAATCACCGCCATCATATGGCACAGGTAGCGAAATCGTCGCATACCCGGGATAGCAACTTCGTCGCACATCCCATCTCAACACCGCCGTCACACGGCACAGGTAGCGAACTCGTCGCATACCCGGGATAGCAACCTCGTCGCACATCCCATCTCAACACCGCCGTCACACGGCACAGGTAGCGAACTAGTCGCATATCCGGGATAGCAACCTCGTCGCACATCCCATCTCAACACCGCCAACTCATGGCATGGGTAGCGAAGTCGTCGCATACCCGGGATAGCAAACTCGTCGCACATCCCATCTCAACACCGCCAACTCATGGCACGGGTAGCGAAATCGTCGCATACCCGGGATAGCAACCTCGTCGCACATCCCATCTCAACATTTTACACTTGCCAACCTAAGTCTCATGACCCTAGGTTCAAGTCACTAAGTCTCACCTATGTTCAATGACACTAGGTTTACTTTCTCATTCTCAACCTAGGTTCCATGACGCTAGGTTCCATGACGCTAGGTTCCAATCTCATGTCCAACCTATGTTCAATAACACTAGGTTCCATTCTCATGTTCCAACCTATGTTCAATAACACTAGGTTCCAATCATACATGCAACCATATAACAAGTATAGATAATAGAAATATACTTGAATTCTATAACATGCAATAGGAGCTCATGGCTCTACCTATCATGATTTTCATCTTTGCCAACATGCAAGTTCTAGTGTTCACAACACATACCATTTTATCTTTAAATGGATATTTACCCTAGACATGAAAGTGACCTAATCACTTCGGTAAACACAAACCCACCTCAAGAGCTTCCAAATTCTTGTATTTTTTGAGCTCCTAAGTCTCCAAGCCTTGAGTTCTTGCTTCAACCCAAGCTTTTACAAAAAAACGGTTCGTTACTCGTTATGTCACGCCCCGGGTTACCCTCTCCCGGGCACATCAACAGACCCGCCGTATACACAGTAATAAAACTGAGCATACGAAGCGAAAACAACAACAATCACACAGAGCTAAAGGTATCAACAGAGCTGCTATATATAAATATATCAAAGGATCACTGTACATACATACATCATCCATAACTATAATATACAACATTGATAATCTCTATCTCACTGTATGTACAGACTCATAACCATCTACCAAAATAGGGTATACCTCTAGCCAAGTATCCGGGGATCAACTCTACCCGACGGTCTCCTTTCCGCGCTCAGTATGCACAACTGGGGAAGAAGACTCTGTAAAAAGGTGTCAACAACGGGTATGAGAACTACTATCAAACAAGTAGTCCTCAGTGGGTACCGCCACCAGCCTCAGCGGTCTGCCCACTAAGTCCTCAATCTCAAAAGATATATAGAGCAATAAAAAGAGTAGGAGATATACTACCACTACTATGCACAATGCTCAACTGTCAACATGAATACCAATGAATTGAATATATCAAATAAGGACTATCACAAATCCATAATGCCATGTAACATAATACAATACGATACCTGCGGCCTGATCATGCTCAACCCTACAGGGAGCCAGCTAGTACAGGAAACCCGTCTGTCCCTAGCCCTTCGTACAACCCTCTGTACGAACATGCCAACTCCGGAGCGGTACTCGTGGGAGCGACCCAACCGAGTATAGTACAATCATATCAGCGCCAAGCACCCACAGGTATATGATCGACACAACTGGGTCAACAAGGAATCACATGCCCTTGGCATCACAAGGATAATCAACAAGTATGACTCAATCCAATGATCTCACAAGAATCACGTGCCCTCGGCACCTCAAAGGATAGTCAATAACATGACCCAATCAATACTCCAGTGCTCACAATCAATCTCAACTCTACCACAAAGAGGAGGTACAACAACATAGCACGAGCCACAACATGATCACCTACACTAGTATGTACAACAACTAGTACAAGGGATATCAACAGGATAGGTGTAGGTCAAATCATGCAACAAGGATACAAGGAAATCAAGCATGCTCATATATATATCATTAGCATATCATGCACATGCAATCTCAACCTAACATGTCATATCTAACATAATCTCAACATGTCATGCTATCATAATCCCAATAGTATCACAATATCATAATCCAATATCATCATATCATGCTAACATAATCCAACACTAACACATTATGCTAACATGAGAGTAAACACATAGGAGGAAGTCCACTGAATCTGGCAAACATCAACCCACCTCAAGAGCTAATCCAACCACGGTGGGGAATATCAATATCCTCAGATCCAACCCTCCAAGATAACCAAGCTCCAGCAGTACTCTGATCTGAATATCTGTACTGCTAACTCCAACAGAACAACAGCTCAGCACCAGGTCAGATCAACAGAGTAGAGGAGAACAAGCTAGGTCACAACTAATGCCAGCACATGGCCCTTAACTTAACTTTCTCTCTCTAGAAAGTAGCAACACGAAAATAAAAAGTGAGCTAAAACAACCATGGACTCACCTATTTATAGGCTCCCAAAAGTCCCACTTTCGGGCGCCCGAATCCAACTTCCGAGCGTCCGGAAATTCAAAACGCCAGGTGTCAACAGACGGCCAGTCGGTCGGCGGTGGTCGGCAGGCGGTGGGGCGGCAGGTCTCCGACGGTCGACACGTGTCCATGGACACGACACGTGGCTCTCCACGTCATCTACTCAATCCGGATCCACATCTGGGCGTCCGGTTCCTGCGTCCAGATCCGAAACTCGTCAGCCACTTCCGGACTATCGGAAATGTACACTGGCTCCGGAACATTCGGGCGTCCACTTCACAAGTTCCGGGCGCCCGAATTTCTCCGAGTCCAGAAACTCCTCGAAATGCCAAGTATTACATTCTTCCCTCCTTAAATAGTTTCGTCCTCGAAACTAAAGCAAAGTACTCACCTCAAGATGCAAACAAGTGGGGATAAGACCTCTGCATGACAGTCTCCAACTCCCAAGTCGCCTCTCTATCATCATGAAAATCCCACTGCACCTTGACATAAGGTATGACCCGATTACGCAATTCCCTCGTCTCACGAGCAAGAATTCGTATCGATCGCTCCTCGTAATGCAAGTCCTCCGTCAGCTCCAGTGGAGTAAAATCTATCACATGGGAAGGATCATGCATGTATCTCCTCAGAACAGATACATGAAAGACATCGTGCACTCCTGCTAGTCGAGGCGGAAGGGCTAACCGATATGTCACGGGTCCTACTCTCTCCAAGACCTCGAAAGGACCAATAAACCGCGGACTAAGCTTTCCGCGAATCCCAAATCTCCGTATGCCCTTCGATGGTGAGACCTTCAAGAAAACATGATCACCAACTTGAAATTCTAGATCTCGCCTCCGAGTATCAGAATAACTCTTTTGCCTGCTCTGAGCCGTCTTAATATGTCATCGTATTACTTTAACCTTCTCTTCGGCTTCAAGCAAAGGGTCTGGACCCAACGTCTTTCTTTCGCCAACATCATCCCAATACAGAGGTGATCGACATTTGCGTCCATACAATGCTTCAAACGGAGCCATCTTAATGCTCGCTTGATAGCTATTGTTGTACGCAAACTCTACCAATCTCAGATGTCGATCCCATCCTCCACCAAAATCCAAGACACAAGCCCTCAGCATATCCTCAAGTGTCTGAATAGTGTGCTCGGACTGACCATCAGTCTGGGGATGAAAAGCAGTACTAAATCGAAGCTGAGTCCCCAAAGCTGTTTGTAAGCTCTTCCAGAAATGAGAAACAAATCTCGGGTCTCTATCAGATACTATTGAGATTGGCACTCCATGCAATCTCAATATCTCATCCAGATAAAGCTGTGCAAGTCGCTCACGTGACCAAGAAATCTGCATAGGCAGGAAATGAGCAGACTTCGTCAGCCTATCAACAATCACCCAAATGGTATCATAGCCGCTCGAAGTCCTCGGCAGTCCAACGACGAAATCCATCGTAATATGATTCCACTTCCAATCAGGTATTGGAAGACTCTGTAGCTTACCAGCTGGTACTCGATGTTCAGCCTTAACTTGCTGACATACTAAACATTGAGCTACAGCCCTACCAATATCCCGCTTCATGCCATTCCACCAGAAGTGAGTCTTCAGATCCTGGTACATCTTAGTCCCTCCAGGATGTACAGAATAAGGAGAATAATATGCTCCTTCAATATCTCCTCTCGAATCTCCAAATCCGCTGGTACACATAGACGTCCTCTATAACGAAGAACTCCAGAATCGTCACAAGAAAAACCTTCAAGATCACCACTCCTCAGTTGATCTTGAACTTTCATCAGATAAGGATCTACACTCTGTTTCTCTCGAATCCTATCTAACAGAGTGGGCTGTATGACCAAGGTCATCAGTCTCGCCATCATCCCGTGAGTAACCACCTCAAGGGACAACCTCCGCATCTCTTCAATTAGGATAGGCTGTTGAGTAATACATAAACTCAAAGTTGCTACAGCCTTCCTACTCAAAGCATCGGCAACAACATTCGCTTTGCCGGGATGGTATAAGATAGAGATGTCATAATCCTTCAATAATTCCAACCATCTCCGTTGACGTAGATTCAACTCTTTCTGTGTAAACAGATACTTGAGGCTCTTGTGATCAGTATACACTTCACAATGCTCTCCATAGAGATAGTAGTGCCATAGCTTCAGAGCAAAGACTACCGCCGCCAACTCCAGATCATGAGTGGGGTAGTTCTTCTCATATTCCTTTAGTTGTCTTGAAGCATATGCGATCACTTTACCATGTTGCATCAACACGCAACCCAAGCCACTATGCGAAGCATCACTGTAGATAACAAAACCTTCATCCATCACTGGTAGTGCAAGAATAGGGGCTGTCATCAACCTCTGCTTAAGCTCATCAAAACATTCTTGACACTCATCACTCCAAACATACTTAACCCCTTTCCTGGTTAATCGAGGAAGAGGCGTAGAGAGTTTCGCAAAACTTTCCACAAACCGCCGATAATACCCGGCTAAGCCAAGAAAACTCCGCACTTCATAAATGGTCGTCGGTCTAGGCCAATCACGAATCGCCTCAATCTTCTTAGGATCAACAGCTACTCCCGAAGCTGAAATCACATGGCCTAAACAGGCTACTTCTCTCAACCAGAATTCACACTTCTTCAGCTTTGCATACAACTTCTTTTCCCGCAAGAGTTGCAGCACTAATCTCAGATGCTCCTCATGCTCCACATCACTACGGGAGTAAATCAAGATGTCATCAATGAAGACTACCACAAACTTGTCCAAGAAAGACTTAAAGACTCGGTTCATCATATCCATAAATATAGCAGGGGCATTCGTCAAACCAAAAGGCATGACTGTGAACTCATAATGCCCATACCGAGTTCTAAAAGCAGTCTTAGAAATATCCTTGGCCTTCACCTTCAATTGGTGGTAACCGGACTGAAGATCAATCTTAGAAAAGACACACGCTCCCTGCAATTGATCGAACAGATCATCGATACGTGGGAGAGGGTATCTATTCTTGATGGTCACTTTGTTCAGTTCCCGATAATCCACACACAACCTAAGTGAACCATCCTTCTTCTTCACAAACAGCACAGGCGCTCCCCAAGGCGACACACTAGGTCTGATAAAACCTTTATCCATAAGATCCTGCAGTTGCGCCTTCAACTCTCTCAATTCAGCTGGTGCCATTCTATAGGGTGTCTTCGAGATCGGCGCGGTTCCTGGTACCACATCAATTACAAATTCAATCTCCCTATTAGGAGGCATTGAGGATAATTCAGAAGGAAATACATCCGAAAACTCACGGACAATAGGAATATCCTCGAGTCCTGGTACAACAGTGGGCACCTCAGTCACTGTTGCAAAATAGGCAATACAACCTCTACTCAACATCTGTCTGGCCTTAGAAGAAGAGATCGTCACTGCGAACAGTGAACTCCTACAACCTTCATAAATGTACTCCTCATGTCCAGGCTCACGAAAAATCACCGTCTTGGTTCCACAATCGATTGTAGCAAAGTATTGAGATAACCAATCCATGCCAAGGATTACATCAAAATCCTGCAACTGTCTCAATACTAATAAATCAGCAGGCATGATCCAAGGCCCTACTTGCACAGGACATCCTAAACAACCCTGCGTCACCTGCAAACTATGGTCGGGAATCGCACCTCCTGTGTCTGGGGTAACGACCCTATCTCTAAACCATGATGCAATGCAAATGCTCTACTAACAAAGGAATGCGATGCACCAGTATCGAATAAAGTACGCGATCTAATGCCACAAATCAAAACTATACCTGCCACCACTCGATCAGCTATCGAGGCATCCTCAATCTGAGCGGCACAAACTCGTCCGCTCGTCGGTGGCTGGCATCGATCCGGCTGTCGTGGCATAGAAGATCGCTCCTGAGAAAATACCGGAGAGGCTCCAGAATACTGCGGTGGGGAGAAAGGCACAGACGCCATAGAAGGAGCTGCTATACGTCTGGGACAAGCCCTCCTGATGTGTCCCGGCTGTCCACACTCATAACATCGGCCCTCTCGTCGATCATAGAGATAAGCAAAATGAGGTCCTCCAGAAATCACACATCGGGGAGATCCCTTCGACTGCTGCTGTCGCTGCTGGCGATATCCTCCAGACTGCTGGCGACTAGAAGATCCACGTCCCTGGAAACGCGATCGCTGGGGAGGTCTAGGCGGTCGCCTGCTACTCGACTGCCCTCCATCATCAGGTACCGGGCGCTTCCTCTCCTGACCCTGAGCTGGGTCCACAAGCTGCCCTCTCGTCACAAATGCCCCTCGCTCTGCCCACAGAGACTGCTCAATAGTAGCATCCAAGGTCTGAAGTCTCTGCGAGTGGACAAATGGAAAGATCTCGGGTCTCAAACCCTTCTCATACAGATAGACCTTCTGTATCTCATCCCTCGCCGCCGAAGGAACACAGTTGAGTAGTCTTGTAAACTCCCTCGCATACTCTTGCACCGAACGATTTCCTTGCTTCAAATTCTTCAAGTCTTCCTCTATCTTTATCTTCACGCTACTGGAAAAATACGCCCCATACATAATCCCATGAAACTCACTCCAAGACATCTGTAGAGGATTCAGGGACCTATGATCACGGGTCCTCCTCCACCAGACATGTGCATCACTAGATAAACAATGCACTGCCATATGCACCTGCTCCCGTGCTGGCACAAAGAGATCCTCGAATAACTTCTCCATCTCACATATCCAAGCTTCTACCACCCATGGTTCTATACTGCTACCATTAAATCGGGATGGATCAAACCTACAGAAGCGAGCCAATCTATCCGCCATCCGCTCCTGTTCCTCTTCAGAAAGCACTTGACTAGGCTGAGTATTTCCTTCCCTGGGTTGAGATGTAGTTGGAGTCGTTGCCGCCTGAGGTTCCATAGCTCGAGGCATATTATTCTGCTGCTGGGAGAAAGCATCGCACATCTTCTGCAATAAAACACTTTGCTGCCTTCCAACTGCAGCTATGTCTGCTAGCTGCTCCTGCAGAGCGGGCCGTTCACTTGGTCCCGTCTGCTCAGGCATATCCGAAGGCGTCGGATGTGCTCGCGTCGACGGTCGTCGAGGAGGCATAGTAACAACCTGCAACAGAATACACGATTAGGACCACAATAAATCTCACGACCCAATTTAGCGAAAGTCTAGAAGGACACTTCTTTTCTTCTCAGATTATTATGTCGTCTGCAGCCAACATAATTCATCTGATAAGAGAAGGCATAATCCCTCAATCACTCTTCCTACACAAGAAAGGATTCAAAACCCAATCTTTGACTTTCGCGATCAATCACGTATCTCTCGTCATTCTTAGATCTGTTTATCTTAGGTTTCCTAGGCCCTCATGACCTATTCCTAAGCTCGGATACCAACTTAATCTGTCACGCCCCGGGTTACCCTCTCCCGGGCACATCAACAGACCCGCCGTATACACAGTAATAAAACTGAGCATACGAAGCGAAAACAATAACAATCACACAGAGCTAAAGGTATCAACAGAGCTGCTATATATAAATATATCAAAGGATCACTGTACATACATACATCATCCATAACTATAATATACAACATTGATAATCTCTATCTCACTGTATGTACAGACTCATAACCATCTACCAAAATGGGGTATACCTCTAGCCAAGTATCCGGGGATCAACTCTACCCGACGGTCTCCTTTCCGCGCTCAGTATGCACAACTGGGGAAGAAGACTCTGTAAAAAGGTGTTAACAACGGGTATGAGAACTACTATCAAATAAGTAGTCCTCAGTGGGTACCGCCACCAGCCTCAGCGGTCTGCCCACTAAGTCCTCAATCTCAAAAGATATATAGAGCAATAAAAAGAGTAGGAGATATACTACCACTACTATGCACAATGCTCAATTGTCAACATGAATACCAATGAACTGAATATATCAAATGAGAACTATCATGAATCCATAATGCCATGTAACATAATACAATACGATACCTGCGGCCTGATCATGCTCAACCCTACAGGGAGCCAGCTAGTACAGAAAATTCGTCTGTCCCTAGCCCTTCGTACAACCCTCTGTACGGAACATGCCAACTCCGGAGCGGTACTCGTGGGAGCGACCCAACCGAGTATAGTACAAACATATCAGCGCCAATACCCACAGGTATATGATCGACACAACTGACAAGGAATCACATGCCCTTGGCATCACAAGGATAATCAACAAGTATGACTCAATCCAATGATCTCACAAGAATCACGTGCCCTCGGCACCTTAAAGGATAGTCAATAACATGACCCAATCAATACTCCAGTGCTCACAATCAATCTCAACTCTACCACAAAGAGGAGGTACAACAACATAGCACGAGCCACAACATGATCACCTACACTAGTATGTACAATAACTGGTACAAGGGATATCAACAGGATAGGTGTAGGTCAAATCATGCAACAAGGATACAAGGAAATCAAGCATGCTTATATATATATATCATTAGCATATCATGCACATGCAATCTCAACCTAACATGTCATATCTAACATAATCTCAACATGTCATGCTATCATAATCCCAATAGTATCACAATATCATAATCCAATATCATCATATCATGCTAACATAATCCAACACTAACACATTATGCTAACATGAAAGTAAACACATAGGAGGAAGTCCACTGAATCTGGCAAACATCAACCTACCTCAAGAGCTAATCCAACCACGGTGGGGAATATCAATATCCTCAGATCCAACCCTCCAAGATAACCAAGCTCCAGCAGTACTCTGATCTGAATATCTCCAAGGTACTGCTAACTCCAACAGAACAACAGCTCAGCACCAGGTCAGATCAACAGAGTAGATGAGAACAAGCTAGGTCACAACTAATGCCAGCACATGGCCCTTAACCTAACTTTCTCTCTCTAGAAAGTAGCAACACGAAAATAGAAAGTGAGCTAAAACAACCAGGGACTCACCTATTTATAGGCTCCCAAAAGTCCCACTTTCGGGCGCCCGAATCCAACTTCCGGGTGTCCGGAAATCCAAAACGCCAGGTGTCAATAGGTGGCCAGTCGGTCAGCGGTGGTCGGCAGGCGGTGGGGCAGCAGGTCTCCGACGGTCGACACGTGTCCATCGACACGACACGTGGCTCTCCACGTCATCTACTCAATCCGTATCCACATCTGGGCGTCCGATTTCTGCGTCCAGATCCGAAACTCGTTAGCCACTTCCGAACCATCCGAAATGTACACTGGCTCTGGAACATTCGGGCGTCCACTTCACAAGTTCCGGGCGCCCGAATTCCTCCGAGTCCAGAAACTCCTCGAAATGCCAAGTATTACACGTTACGAACCCTTAATTCAACTCAATACATGAAATCAAGTGTTTTAACATGATTTCCTATGCCTCAATTACAATTCCCAAAGGTCCAAATATTTTTAGAACCTTCCATGGCAAAAGTCCCAAATCTACCTAGGGTTTGCATGCATGCAAGCCAAACCCTAGATTTCATGGCCAATCTTCCACCATTTGTGGTTGAGATTGCTTAGGGTTTCCAAAAACCTCATCTTGAAGGATTAAATTCAAGATTTAAATCCTAAATCACAAGAACTCACCTCAAAGCCCTAGCTCCCAAGCTTCTTCTTGCACCAAGAAGCTCCAAATCCACCTTAGAAGCTTTTCCCAAGGTCACATCCTACACTTCTCCAAACTTTGGAGAGATCTCTAGAGAGAGAAAGTGAGGGAGAGGGAGAGGAAATGTGAGGAGAGTGGAGGAGTAATGAGGAGAGAGATACCTCAGCCCCTATACATAGCCCTCCACCACGAAATTACTAAAATACCCCTCACTGGGCATTCTACCCCAGCCGGGTCCGGACCTTGCAAGTGGGGTCCGGACCCCGCACAGGTGACAGTTCACCGCGCAGGCCGGGTCCGGACCTTGGTGTCCGGGTCCGGAACCCGTACGCACCCCAACTCGGAAGCCAGCTCGGGTCCGGACCGTGACATCCGGGTCCGGACCGTAGCTGCCCGCGGACTTCATTATCCGGACCCCAGCTTCCAGGGTCCGGACCCCGTGAGCAGTTTTGCTCCACTTGGTCCCTTTTTCATAATTTTTCGATTTTCGGATTTTCACTCGCACCCACAATATTCCGAAACCTTCGGAACCCAATTCCACACCAGCCATTATCGGCTTCCATCAAACTTTATCAAATTTAGCAAAGTTCGCTACGACGCACCGAAATTCCGAGTGCTACAGGATGCCTCATAACCGGGAGATCGAGTTCTTTATCGAGTTAGCTCCCGGCTCCGCACCGATCTCGAAGGCTCCCTACCGGATGGCCTTCGCCAAACTTAAGGAGCTGAAAGCTCAACTCGAGGACCTTCTCGATAAAGGGTTCATTCGGCCTAGTGTATCCCCTTGGGGTGCTCCTGTCCTTTTTGTCAGGAAGAAGGACGGTAGTCTACGACTTTGCATAGACTATCGGGAGCTCAATAAGATCACTGTGAAGAACAAGTACCCCTTGCCACGTATTGATGATCTCTTCGATCAGCTTCAGGGATCCTCTGTCTACTCGAAAATCGATCTTCAATCGGGGTATCATCAGCTGAAGATCCGAGCCGAAGATGTACCCAAGACGGCATTCCGGACTCGTTACGGCCATTACGAGTTCACCGTGATGCCCTTCGGGCTTACTAACGCCCCTGCGGCATTCATGGACATGATGAATCGGATCTTTTGGCCATATCTGGATCAGTTTGTCGTGGTCTTCATTGACGACATATTGATATACTCGCGGAGCGACGAGGAGCATGAGAGTCATCTTCGACAAATCCTCCAAATCCTTCGAGAGCACAAGCTTTACGCCAAACTCAAGAAATGTGAGTTCTGGCTCCGCGAGGTGGTATTCCTGGGACATATTGTCACTCAATCGGGCATCGCCGTGGACCCGAGAAAAGTGGCGTTAGTGATCGACTGGCCTCGACCGACCACTGTCACTGAGGTTCGGAGTTTCCTTGGTTTGGCGGGCTATTACCGACGATTTGTGGAAGGCTTCGCCAAAATCGCCGCGCCGCTGAACTGTATGACCAGGAAGGGATAGAAATTTCAGTGGACTCCTCAGTGTCAGCAGAGCTTTGAGGAGTTAAAGGACAGATTGACCCGCGCACCCATTCTTACCCTTTCACACCCTGGCGAGGACTTTGTAATCTATTGAGATGCCTCACGGATTGGATTGGGGTGCGTACTCATACAGCAGGATCGGATCATTGCCAATGCTTCTCGGCAGCTAAAGGACTATGAGAAGAACTATCCGACGCATGATATGGAGCTGGCGGCAGTGGTGTTTGCCCTTAAACTGTGGAGGCATTATCTATATGGGGCGCACTGCAAGGTTTTCACCGACCACCAGAGCCTGAAGTATCTCTTCACTCAGAAGGAGCTGAACCTCAGGCAGAGACGGTGGCTCGAGCTCTTGAAAGATTATGATCTATCGATCCAGTATCGACGCCATTGTCGCTCGAGCTGCTGCCGACGCCGTTCGAAGCCGCCCAAGCAGACCGTGCCCGCCGCCACGCCCGCCGCCGTCGTTACTGAAGCCACCGCCGCTGCTGTGCCCACCGTCCGAGCCTCCTAAGCAAGACGCCGTCGCTGCCGCACCCGCTGTCATCGCCACCCGAGCTGCCGACACCACCACCGTGTCCCCTCGATGTTTTCGCCCAAAGCCAGAGATTGAAGTGCACGACAACACTTGCTTCGGAAACAAGGAAGAACAAAAGAAAAGGGGTGGAGTGCTGTTTATTTGCTTACATCAAAATGTACCCCATAACATCTCTTTTTTTTTAATTATCATATTTTATGTTAAATAAAAAAATGTTGAGATTTAATTGCAACTTTAAAAAAACTACTTTTATTTTTTTCTGCAAATTTTAAATTATTTATGTAAGTGTCTTTTAGCCGTTTGATTAAAAAAGAAGAAGATCATTTTATGTATACATTATGAATTTTTCTATTTATTATTTTTTTTAGCCACCGCCATAAACCGACTATAAATATGTATAAAAATAAATTAACTAATTTTTTTTTTAATTAAGACCCTCTCAAATTTTGTTTTTTTTAATTTTAATTTTTATATTTAGTTAAATTAAAATGACCAAAGATAATTAAAATTATTAAATATGGTGAATCTACTAATGAATTTAATAAATTTATAAAATTTTTGAGTTTAGTCAAAAAATTAAAAGTTTAGAAAGCCTCTATACATTTTCACCATAAAAAATTTTGGTAAAAAAAAATTGTGTAAAGACCCGCTCAACTATTAAACGCTTTGAAATAGACAACTCCAAATAACTTTTAAACTAATTTTAACAATTTTTAATTTTTTATGCTTAATTTTAGTTAATTAAACAAAATTTATTAAAATTTGTATAAATTAAAATATTTAAGTTGCCTGAAATATTACCTACCTGCCGCGAAGCGCGGGCCGTACACTAGTTAACATAAATTGAAAGCTCGCCACGTGGCGGCTTATGGTTCATTTGGGAACCATACTTCCAAACTTATATATTTGTTTGGGAACCTTGCTTCCAAAATTATATATTTGTGTAATAACTATAAAATTCAAAATTCGAAAATAAATTAGGTTATTTACATTCAAATTTATTATATTTGAATTTAGGCTAAATTATAGAAAACCCTCATATAAATACCTGCTTTTTTTTACTTTCCTCTTTGACTTTTAAAAACCTACAATTTGTCTCTTTAAAATTTCAAATATTTTCAGGGGTACGGTGTTAATGAAGAAGGCAAAATGACCAAATTGCCCTAACTTTTTTTATTAGGAAAAAATATTTTTAAAAATATTTTTATAATTTTGAAGGGCATTTTCGGTGTAAATTATAAAAAATAGATAAAATAATGATGGAACCTGACGAAGGGGGATAAATATAACAACTTGAAATGTTGAGGGGGTAAAATATAGTTTTTTAAAAAATTAAAAAGTGAAAATAAAAAGCAGATATTTATACAGGAGTTTTATATAATTTAACTTGACTTTATATTAAAAGTAAGGAGGAATGAGAGAGAGAGGGTAATTTTACAAATCGGCGACCGTTTCATTTCAAACACTATGCCGGAAGTTCTGGCATAGTTTGTTTTTGGATCGAGAAAAGGCCAAAATAGAAATTAAGGTTTTTGGAAAAATTTTCAGCGAAATCACGTAAAATTGTTCGTGGAGAGGCCTTTGGTTACGCGCGCTTTGAGGGGCTGTAATGAAAAAATTGAGGTTTGAAGGGCTTATCTGTGATTTTGCAAATAGCCTTCCACCAAACCCTTTTCCATATCTCCTCTCCCGTCAAGCCCAGCCGTCTCCATCACCCCTACCCTCCCGCGCCACACCAGCCAGGACCCCCGGCGACCTGCCGCCAGTCGCCGGAGCCCCGGCCAGACTCCACCAAAGCACTCTTTCCATCTCTCTCTGCCTCAACCAACTTGACTTGAAACCCCTCTCTCCTGCCGCGCCACCTCGGACCTGCGCCGCCGGCACCCCACTGGTCCGGCGACCCTCCTCACATGCGGCTCCGGCGCAGCCGTGCGCCGTTGTACCCGTAGTTTTCCCCTTGAAGCTGTCTAGGGCTGGCTCGGGCCGCATCATCTGTGCGACCGCCGCCGCCGCTCCCCTTCGTCGCCGCCGGTGCCAGAGGGCTCCGGACCACCCTCCGGCGCCGCCCCAGCTTCTCCCCGGCCGCCCCATTACCGGAAGTCCAAGATCAACCTGAGGGCTTCTTGTTTCGGGCCGCAGCTTTTTGAGCGCTGCCTCCCGCTGCCGGCCAGCACCTCCTCCAGCCTTCCCAC
Source organism: Puya raimondii (assembly GCA_016920855.1). NCBI lineage: Eukaryota > Viridiplantae > Streptophyta > Magnoliopsida > Poales > Bromeliaceae > Puya > Puya raimondii. Next base: position 39,182,586 of record JABWPP010000049.1, on the reverse strand, counting down.
GTCGGGCACAACCCCCCTGGGCCGGCGCTTGCACCCCCTGGCCGCCGGAGCTCAGGAAGAGGGAGCTGATTCAAAACCTAGCTCGGAATAGGGTTCCTCTTGGCCGACATCCCTGTTCTGGCCATCCCTGTTGCTGGTGACCTTCTGGAACACGAGCTCGGCCCTCCTAAGGGCCTGAGGACGCCCGGGCTCACCTCAGTTGCTATCGGAGAGGTCCCGGTTGGTGGTTTCGGCTTTGTCGCTCCGGGTAACTTTGGAATCTGCAGTTCAAGTAGCCCCAGCGCGCTCCTCGGCTATTGTTCGCGCTTCTGACAGCGAGCGCGGGCTTCGACACGTCGAGACGCCAGCCTGCACCGCTGGTTGGGTTTCGAAGCTTGCGGAATTCGGTAACTAGCCGAAACCTTATATGTTATATATTAAATGCAAATAGATGCATGTTTAGGGGTTTATATGCAATTTTGCCTTGTGGGCTGCTTCGGGCAGTGTGAACCCACAGTGTGTGACCTCTGGACTGATCGTCCAAGGTCCCATGGCCTTCGCGAAGTGGAATTAGGGTTTTGGTGCGTTTATTGGCAAAATCGCTGATTGAACGCATTTTTGGTTCGGGTTTCGCGTTTTATCAACGTGAATGCCCCGTGTTTGTCGCCGAGCCTTGTTGGCTGGTTGCTCTCGCTGTCTCATGTGTCCGGAGACAGTGGGCAAGCGGCGGAGGGTTCCGAAGCCAAAATCGACATTTTCGGGAACCCGGTACGGCATTGTTATTGTTAAACGCATCTATTAGAGTTAGACCTTGTGTTTGCTGCCCGGGCACCTAAATCGGTGCGTTTCGGGTCAGCGGGTGATTTACGGTACTAATTGATACCTTCTGGGACACTTTGTGGGTTTTGAAAGTATTCCGATGGGTTTTCGGGAATTCCGGCGGGTTTCGGGAATCGGTAAAACGAATGGAATTCCTGATGAATTCGGGATTGTGTGATTAGTGACTTTGATTCACTTAGGGTTACTCCTTAACTCTAGGGATCTCTCGTAGGTCCGGTCGACTGTCAAGAGCACCTTGGGAGTTAGGTGCATCGTTGTTACAGGTGGGTGCTCGATCCGAAGTCGGTACAGTGGTGCCAGCTCGGTGACGTTCTTTCCCTTCTCCTTTTACTTGTTTATACACACATTGTATGTTGAGCACTTTACCACTGGACTTCTCTTTCTGTTGCTTTACTTTTATTTCTATTTATGTTCTTCATGATTTTGTAGTAGAGCGGTACTCTACGATGACATTGCATGACTTATCATGTAGTGGACCTGATTGGTCAGTATATTCTGAGATCTATGAGATTGGGTGACCTAATTGGCGGTATATTCCTTGTGGATCATGTGTCGGCTACTTGCCGATGGATGGCTATTGATCATATTGCATCGATTGCCACAGCTTGTGTGCATTTCGCGTACATCGGCGGTTTGGCCATATTGGTGTTTTTTTTCGAAAAAGTGGTCGTACTATCGACCCATGAGCCCTATGTGGTCTATTGCTATGGTCATATGTCAGGTAGAGCAGGCGTGGCATTGCCTGAGGTATTTAGACCGACATGGCAGACACATTGGGTACTTTTGGACTATTCGTCTGTTTGACGCATCATTTATTGATTACAGTAGCGGTTAGATATTTACATGTGGCTACTTCTTTTCTGTCTCCATTTGCTACTGTACTCGTTATTGTTCTATACTTTACTATATATTATCTTTCGTTTGCCATACTTTGCTATATATTATCTTTCATTTGCCAGTGAGTACACTTGCCCCCGTCGGCTTGTGGTACCCATTGGGAAACCTCATGTTGGTTTCTCACCCCTTTTTTTACAGGTGATCTAGGCGGTGAGGGTCGGGACGGTGCGCAAGGTTCGGTTAGCTAGTGAGCCTAGAGGTCCCGCAGATTACTCTTCTTGTTACGGTTCATCTTTCATAACCTTTATGCTATTCTTTGAATAAGTTAGATTATGTTGTGGTTCAGTTATGTGAATGCTTTGTTATCATTGTTTGCCTGATTTGGGATAATAAAACCGTGGTTTCACGACTATTGTGTGGTTGTGGTTTTATGGCTAAAATGTTTTTAACCTCTCATGGTAGCCGGTTTTTAAAAAGATGAGTTTCCGTGTGGGAAAGATTTTTCAAAATGATTTTTCCGATTTTATTGTATATCTTAGTTTTAAAAATAAAGTTTTCGAATAGGAAACACTTTCAAATGATAGGATGTTTGATGTATTGCTGCATCCGCATCATAATCACTAAAGGAGTGCTTAGGGCATGCATCATCTGCTAAAGATGGTTAGCTGTATGAGCATCTGCATTGTGATTGCTGCTTGCTGGTTTGTGAGTGGAATTGGTTGGTTGTGTAGGTATAGTACGCCGTGCAAATACAGAAAAAACTTTGTCCGTGTGGACAGAGGAATCTCTGTATTTGTGGCGGGTCTGTCCGTCCCGTGGGCAAGGTTGTCTCCTCTATAGCCTCCCGCTCGTCCTCCCCTGCACCTACTTTTCTCCCAATCTCTTCTAAATCTCCTTCTCACATAATTCTTTTTTACTTCTGCTAGTAGCAGATCTGTCGACGATGGAAGATGCAATTCAAGATCATCGGAATTTACTAAATGGTTCGGTTCATCCCTCATGCTTTAAATCTTAATTTTGGTTCTATATGTTAGTTTTGCTCATTGTGTTTGATCCGCAATTATCTTTAGTCCAGGGGTGCTCAGCCAAGGAGCAAGATGGAGGTGATTCTTTTGTTTCTTTATGTGGTCCAGGATTTTTTATTATTCCTAGAATACTAATGTCTCATTTTTACTATTTGGTATTCCTAATTAGATGTAGTAAGCCGATAGTTTAAAATCTGAAGATGAAGGTATTATATTGTTTTTCTCTTATCAATATGGATCTTGTGTTTTTTGAATAATTTCATATAACTTGAGTTGTGCAAAAAAATATGTTATTGTATAGGGCAAGAATTTAAGTGCCAATCAGCAAGGGCCGTATCTACCATGCCGTATCGTGCTATTAAGATATCGGCACCATACAGCTCTTGTACCGATGACACAACTTAGAACTCTTTTTTTTTTTTTAAATTAGTAAGTAATTTTCTCATTAAAATTCAAAAGATTTTTATAAAAATTCGTAATAAGCAATTAGAATATTTTGTTGCTAAAGAAAATAAATATTTCATGTCATTACATGTCGGCACATGTATTTTTGTGACTGGCACACATCGGCACAGCACGGCATGCACCGTGCCGTATCGTGTCGGCAAGTTTTCGGCACGACCCCGTACCATGGTACTTAAATCCTTGGTATAGAGGGAATAGTGCTGTTCTCTGATAATCTATCAAATAGTCTAAAATGACCGAAAGTCTGATGAGCAAGTTGGTTGTATCAGTCTGACATTGTTGTGAACATGGTTGTAATGCTGTGGCCATCATTATTGAAACATTAATATTTGCTATTGATCCATTTGCTGGATGGTACTATTTCTTTAAATAGAAGTAGAAAGATTTCTTATTTCATGTATAGAGCTATCCTTTATTTTTTCAACCTCATTTTATCTTTATTGCTGGTAATTTCTATTGCTATTTTTTGCGGGAAGATTGCTTAGTGCATATGAATACTTATGAAAACCCCTCTTCAAAGCATGATTTTTTAGCAGAATAAAATGCCATAGTTCTCTAGGCTTGGGTGTAGTGGAGGAACAGACGGTATCTGTTGTCTAGTGAAACCATGACACTCCTTAGCCTTTTTGTACCTACCTTGCATTTTTTTATGGCATGACCCTTTTCTGCATCAACATCTTAGTGCTGACTTTACGCATGTCGCGCCTTTTTGTCCACATGGATAACAAATTGGGGTGGATTATTTGTAACTAAAAAAAGTTGGCTTATTGGTTACGTCCGACGAAAAAGCCATATAATATTATTGATTTATCGCTACTAGTTGTTATATTATATCTGCTAACTTGTTTACTTGCTGGCTAAAAGATAATCTTTACTTGTAGAAAGAGAGTTGCGGCAATTTTGAGTGTCTGAATTGAAGTAGGAAGACAATAGTAACAATGGCCGGTCCCAACTCATATGGAGTAGAGAGAAACTAATTGACTTTTAGTTCGAGTTGATCTTTTATTATGGCTAAATGCTGATAACTATTGCTTATAACTCCTTGTGTATAGATCTACCTTTTAACATGTCTTTACCTCTTTGTGCCTATTTTGAAAGGTTATAACACAATGGAAAAGGCATGGAAAGGTATTAAAGATATTATTAAGATAGAACTCTTTAGTCAATATTGATGTAGCGCAAATTAAGGTCCTATTGAATTAGGATATGAACCCTTTACGTCATAGCAAGATCCTACTTACATATTCTACACTAGAAGTAGTGGACCAAATATCTTTCTCTACAGAAATTTATGGATTGGATCTAATTCTAAGTTGTGGAAGAAGCGTGAGAACAAGTCTTTTAAACAGGGATGTTCTGCAATTTTTGGGCTTATGGGAGTTTTTTGCAGAGAATTAGGATTTCAATTTATTTCTTCTGCACAACCTCTGCAACCTAACTAAGTTGCAGCAGTTTCAGCAGCTTATGAGGATTGAGCAAAAGGCTGCAAATCAGCAGCAATATTTGACTCTGGCAGGTCTTCTGCAGTAGTTTCGTGTTGAGCGAGGGGTTGCTCAGATTTGCAAGTGGTAATAGGCTTGCTTGTAGTAGCAGTATAAGAATAGAGAGAAGGAGAAAAAGAAGAATAGTAGAGGAGAAAAGATTTCATCTTGTACGGCCGTAAGGGGGAAAAAAGGGAAAGGGGCTACCCATGGTAGTAAATAAAAGAAGAGGAAACATACTTAGGCGAAAATGTCTATCTCACCAAAACAACTTGAATTTTCTCTATCAAGTAATCTGAATACTGTAAGATGCCGAAGGCTCTATTTATAGACTGAAGATAATACCTAATCCCATTCGAAATTGTAATATTTGGGTATTTTATCTTTTAAGAGACAAATGCTTTATTTATATTTCTAAAATTCCAATTTGAAAAGAATTGGCTCTCTACAATAAGGATTAGATAAGGATCTGAAATTAGATCCCGTAGAGAACCTGTTCCGCATTATAGATACTTTTGAGGAATTTTTACAAATAGTTTGAAAGTAGGATATTCCTCTGTTGTGCACTAAGATTTTAAATCTATGTTGAATGTACTCACCATCTTTTCAGGAATATCTTTGCACTTTGCCTTTATCTCCAGAGTCAAACAAGTTAGTTTTATCACCAAATGAAGGTCTGGTTAACTATTGAAATTGTTTGCTTTTGGAGCTTTGGCCTTAGTACTTTTTTAGTTGGACACATGTTAGAAACTGCCCAAATCTCATTATATATTACAGAAAGTCACTAGACAATTGTCACATGTTGAAAGAAAAAAGGCCCAACAAATACTTCTTCAACTATAGATGCTCTAACTGTTAAAGTTGGTGCTAAAATTCAAACACATGGAAGAAATTGAGTGGATTGTCTGTTGTCGCTATAGTGATGTAGGGTAAATTACGAATAATTTGCTTTTTCAAATGCAATTTAGATTCATGCAGCTCTTGAGCAGGCTTGTGAATGCCTTTAGACATTTGGATAGTCTTTATGGATGACAAAGGTGCTTTTGTTCATTCTTAACCATATTAATTCCATTTGAAGAAAACTGCTAGATGTCAATTAATTAGCGAATGACTACTTCCCATGATACTAAGTGGTGTCGTCTTGTCAAGTCCATTTAATTCCAGTTGCACCATCCTCTGCAACCTGAATTGCGATCTTCTTAGACATGTGGATAGCCTTAAACAGAAGATAAAGTTACCTCTCTTTAATCTTAACTATTTGTAATTTCATAAAAGAAAGTGACCCAATGACAGTTAAAACAATTGGAAATTGTTTGCTATTAAGTTTATTTTTAATTATACTTATTTCTAGCCACTTGTTTTTTATTCACGCAATTTCTGGATTTTTGAATCTTGAATTTTGCTTGTATGGCTAGATGGTGATAATGATATTGTCATGGAGAACGCTACATTTGTTCGTAATGAACCTCCTCAAGATGACCAAGGGCCCCCGAAAGTTGAGTCAGAGGTGGAAATCCTTCATGAGAAAGTCAAAAAGCAAATTATTAAGGAAGGTCATGGTCATAAACCAGCAAAACTCGCGACATGTTTCTGTAAGTATCTTGCATTCTTATTGGTCCATTTCGTTCAAGTCCTAAATATAACATGTGGTGTTATAATAGATTCTATTAAAACATGTGTCGTGTGCACATATAGTGTTGCTGGTTATTGCATTTTCTGAATTTTCATGGTCTCAACTTGCTATGCTAGTGAAAAATGATATTATTTGTTACCTTTCAATGTTTTGCTTGTTTATACTTAATTGAAAATACATTCATAATATAAGATCCACAATTATCATGAAACAAGTAATTTTATGTCATTATATGGAGGGGGATTATCTAAGGGGATTACAAAGAAGTCAAATAGGTAATATGACTAAAAAGTGTTTACAAATTTGAATATGCATTACAGAAAAATGTGCTTAGAAGTTGTCTTCCAAACTTGAAGTGCTGGTGAATTATTTTCCAGACTCAAGAATAGTCTTAGTATAATTCATTAACTATATATAACGTATGTCGAGAAAACACTATTCTTGTAATATTGCTTAGCTATACTTGTTTCCTTTTCTTTTTGAAAGGTTCAAATATTTCAGATGGAAACAAATCTTATATAGGTGGATGGAATTTTTTTCATTCTATTATGAAAGTTCTTACCAATTTATGGTATTTTGATTTACTTTAAGTCAAACCTCTCAATATAAGCCCTTCTTTTTCATTGAGTTATAGCATTAATGGTTCTTCAACCAGCCTTATGGATTATATCAACTTTTGCCGGTTTGCATATACAAGACCAGCAATAACCATGCGTGTACGTAGCTGGTCATCAAGATAGGCATCTGTAACGCCCCAAGAGGTTTGGCCCAACAAGTTATTAGTGCTAGTTGGCTTGGTCGTTACAGCATCATCCATAGAACATAATATCTATTGTCCTCTTAGTATAGAATGATTATTTATGGAGCATTTATCCCATATAGGATGGAAAAGAAATCTTTTGGGTTACTAAAATGTGGTAGTGATCTCTAGATAACATCATATAATTATGCATGGAATTGCAAACATGTCACGCCCCGGGCCCTAGTGGGAGCCTACCAGGCACGTGCACAGACCCGCCGTGTACACTAAAACAACGCACAATGTACACAAGGCGTCTACAACAACAACAATTAAGTAGTAGAAGAAATACATCCTAAACAAGGTGATCAGAGCGAGAACATAATTCTACAACTAAAACAAGTTGACATAAAGCCACAATCTCAAAATATACAATAAAATTATACATCTTATGTGCTAACAGATCAACCAACTAACACAACTATACACCTTTCATACAAAATAAAAGAAAGGCATCAAGGGTCCATCTAAAACATCATCGTCGCGGCTCTAGCTAGCTGCTAACCCCTCGCCACGATCTCAAGCCTCTCCCGCTGCGGAAGGCTCTGAAACAAAAACCCAACAACCATGGGGGTGAGAACTATTAAACAATAGTTCCCAGTGGGTAAGCCGCCGAGAGTGGCGAAATACACCGCTAGGTCAACTGAGGCAAAGATAGAATAAGTTGAAACATAAGGCATAAAGCAATAAGTGCTAAACAAGTAATTCTACTACTATCATGCCTCCAAAAGATTAAATCATTTCAAAAATATGATTTCTACCACTACATGCATAGGTATGCCCTTTACCAAAATTTACATGTACTTTACTTAGCTTTTATCCAATCCACGAGGGGACTTACACAAGGTAACATCCCGGCTTGTGCCATGCCTAATAGTCCCGTGGTAGTCAACATTGCTCTGCAGACAATGAGACACTCCCCCACGGCGATCCACTTCGGCGCCCAATCCTGCACGGGCGATCAAACGTCGCAAAGGCTAACTCCGGAGTGCCGGCTTGTAGGGAGCGACCCTCACAAGCATGTGCGAATGAGCACAAGGGCAAACAAGTGCTGATCATAAGCATCGTATCCAAGGCCAACACATCTCAATCATCATGTCTAAAATATGGAATCACAACATCGACTCGAGGGTCGGAATCATGACACATAAGTCATACTTGTTCTCAATTCACTTGTGGGTATATTTCTACCAATATGTAACATGTCTCTAACATGCAAGTGGTTACATCTCATCTACCAATAGGAATGGACCTACGTCTCATTCTTGACCCCAACGGGTTACTATCATATGCTATAACCAAAGCCATACTCAATGCATTATACTAATGCTACTTTCAATGCATTCTACAAATGCCATAATCCATGCATTATTCTAATGCCACAATTCATGCATTCTACAATACTATAACAATGCATTCTACGATGCCAACAAGACCATAATCCATGACATGCATGAGCTACATAAACCTCTACTACATAGAGTATAAAAGTCATCATGCAAGTATTTATTTCTTTTTATCAAAGTGGTGGTATGCAATTACCACTTACATTACCGATAAGAAAACTCTTACCTCATGTCTTAAACATAGAATACCAATCAACGACCCGAGGGTCTAGCATTATGTCATAAGGCCAACCTTGTTGTTCTTCTAAGTGAAGTGTAACATACTTAGCCTCTCACTATGTCAAGAACACGTCGGGTGTCATGTTTTCTTCTACCCATAGTAAGTATGTCATATATCATGCTCATTTCTACCAATAACCGATATGCTAAGTGTCCCCAAGTCCACTTTCCATCAAGTACTTCATATGTTGTTTAATCATTCCAACATGCATTTCTACGTTATCATAATTTGAAAAGCCATCTTGCCACAACTTTTCATAGTGTGCCATGTATAAACTCAATCATGAACTCTACTACATAGAGCATGCAAATCTCATATATGCTATACATATATCATGATTCTATAATTTCTATCATGTCATAATAAGCATGAGTATGCATCAATTCAACTCTAAAATATTAGAGAAGACATAGGGGGAGTTCACCCATTTCGGTGAGGTCAGACCCACCGGATAACCATCGAAACCTCGCAGTACTTCAAAACGAAGTTGTCCCCCGAGCTTCACATACCCTAAGATAATTTTTCAAGGGGTTACAAGTTTCGAACGAACAAATTCGAAAACTACCAAAATTCATGAGGTAAATGGGTGAAAAATATCTTTGAGCAAGTAGAACTTGTTCTAAGTCCAAATCAAGGTTAGGGATCTTCAAATCCAACCTACAACGACATTCTACACCCATCAATTCAACCCCAAGAGCTCTCAATCAAGAAACCCCAAATAAAATCCTAGTTTTCATGAAACTAGGTTTTCCCTCTAAATTCTAGCAATAACACAAATAGAGGTTGTAAAAGAGATTACCAACCTCAAATCAAGCTCCCAACCAAGCTCATACATGCTAGGGTTGAAGCTAGGCCCACTAACAAGCTCCTCTCATCCATCCCGAGCTCCCCTCAAAGCCAAGAAGCAGCTCCATGGAGAAAATGGAGAGAAAAGATAGATTAAAACCTCAAATCAAGTGTTTGGGAGCAAGAAAACCAAGAGAGAAAGGAAGAGAACTCACCTCCTTCTCTCAAGCCTCAGCAACACTGGGCAACAAGAGAGGGTTGAGGGGATATATTACATGATGTAACAATATCCCCTAAGGCCCCTCAAAACTTAGAAATTGCAAAACTGCACGAAATCTGATTCTGCAGCACTGCATACCGGTACACGAATTGGCGTACCGGTACTAATTAAATCAGTACCCGTATGCCAAAATCAGTACCCGAATGCAGTACAAATTTTGCACCTTTTGGTGCAGAATTTAATCTCCGGAGTCCGTTTTCGCCCTTTTTAAGCCACGAAAACACCTCAAAGCTCACCAAACTCAACCCAAAATTCCAGAATAGTATAAGGCACTATTCTCTCACTAGAACTCCGCAATTTGCTAAAGTTCAGTGTGCTACAAAACATACTCATTCCTATTGTGCATGGCATGCGATTAGCGATTCTTGTAAAGTTGACACATATATGAACTATGCGACTTTCGTAGTGCTATTCGACATTGATACTAATGGAAATCCTAGTTGTGAGTCTATACTTGAATGAGTAGTTCATCCCTAGAAGTCTCTTGTGGGCAATCCTAAGTGAGTGGTCTTTGTTACTTATTAGTTTAGAAAGATATTTTATTTAGTTCTTCCTTACAAGTCTCGTGTGGGCAATCCTAAGTGAGTGGTCCTTGTTACGATCACTCTTAGATCCTAGTTCGATGCGGATTTAGTGTCTATTTCTTACTGGATTTTTACTTATTAGTTTAGAAAATATATTTTATTTAAGATATCTACTAGATTCAAAATATCTTTCAATTTATTCTATTCTTATATTTACTTTCCTTATCAGATTAGGATTATTATAATAATTTTATGCGTATAGATAGGAGGCTTTTCTCTTTTGTTAGGAAAAAGGATGTACTTTTTTCCCTTGGAGCGGAGAAGCGTCTATTAGAGATGTTAAATCTATATATGGGTATCAAAGTTACAGTTAGGAGCGGGATATCCTAACATTTTGATATCAAAGCAGTTCGATCTTTGTGTTATCCGTCTTCGTTTACAGGGGCGAAAAAGAAGGCGCGATGAATCCACTTGAGCAGAGCAGTTTCAAAGATGAAGCATGCAACTTCTCTTTGAGTTTTTATCTGCAAGAATAATTTAAATTTTCTAAATTTTTTAATAATTTTTTGGATTTTTTTATATTTTTTAAATTTTTAGAATTTAAATAAATAAAAAATATTCTTTTTAAAGGGTTAATTGCATACAGCTCCCTGTAAACATATCGAATAGCAAATATATCCCTACAAAGTTCAACTTTTAACTCTTATCCCTGCAAAAGTCCTAACATTTTCAAATATACCCCTACTGCTAGGATCCGTTAGAAAAATATAGTTAACCATAGGTAAAATACTTAACTTTGGTTAGTTAGTGAGGTAAATTGACCTTTTTATCTCTCTGATATTATACCTTCTTTCAATCAAAACCCTAGCAATGAGAAATCTTCTTCTTCCTCTTCCTCTTCCTCTCTCTCCTTCATGCTAGTTTCGAACCTGTAACTAGGGTTTTTCCATCCCATTCATCCACGACGCATGTTGCTTCGCCCATGTCGAACGCTGGGGAATTGACCCCGATACTCCCCCTTCTTCCGAGGAGAATAAGGTGAGGTATGGTACACACTATGAATCCAAAACTCGATTGTAGTAATTAATTAGAAATTTTGGATCAATTTGATGTATTTTAGGTTGATGTGTTGTTAATTTATTTTATTTTTTTATGCATTTTATTGAAAATTTTCAATTCCCTCTATGATTTTTTCTTATTTTGCTCAAAAGGAAAGGTTTAGGAGAAAATGAGTGAGATAAGAGGTTGCAACAATGGTAGATTGGGTTGGGTTTTAAAGAGGAAGAATATGACCATTGAAAATTTTTTGGGGGACATTTCTGCACGATTATAACAGTTGGGGCTTTTTGAGGGACATATTTGTGATGACAAAATTGATATTTCACTTATCTACTGTTAAAAAATAAACGGTTCTCTAACGGTAACAAACCAGAGGGATAAATATGAATATCACTGGACTTTTGTAGGGATAAGAGTTAAAAGTTGAGCTTTGTAGGGATATATTTGCTATTCGATATGTTTACAGGGAGCTGTATGCAATTAACCTTTTTTTAAAAACCATACGGCTTCTTTGCAAGGGAATTTTTTTTGGGTAAATGCAGATAACTCCCCTCTATATATCGCATGTTGCGCTTTAATCCCTAGATATAAAAAATATGCACCTAACCTCTCTCAAAATATCGAAATATCTTATAAAAAATTCCTGGTGTTTAAGATATTTTGTTTAAGATATCTACTAGATTAGGAATATCTTTTAATTTATTCTATTCTCATTTAATTTTCTTATCAAATTAGGATTATTGTTCTGATTTTACGCCTATAGATAGGAGGCTCTTCTCTTTTGTAAGGAATAGTCAATTTTATTAATAAAAAGTGAGTTCTTCTTAATGGCTTCTAGCTTAGAATAAGATAGAAGAGGAGGTCCCTCTTCCCCTTGAATCAGAGAGGCGTCTAATTTAGACGTTACATCTACCTATCGGTATCAAAGCTATCGTTAGGAGCGGGAGATCCTAACAATTTAAATTGGTAGAATCTCTTTTTTATCGGAGAAGAGAACTCCCGAACTAGATGCCGGTGACCACCATCTTCTCATTGTCGAGATACATACCCCTAAGCGGCTAGAGCGAAGTAAAAAATCCTAATTCTTTTTTTTGATGAAATTAATCGACGAAAAACAAAAGGGAAGGGCTTAGCCTCTTATTTATAAGCATCTAGACACCCTAAGTCAAGTAGGAATACTAATCTAATATGAATTTAAGTAAATAACTAATAATAATCCTAAATAAAGAAGAAATTAAAAAAGGAACCTAGTTCTAATACGAATAGATGATTGCAACAATTTCCTCCCCTTAAGATGCGCCTTGACCTCAATGTGCGAGGTTATGATATTTTCGTATCATTTCTTCTTCATCTTCTGATGTAGCTTCATCTGGCGACCGCTAGTTCCATCTTACTAGAATCTCCATCTTCATTCTGCCATGATCAGCTATAAACGAGTATATCATCAAAGAAGATTAAGACGATTTTCGCAAATTGGGACGGAAGACATCATTCATGAACCCTTGAAATGTCGATGGAGCATTAGGCAAGATGAAAGCCATAACTAAAAACTCATAGTGGCCATCATGAGTCCTTAAGGCCGCCTTATGCACGTCATTTGGGTGCACTCGTATTTGGATGGAGATCAATCTTGGTGAAGTAGCAGGGCTCCATTTAACTCATCTAGAAGCTCATCGATAACTATAATCAGATATTTGTCTTTAATTGTAATGTCGTTCAATGCAAAATCGCCGTGAACCATCCTTCTTCTTCACTAGAAGCATTGGTGCTTCATATGGACTATGGCTCGGTCGAATGATATACCGGGAGCGAGCATCTCTATCACTTGCTTCTCAATCTCCATCTTTTGAATATGTGGGTAGCGATAAGGCCTAACATTTGCCGGAGATGCACCCAACACAATTGGAATGCAGCGGTCGTGCGTACGGGTAGAGGAAGTCCCTTTGGTTCAAAAAAGACATTCACAAATTCTCGTAGAAGTTGTTGCATTTCAGCAGCAGCCTTATTTTCTGCCGCAGGTTGAGGCTCCATTGTTGGCTCAAGTGTGGGTGTTAACCTGATGTAGAGGCCTTTGCTTGCGGTCTCCTCAGGCCTGGCTTCTCCGCCTGCAAAAGAAAGAAAGCAGCACTGAAGAAAAAAGAGTAAAAAATATTCTCTTAAAGATATAACTTCAATTTGCTTCGGTTCTTGATCTTTTAACTCCACTCAGCAGCCATGTTACTTGAAGCCCATCTTCATACTCTTGAAATCCGGTGTTGCCAAGGGGTTGAAACTATACTAATTCCAAGACAACATCGGTGCCTTTAAGAGGAATTACGAATAAGTCGACATTGAACTTTTGGCCTTGAAGTTGAAGGTTAACTCTTGAGCATTTAGATTCACATTTCAATTTTTTGTTGTTTCCCACCATTACATCAAAAGAAGTATTTGGTTCGGTTTTTAGTTTCTAGTGCTTGAGGATGCCAGAGTTAATAAAATTGTGCGTGGAACCAGTGCCGACTAAGACAGAGATTGACCGATTTTTGATGCTTGCTTGCATCATCATAGCCTGGGGAACGGTGATACCTGAGAGCATGTAGTGAAAGTGCTGAGTTGGATTCCTCTTCATATGTTGTCTCCTACTGTATGACTAGCTCTTCATTGCTCGAGTCATTCTTATAGCAGTCATCGTCATTGGCCAAATCTATGACATAAAGGTGTAGTATCTTGCACTTGTGACCTGAAGTCCACGGCTCGTCACAATTATATCATAGGCCTTTCCTTCAAGGCTTGTGCATTTGTTCTGATGTTAATTTGCGTATCTGCACATTTTGCTTCTTAGGTTTAGATAGTGACAATTTGTGTTCATTCTGTCGCTCGGATGTGCGCCGAAAAGAGGAAGACTGTCGGTTGCTTAAGTGGGAAGACGACTCAAAACCTCTAAGATCGTTGTCGTGCTAACCGCTCCTTTTCGTGCCTCATCAAATGTGCCTAATAAAGTATCTGGTCATTTTCTTGTACCTCAATTTCGATATCTTCACATAAACTACCATAAAGGCTCCAATGAGGGCACTTTGGGGCCAATGTCTCATCGTATTACCCAATTGTTCGAATTCCGCTTGATAATTCTGCACTGAACCTTTTTGTTTAATATTGTGCAATATTATGTTAAAATTCTCATACCTAGAGGGACCAAAATGCTTAGTGAGGGCTTGTGAAAATTGGTGCCAAGACGGAGTTACGTCTAATTAATCTTTATACCACTTGTACCAGCAAACTGCATCACCTTCCAAGTGGATCGCCGCTAATCAGACTTGACCATGGTCGGTCATGCCGTGATAGTCGAAGAACTGCTCTGCTTTGAATAACCAACTGATTGGATCTTCACTGTTAAATTTTAGAAAATCGAGCCAAGCGATTCGAGCTTAGACGCCACCTCGACCTCCTACTCCTGCTGTTGACGACCTTGTAGCCTTCTGACGAACCCTCTAGGCTCTTCGTCGTCTTCATAATTGATGTTCATTAAGCGCTTGTTGAAGGTCGCTCTCGTCGTCTCTATATTGATGTCGATTAAGCGCTCGTTGATGGTCGCGCGGAGGGGCTTGGTTTTCTATTTCTTGTGGAATAGTCTGCAGGATAGCTAGATCGACTCTGAGGCGAATTCGGGATCCAACATCGGCCATCTAGGACTCATGTGGGTTTGCTCGTTGTCGTATTTTTGGTGTTGATGTCCAGGCGCTGTATTTTGGTAGGAACCCAGTGCTCAAGGCTTTGACTCTTGCATTATTTGCGCAATTGAGATCTGTAAATGCTTGAATTTGCTAACGTTGACATTGTTCCATGGCCTTAAATTGCTGATTTTGGCATTGTTCTACGGCCTGAATTTGCTAGCTTATGTCCTCCCGCCATGCATAATTCGACATCGCTTCACCTGCGGCTGATTCATCATCACAAGGTGGAATTACAGATTTTCCAACATCCTTTTTTGGTGTCGTGTGCAAATTTTTTTAAAAAAGATTGACTAAATTAAAATGAATCGAAATTATTTATCTGGACTCAGTCTAGCTTGACTTAGGCTCAATTAAGCCTACTTAGTTTTAAATAGATCGGTTTAATCTAATATAGTGCGATAAGTGGCTTAGATCGACTCCTGATAAGCTAGCTAGCTCAATGCAATCCGTACGAACGTCTTGTGGACTCTGACAGCTGAAGCGGGACCCTTTAGAACTGCATGGAAGGAAGCTATGTAGACATGTTACGGCTTAGAGAAATAGTTAATCGGATCGTCAAATCGCAAATATTACACCCATTATAAATAAAAACCTAATAACTAATCCCTCTGTTGCAAACAACCGCTCCTATCAAAGTTGAGGGGTGGCACTGCACTTCTCACGACTAGAAGCTCGCTGTCGGGCCTCTTTGAAGAGCGGGGATGGAGGCGGATGATGAAAACCCTAGGTTTTCGATGCTTGGCAAAGATAGAATGAGGGACAACGTGTGACGCCCCAACTTCCCAGGGGGTCACCTATCCTAGGACTACTCCCGTCCTAGCACGCTTAACTCTCTTAACCTCTTGGGCCTAGCCACCGACCAAAATGCTTAAGCCGAGTTAAGAGTTTAGCCCTATTATACCTTATATATTGGACTACCTGGGGTCTCACAATCTCCCCCCTTTTTAAGCCCTGACGTCCTCGTCAGGCTCAGACTCACAAGTACCAGGCGATGTGAGACTCGTCTCGCTAGCCTAAACTGACCTTGTGGTGAGCCGCGCTCCACCCACAACAGTCAACAGCACGAGAGCCTCGCTCTCTCCGCTGTATAATCCTTGCTCAACCGAGACTCATCTCACACTTTCGGCTGGTAATTGGCTCTGATACCAACTGTGACGCCTCAACTTTCCAGGGGGTTACCCATCCTAGGACTACTCCCGTCCTAGCACTCTTAACTCTCCTAACCTCTTGGGCCTAGCCACCGCCCAAAATGCTTAAGTCGGGTTAAGAGTTTAGCCCTATTATACCTTATATATTGGACTACCTGGTGTCTCACAATCTCCCCCCTTTTTAAGCCCTGACGTCCTCGTCAGGCTCAGACTCACAAGTACCAGGCGATGTGAGACTCGTCTCGCTAGCTAAACTGACCTTGTGGTGAGCCGCGCTCCACCCACAACAGTCAACAGTACGAGAGCCTCGCTCTCCCCGCTGTATAATTCTGGCTCAACCGAGACTCATCTCACACTTTCGGCTGGTAATTGGCTCTGATACCAACTGTGACGCCTTAACTTCCCAGGGGGTCACCCATCCTAGGACTACTCCCGTCTTAGCACGCTTAACTCTCCTAACCTCTTGGGCCTAGTCACCGTCCAAAATGCTTAAGCCGGGTTAAGAGTTTACCCCTATTATACCTTATATACAGGACACAACGAGTTGGAAGAATCCTAATTCAGGATCTGATGTGCATGCAAAGAAAAAGATAAAATCTTCGGCGTCGGACTCCAAGAAGGCTGTGATACGAAATTGGCAGAATCTCTTCTTTATCGGAGAAGAGAACCGGGAAGGTAAAAACTCTAATTCTCTTTATTAATGAAATTAATTGACGAAAAACAAAAATGAAGGGCTTAGCCTCTTATTTGTAAGTATGTAGAAATCCTAATTTGAGGACGAATACTAATCTAATATGAATTAAAGTAAATAACTAATAATAATCCTAAGTAAAGAAGAAATTAAAGTAGGAATCCCAATTGTAATCCGAATAGATGATTGTAACAATCTTCAACTCACACATCATTTTAGGTTAGAAATTAAGCTTATTATTCTTCTCTCTGTCTCGTGGTGAAGTCAGTTAGGCGGTAATGACATTACTATACTTTTGGGACCAAGATTTATCTTGCACTACTTTGGAGCACAAGTCTCCTATTCTTTACTAATTGCTACTATGCTGAGTAAAATAGCTTCATAGTGTTGGTGTAAATTTTTTTTAATAAAAAAAAGTAAAAAAGGAAAAAGATTATGGTTGGCCCATAATATTGATTTGGGTCTATACATTTCTAATAGGCCTCATATGAGCCCAACCATAATTTGGGTCCAACAAATTCAGCTCATTCAATAGGCCCCACATATGAATACGAGCCTGTGGGCCTTATGAAAGCCCGTTAAATTTTAAGCCCATCTAATAATTCGGGTTTTATTTCAGCCCGATGGATATTATTTATGCCCATAAGCTGCAACAAGATAGGCCCAATTAATTTGGATTGAGCCCAACCCATTGGATGACAGCCCACATCTGCATCCAAATCCGAAAATTCAATTTTGAATTTTAAATGTTCAAATTCAATTTTGAATTTTTAAATCCCCAACCCACTAGAAAATCTCTTATCTCATACATATCCCTTTCTATTAAAAATTTGATTTCGAATTTTGAATTCTCAACCAACTCCCAAAATATCTCTTAACCAATCACATCCCAAAATTCAATTTTGAATTTTGAATTTTTAAACATCCAACCGACTAGAAAATATCTCTCCTCTCAACAGCCTGATCTAAAATTCGATTTCGAATTTTGAATTCTTAACCGACTCTCCAAAATATCTCTCGCCCAACCCCACAAATATCTCGATCCACTCCTACGTACCCTCAACGATTCCTCAGATCATTCCCGTTCTATTATAAATACAAGATAAAAAAAAGGTGTGACGCCCCAACTTCCCAGGGGGTCACCCATCCTAGGACTACTCCCGTCCTAGCACGCTTAACTCTCTCAACCTCTTCGGCCTAGCCACCGCCGAAAATGCTTAAGCCGGGTTGAGAGTTTAGCCCTATTATATCTCATATATAGGACTAATCTGGGGTCTCACAATCTCCCCCCCTTTAAGCCCTGACGTCCTCGTCAGGCTCAGACTCACAAGTACCAGGCGATGTGAGACGTCTCGCTAGCCTGTCATTCAGACCCGGCTCAGCCGAGACCCATCTCACACTTCCGGCTGGTAATTGTCTCTGATACCAACTGTGGCGCCCCAACTTCCCAGGGGGTCACCCATCCTAGGACTACTCCCGTCCTAGCACGCTTAACTCTCTCAACCTCTTCGGCCTTGCCACCGCCGAAAATGCTTAAGCCGGGTTGAGAGTTTAGCCCTATTATATCTCATATATAGGACTAATCTGGGGTCTCACAAAAGGGGACACAGAGAGGAGAGATAATAGCAATTCCACCCCTACTACACGCATTTCTACGTACAAAGAAAAATCCAAAGAAGGAGAGATTTTTCGACCGCGCCGCCGCGCCGTTTCATCCAGTCCGTCATTCGACTTTCCCCGTTTGATCATCAGGTAAAAAAAAAAAATCTTCTTCCTCCCTCTCCCCTTAGCCGTACGGCTAGGTGAGGAGAGAGGTCTCTCTCTCTTCTTCCCTAAAAAAAAAAAGAAACATAACAAAATAGAAAAAAAAGAATCTCTTTTCTCCCTACCTCGCATCGGTCCTGCCGCCATCGTCATCTACGCCGCCGCCGCGAAATCCCATCTTGATGTCTTCGATGGGAGAGGGGAGGAGGATCGATGATTCTCCGTTTCTTCGGACCTCTCTATACCCCATTCGAAGCCGTTAATTAATGGGACGGGTGGTTCACATATCACATTGCCGCAATCGCCTTCAATCTCGGTTTGACGGTTTCGAAGGAAGAGGGGAGGGGAATCAACGATTCTCTGTTTCTTCGGACCCTTCAACTCCTTTCGAGAACGCAGAATCAAGCCCGCCAAAAAAAGAAGAGAGAAAACCACAAAAATCTCATTCATTTCGACCCAAGCCGGTTCAGATGATTTCTTCGGACATCTGGATTTTGGTTCAATCAAAATCAAAATTGCAATTTAAAAAGAGGATTTCTTCGGACCCTAAAATCAAAATTGCAATTTAAAAAAGGGAATTTCTTCGGACCCCGAAATCAAATTGCAAATAAAATTTAAAAAAGGGGATTTATTCGGACCCCAAAATCAAATTGCAAATAATTTGAAAAGGGGATTTCTTCGGACTCCGAATCAAATCGCAATTTAAAAATGGGATTTCTTCAGACCCCAAAATCAAAATTGCAATGTTGAAAAGGGGATTTCTTCGGACCCCAAAATCAAATTGCAAATAATTTGAAAAGTGGATTTCTTCGGACCCCGAATCAAATCGCAATTTAAAAGGGGTTTCTTCGGACCCCAAAATCGAATTGCAATAAAATTGAAAAGGGGATTTCTTCGGACCCCGAAATTGAAATCGAATTGCAATAAAATTCGAAAAGGGAATTTCTTCGGACTCCAAAATTGTATTGCAATTAAATTGAAAAGGGGATTTCTTCGGACCCCAAAATCGAATTGCAATTAAATTGAAAAGTGGATTTCTTCGGACCCTAAAATCGAATTGCAATAAAATTGAAAAGGAGATTTCTTCGGACCCCAAAATCAAATTGTAATTAAATTGAAAAGGGGATCTTTTCGGACCTCAAAATCAAATTGCAATAAAATTCAAAAAGGGATTTCTTCGAATCCCAAATTCAAAATTTGCATAAGTCTAAAGAGGTCTTCTTCAGACCTCAATTCCAAACAAAAATAAACTTAAAAGAGTATGCAAGACAGCCCACAAATAAATCCAGGCCCACAATCCAGGCCCAGTCAACATAGAGGCTCCAATCCAGGCCCAGTCAACATACAGGCCCAGTCAACATAGGGGCTCCAATCCAAACCCAGTCAACATAGGGGCTCCAATCCAAACCCAGTCAACATACGGGCTCCAATTCAGGCCCAGTCAACATACAGGCCCAGAATGGCCCAGTCAACATACGAGCTCCAATCCAGACCCAGTCAACATACAGGCCCAGAATGGCCCAGTCACCATACGGGCTCCTATCCAGTCCATAAAAAACCCAAACCCATTTTAGCCCAAAATAAAGATCCCAACCCATTCAAGTCCACGATAAAAATCCAAACCCAAATCCAGCCCATAAAAAATCCAAACCCATTTTAGCCCAAATTCAAGTCCACTATAAAAATCCAAACCCAAATCCAGTCCATAAAAAATCCAAACCCATTTTAGCCCAAAATAAAGATCCCAACCCATTCAAGTCCACCATAAAAATCCAAACCCAAATCCAGTTCACATAAAAAAAAATCCAAACCCATTTTAGCCCAAAATAAAAATCCCAACACATTCAAGTCCACTATAAAAATCCACAATAAAAACCCAAACCCATCTAAATCCAAATTCATTCAAGTCCACAATAAAAATCCAACCTACATTTAGTCCACAATAAAAGCCTAACTAATCTAACTCAACTCAATCTAGTCCATAAATAAAACCCAGCCCATAAAACCACTACGGCCCAAAGAGCATCAAGCCCAAAGCTATTAAACCCAAATGCCTAAAACTCAAACCCAACTTCAAACGTAGGTCATATTTATGGACCAAAAATCCAACTAAAGTCACATGAATCAAACATGGGCTTTTACCATGAACCGAAAATGGGTTTTTCTCATGAATCATGAACCAAATCCCATACCCAAATATCATGATATACCAAGTTCATGAACCAAATCTTATGAACCATACACCAAATCTCATGAGCCATACACCAAGTTCATGAACCAAATCTCATGAACCATACACCAAATCCCATGAGCCATACACCAAGTTCATGAACCACACACCAAATTTCATGAACCAAATTTCATAAATAAAATCTCATGAACCATACACCAAATCCTATGAGCCATACACCAAGTTCATAAACCTAATTTCATGAGCCATACACCAACTCACCATACGCCAAGTTCATATGAGGCTTTATCATGAATCAAACAAAATATGAAGTTCTATCACGAACCCAGGGCCAAGTTCATAAACTGAATCCAACCTCATCATGAATCTCGACCTTTTGCTCTAGCCCATAAACCTAGAGTGAAAATCAAATGCAAAATCGACTAACCCTGATATATATACCTAGGGCTAAGTCAACCCCACCGCCTTAGTACATATAACTAAGGCAAAATCATTTTCAAATCGACAGAGTTCTAAATTATATACTTAGAATTCAATCAAATTATATCAAGTTTATTTGAACTCTAACTCATATACTTAGTTTCATTCGACTAACCCTAACACATATACTTAGGGTTTAGTCAACCTTTTGCTCTAGCACATATACCTAGAGTGGAAGTCATCAAATCAAGCTCAACTAGTCCTAACACATATACTTAGGGTCTAGTCAGTCTTTTGCTCTAGCATATCTATCTAGAGTGAAATCCATATCCAATCGAGCTCTAATACATATACTTAGAGTCCATTCGAATCAAATTCGACGAACCCTAATGCAATACCTTAGGGCTTAGTCAGATCCTCATTCTAGCACATATAACTAGAGTGGAAAATATATTAAACTCGGTTAATCTTGATACATACACTCAGGAATTAGCCACTATTTACCTTCGGGTAGCATCAAATCCGACTTACCTCAACACATATACTTGGGGTTCGGTCATATTTTCGCCTCGGAACATACAATCAAGGTGAAATCAAATATAATTGGACTCTAAAGCATATACTTAGAGCCAATTAGACTCTAATACATATATCTAGAGTCTAATGTCGACTAGATCTTAATACATACACTTAGGACCTAGTCAACTTCAAATCCAACTGAATCCTAACACATGTACTTAGGATTCGGTCAATCATCAAGATACAGTTCATTCCATCCTTCCTATGAAGGTCTCTTAATCGAAGGTGCCCCAATCTTCAGGGGGTAATAAACAATAGATGCTTGCGTCTATTGGAAGCCATGGATCTGCAATACCTGATACCCATATACATATAAATACAAATCTGAATCATGAATACTACCCCACGGAAAATCAATCAACCGTGCGAGGTGCGTCATTCGTGGTGGCAGACACATAGTTTGGAAAGGCGTAAGGTGTATCAAGGCGCAAAGGACTTTTAGAGCCTAGGCACAAGGCGCAAGACACAGGTGTGCGCCTGAGAGAGGTGTGCACATTCTCATAAATTTTAAAGATAATATAATACTCTTTAAAAGACCTAACAACAATGATTAAATGATACTAACTGAACTTAAAATCAAATTATCACAATAAGCAATTCATAAATAATCACATTGAATAAAGAGAAGATAAAAAAAATAAAAAGGAACTAAATAACATATGTAAGAGAAGAAAATAACCCATTTAATGGAAATTCGGGGGCTCAAACCAGGGAATATTTGCATAATTCATATATATTTTGCCAAGAAGAAATACTATCACAAAATTAGTGAAAAAAGAATATAAAATTTTTGAGAAATCCACTATAAAAATAATCTCAAATTTTCAAAAAGATGTAAAACCTCTGCAAAGGCATGTTTTATGTGCGCATAGCCACCTAGTGCTTGGGCTTAGGCGTGTCTAGGCCCTCCAGGCGTGCGCGTGGATGAGGGGGCCTCACCTGAGGAGTCTCTAGGCATATGCTTGTGAGCCTGGTGCCTAGGCGCTCAAGCGCGCGCTTGAGGCACCTTTTTAATCATTGAATAGATTTAAACTATTTTTTTAAGGGTCAGCTATTTTAAGCAATTTTGGTGGGAAACTTTCGGCCGAAAATGGACGAGCTAGTTACTTCTCTGGTCACCACTTAAGGCTAAATCGCGTTGTTACATTTTGAGGAATTTTGATGAATATTCTTGTTTTTAGTGCTGATTATTTTGCAATTGACATAAGTTTACGTTGCTGACAACTTGATATTGGCCACTTTCATTTATCATCTTCATGAGCATTGATGGGTTAATGGAAGACCATTCCAATGCAGCATTTCAACTAAATGTAGCGAAGTATGAGAATTTTATCAAGGAAACCATAGTCATATTAAGCTCTGTTATACTACATCTTGGTGATTTTTTGCATTTTCTGAATAAAAAGATATGAGAACCTCCTGCTTTTTTCAGCTTCTTTCGCTTAATCTTTTCTTTAGCAGAGCAGGCTGTTGATTAATAATTATATGGTGTCAAAGAAAGCAGCTTCCTAAAGAAAAGTAGCTGATTAATAGAGCATCAGGAAATCCATGGTTATAATTTGATGATGCACAAATCAACCCAGAATTTAGAATTGGATTATAGGATTCATAAAAGGCAGTTAAAAACATATGGTTTAGCTATCAAATCATCTCTTGAATAAAAGAGCAGAGAATTGTGGCTTAGAAATTTTGAGATGTCTAGCTTAGGGGAATCATCTCACACGAAAATATTGTTCCTCAGTCCATCTGATACAGTGCACTAATGATTAATGAGCATGTTATTCCGAGGATCTTCTGTTGTGGAGTCTGTAGGGAGGTAGATCAATGTCTTTAATTGCTAGTGTATAGTAAGGATGTTTGCTTTGGTATAACAGAGGAGATCCAGAGAAACGACTTTTGTCTTTGACACAAAATTTTATTTATTTTTCTATGGATACTGTAAACAAGTTTTTAATTATTCTGGTTCGTACTCTTTTTCTTTCTTGTCAAATTCTTGTATACTTATAGCTTCTCCATGTACCATTTCATTTGTTATGAGCTTTCCACCCTCCGTCCCCCCTCACAGCAGGTTCGTTATGTTGTTATTGAAATTCTTGTTGTCCATAAATTGTTTCTATGTTGGTGCAATTTACATTACATCTTAGAAGCAGCAATCATGTAAATTGACTAGGTTATAATGCTATGGAAGTCCTATATCCCTCTGTTTGTTGTGACAGTGCATTATAGGGCATGGGTTGAGAACTCTTCACACAAATTTGAAGATACTTGGCAAGAACAGCATCCAATTGAACTTATTCTAGGAAAAGGTATGTCAATTAGGTTGTTATCTTTTACTTCTTTTCCTTTCTTTCAATGTAAAACCAGAAACTTATTTTCATGCAGTCACTTATTTTTCCACATGGTATGGCCGTATTTTGCCACAACTGGCTTATAAAAGCAAAACAAAAGAACTATTGTTAAAAGAGAGTAAAGTGGACCTTGTAATCTCAAGCAATTGATATTATTTGTTTGTTCCTTTGACGCCCTGCCATTGTATCATCTAGATGTCTTTTTTAGCATAGCTTGAAAAACTTTATGGAACAAAATTTTACCTTTGCATGGGTGCGAGAAGTTTGCCAAGATCAATGCTAGCAAGTCTAACCATAATGATAATATATCATTATTGTTTGATTTCTATGAGAGAGCTTGCAAATAGGCTGCATTTGAGTCTCTGAGAATTAGTGGTAAAACAGTGAAATGTGTCGTATTTCTTACTGATTTAGTTGATGATGGCCATTTAATCTGATCAATTAAGCATCATATGCTGCTTAAGATCAATGCCTACTTTTAGGCCTGGGTAGTTGATATGAAACTTATACAGTTATTGAGAAAGGGTATTGAAGATAATAGCAGACTTCCGCCAGTTAAAGAGAGACTGCTTGGATTGTTTTCTGAATTCTGTGTGACTGCAGGTATTGTGCAAGATAATGGCCAAAAAGGAGAAAGATACACATTGCCTCAAATGCCCCTCTAATGTTTTATTGCAATGCACTTTTTCACATACTAGAGAGAGGTTTTCAAGTGCAATCTACAGACAGACAAGTTCCTACTTACACCGTGTGTTCTTCAAGAAACTGATGATGGATAAAGCAAAGACATATTCTACTCTAGGTGTGAGCTTATGATGTCGACAAATGAATATTCATTGGCAAGCTGAGCACTACTTTTAATCCATCTGGAAATTGAGATATGCAGTACTTGTGATCAGTACTAATGATCATTTACTAGAGTAACAATTCTATATCACGACAGTAGCTAATACCATTCGATGAGTATTCTTTTTGAGAGCATATGGCTATTAGTATGAGTTGGGAGAACTTAAGGACATGATTTGACTCAAGGTCCCTATTTAACCAATGATTGGCCCGATATGGCGTGATTTTGTTCCTACATGCAGTACACATTGCTGTGCTGCTAGCGCAATATCGTCATGTCAACATTTTTTTTATTATTGTGGGATAGATTTAGGGGTAAAATATGGGAAAATTGAATTCTTCCAAAATCATTCTTAATTCAGTGAAATCTTTGCTGCAAATGCATGCACTGTACTTGCAATGGATAAAATTAAGAAGACTTATCCATTGGTTGTCACTAATTTTATCAAACTCTAATCATTCAAATCCGTAAATAGTAAGAAAAAAAAGAATTTGCATTTTGGAAAGTAGTTTTAAACTTCATTATTGGAAAATAATGTCAAGGACTTTCTGCACATCGTGGCGTGGAGTTGGAAGTGATTTAACAAGTGATTTAACAATTGATTTAGTGATGAATGGGATTGATGCCATTGAGCTAGCTAGGTCGTGAGTCATGTCGTCCACATAGGTTGTGCCTTGCCAATGACTTGTTTGCACGTTATGCCATGGTTGGCCCAGGTGGCATGCCCCGTGCTAATCAGCATTCCAATCCTTGGTTCAAACCATGGATTAATGTCCCCCTGCCAACTGGCATACCATGTCTACTGGCACTTCAATACTTAGTTTGTCACATCGATTGATACTCCACTTGTGTAGATGGGCACAGGGCATCACATATTTGTTGCCAGGCATGGTAGACTTCTCATGCTACCTACACAGCCCAAAAATACTCTCTTTTTTTGGAGTTTTTAATTTCTTCTTGAACAATTCTATGCCACCATTCATCATCATTCAGTTTGATGAGATTGTAGGTTAGGCTGAAAATTGGTTTCCCAGTTTGTAGCCATCTGATTCAGTGCAACCAAGCAGTTAAAGTCAAATTTGATGAAATTAAGAGCACCATTCATTTATCTGCCTTAAAGATTTCAATGAAATTGGGGGTCTAGTGTCAAAAATTGCTGTCTAAAGCTTAAATTATCAACGCAATAAAAACTAGTATATCTTTTTTTAAAAAACTTTGTTAACATTAAAAAAATTGTTTAGAAAGACCACATAAAAACACAATTTTATAGCATTTAAGATAATCTAAATAAATTGAAAAGATCTCTCCGAGAAGTATTGATATGGTAGTAGCATCTCAATAGCATGAACTATGATACTTAACACCCTAGGTCTGACTATGGGTACTAGAATTCAGAAGTGGCCTTTGATCTTTGAATTGGATCGGTCTATCAATACTGTGGACTGCTAGGCATTTGCTATTTTGGTGCCAAAAATTATTGATCGCAAGAAATATCAAAAAAGCCTTTGAAAATATATAAAAGAAGAAATCAGAAAGCTATTCTTCTAGTTACGTCTTGAAACAACTTATGAAAGTATTGTCTAATTAATACTGAATTTATATGTTGCTCTGAAGGGTTTATGTCACTATAAACAAGAACATGCACATGTATTTCATGATCCATGTTCAATGTACCATATTCTAAGGGAAGTGACATGCAGCTTTTTTCTGACTTTCAGCAAAATAAACAATATAAGCAAATAATAGCCTCCTATGATCGCCTTTGTCAGAACCTTATTATTCACTACCGAGATTCTACAATCCAAATTTAAATGACCTCAACTAAAAGAAATCCTAACTCCAGATCTGAATGAAGAACGAACATGTGTTCTACATACACATGATGGTTTATACAGTCATTTGATTATGATAGCCTTTTAAAGCAAGATCTCTTTCTTTAAAGTCAAGTACATAATTTCGTTATAAGATTTTAGTATTTTCCAATGTATCAGCTATATTTTTATGGTTCAAACTATGTAAAAACTATAAGGCCATTTGCATATTATACAACAGTATGTCACACGAAATCTTCTATGTCCTTACTATCTCATTCTATGCACGAGTACCAATGGGAAATGTTCTAACAGAATTTTGTCCAAGCTTCAATGGTTTGCTATCACAATCAATATCTTAAAGCAATCTCGGTTACCGCTCTTAATCATCTTCATAGAAATATTTTGTTAAAGTTTATATAATAATTTCACTTATAGAATTTATGGAAAATTTATTTATGTTTTCTCTGCAGGGAAAAGCATTTATCTTTCCTGTTGTCTATAATCTACGCCTTTAGTAACAAAAATATTTTAATGACAAGATCATGATGCATATAATTATACTGAAAAATTGAAAGATAACCCTTCTGTTGGTTTGTTGATTATAACTCATCAGAGGAGATTGCTGTTTGTAATTTTTGTATTTTCGTTATTTTACTTTTTAACAATGATCTGATATCTGTTCCACTATTTGCTCCAACTTGTGCTCTTTAAAAGTTCTGATTCAGTCGTAATATTGACAACTACAATATGTTTTTGTTGGAAAGCTGAATATAGGTTATGATGATTTACAGTAGTCTGATGGCATTGCAGAAAGTTGTCATACTGCCAAGAAATATAGTGTCTCATTCCTAATGCATTTAATACTTTATCAGGTTAATCTTTATGAAGATACAGTTGAAAGAGAACAAATATAGCAAATGATTGCATAGTCTGAGAATTAATCCCTGAGTTACTCTGACTTCCTCTCAAGTCCTGCATGATATCTCTTGTGATCTGATGCTGCTTTTGTAAACTTGGAAACTTGCTTGATTTTCTTTGGTTAAGTTGGCTTATGTTAAAGGTAACATTTAAATGCCAGGGATTGTTATTATACAAGTGTACCTTGAGATTCGAATTATAGGAAGCAAAAGTTCATTTTGCGCATCATTTAGCACATACAAGGGTACAATATGTTGGTAGTCTCTGTACCACCCCTATATTGTGACTTGATCTTTGCACTTATACTTAAGCGCTCTAGTTTCTGAAATTTTACATATATTGCACTTTACTCTCTGACATTTTACTCGCACATGTTTTGCGAAGTTCACTAGTGAACTAAAAACTGTTGTTTTCTATAAGTAGCATGTGGTGCCTCTATATTGCTAACTCTTGTTGCATCACCCACAGAGAAAAAAGAAATGGCCGGGCTGGGCATTGGTATCGCAAGCATGAAGAGTGGGGAGCGTGCACTGTTGCATGTTGGCTGGGAATTAGGTTATGGGGAGGAAGGAAGCTTTTCCTTCCCAAATGTTCCTCCCATGGCGGATCTTTTGTATGAAGTTGAGCTTATCGGTTTCGATGATATCAAAGAAGTAGGCCACTACCTCTCTATAAATTGTCCATTCTGTATCTAATAGATTCAGATCTGTTGCACTTGATTTTAGCAAAAATATGTGTTATTTCTTTTTACTGTATGCAGATTGTGAAGTTAACTGATCAAAGAACACCAAATATGCAAGTTTAATATTTGTTGTAATGCAGGGAAAAGCCAGGAGTGATATGACTGTAGAAGAGAGAATTGAAGCAGCTGATAGGAGGAAGGTCGGAGGGAATGCTCACTTCAAGGACGAAAAGCTTCAAGAGGCCATGCAACAATATGAAATGGTTGTGGGGCTATAATTTCAGTCAATTTTGTAGTATTCTTATTATTAGATTTTGCAGTGCTTATTTTTTGTTTTCTTTCTGAATCAGGCAATAGCATATATGGGAGATGATTTCATGTTTCAGTTGTTTGGAAAATATAGAGATATGGCCTTGGCTGTGAAAAATCCCTGCCATCTCAACATGGCTGCATGCTTGATCAAGCTGCAGCGCTATGATGAAGCTATCGGGCAATGTACCATTGTATGCTAAACTGTAACTAAGAATATTTATTTTTCTCACCTTATTTTTCAACTTTAGACAAGAGTCCTGTTAAATTTTTTGTTGCTCTGTGTATTGTTTTAGTTCAGAACTTTTTTCATTTATTTATTACCCAGTAGTCACTTTCATGAATTCTTTTAATGTAATGCCACAAGGAAGATCAGGAGTGGTGACGTTGAACCAAGAATGCTGCGATTTGAAATGAGTATGTCTATGTTGTAATTAAATATTGGGGGATATAGCCTCAACACCCATTCTTATAAGCACGAAGGCAGAACCAAAGAACCTTGTGGAGGGGCACGATGGTTAGCGAAGAAGTTTGCAGAAAAACTCTCACCTCCGACAGGCTTTCATTATTAAGATAGAAACAACAGCATGTATAACAAGCATATATGTATTAGTGCTGCAGTGTTTAGTGCTTGATTTCCTAATCTTTCCGTCAGGGTTTTAACCCCAAAATGATCATCTATAACTATTAAAATGAGAATGCTTGACATTTATTATGTTTTTATTTTCTTTTCGCACTCTGTTCTCACAAATGATTGGAAATGCAGTATGGTCAGGCTCTTTACCTTCAGTTTTCCTTAGTTTATCTCACTTGTACACAATGACCGCACTTTACATCATGAAATTCTCTTGTTGCCTTAGGATTGGTTATTCGGTTTTGTCAGTTGTCACTAATAATATCATTTTGACTTTGTTCTCAGGTATTATCAGAAGATGAAAACAATGTAAAAGCATTATTTAGGCGGGGAAAGGCCAGGGCAGCACTTGGCCAAACGGAAGCAGCCCGCGAGGACTTCCAAAGAGCCCGGAAGTATGCCCCGGAAGATAAGGCAATCTTGAAGGAGCTTCGGTCGCTTGCAGAACATGACAAAGCTGTGTACCAAAAGCAGAAAGAGATTTACAAAGGGTTATTTGGACCAAGGCCTGAACCTAAACCGAAGAAGTCTAATCTCCTTGTTGTTTTCTGGCATTGGCTTCTTTCTCTAATTCACCGCCTGTTCAATCTCGTTCGACGCAAAACTGATTAGCCTGTCCACTTGAAGAATTGATGCCATCACACTTCGAACGCCATAGCTCATCTGCTTGGATAATTACCCTTAGTTGTACAATGTTGTGGAATTATTATATCTTTTTTTTTTTCTTTCTTGTTTTCCAAGAAGCTTTTTAAGATCTCTGAGTCTTTCGTAACTATCCAGATTCAAAGTAGTATAAAGTTTGGCTTCTTTTCCATCGAATAGAAAGTTTGTAATATTGTAATGCACATTTAGCACTGTTTATGTGTTTGCGTTTTCTGTTCAAGTTTTATGCGATTGAAGGCACCTGGGGAGTTACCATTTTTTAAACTCTATTAAATCAGAATATTGAACTATAGTAGTATATGAACATACAGATGTATTAGATGCATGCAACAATTTTGTTTCTAAGGTAAAGACTAAAATGAAACATTTCCGAAAATTTCAGGGACTAAATAGAGACGTTATTATAAGTTTATTAGGGTCTTGAAGGTTGAAATTGAAAGTTCCAAGACCAAAAGGAAACTTGAGTGGTAAGTTCGGGGACCACTAGTGTGATTTGTCCATGTAAATTTTATCACCAAGAAATATAAACAAAACCTAGCACCCAAAAAATGGTAGTAATAATTTCTCCAACCCATTGTACCTCCATTTCAAAACGAGAATGGATCTATTCCTGATACAAAATGTAGCTATTCCTAGGGGTGGCAAAAAAACGACCTAACTTTACTTGGTCGACCGAAACGGGCCGGTCCGAAAAATAATTGGATCCCGACAAAAGAATTTATTCAGAAAATTGGGTCGGCGCAAATTATTTTATCTGGATTAAAATGCTGGTCGAATTTGGACGTAAAAATTCGGATAAGTCGGGTCAACAATCTGGTTACACAGCAACAGCTTAAATAGTAAGATAAGATAAATATAATTATTTTATAATAAATAGTTCATTGAAAGAGATATATATGAAGTGCTTTTATGACTGAAATATTATTATTTTGATTACATAAATTTTGAATTCAAATTTTAATTGAATACAATATTTTTTTTTAAAATTTTATTTTCTTCATATAGAGTAGTCAAAAAGGGTCCTACCCTAAGGACCCGTTTGGATGGACCTAAAAACGTAGCATAGTTAAACTATGCTACGCCCGTAGGAAAACTTTCCTGCGAAGCATTTGGAAGCAAAAAAAATAAAGTAACTTTTGGAGTATAGTTAGACTATACTCCAAAAAATAGAGTAAACTTATAATCCAATCCAACAAAGGAAAAAAATTTCACCATTATTGGGCTAGCTTTCCCACCCCAAAAATGTACTAACTTTTAAATTTCAAAATTTAAATTCTAAATTTTAAATATCAAAAAATTAAATTTTAAAAATTTAATTTAAATGTCAAATTTAAAATTTTAAACTTTTTATTTTCAAATCTCAAATCTCAAATCTCAAATTCAAATTTTAAATTTGAAATTTGAAATTTGAAATTTTTTATTTCAAATTTCAAATTTCAAATTTATTTATAAAATTTATTTTTAAAATTTATAATTTAAATTTCAAATTATAAAATTTGGAATTATAACTTATAAATTTTTAAATTTTAGATTTAATTTTTGAATTTAAAATTTAAAATTTAAAATTTCAAAATTTCAAAATTTAAATTTTAAATTTTAAATTTTATATTTCAAATTCAAATTTTAAATTTTAAATTTTAAATTTTAAATTTTAAATTTTAAATTTTAAATTTTAAATTTCAAATTTTAAATTTTAAATTTTAAATTTTTTATTTCAAATTTCAAATTTTAAATTTTAAATTTCAATTTCAAATTTTAAAATTTCAAAATTTAAAATTTCAAATTTTCAAATTTCAAATTTATTTATAAAATTTATTCTTAAATGTCACGCCCCGTCGGGCCTTTAACACCAACTAGGTGGAAAGGATAACCGCACGGGCGCATGCCCCAGACCCGCCGAACGGATAGAGTCCCTTCTACCCGCCCAAGGCGTCACAATACAAGCTTATCCACGAGGTTCCAACTAGGAACGGAGTACAAGAGTTGCACAAGGAAAGCATCAACATAAAGAAGTTCTACTTTTATTACATCACATTGCACATTTATACATGCCCAAATTTTTCTTTTCATTCCATACACCATGTCCCAAAACTATGGAATACATAAGTTTCATACATGTAATGGAAATTTCCTATACTATCAAAGTCCAAGACTAAGGGTACAACTCTATGTATCACCAAAATGGAAGGGCCGCTATCTAGAGAGCTAAACCCTTGCCTCGCTCCGCCGCCTCACTCGCGGAAGGATCTGAAAAACGTGGGGTGAGAACTATAAACATATGCATAGTTCCCAGTGGGTAAGGCCACCCAAGAGAGAAGCTCGACCCACCAGGTCCAAAGAAACACCATATGCATAAGTTAAATCACAAATAACTATGCAATAATTACTTACATGCTTGTAAATAAACATAAAAGATGCAACAAAATGAAATATAACTTATCATTCTCTCCTAGATTCATCCTATATTTCACATTGACTAAGTTCAATTACTTGTCATTTACTTATGGTTTCGGAATCGCCGTCTCACAATAAGGGTTCCAACATTCAAGGAGTGAACTCGTCACCTCCTAGTTCGAGTAGCGAACTCGTCGCATACTCGGGATAGCAAAATCGTCGCATACCCCATCTCAACACCGCCATCACATGGCATGGGTAGCGAACTCGTTGCATACCCGGGATAGCAACCTCGTCGCACATCCCATCTCGACATCGCCAACTCATGGCGTGGTAGCGAAATCGTCGCATACCCGGGATAGCAAAATCGTCGCACATCCCGTGTCAACACCGCCAACTCATGGCATGGTAGCGAAATCGTCGTCTACCCGAGATAGCAAAATCGTCGCACATCCCGTTTCAACACCGCCAACTCATGGCATGGTAGCGAAATCGTCGCCTACCCGGGATAGCAAAATCGTCGCACATCCCGTTGTTCACATTTTTCACTTGCCAACCTAAGTCTCATGACCTTAGGTTCAAGTCACTAAGTCTCACCTATGTTCAAAGACACTAGGTTTACTTTCTCATTCTCAACCTAGGTCCCATGACTCTAGGTTCCAATCTCATGTCCAACCTATGTTCAATAACACTAGGTTCCATTCTCACATGTTCCAACCTATGTTCAATAACACTAGGTTCTATTCTCACATGTTCCAACCTATGTTCAATAACACTAAGTTCTATTCCCACATGTTCCAACCTATGTTCAATAACACTAGGTTCCAATCATACATGCAACCATGCAACAAGTATAGATAATTGAATTATACTTGAATTCTATATCATGCAATAGGAGCTCATTGCTCTACCTATCATGATTTTACCTTTGCCAACATGCAAGTTCTAGGGTTCACAACACATACTATTTTATCTTTAAATGGATATTTACCCTAGACATGGAAGTGACCTAATCACTTCGGTAAACACAAACCCACCTCAAGAGCTTTCAAATTCTTGTATTCTTCAAGCCCCTAAGTGTCCAAGCCTTGAGTTCTTACTTCAACCCAAGCTTCTACAAGAAAACGGTTCGTTACTCGTTACGAACCCATAAATCAACTCAATACTTGAAATCAAGTGTTCTAACATGATTTCCTATGCCTCAATTGTAATTTCCGAAGGTCCAAATATTTTTAGAACCTCCCATGACAAAAGCCCCAAATCTATCTAGGGTTTGCATGCATGCAAGCCAAACCCTAGATTTCATGGCCAATCTTCCACCTTTTGTGGTTAAGATTGCCTAGGGTTTCCAAAAACCTCTTCTTGAAGGATTAAATCCAAGGTTTAAACCCTAAATCACAAGAACTCACCTCGAAGCCCTAGCTCCCAAGCTTTTTCTTGCACCAAGAAGCTTCTTTGCACCTTGGAAGTCCTTTTCCAAGCTCCAATCCACCACTTCTCCAAGCTTTGGAGAGATCTCTAGAGAGAGAAAGTGAGAGAGAGGGAGAGGGAATGAGAGGAAAGTGAAGAGGAATGAGGGGAAAGACCTCAGCCCCCCCTACATAACCTATTCACCGTGAAATTACCAAAATACCCCTCACTGGGCATTCTGCCTCAGCCGGGTCCGGACCTTGCAAATGGGGTCCGGACCCCGCACTGATAACTGACCAGCGCGCAGGCCGGGTCCGGACCTTGGTGTCCGGGTCCGGAACCCGTACGCACCCCAACTCGGAGACCAGCTCGGGTCCGGACCGTGACATCCGGGTCCGGACCGTGGCTGCCTGCGGACTTCATTGTCCGGATCCCAGCTTCCAGGGTCTGGACCCCGTGAGCAGTTTTGCTCCACTTGGTCCCTTTTTCACAATTTTTCGATTTTCGGGTTTCCACTCGTACCCATAATGTTCCGAAACCTTCGAAACCCAATTCCACACCAGCCATTATCGTCTTCCATCGAACTTTATCAAATTTAGTAAAGTTCGATACAACGCACCGAAATTCAGAGTGCTAATTAAAATTTTAAATTTCAAATTTAAAATTTTTTTTTGAAAATTTAGAATTATAACTTTTAAATTTTTAAATTTTAAATTTAATTTTTATTTAGATTTTAAATTTAAAAAATTTTAATTTAAAATTTTTAAAATTTTTAAAATTTAAAATTAATTTTTAATTTTTTAATTTTTTAGTTTGCAGAAATCTTTTGAAATCGTACTATGTGAATCCAAATAGCTAGTAATTTAAATTTAAAGTTTCTAATGACTATTTTTTAAATATTGTGAGAAATCCTATGAAATTGTATAATTTGTATCCAAACGGCTTTAAAAATGATTCCATGAAATTTTTTTAGAGTTACAGGATTCCGCATTTTATCCAGACGAAAACTACGGTATTTAGACTCCATGGTATTTTTTTACTGCGCATCCAAACAGGGCCTAAATGTGCTCCCACTTGGACGGCATTCTTTTTTTGTCTCTTTTGTGGATTAGCACTATTCATATTCATGTGTTCGTCCATCATCCATGACGGAAAAGGTTTGAGTGTATTGTGGTGGACTCCTAACAAAGTAACAACAACCACAGTGGGCTTCCCACGTTCCTCCGTCTCCCATTCCGTGCCAGGCGGTACTGTTACTGGGGTCGTCATGTGACACTTCTATTCCGAGTCTTTCCCTCGAATAGAAATTAAATGAGAGTAAATACCTTACTCTTAAGCTACCAAAAAATATACGGGTGAAATGTGCTATGCCACAAAAAAGACTATTAGGGCCATATTTGACTATCGGAACAAGTAATCAAATAATATCCGATTTGGAATGAGAAATTCTTTTAGCGCCCGAAAGCAAGAAATGTGGTGGGATATGTGGAATGGAATAACTTTTTCAGTTTTCAAGTTATTTTTTATGGAATAAAATAAATCACATTTTAGTCTACATAATTCGTGTTATTCCGTCAGAATTGTAGAAAATCTTACGGAACCTTTTCAGATTACTGCATTTGATTTATCCTCCATATAATCTGGTTGGTAATACAATATTACTGTCAGACGGGTGGATATCTTATATCACTGACTGCCCCTTATTCTGTAACTTATGCAAATTACAAAATTATATTTTTCCACTCCAATTGCTTCAAATTTAAACCTAAAATAAATTTAAATGTTCTTTTCCCATTTAATTAAAATATTTAAGTTTGAAATTTAATTTAAATTCAAATTTGAATTTGAATTCAAATTTAAGTTTAAAATTTTAACTTAATTTGAAAACTTGAATTAAAAGTTTGAATTTGACTTTAAAATTTGAATTAAAAAAAATCTAAACTCAAAAAAGAAAATATGAATCATAATATGAATTGAAATTTAGAATTTGAATGAATTTAAATTAAAAATTAACTATAAATTTGAAATTTAAATTTTGAATTTAAAATTTGAAATTAATTTTTTGAAACTTTGAATGCAATTAGAATTAAAAGTTGAAATTTGAATTAAAATTTAAAATTTGAATTTATAATCTGAATTTAAATATTTAACCCAACAAGTGCTTAATTTAAATTTTGATTCCAATTTTTGAATTTAGATTTTGAGTTCGAATTTCAAATCAAAATTAGAATTTAAAATTCAAACTCAAAATCAGAATTTAAGTTTAAAATTACTTATATTTAAAATCAAAATTTAAATTTAAACTTAAATCCAAAGTCTACATTAAAATTTTAAATAAATATGTGCAAGGACATGTTTAGAATAGCACAAATTTTATTTCTAGGATTTCCAAAATATATAAACTGAAGCATAAATCCAAAAATACGTAATTCAGAAATATAAAAGAAAGAACACATCCAGATGGCCTTTTTGCATAAAAAATCCACTAGTTTTGGGCTTTTGCAAAATTGGGTCGCTATTTTTGATTTTGCAGATTCGGTCCGAATTTTCAGTAAACTGACCAAAATACTTTCTTACTTTTTCTCTCTCCACTTTTTTTCTCTCTCTCCTCTTTTTTTTTTTCTCTCGCTCTTTTTTTTTCTCTCCGAACGGCGGAGGCGGAAACGGCCCGCCTCGCCTCTGCCCCTCACGCCCTCGCCCTCGCACGCGCACGCGCACCCTCGCCCTCCTCGCCTCCGACCCCGCCGAGGCCGCGCCGCGCCGCGACTCTTTTTTTTTTTTTTTAACCTATCCGACCCTCCTCCACCCGCCGTCCCCACCGCTGCCGTCGGCGACGAAGAAGTGTTTCTTGGGGCCGAGGAGCACGCCGGCGAGGGAGGGGAAAAAAAATAGTTACACTCCAGCGAAGGCGGTGGGTCGTGACAAAAAAAATTATAAAGAGAAAAAAAATAAGAAATAATAAAAAATAATATTTTTTCCTACAGAAAAGATCAAAAATTATAGAAGAAGGAAGAAAAAGACGAAATTGCACTGTTAAAATAATGTTGCACTGTTTTAAATTTTTTTTACACTATTTTAAATAACTTTGAGACAGAAATTACACTCTTTGAGATGAAAATTATACTTTTTAGACTAAAATTACACTCTTTGGATGAAAATTACACCATTTCTTTTTCTCTTCTTCTTTCTCGTTGCACCATTTCTCCTCGTTGCACCATTTTCCTCGTTGCACCATTTCTTTGCACTCTTTCTCCCAAACCAAACTCGAATCCGGTCACCTCCCTCTCCGGGGCGCGCGGCGCGGGGCAGATCTCGAGGAAGCACTCGGAATCAGGGGAGGCGGGGAGGAGGAGCACGACGACGATGAGGAGGAGGCCTCAAAAGGAGGAGGAGGAGGACGAGGACGATGACGGGGCCCGTGGCGGGGCGAGCGATGCCGGCCCGAGGCCCCGCCGCTCGCCGCCGCCGTCCCGAGCGACGCCGGCCCAAGCGGAAGCGGGCGCGGGGCGCAGGTGCAGGGGCGCGGGGGGCGCAGGGGATGCGCCCCCTTCGCCCCCTGGGGGCGGGGGCGCAGGGGGCGAAGGGGGCACGTCCCCTGCGCCCCCCTCCCTGCGCCCGCCCCGGCGGGGCGCGCAGTGGACGCGCCCCCTGGGGGCGCCGGGCGCGGGCGCAGGGCGCGCAGGGAGCGCCCCCTGCGCCCACCCGGGGGGGGGGGGGGGGGGGGGGGGGGGGGGCCCGGGCCCGGGCTGGGCGGCCCCCTGCGCCCCTGCGCCCGCCCGGACCCGGGCCCCCGCCCCCTGCGCCCCGCCGGGGCGGGGGAGGGGGGGGGGGGGGCCCGGGCGGGGCGGGGGCGGGGGCGCGTCCCCTGCGCCCCCTGCGCCCCACGCCTGTGCCCCTAGGGGGCGAAGGGGGCGCGTCCCCTGCGCCCCCCGCGCCCCGCCGGGGCGGGCGCAGGGGGCGCGTCCCTATTAATTTTTATGAAATTAATATGGATTTAAAGAAGTCAATGTGACCTTATACTCTTTATGCACTAACAATATTTGTCGTTTATATCACAAGTGGTTTCAAAGTTGAACAACATCTTAATCTTGTGTTTCTTGTGCTTTGATTTGATCTTCCTTTGCTCTCTATTTTTGGGTGTTTTCTTTTGGCAATTTTTGACAAAAAGGGGAGAGAGGTGATGATATTGAAAACTTTAAAAAAAAAACAAGGGAGAGATTTTGAACTTAGACGCATGAACAAAGGGGGAGAGATTTTGATATATTTTATACTAACTTTGTTCGTGGAGAATAAATTTTTTTTGCAGGTCTTGGAAGACTTCAAGACTCCAAGTGTGTTTAAGTCATAGAGTTTGTTTAGGAGTTATAAAATTATAATTTTGGATTTTATTTGGATCTTTCACGCGAGAAGTTCATTGTTTTGGTGATGGCAATGAATTTCATTTTTTGGAGAGATAAGCATCGTGAGTGTTTTATGTAATTTTGGGTTTTGTCACGAAATTGCCAAAGGGGGAGAATGTTACGGATTTTATATTGGCATATTTCGTGAAGTGAGTCGAAGTCTTGAAGGTTCAAAGAAGAAAATACGAAGATTGAAGACTCGTAGACTCAACGTATGAATTCACGATGCTTGGTAAGTTTAAATAATCTTGATGATGATTTATGATCATTTATAAGTGTTTGGAAGACATTAGAATAGATAAAAATTGATTTAAAATATAAAAAATAAGATTTTCAAATTCCAGGATCCGGACCTTGAGGTGAGGTCCGGAACCCGTACGCCTCCCTGGCTGTCACGCAGGGAGGGTCCGGACCCTGAGGGATGAGGTCCGGACCCTGAGGGCTGAGGTCCGGACCCCAGGCTGTTTCGCAGAGCGGGTCCGGACCCTGATGGCTGCGGTTCGGACAATGAAAAGCTGAAACGTTTCAGAGTTCGGACCCTGCAATCCAAGGTCTGGACCCTGACCCGTCGCGAATTTTTGGAAAGTTATTTTTTCAATCCTACTCTGATTCTAATGTCTCCCAAACCTATAAATAAGATGGTAGATTTTTTAAAATCATTTTTGCAATTCTTATTTGATTCCAAATCTTTTTAAAATCAGTTTTCAATCCTAGTCGAAATTGGATTGCTTCCAAACCTTTCTAAAATCTGTTTTTAATCCTAATCTATTTCGGATTACTTCTAAACCTATAAATAAGATGTGGGGGTGTCTCTAAAACGTGGTTAAGCATAGATTATCTTTTAGAAACCCTAGAAGCTTGTAGGTAACCGTTTTTCTCATCTTCTACATCAAGCTTCTCTCAAATTGATTCATGGTGCCCTAATTTTTAATATTCTTTTAGAATCAATTTGAGGTTTGCTTAGAGATTATTCCCACAGTTTTTTCATGTTCTTCTAAGCAAGGAATCATCATCAATCTTATTTGTTTTGCTCCGGACGGAGTGGCGTCGTGGATTCGGTGTGATAAAGACGGTTCGTGGATTCGGATCGTTGGTGCTCGAGGATTCGAGTGGCGTCCGTGGATTCGGACGTGGGGCGTGGACAACCCGGTGTGTGCGCGAGATCCGTAGAAGATAAAAGAGAGGTTAAGTCCGTGGAGTCGGTAATCACCTTGTAATCTTTTATTCTTAGTGGATTGTTATCGCGTGTTGGTCCCGTGGATTTTTCTCCAAGGTGGAGTTTTCCCACGTAAATCTCGGTGTGCTGATTTTATTTTTCGCATTACTTTATCGCATTGAGATTTGTGATTTTTGTTTATACACCTATTCACCCCCCTCTAGGTGATTGATATACCCTAGATAGATCCTAGGCTACCCCCTATCTTACACAAAATTATTTTGGAGTGTGAGGAAAGAGAGAGAGAGAGAGTGAGGAGGATGAGGATGGAGAGTAGAGGAAGAAGAAAGAAGAAAAGGAAGAGAAAGAAATGATGCAACATTATTCTAAATAGTGCAATTTTACTTAAAGAGTGTAAATTTCATCTCAAAAGAGTGTAATTTCTCTCTTAAATAGTGCAACATTCATTAAAACAGTGCAATTTTTTTTCAAAATAGTGTAATTTTTTTTAACAGTGCAATTTTCTTCATATTCTTCCTTTTTCTCTATCTTTTGTTCTTTTCGGTAGGGAAACAATATTTTTTATTTTTATTTTTTTTATCTATAATTTTTTTGTCACGATCCACCGTCTTCGCCGGAGTGTAACTATATTTTTTCCTCTCCCTCGCCGGTATGCTTCTCGGCCCCAAGAAGCACTTCTTCTTCGTTGCCGGCGGTGGCGGCGGGGACGGCGGGTGGAGGAGGGTCGGAGAGGGAAAAAAAAAAGAGTCGCGGCGCGGTGCGGCCTCGGCGGGGTCGGAGGCGAGGAGGGCGGGGTTGCACGGGCGAGGGCGAGAGCGTGAGGGGCAGAGGCGAGGCGTTCCGCCTCCGCCGCCTTCTTCGGAGAGAAAAAAAAGAGCGAGAGAAAAAAAAAGAGGAGAGAGAAAAAAAAAGAGGAAAGAAAAAAAGTAAGAAGGGTACTTTGGTCAGTTTACTGAAAATTCGGATCGAATATGCAAAATCGAAAATAGCGACCCAATTTTGTTAAAGCCCAAAACTAGTGAATTTTTTATGCAAAAAGGCCCATCCAGATTCCTACATCCAGGACGAAAACTGAGTAAAACTTTATTAATGTTAAAAGACGGAGTACACAAATATCTCTTTCAAAGATCCCAAAACCAAAATATACTCCATGCACACTATGCATACATGCACACCATGCACATGGCATCTCCACCTGTAGCATTTCCGTACAACGGGGCTCATGGCTGGGCTCACCAAAAGCAATGCAGAGCTCCTCCCTGGTTGACTTAATTAATTAGAGCATGGCTTAATTACTGCTACAACTTCATTTCGGTGGCCAACCACACTATCCTTGTACCTCCCAAACTTCAGATAAATGCTAGTGATATCTCGTAGATATCTCATAATCTACTTAACAGCCTAACAATAAGCCTTACTAGGGTTGATTATATATCTGCGCATCATAATCACTGCAAAGGAGATGTCTGGCCGTGTGCAAATTATGACGTACATGATGCTCCTAACAACACTAAACTAAGAAACATATGACATGTACTTCCGCTCATTATTGAACTGCGGCAATAACACAGCAAAAAAGTCTAAAATACACTGCAAGAGGAGTACTCACCGGCTTTGCGTTTGTCATCCCGACATGCTATAAAACCTTTTCTATGTATTTCTCCTATGTCAAATGCAAT
This sequence comes from Puya raimondii, assembly GCA_016920855.1. Classification (NCBI taxonomy): domain Eukaryota; kingdom Viridiplantae; phylum Streptophyta; class Magnoliopsida; order Poales; family Bromeliaceae; genus Puya; species Puya raimondii. Next base: position 39,141,474 of record JABWPP010000049.1, on the reverse strand, counting down.
AGCCCTGATTTGTTGTCCCTCTTAATTTTCACACCAAGAATATTTTTAGCAGTACCTAGATCTTTCATTTCGAACTCACCCTTCAATAATATTTTCAACTTATTTATCTCAACTATGTTATCGACGTAAAGCAACAAATATATGAAAGATCATCTACCAAGTTTCCTGAAGTACACACTACTGTCACGCTTGCTTCTGAAATAGTTGTGACCTATCATGAAAGAGTTGAATTGCTTGTACTATTGCCGAGGAGACTGCTTCAAGCCATAAAGTGATTTATTTAACAGACAACATGGTCCTCCTCCACTTTAACAGTGAATCCCTTCGGTTGCTTCATATAAATTTGCTCATCAAGTTTTCTATGTAGAAAAGCTGTCTTAATATCAAGCTTCTCAAGATATAGGCGGTTCATGGCTACTAACAATAAAAGAATATGAATAGAAGCATACTTCACGATGGATGAGAAAATATCATTTAAGTCAACACCTTCTACTTGACTGTAGCCCTTAGCAACTAAACAATATTTATACATTGTATCTTCCGCGCCGGGGATTCTGTTCTTTTTCTTGAAGACCCACTTGCAGCAAACAAGTTTTTTGCTTGTAGGTAGTTTTACCAACTCCCATGTGCAACTCTTATGGAGAGAATCTATCTCCTCGTTCATAGCCACCAACCACTCTACAGAACTGGCACTAGAAATAACTTGATTGTACTTGAAAGGCTTGCCATCTTTTTCTGTATCTTGTGTCACTAAAAGACATAAGGAACTAAATCTTCATAGCTACATCTTTGCGGTGGTATGATCTGTCTCCTCGCTCTGCCTGTAACAATGCTCTGCTTCTGAACTTGTGGGGTTTCAATAATTGAGGTGTTCGACAACTAAACTTGTTTTAACTTGGAATAATCCTACAATCGAATTATACCATCGGTTTCTATCTCCATCTGCTTACTAGCACATGGAGTCTCCATCTTCTGAATTTGCCATGAGATCTGTATTTCGATATCTATCCTTCAATTGTTGGAAGCGAGTTCAATCATCTCATCTATCATCTATAGTTCATACATGTAGTGGGTAGTTGGTTATATAGTTCATACTTGTAGTTTGAGACAAGTCATATGTGTAATAGTAAACTTGACATATAGTGAGTTTATTATAATAGAGCATATGTGATTGATCATGGCATTAATTTGACATGCATGTAATTTGTGTAATTAAATGTTGAGCTTATGACAATAGAGCATATTCATGTTCATGTAGATGATTTAGTCATTGGAGGCATGATAGTTGTAGAACTACCTGTTTAGCATTAAATATTTTATACTTTATGTTTTAGTATACTATCTTGCCTCAGTTGACCTAGCGGTGTAATTCGCCACTCTCGGCGGCTTACCCACTGGGAACTATTGATTAATAGTTCTCACCCCCATCGTTGTTGGGTTTTTATTTCGGAGCCTTCCGCAGCAGGAGAGGCTTGGGATCGCGGTGAGAGGTTAGCAGCTAGCTAGAACCTCTACGGTGTTGTGGTTGTAGGCATACCATGATGTCCTTTCATTGTATTTTATATGAAAGGTGTATAGTTGTTTTTCTAGAGAGTGATCTTCTAGTATTGCTAAGATGTATAATGATTATTGTATATCTTGAGATTTTAGTTGTGTTGATCTTGATTTAGTTGTAGAAATATGTTCTCGCTCTGATCACCTTGTTTAGGATGTATTCTTTACTCTATTGGATTTTTGTCGTTGTAGACGCCTTGTGTACATTGTGTTTGCTTTGAGGTACACGGCGGGTCTGTGCACGTGCCTGGTAGGCTCCCGCAAGGGCCCGGGGCGTGACACATTCATTCGACTTAACACCAGCAAATCAGCTGGCATGATCCAGTTTTCAACCCTCACTGGACAACCTACACACGCGTGATGTACACAAAAGGTGTGTTCAGGTACTTGCATGGTTCTTACATGCGTGGCTTCTACAATTTCTATTCCATGTGCTATAGCAAATGATCGAGCAATGAATGAATGCGATGCTCCGGTATCAAACAAAGCTCTACATCGAATGCCTTTAATTAACACAATACCTGCCACGACATCCTCCTGGGCAGAAGGCTCCTCCACCTGCGAGGCGAACACCCGTCCACTGGGCGCTGGTCGCTGGCCCTCGGCTGGTCTCGGTGGCTGTGTACGGCCAGCCGACATCGCCGCGGGTGGGATGCCCGCAAGCTATCTCGGCGATGCAAATGCCGATGCCGACGACGCTGCCCGGCCATCATCCATCGGGCAATTGTATCTCATATGTCCCGGCTGTCCGCATTTGTAGCACCGGCCCTCACGATAATCACATTGTTGAGGGTTGTGGGGGCTGCTACAAATCGGGCACTGGGTTGAGGGTCGATTCCGCCGGGACCCTCGCGATTGGTTCTGAGACTGCGAGGGCTTCGGGGGCCGCTTAGAGCTAGATTGACCACCCGAGCCACTCGCCGGTCGTTCCCTTTTCTTTTTCTTTTTCTTTTTCTCTCTCCCAAGACTCGCGCTCCTCGCGCGCACATGCATTCCCGTGCTCTACCCAAAGAGCACGGTCCAAGACCTCCGCAAAGGTCCGTAGCTTGAGGGTGTGAACCGCCCGAAAGATCTCCGGTCGAAGCCCGCGCACGAAGCAGTCGACCTTGTCCAACTCTCTGCGGACAACGTGCGGTACGCAATTAATAATGTACGAGAACTCCCTCTCGTACTCGCGCACGGTGCGGTTCCCTTGCTTCAACTTCCGGAACCTTTCTTGGAGTTTCCTTTTCTCACTATCGGGGAAGTAGGCGGCGAATACCATACCCCAAAACTCCTCCCACGTCGGTGGCGGAAGGCTAGAGAGTCGATCACGCCGGACTCCCTTCCACCACACCTTCGCCGATCGCTCTAAACAATGAGCGGCGAGATGCACCTTGTCCCTCTCCAAGGTATATAGATCCTCGAAGAGTGTCTCCATGGCATCGATCTATGTCTCTACATCCCATGGATCCACGTTCTCCCCGTTGAAGATAGGCGGGTTGAACTTTTTAAACCTTATGAGAGCCGCAAGTGTGCGCTCTCGCTCCGCATCCTCCATCGCGGAGTTGGGCATAGGAGTAGCCGACCCACCGGCTACAATCGGTGATACCGGTGGCGCCATAGCCGGCGCCGGTGTCACCTCCTCGGCCGGTGCCGAAGCAGAGGCCGGAGGTACTCCCAACCTCTCATCCCTAATCGCAGCCGCTTGCTGCGCCATCTCGTCTTGGAGCTTCTTAATTTGTTCCTCCTGTCGCTGCATGGCTTCGGCCTGTCGCCGAACCACGCCCATCAACTCGGTCAACTCATTACGAAGACCCGAGTTCTCGCCTTCCCCGAGTTGTTCGGGAGCCGCGCTCGATCCTCCGAGCCCAGCCCTCGTAGGAGGCCGTCCACGTACCATTATCTCCTGAAAACACAACGACTTTGGTCATTTCGTGACATTCAAAGTCATTGGAGACATAATATTTCACGAAAATAAACGTGAACCCAATCTAAGCGAAAGTCACACAAGGGTCCTTATTCCCCTCACTTGGTTTCATGTTGTCGGCCGCCAACACGAACACACTTGGTGAAGAATAAGACACACCTCGAATCTACCTCTATTTCCAACTAGAGGTATAAGGACATAACCCAATCACTTATCTTTCGCCATAATCAAAGATCTCGTCACTCACGAGCCTACACTCCTAGGGTCTTTTCCTCCTAGGATTTCTTAGGTCTACCTAGACCGTTTCTACGCTCTGATACCAACTGTGACGCCCCGGACTTTCCAGGGGGTCACCCATCCTAGGACTACTCCCGTCCTAGCATGCTCAACTCTCTCAACCTCTTGGGCCTAGCCACCACCCAAAATGCTTAAGCCGGGTTGAGAGGTTAGCCCTATTATATCTTTTATATAGGACTACCTGGGGTGTCACAATCTCCCCCCCTTTAAGCCCTGACGTCCACGTCAGGCTCCGACTCACAAGTACCAGGCGGTGTGAGACTCATCTCGCTAGCCTAAACCGGGGGAGCCGCGCTCTACCCATAAATTCTAGGGAGCCATGCTCTACCCATAACTACACCTGGCTCAGCCGAGACTCATCTCACACTTCCTGCTGGTAATTGGCTCTGATACCACCTCAGTTTGTCACGCCTCGTCGGGCCTTTAACACCAACTAGGTGGAAAGGATAACCGCACGGGCGCATGCCCCAGACCCGCCGAACGGGTAGAGTCCCTTCTACCCGCCCAAGGCGTCACATCACTTGCATATCCACGATGTTCCAACTAGGAACGGAGTACAAGAGTTGCACAAGGAAAGCATCAACATAAAGAAGTTCTACTTCTATTACAACACATTGCACATTTATACATGCCCAAAATTTTCTTTTCTTTCATTTCCATTCCATACATCAAGTTCCAAAAATATGGAATATACAAATTACATACATGTGATGAAAATCCCCTATACTATCTAAGTCCAAGACTAGGGGTACAACTCTATGTATCACCAAAATAAAAGGGCCGCTATCTAGAGAGCTAAACCCTTGCCTCGCTCCGCCGCCTCACTCGCGGAAGGACCTGAAAAACGTGGGGTGAGAACTATAAACATAGTTCCCAGTGGGTAAGGCCACCCAAGAGAGAAGCTCGATCCACCAGGTCCAAAGAAACACCATATGCATAAGTTAGATCACAAATAACTATGCAACAATTATTTACATGCTTGTAAATAAACATAAAGGATGCAACCAAATAAAATGTCCATTTTTATTTTCTCCTATGTTCATCCTATATTTCATATTGACCAAGTTCAACTACTTGTCATTTACTTATGGTTTCGGAATCGCCGTCTCACCATATTTGTTCCAACATCCAAGGAATGAAATTGTCACCTCCGAGTTCGGGTAGCGAAATCGTCGCATACCCGGGATAGCAAAATCGTCGCATACCCCATCTCAACACCGCCATCACATGGCACAGGTAGCGAACTCGTCGCATACCCGGGATAGCAACCTCGTTGCACATCCCATTTCAACACCGCCATCACATGGCACAGGTAGCGAACTCATCGCATACCCGGGATAGCAACCTCGTTGCACATCCCATTTCAACACCGCCATCACATGGCACAGGTAGCGAACTCGTCGCATACCCGGGATAGCAACCTCGTCGCACATCCGTCTCAACACCGCCAACTCATGGCACAGGTAGCGAACTCGTCGCATACCCGGGATAGCAACCTCGTCGCACATCCGTTCCAACACCGCCAACTCATGGCATGGGTAGCGAAATCGTCGCATACCCGGGATAGCAAACTCGTCGCACATCCCATTCCAACACCGCCAACTCATGGCATGGGTAGCGAAATCGTCGCATACCCGGGATAGCAAACTCGTCGCACATCCCCTTTGTTCACATTTTACACTTGCCAACCTAAGTCTCATGACCTTAGGTTCAAGTCACTAAGTCTCACCTATGTTCAATGACACTAGGTTTACTTTCTCATTCTCAACCTAGGTTCCATGACGCTAGGTTCCAATCTCATGTCCAACCTATGTTCAATAACACTAGGTTCCATTCTCATGTCCAACCTATTTTCAATAACACTAGGTTCCATTCTCATGTTCCAACCTATGTTCAATAACACTAGGTTCCAATCATACATGCAACCATGTAACAAGTATAGATAATAGAAATATACTTGAATTCTATATCATGCAATAGGAGCTCATGACTCTACCTATCATGATTTTCATCTTTGCCAACATGCAAGTTCTAGGGTTCACAACACATACCATTTTATCTTTAAATGGATATTTACCCTAGACATGGAAGTGGCCTAATCACTTCGGTAAACACAAACCCACCTTAAGAGCTTCCAAATTCTTGTATTCTTCAAGCCCCTAAGTGTCCAAGCCTTGAGTTCTTGCTTCAACCCAAGCTTCTACAAGAAAACGGTTCGTTACTCGTTACGAACCCTTAAATCAACTCAATACTTGAAATCAAGTGTTCTAACATGATTTCCTATGCCTCAATTGTAATTCCCGAAGGTCCAAATATTTTTAAAACCTCCTATGGCAAAAGCCCCAAATCTACCTAGGGTTTGCATGCAAGCCAAACCCTAGATTTCATGGCCAATCTTCCACCATTTGTGGTTGAGATTGCCTAGGGTTTCCAAAAACCTCATCTTAAAGGATTAAATCTAAGGTTTAAACCCTAAATCACAAGAACTCACCTCAAAGCCCTAGCTCCCAAGCTTCTTCTTGCACCAAGAAGCTTCTTTGCACCTTGGAAGTCCTTTTCCAAGCTCCAATCCACCACTTCTCCAAGCTTTGGAGAGATCTCTAGAGAGAGAAAGTGAGGAAGAGGGAGAGGGAATGTGAGAAAAATGAAGAAGGAATGAGGGGAGAGGTCTCAGCCCTCAATACATAGCCCTCCTCTGTGGAATTACCAAAATACCCCTCACTGGGCATTCTGCCTCAGCCGGGTCCGGACCTTGCAAATGGGGTCCGGACCCCGCACAGGTGACAGTCCACCGCGCCGGCCGGGTCCGGACCTTGGTGTCCGGGTCCGGAACCCATACGCACCCCAACTCGGAAGCCAGCTCGGGTCCGGAACCCATACGCACCCCAACTCGGAAGCTAGCTCGGGTCCGGAACCCATACGCACCCCAACTCGGAAGCCAGCTCGGGTCCGGACCGTGACATCCGGGTCCGGACCGTGGCTGCCCGCGGACTTTATTGTCCGGACCCCAGCTTCCAGGGTCCGGACCCCGTGAGCAGTTTTGCTCCACTTGGTCCCTTTTTCAAAAATTTTCCATTTTCGGGTTTCCACTCGCACTCACAATGTTTCGAAACCTTCGGAACCCAATTCCACACCAGCCATTATCGGCTTCCATCGAATTTTATCAAATTTAGTAAAGTTCGATACAACGCACCGAAATTCAAAGTGCTACAATTTTTAACCTTCTCAACATAAGTTCTTTCATATCCAACTCCAAGTTTATTTGTTTGACCCAATCTGAGCATATGATCTAGCTTTTTTGATCCGGAGGAGAATTTTTGTATGTCGGACTTGAGTTGATGGATTTGTTCGGTCCAAACTTGGTTGGAGGTGTGGGTTTCTTTGTATTGTAGTTCTAGAAAACCAATCTTTTCTTGATGCGATTTGATCGTTATTTTCGATTGGTCTAACTTCTCTTGAAGGATTCCATTGTTCTTCAATATCGACTCCCATTCATTCAAGAGCTATAACTGTGGTCTTCAATGCTTTGTTCTCATCTTCTAGCTCAAGTAAGCATTTTCTCAACTTCTTATTGAGCTTAGCCATCTTCTTCGATTCAATGAGTAGTTGATTGTACGGCTAGGTTAAGTCATCATTGTCCGACTCCGCCTCACTCTCGCCATTGTCGCTCGACGTTGCATGCATAACATGAGAATGAATAGAGTTAGTAATAATAGATGATAAACATGAAACTAAAGAAGGAGATAAAGATGAGTAAATAAAGCAATAGTGTTATTCTTTTCTTCATCATCTGAGGTCAATTCATTAGAAGTAGAATCGTCCCAAGTTCTTGCTTGCAAAACCTTCTTTTTATATGATTTCTTAGAAGGACAATCCGTAGAAATATGACCGTAGCCTTTGCATTTATAGCATTGGATTTTTCCTTCAAAATCATCCTTTTCTTTAGAAGCTTTTGCAAGTTTCTTGTCTTTTGAAAATTTTGAACTTAAAGACCCTTTCGAAGAAGTTTTGGATGTAGATCTATTGATTTTGTTCTTCCGAAAATTCGGACAAATTTTTTTCGTAAGACGCGCCAATTGCAGTTCAAAATCGGCTAGAGAAATTTCGTTGTCGGAATCTGAGCTGCTGTCTTCCTCCTTGATAGATTTGAGTGCAACACCTATACTTTTAGAAGAAGACTTGGAATAAGATTGATTAGTAGGAAAAGTCATTTCATACAGTTCATCCAGATGTTTTACGGTTTCAACAACCGCAACCTTCGCCCTAAAATGCTCCGGAAGAGTTTGAAGGATTTTGGGATCTTCTCTCCCAAGTTAGCACATGTATTAATTATATCTTGAAGTCTAGTAAAATAATCAGTAAAAGATTCATGCTCCTCCATTCGAATAGAATCAAATTGGCTTGTAACCATATGGAGCTTTTGGACTTTTATTAGACTTGTACCCTCATGTATAACTTGTAGGGTATCACAAATCTCTTTAGCCGTTTCACACGCCGAAACGCGTGAAAACTCAATTTGATTTAAGACATTGAACAAAGCATTTATTGTAGTGTACTGAACTTCTACAATTGTGGAGTTCTAGTGGAAATAAGCCAAAAAGACTATTTAAATAGTTTTGGCGAGGTTTGGGGAGTATTCGAGTATTTTCGACGCAAAACGGACGTGAAAACAGACTCCGAAAAGTCAAACATGTTACAGCTGCAGATTTTGTATTGAGTACCGGTACTGGAATCTGGGTACGGGTACGCAATACAAAATAGTGAAGAATTAGCTCTCGGGTTCTGAGGAACTGAACTTGAGTACTGGTACTGAAAAACTGTGTACCGGTACTGAAATCTGGGTACCGGTACGCAATAGAAAATTTGAGAATCCAACATTCAGGTTCTGAGGAACTGGATTTTGGGTACCGGTAAATGCCCGTGTACCGGTACGCTAATTCGAGCACCGGTACGCAGTTCTGCAGAATGCAGTTTTTAAGGATATTTTGGTAATTTCATGGTGGGGGTCTATATAAGGGGAGCCCTCTCCCCCTTTCCTCTGTTAACCCACACACACACACGCGGGGAAAGAAAAAAGAGAGAGAGAAGCTCCTCTCTCTCATTCTCTTCATCTTCTTCTTCTCCAACCCTTGGAGCTTGAAGGATCAAGCTTGGAGGAGGGATTTGGAGGTGGAAAGCCTTCTTCTTGAGCAAGAAGAGGTGGGAAAAGCCTTGGGGAAAGGTGAGTTTTGGGATTTAAAGTTAGGATTTTGAATTTAAACCTTATAAAATTGATTTTTATCAAACCCTAGGCTAATCTTGGCTATAAATTGTAGAGATTAGCAAATGAAATTGTGTTTTGCCATGAATTTTAGAAAACCCTAGGTTGAAAGAGGGATTTTCTTATGGAGGGTTTTAAAAATGTTAACCCTTTAAAACCCTAATTGAGGGTTAGAAAATCAAGTGGGGCAACTTGATTTCAAGAGAAAAATTTGTTTAGGGGTTCGAAAGGGATAACGAATCCTTTTGTTGTTGTAGGACAAGAAGCTTGGAATTAAGCTCATAGCCAAGGAGAGAGCCTAATTGCAAGTGTCTACAAGCAATTAGGAAGCTTTGTGAGGTGGGTTGTGTTCACCGAAGTGATTAGGTCACTTCCACGTCGAAAGAGTAAAATTTAATATTATTTTACTTGATGCATGTAATGGTAGGTTAATTGGTAAATATGAATGTGTGAATCATGTGTTACTAGAAAAAAATTAACTACCATTGGACAAGAATAGTGGGCATGTGAGACATATAAGTATGTATATATATATATATATATATATGCCTAGGTGTGGACATTGAACATAGGTCTAGATAAATTAGAGAATTCGACAAGTGAGGAATCAAGGACTATATGTCACATGAATCATGTATCCTAGGTATGGACAACTAGGATAAGAAAGAACATGATTGGGTATTAAACTTAGTGTCATTGAACATAGGTTGAAAAATGTAGTGTTAGGAAGACCACTTTGATTGGAAAGTCATTGAACCTAGTGTCATTGAACATAGGTTGGAAATATAGTGGTAGGTTGACCACGTGCACATGAATGACTCGAACCTAGAAAGGTTGACAATATAGGGTAAAGACAATGAACCCTTGTGACCATGAAAGAAGGAATTTCGGAACTCCTAATAACCCGATGGCTGGGGGTGGTCGACAATCTCGCCGCCCGATGCCATCAGGATGGCGATGCTCCGCTCTATGCTAAAAGGATGGCGGTGCTCCGCTCTATGCTAAAAGGATGGCGGTGCTCCGCTGATGATTGATTCAAGAGTGAGTCGGGTGGTATAGCTTGGCTAAGGTAAGAGAAACCTTAGGAGCGGATTGGATGAGATATGGGTAATGAAATAGAAAGTAGAAAAGATAGATCTACTTGCATGATTTTCATTATCGCATTTATTTGAGGCATAAGCATGATGTTTTAGTATTGCATATGATATATATATTTATATGTTGGACTAACTTGCTTATGTTGCCTCCTTTGGACCTGATGGGTCGAGCTCTTCCCTTGGGTGGTTGTACCAACTGGGAACTATGTTTATAGTTCTCACCCCCCATATTTTTCAGGTCCACATTTGAGCGGCGCGGCGGTGCGAGGATAGGACGTAGCTCGATAGTTAGCGTCCTGCCATTGTGACAAGAGATAGATGTACCCTGGATCAGCATAGCTAAAGGGTATAGAAAAAGAAAAGAGAAAAATTGTAATAACAATTTGATTGTATTTGTAAAGAAAAATATAAATGTAATTTGAATGAGACGAAAGCTTGTAATAGCGTAGTTATTTATATTTATGATGCTTTTCTTATACAATCTGTGTATGAATTATATTCCTGTTTGGAATATTTTGAATTGTGCCGATTGTGACGCCTTGGATGGACAGGGGAAACTCTGTCCGTTCGGCGGGTCTGGCGCACGCGCCAGTGCGGGCTCCTTCCACCTATTTGGGGAAGGGACGGCGGGGTGTGACATTTATTCCTTTCCTATTGTAAGAAGATGCTTCGATCTCATCCTTCGACCACTTATTTTGAAGTTTAGAAATAGTAGCATTATTAACCACTTTGGTTGGATGCTTCAGCCAAATTCAACGGCTTGCCATACTCGCTTATCAATTGCGATGAGAAAGGCTCTCATCCGGACTTTCCAATAAGCATAATTTGTCCCATAAAAAAGAGGGGGCCTATTAATGTTACCTCCTTCACCCATAATGATAGATAAATCTAGATCCCTCTTTGATACCAATTGTAAGTTATGGGGATCCCGAGGATCTATCTAGATACTATCAATACCTAAAGGGGGGTGAATAGGTATGACGGTGAAACTACAAACTTGATGCAATAAAAATAAATACGAAAAATAAAAATCAGCACACCGAGATTTATGTGGAAAAACTCCAACTCGAAGGAAAAAACCCATGGGACCAACACGCGATGACAATCCACTATGAATTAAAAGAATACAAGGTGATTTCCGACTCTACGGACTCACACCTCTCTTTTACCTTCTATAGATCTCGCGCACAGCAGCAGTTTGTCCATGCCCCATGGACGCCACTCGAATCCACGAGTGCCAACAATTCGAATCCTTAAATCGTCTTGATCACGTCGAATCCACGACGCCACTCCGTCCGGAGCAAGAACAATAAGGTTGGTGATGATTTATTACTTAGAAGAACATTAATGATCTGTGGAAATAATATCTAAGCAATTCTCAAATTGATTCTAAAAGAAAATTAAGAATTAGGGCACCCAAAATCAATTTGAGTGAAGCTTGTTGTAGAAGATGAGAAAAACAGCTAGCTACCTACAAACTTCTAGGGTTTCTAAAAGATAATCTATGCTTAACCTATATTTTAGGGATACCCTCACACCTTATTTATAGGCTTGGAAGCAATCCGAATCAGACTAGAATTGAAAACTGGTTTTAAAAAGGTTTAGAATTAATTAGAATCAGATTAGGATTAAAAAAATAATTTTAAAAAGATTTGGAAGCAATTAGAATCAGATTAGGATTGCAAAACTGATTATAAGAAATCTGCCATCTTATTTATAGGTTTGAAAGCAATTAGAATCATATTAGGATTGAAAAACTTCAGTTTTGAATATTTATTAATTTATACCTATTCTAATGTCTTCCAAACATATGTATATGATCATAAGTCATCATCAATACTATTTAAACTTACCGAGCATTGTGGATTGACGTTTTGAGTCTTCAAGTCTTCTAACTTCATCTTTTCTTTCTTGAACTTTCAAGACTCCGACTCAATTCACGAAATATGCCAACATAAAATCCATAACATGTGCGGCATGCCACCTAATACCAAGGGATGGAGCGACTTCACAAGATGTGGACATTTGGTCGGGGTGGGCAACAACCTCGCACCCTAATGCCATGAGGATAGCTGTGACTTCACTCTTGATTGACTCAAACTTGAGTCGGATGACATATGATAGGATGATGAAATTACGAGTAGAAATGGTAAAAGACTTACATGTGATACTTTATTATCATGGATAGATGCATAAGCATGTTATTTACTTATGTTGATATATGTTGAACTAACCTATGCTTATGATGTTTCTTTTGGACTTAGTAGGTCGAGTTTCTCACTTGGATGGCGGTACCCACTGGGAACTATGTTAATAGTTCTGTAACGACCCCGCCCACTAGCAATAATAACTCGCTGGGCCCAACCATCGGCCCAAAATTCTTAAGCCCAGTTATTGTTCATGGTCTCTTATATACCCTATCACAATCCCGTTCCCATCCGATGTGGGACTATTGGGGTATTACAGAGTCCCCCCATTTAGGCCCTGACGTTCTCGTCAGTCCTATCACTGTCACGCCCCGGGCTAGTTCAAGATGCGGAAAAACGTGCTAAATTTTTTTTTTGAAAAGCCTAGCCCGCGCCACGTACAGACCCGCCACAAATACAGGATCCACTGTACACACGGACAGAGCCTCCCCTGTATTTGCACGGCGTCCAACAACAAATAACAGGATCACAACCACCATTCATTCATCCCAACAGCACATCAACACAACGAGAGATTCATACAGCTAGCAGTCCTTAACCTGTATGAATCTAAGCAAATCCTTAAGCGAAGGATGATGCAATGCACAAGCAACAATCATTCTAGAAAGCTGCTCCTTACCCAGAAGCTTTAGTTTGAAACCCTAATCTCAATCATTGAAGAAGCCTTTGAAAACTGTTCTCCACACGAGAACTCTCTTTTTGAAATCACAAAACCGAGCAATCAGAAATCCATTTGAAAACCGTTTCCCACACGGAAACCTTGTTTTACGACGCTACCACGAGGGGTAGAAAACCGAAATGCTAGATAACGAAACGATTGAAAAACAATGATACAGTCAACTAGTCCAAGCATGCAGACATCACACAAGCATATAGAATGAATCCACAACATAAGCATGCTAGAATTTACAACGGGGTAACTGAACCACATATTACTTCTATCGAATAGAGGTAGGGGAATAACCAAATCTGGGGATGTAGCCTCACGAGTCGGAACCTCTAGAGCTACTATCTAGGCGTGCCTCGCAGCGTCCCGACACTCACCACCCTGCTCACCTGAAACCTGTAATGGGGGTGGGGGGTGAGAACATGCACGCATGTCTCCCCTCCCAGTGGGTACCGCAAGCTGACGAAGGCGAGGTGTACACACCGGCACGAGGGTCAACGAAAGATAGATATGGTATACAGTAGCACAAGTAAGTATGAGGCTAACATACAACTGAAATAACTATGCTACTGTAAACAACTAGTATGCATCAAAGGGAAAACCACAAAGTAAACCCAATCTAAAACCACCGGGACGTATCCCATGCACTGTCACCTGCTCATCTATAGGCACATAAACCTTCTGGACGCACTGCATCAAGGCTCACGGGTCGGCACAAACTCAACGACCCTTTTCCGGAAAAGAACACCTCCAAACGGTGGATCAGACCGCGGTGTACGTGAAGTGCTAGAAGAGCTGTGACGATCGATGCAAATGCTCAATCCACAGAACGGCAACAAGCCGAGAAGCAACCAATAAACCACAAACTCGGATCGCTCGGAACAACAGGCGATCACCTCCGACCAACTGGGTCGTCTCAAGAAACATGCAAGCCACTACTAGGATCGCTCAGAAGGACAAGCGATCACCTCCGACCGACTGGGTCGTCTCAAGGAACATACAAGACACATTGGGGTCGCTTGGAATGATAAGCGATCCCCACCGACCGATGGGTCGTCTCAAAGAACATGCAAGACACACTGGGATCGCTTGGAATGATAAGCGATCCCCACCGACCGACTGGGTCGTCTCAAAGAACATGCAAGCCACACTACTCTACTATCCAAGCACGCATAAAAGTAGAGTCTACGGGAGTCAAGTGAACTACTAACTGAAATACGAAAGAAGGGATAGAAAGGTATCACCGTAGTCCACTAAACCGACTCCGGATCGAAGTACCCACCTGTAGGTAGGATCAAGTCTAACACCGACGGCTCTCGGGAACCGCGACAGGACCTACGAAAGACTCACAGGGTCAAGGTCCACCAAGTCGACGCTAAACACTAATCTCTCGCATCCCGAAACCGACGGATCGCCCGGGAAACCCACCGGGACGATCCCGAAACCACACAAAGCCCCAGAGGGGTACCAAACAGCCAACAAGGCCCCTCGCTGTCCCCGAACACAACAAACCAAGTTACGGGACAGCGAGCACAAGCACGGGGTGCCACGAACATCAAACGCACCCGTAAAGGCTTCCCGGGTTCCCGAAAAGTGCCGATTTGGCACCGGAACCCCACATCACTCATCCGCTGTCCTCGGAACTTTGGGACAGCGATGAGGAACAGCCAACGAGGCCACACGATGAAGCCAAGTCGCTCGCGAAAACAGCGAGTGAGTCGCACAACTAGAAACGTGCGTTTTGCCGATTATTTCATCGAAAAACGCGTCGGAAACAAGTCCAAAACCACACGAAGGGCGAGGGGGTAGGACAAACAGTCCACAGGGTCTCCAAGACCTTACCCTTGCTGCCCACAGCGTCGCTACGCTGTCACAAACGCCTAAGTCCCCAAACATGCAACATACACAAACATACAATCACTAAATTAGGCCGTTCGAGCAATCCGTTCGTCCGCTCGAACTTCCGCAAGTACCAGCGGATAGGTATCGTCGTCACGGAGACCGTGCTCACTATCCCGCTGCGACAGGACCAGTCGCAAGCCGGGAAAACCCATAAAAACAGTGGGCGCGCGCACAAAAGCAAGCTTAACTAGGGCCGCGTGAGCAAGCCGTACATCCGCACGACCTTCCGCAAGCACCAGCGGATCGGCAACGACGTGACGGAGGCTATGCTCACAGCCCCACTGCGACAGGACCAGTCGCAGTCCGGGAAAGTGCATAAAAACAGCGAGCAAAAGGCAAAAATAGCCCGACAAAGGCCGCACGACGCAACGGCTCAACCAAAACCAGAACTAGGGTGAGCACGGTGTTCAGCACATCGCTGCGATCGCCGGGCTCACCCTCCCGAGCTTCGGGGGTCCGCAGGGAGCTCAAACATCCCAACAAAACAAAAACACCACAATGCAAGGCCCCGGCCGGAGCAACCAGCTCCGGCCGGCTGCCGGCCGGCAGGCAGGGCCAGCGGCGGCCAGCATCGGCAGCGGAGGTGCCAAGGAGAAGGAGGCTCACCTCAGTCGGCGGCGGGAAGCGGCGGCGGCGGCGCGGGGAAGAGGATAACTCTCGGGTTGGCTGCCAGGGGCTAGGGCACGGCGGCGCCGGCAACGAACGGCAACGGCGGCCGGCGGCGATGCGAGCACCGGCTCGAGGGGGTCGCCGGACATCGCCCTGTCGGTGACCGCGACAAAAACAGAGGCGGGTGGCGGCGGCGGAGCAGGGAGACAGAGGTTGCCCTAGCCGAGCCCGCGGCGGCTCCGGCGGCTCTCCTCGGCGGCACGGCGATGGCCGGGGAGGCAGGAGGCGGCGCCGGAGGTCGCGGGGGAGGTGACGCTCACCTTCCCAGGGTGCGGGAGGGCGGGCGGCGGCAGGGGCTCACCACCCTCGGCCAGCTGCTGCTCCAGCAGCTGGCCGCAGCAGCTCAGGCTGCTTCCGGCGGCCCTCCGGCGGCACGGCGGCGGTCCCCCGCGTCACAGAAACCTCAGGGGGAGCTCGGCGTGGGTTCCCCCTGGGTGCTCACCTCAGAGAAGAAGAAGGAGAAGAAGAAGAAGAAGAAAAAGAGAAAATGGGGAGAGAGGGGGGGTGGCCGGAGCTGCTGCTCCGGAGCTGCTCCGGCCAGGCAGTGGCCGGCGGCGGCCGGCGCTGCACAGGGAGGAGGCCGAGGGGCAGGGGGAGCTCGGGCTCCATTCTGGGAGCAAGGGAGAGAAGGAGTGAGAGAGGGAGAGTGAGAGAGAGTGAGGGGAGAGGTGGAGTGTGAGAGGGACAAAGAGAGGGGGTAGGTGAGGTTCCATAAATGCACTCACCTACCCTCTCAGCCAAAGTTCCCCCCTCCCACAGCTGGAAAAAAAAACCCAATTCACCCCTCCAAAATCGAAAACGCGCGAAACGGTGCGAAAAACGGGGTCCAAAACGCGAAACGATAAACGTGACATACGACCTCTCGGCGATCAAGATGGAATAACTTTTTATCCGCTCGCCGCACGTCGACGCGGATCGTGCCATCGCGCTCAGCACTGCCGAGACATCGAACTCACCATTTGGATCGCCAAAATCGAACTCCGGATCGCGCCGTTAAGCCGTTCACTCTCCGCGACGAAAATCTGAAAACTTAAAAACTCCACCAAAACTCACTTATATACCTATATATACATATATATCTGTATTATATACGTATACCGAGTAAAAACACAGTAATGGGGGAGAGGAACACTGAGAATTCCAAATTCCCAAAAATTCGGATTCTCACATCACTCCCACCTAACAAGAAGTTTCGTCCCTGAAACTTACCCACACACCATCCGCGAACAACAGCGGATACCTCTCACACGAAGCAGACTCCAGCACCCAAGAAGTCTTGCACTCCAAGTGACTCGTCTACGCAGTCACACAAACAGGAAGCTCCGATTCCTCAACTGTTTCACATTGCGAGCCAAAAACCTCACAGGCACCTCACCGCAGCTGAGATCCTCCCTCAGCTGAACTGTTGTCGGGCCGATCACACGGCGCTCACCCACGTCAACCAAACAGAACAGTGATCGACAACGACTTCCACACGAAGCCTCGCACGGTGCCAATCCAACGCTCGCCAGGAAGCTGTCGCAGAAGGCAAACTCCACCAGGGGAAGATATCTGAACCGACCCTCACCAAAAGCCAAAAACGCATGCCCGGAGCATAACTTCGAGAGTCTTGAAGACTCGCTCCGACTGCCCAACACTCAGAGGGTTGAACTGAGCTAAAGTCGAGCCTCGTCCCCAGTGCCTATAGCAAGCTCCTCCAGAACTGGGAAACGAAGCGAGAACTCCAGTCCAAAGCGATCGACACTGGCTCTCCAGACAGCCCGACGAACTCATCCAAGTGGAGCTGCGCCAGTCGATTCCAAGACTAAAAACGAATGTACTGGTAGGAAGTGAGCTGTTTTCGTCAAACATTCCACAAAAACCCAGATCGCAACATGACCTCGCTGAGAACGAGGCAACCCGGTGACGAAAACCAAGGTGATCTGCTTCCACTTCCCTACAGGTACATGCAAAGGTCAAAGCTTCTCTGCTGACAAACCCGGCACAGTGCCACATGCTGCGTTACAACCAGAAACCAGCCACAAGTCGCGGTACATCTTCGTCTCTCCAGGATGAACGGTGTACGGCGACTGGTGTGCCTCAGCCAAAACTCTCACCTCAAATCCTGAACACTGGGCACACAACTCCATCCTCGAAGGAAGACCAACAGCATGTAGCACGAAGTCACCTTCTCTGACCTGCTCGCACTCTCTGCCAGTGCAGATCCATCGGCTGCCCACCGAAAATCTGATCCGCCAAGGTGGGTTGCACCTCCAACAACAACAACTGTGCGGTAGCTCCACAAGGTAAGGT
Source organism: Puya raimondii (assembly GCA_016920855.1). Classification (NCBI taxonomy): domain Eukaryota; kingdom Viridiplantae; phylum Streptophyta; class Magnoliopsida; order Poales; family Bromeliaceae; genus Puya; species Puya raimondii. Next base: position 39,123,620 of record JABWPP010000049.1, on the reverse strand, counting down.
CTCCAAAGCTTGAGAGCGAACACCACTGCTGCTAACTCGAGATCGAGCGCCAGATAGATCTTCTCATAGTCCATCAACTAGCGCGGAGCATAGGCGATAACCTTCTCATGCTGAATGAGCACGCACCCCAATCCCATCCAAGATGCATCGCACAAGGCCACGACAACCTCACCAGGCTGTGTCGATGCTAAGATAGGGGCACGGGTCAAACAGTCCATCGGCTCCTAGGCGCTCAACAGACAGGCGGGAGTCTAGAGAAACAACGCGCCTTACCTCGACAGCTACTCAAAGGGGCGGCGATCTTGAGGAGAACCCTCAACAAATCGCCGGCATCAACGCCCAAGCCGAGGAAGTTCCTAAACTCGGTCTGTCACAGAAGTCGGAACAGGTCAAACCATTACAGAGTCCTCCTTCCTTGGCTCTTCCACACAACCAACCCACGTCACGATGTGAACCAAGAAGGAAACTCTACGAAGAGATCAGTATGTCGTCAAAGGGAACCACGACAAATTGATCCAAGAACTGCCGAAACCCAGTTCAACAAGTCCAAAAAGCTGCCGGGACGATCGCTTAACCGAACGGCAAAACCGACCAACTGAAACCTTGAGAGTCCATCACTCAGGTGTACAGGGCTGCCAATCGCAACAAGCGATACAACACCAACGATGCCGAACGTCAGATCAAAGAGATCGGACACGCGCTCCAAAGCAAGACTACACGAAAGACGCGGCGAAAACCCAGCACGCGAACACAGCTCGGAGCCAACCACCAGGCTCCCGTCATCCCGAGACCGAGCTAAAAGGGCACCCTGACTCAACCGGAGTCAAACCAACGGCAGTGATGGTCAATCAACTGCGCAAAACCACGCCAGGATTAGCTCAAGGTTCACAACAGGAACAGGGATGACCAACACACAGCTTTCCGCAAGACGGCCACGAGCGAGAAAAGTCTTGCAAGGGAAAGCACCGACCCAATCTAGAAAGTCCTCAAAAGGGATAGGGTATTTCGTTCTAACTTTCGACACTACGTTGTCTGCAGCCAACGTACTTATCAAAAGAAAACGAAATATCCCAAGGTCAAGGCCAACAACCAGTCGGCAACACCACGAAGGTACCGGGTCAACCACTCAATAGCTGGACCAAGGTCACAGACGAGTCACCGAATTAACGGGAACAGCAAACCGACCCACAAAACAAAGTCTGCCCTGAGCCAACTCCCTAGGAGTCATCGGCTTCCAACAACGAACCGACAGCTACAGGTGACAAGGGTCGTCAACCACACGAATCAAACCGGAGGCAGAACAAAACCAGCGTCGATTAACCAACGTCGACGCGGTGAGATTTCCAACAAGAACCTGGAAGATCTCGCGGCAACACGGAAACCTACAAATACCACCCGGAATCCCATAAGACACCAATTTAGGCGTTAGGATAGCCGCAAGCCACGTAGGCACCAACAAACACCCGACACTCAACAGTGTCCACTCAGTCTAGTACACGTCAGTTCGACGCCAGAACTAGCCAATGGTCGAAAAAACCAACACTGACGATGCCACCAGCAAGACGTCAGAGGGGTAGGCTCCACAGCCCTACCCAACAAAACAGAGGGGATAACACCCAAAATGCGGTCGAAACAGCTCAAAGCACCGTCTCCGTAGAGATGCTCGCAGAGGCCCTCGTGCTCAACACGGAAAGTGGGGACAGGGCGAGAACAGCCCCACAACAACACAGATCCACCAAGTGACGTTTCCCAAGCCCACGAGGGCCACCACTCACCAACGAGTGGTTACACAAAGGAAAAAAACACCCGGCCACTTGGGATCTGTCTGGTACCCCACCACCATTACCAGAAACAGCACGAGCCTGCGAACTAGGGCAGATCAAACACAGGAATTCCGTCCAACACGCTTGAGTGTGACCACCACCCCCAAACACGGGGTCGACGTCCACGCGCGAAACAGCCGACAAGGTCGCTGTCATCGTCACGATCGTCGCACATTGGGGTGGGTGCCACAGGAGGGTCTGCAGTCATCGGGGTACACGGCGGAGTAGGAGGGGCTGGAGCGGCAGCTGCCGTGGCCTGTTGCAAAACCACCGGAACAAGCCGGAACATGCCGGAGAGGGTCGCCAGCTGACCACTCGCCTCGGCCCCAAGCACACAGAGCACGATCTCCACCAGACTGTCCGCCTCCTGCCAGCTCCTCACTCGAACCGGCCACAACGGCCCGAAACAGAAAACCAGCAGACAGCTCCACAGGCGCACGCCCACCACCACGACCCGGACGAGGAGGTCTACCAAGACCACAAGCCAACTGCAAAAAGCAGAAAACCAGCGCAAGAGAAAAGGGGTCGGCAACTCCCACAAAACACAAGCCAAAAACAAACCCCTCGAGCTCGCGCGCCTATACATCCTAGGTCTTCCTATGGGTCAGCCTAACCAGTGGTTCAGTTACAAGTTGATGAATGAAGGAGTGTTTGTTTCCTTTACGCTCTGATACCATCTTAATCTGTCACGCCCCGGGCTAGTTCTAGATGCGGAAAAAAACGTGCTAATTTTTTTTTTGAAAGCCTAGCCCGCGCCACGTACAGACCCGCCACAAATACAGGGTCCGCTGTACACACGGACAGAGCCTCCCCTGTATTTGCACGGCGTCCAACAACAAATAACAGGATCACAACAACCCATTCATTCATCCCAACAGCACATCAACACAACGAGAGATTCATACAGCTAGCAGTCCTTAACCTGTATGAATCTAAGCAAATCCTTAAGCGAAGGATGATGCAATGCACAAGCAACAATCATTCTAGAAAGCTGCTCCTTACCCAGAAGCTTTAGTTTGAAACCCTAATCTCAATCATTGAAGAAGCCTTTGAAAACTGTTCTCCACACGAGAACTCTCTTTTTGAAATCACAAAACCGAGCAATCAGAAATCCATTTGAAAACCGTTTCCCACACGGAAACCTTGTTTTACGACGCTACCACGAGGGGTAGAAAACCGAAATGCTAGATAACGAAACGATTGAAAAACAATGATACAATCAACTAGTCCAAGCATGCAGACATCACACAAGCATATAGAATGAATCCACAACATAAGCATGCTAGAATTTACAACGGGGTAACTGAACCACATATTACTTCTATCGAATAGAGGTAGGGGAATAACCAAATCTGGGGATGTAGCCTCACGAGTCGGAACCTCTAGAGCTACTATCTAGGCGTGCCTCGCAGCGTCCCGACACTCACCACCCTGCTCACCTGAAACCTGTAATGGGGGTGGGGGGTGAGAACATGCACGCATGTCTCCCCTCCCAGTGGGTACCGCAAGCCGACGAAGGCGAGGTGTACACACCGGCACGAGGGTCAACGAAAGATAGATATGGTATATAGTAGCACAAGTAAGTATGAGGCTAACATACAACTGAAATAACTATGCTACTGTAAACAACTAGTATGCATCAAAGGGAAAACCACAAAGTAAACCCAATCTAAAACCACCGGGACGTATCCCATGCACTGTCACCTGCTCATCTATAGGCACATAAACCTTCTGGACGCACTGCATCAAGGCTCACGGGTCGGCACAAACTCAACGACCCTTTTCCGGAAAAGAACACCTCCAAACGGTGGATCAGACCGCGGTGTACGTGAAGTGCTAGAAGAGCTGTGACGATCGATGCAAATGCTCAATCCACAGAACGGCAACAAGCCGAGAAGCAACCAATAAACCACAACTCGGATCGCTCGGAACAACAGGCGATCACCTCCGACCAACTGGGTCGTCTCAAGAAACATGCAAGCCACTACTAGGATCGCTCAGAAGGACAAGCGATCACCTCCGACCGACTGGGTCGTCTCAAGGAACATACAAGACACATTGGGGTCGCTTGGAATGATAAGCGATCCCCACCGACCGACTGGGTCGTCTCAAAGAACATGCAAGACACACTGGGATCGCTTGGAATGATAAGCGATCCCCACCGACCGACTGGGTCGTCTCAAAGAACATGCAAGCCACACTACTCTACTATCCAAGCACGCATAAAAGTAGAGTCTACGGGAGTCAAGTGAACTACTAACTGAAATACGAAAGAAGGGATAGAAAGGTATCACCGTAGTCCACTGAACCGACTCCGGATCGAAGTACCCACCTGTAGGTAGGATCAAGTCTAACACACCGACGGCTCTCGGGAACCGCGACAGGACCTACGAAAGACTCACAGGGTCAAGGTCCACCAAGTCGACGCTAAACACTAATCTCTCGCATCCCGAAACCGACGGATCGCCCGGGAAACCCACCGGGACGATCCCGAAACCACACAAAGCCCCAGAGGGGTACCAAACAGCCAACAAGGCCCCTCGCTGTCCCCGAACACAACAAACCAAGTGACGGGACAGCGAGCACAAGCACGGGGTGCCACGAACATCAAACGCACCCGTAAAGGCTTCCCGGGTTCCCGAAAAGTGCCGATTTGGCACCGGAACCCCACATCACTCATCCGCTGTCCTCGGAACTTCGAGACAGCGATGAGGAACAGCCAACGAGGCCACACGATGAAGCCAAGTCGCTCGCGAAAACAGCGAGTGAGTCGCACAACTAGAAACGTGCGTTTTGCCGATTATTTCATCGAAAAACGCGTCGGAAACAAGTCCGAAACCACACGAAGGGCGAGGGGGTAGGACAAACAGTCCACAGGGTCTCCAAGACCTTACCCTTGCTGCCCACAGCGTCGCTACGCTGTCACAAACGCCTAAGTCCCCAAACATGCAACATACACAAACATACAATCACTAAATTAGGCCGTTCGAGCAATCCGTTCGTCCGCTCGAACTTCCGCAAGTACCAGCGGATAGGTATCGTCGTCACGGAGACCGTGCTCACTGTCCCGCTGCGACAGGACCAGTCGCAAGCCGGGAAAACCCATAAAAACAGTGGGCGCGCGCACAAAAAGCAAGCTTAACTAGGGCCGCGTGAGCAAGCCGTACATCCGCACGACCTTCCGCAAGCACCAGCGGATCGGCAACGACGTGACGGAGGCTATGCTCACAGCCCCACTGCGACAGGACCAGTCGCAGTCCGGGAAAGTGCATAAAAACAGCGAGCAAAAGGCAAAAATAGCCCGACAAAGGCCGCACGACGCAACGGCTCAACCAAAACCAGAACTAGGGTGAGCACGGTGTTCAGCACATCGCTGCGATCGCCGGGCTCACCCTCCCGAGCTTCGGGGGTCCGCAGGGAGCTCAAACATCCCAACAAAACAAAAACACCACAATGCAAGGCCCCGGCCGGAGCAACCAGCTCCGGCCGGCTGCCGGCCGGCAGGCAGGGCCAGCGGCGGCCAGCATCGGCAGCGGAGGTGCCAAGGAGAAGGAGGCTCACCTCAGCCGGCGGCGGGAAGCGGCGGCGGCGGCGGCGGGGAAGAGGATAACTCTCGGGTTGGCTGCCAGGGGCTAGGGCACGGCGGCGGCCCGGCAACGAACGGCAACGGCGGCCGGCGGCGATGCGAGCACCGGCTCGAGGGGGTCGCCGGACATCGCCCTGTCGGTGACCGCGACAAAAACAGAGGCGGGTGGCGGCGGCGGAGCAGGGAGACAGAGGTTGCCCTAGCCGAGCCCGCGGCGGCTCCGGCGGCTCTCCGGCGGCACGGCGATGGCCGGGGAGGCAGGAGGCGGCGCCGGAGGTCGCGGGGGAGGTGACGCTCACCTTCCCAGGGTGCGGGAGGCGGCGGCGGCAGGGGGCTCACCACCCTCGGCCAGCCAGCTGCTGCTCCAGCAGCTGGCCGCAGCAGCTCAGGCTGCTTCTTCCGGCGGCGGCCCTCCGGCGGCACGGCGGCGGTCCCCCGCGTCACAGAAACCTCAGGGGGAGCTCGGCGTGGGTTCCCCCTGGGTGCTCACCTCAGAGAAGAAGAAGAAGAGAAGAAGAAGAAGAAGAAAAAGAGAAAATGGGGAGAGAGGGGGGTGGCCGGAGCTGCTCCGGCCAGGCAGTGGCCGGCGGCGGCCGGCGCTGCACAGGGAGGAGGCCGAGGGGCAGGGGGAGCTCGGGCTCCATTCTGAGAGCAAGGGAGAGAAGGAGTGAGAGAGGGAGAGGGAGAGAGAGAGAGTGAGGGGAGAGGTGGAGTGTGAGAGGGACAAAGAGAGGGGGTAGGTGAGGTTCCATAAATGCACTCACCTACCCTCTCAGCCAAAGTTCCCCCTCCCACAGCTGGAAAAAAAAAACCCAATTCACCCCTCCAAAATCGAAAACGCGCGAAACGGTGCGAAAAACGGGGTCCAAAACGCGAAACGATAAACGTGACATACGACCTCTCGGCGATCAAGATGGAATAACTTTTTATCCGCTCGCCGCACGTCGACGCGGATCGCGCCATCGCGCTCAGCACTGCCGAGACATCGAACTCACCATTTGGATCGCCAAAATCGAACTCCGGATCGCGCCGTTAAGCCGTTCACTCTCCGCGACGAAAATCCGAAAACTTAAAAACTCCACCAAAACTCACTTATATACCTATATATACATATATATCTGTATTATATACGTATACCGAGTAAAAACACAGTAATGGGGGAGAGGAACACTGAGAATTCCAAATTCCCAAAAATTCGGATTCTCACAATCGCACAGCCCAAGATCACTAGGCGATGTGAGACTTTTCTCGCTAGCCTTGTTATCCAGACCCTGACATAGCCTGTCACCTTGTCATTCAGACCCTGGCATAGCCTGTCATCTTGTCATTCAGACCCTGGCTCAGCCGAGGCTCATCACACATTTACGGCTGGTGATTGGCTTTGATACCAAATGTAATGACCTAGCCCACTAGCAATAATAACTCGTCAGGCCCAAACCACCGGCCCAAAATGCTTAAGTCCAGTTATTATTACTAATGTCCGTGGTTTCCTATATACCCAATCACAATTCCATTCCCATCCGATGTGGGACTATTGGAGTGTCACAAGTTCTCACCCCATATTTTTCAGGTCCATCTGCGGGCGAGGTGGCGGAGCGAGGAAAGGATGTAGCAGAATAGATAGTGTCTTTTCCTTTGCTTTTGGTGTTTTTCTTAGTTGGGCCCCGGTTTGGAACTATGTAGGAATTGGAACATGTAATGTAATATTTTGGGTTGTAATTTTGGGAATGACAAATGATGTATGGAATTGATTGAATCAAAGTTGTAATAGAAGTAGTTTACTTTATGTCTTGTGACATTCTCTTTGTACAACCCATGTATTCAATTTCTATTTGGGATAAGTTATGTATACATGCTTGTGATGTCTTGGGCGGATAGGAGAAACTCTATCCGTTCGGTTGGTCTGGTGCACGTGTCCGACGAGTGCTTCCGTTGTGGACTCGGGGAGTGACAAAAGATGATATAATCATCTGAAATCACATTTCTCCTTTCTCTAGTGGATTTTCTTATTGGCATTTTCTCTTGAGGTTGTTGAGTTTGCTCTTCAGGAACAACTTCTTGATTTTGGACGGAAAATTCATCAACATTGTCTTGATTGTCCAGATTTACTTCTTGAACAACGTCAGTGATAGAGACCTGATCATTGTCAATGGCAACTTAGGAAGAGAAACGAATTCCTCTTCAAAAATAATATTCCTTATCTTATCTTCCCCTCCAAACTTAACTTCCTCAAAAAACTAGCATTTTCTATCTCAAAAAATGATCGAGTCGTGGGATCATAAAACTTTTAACCCCTTGATCATTTAGAGTATTTAACGAAGTAGCAGCTAATAGTTCTTGAGTCCAATTTCTTTTCATTTGGCCTGTATGGCCTTGCCTCAGCTGGACAACCCCAAATATGTAAGTGCCTAATACTAGGTTTCTTTCCTGTCTAGTTCGTAAGGGGTTTTAGCTACTACTTTACTTGGAACCCTGTTAAGGATGTAAGCTGCAGTCTTAAACGCTTCTCCCCAAAGGGATTTTGGTAATGTAGAGTGACTAATCATACTTCTTACCATATCCTTAAGCGTTCTGTTACGTCTCTCAATAACATGATTCATGCTGGGTTTGTCTGGTATTGTGTATTGCGGGAAGATACTGCATTCCTCTAGGAATTTAGCAAAAGGCCCTAAACGTTGTTCACTTGATCCATCATATCTGCCATAGTACTCGTCACCACGATCAGATTTAACGGCTTCAATCCTTTTATCAGGTTGGTTCTTAACTTCAGCTTTGCAAGCCTTAAAATCATCCAGTTATTGAGACTTCTCATGAATCAAATATAGGTAGCCATAACAAGAATAGTCGTCTATGAACGTAATAAAATACTATTAACTATTCCAGGAAGTCGTAGGGAATGGTCCGCAAATATCAGTATGAATTAGTTTTAAGACGTCAGAACTTCTATTGGCACATAATTTTCTGATATTTGTCTGTTTCTCCTTAATGCACTCAACACAGACTTGAAAATCTGTTAAATCAAGGGGATCAAGAATCCCATCAGACACAAGTCTCTCAATTCCCTGTTTAGAGATGTGACCCAAACGCTTGTGCCATAACGTAGTGGAATTCTCATTAGTTAATTTTCGTTTTGTACCATGAGAACTAGTATGCAAGGTTTCATTATATGAAGCGATTTGTAAGAATTCGAATTTTTTTGAATTTGAATTTGTTTTGTTTTCTCTCTCTCTCTACTGTAAGAATTCGAATTTTTTTGAATTTGAATTTGTTTTGTTTTCTCTCTCTCTCTACTGGTATATATATATATATGTATGTATATAAGTATATATGTATATATATGTATATATATATATATAAGTATATATGTATATATATGTATTTTTTTTTATGTATCTTTTGTTGTGTTTGTTGTTGGAGGTGAAAGGGGATGACTTGTGTTGCGAATCGGCGACCGTTTCCGGAGATCCAAAATTGTAGGTTCGATGTCTCGGCAGTGCTGATCGCGATGGCGTGATCCGTTCGTGAGTCCGACCGTCGGATCGTGAGATATCGCGAGAGCATCGCCGAGAGGTCGAAATGCATGTTTTGATCTCCTCGCGAAAATGTCCATTTTTATGCACCGTTTTCGTGAGATCGTGCGTGTGTCCGCGCGTTTTACACGTGCTGTGAGGGACTCGGGTTGGAATTCCTCATTTTCGGGGCTTTATTTGTAATTTGTGCAATAGTATTTATGTGAGTTGTGGGATTAAAACCCTAAACCTAGTTGTTTAGGTTCCCTAGCCCCTCAGCCGCAGCCTCCTCCTCCCCCTGCCTCTCCCCCGAGCTGCTGCCGCCGCCGCCGGCCTCCCTGGCTGGCCGGAACAGTTGTTTCCCTCCTCCCTCTCTTTTTCTTCTTCTTTTCTTCTTCTCCTTCTTCCACTCTTGGCTGGCGTGTTCCTGGAGAGGGGAGGGGGATCCCGTGCCCTAGTCCTCCTCCTCGGCCGCGCCCCGATGCCCAGCGCCACTCCCCGGCGACTGGAGCCGCCACGGAGTGCCGCCGCGTGCTGTTGCTGGAGGAGTGCGGGCAGTGGGTCCTTGATCCGAGCCGCCGCCGCCTCCCGCCGTCGCAGCAGCCCTCGGTCGGCCTCGGGAGGACCGCCGCCGCCGTCTCCTCCTTCCCCGGCCGCTCCCGTGCCGCCGTCTTCGCCGAGCGCCGCTGCTGCCGCTGCTGCTGTTGCTGCGGCTGGAGGTGCGGGCAGAGAGACTTTGATCTCTCCTGCCGCCGCCTCCCGTCGACGAGGTGGTCCCCTGCCGGCTTCCGGAGGACCGCCGCCGCCGACCCCTGCTTCCCCGGCCGCTCCCGTGCCGCCGGTGCGCCGCCGCAGCCGCCGCTGTCGCCGCTGTCGCCGCTAGGGCTCCTAGGGCACCCGCGGCCGGAAGCTTCTGGCCGCCGCCGCCGTCGCCCTGTGCTGTCGCGGTCGCCCCCTAACCGACGTCCGGCGAGCCCCTCTTGCCGGTGCTCGCCGTCCCGACCGCCGTTGCCGCCGTTCATCGCCGGTGCAGCCGTGCCCTAGTTTTGGGTAGCCGACCCGAGAGCTGTTGCTCTTCTCGCGCCACCGCCGCCGCTTCCTGCCGCCGGTTGAGGTGAGGCCCCTCTTCTCCACCTTCCCCGCGTCCAACCTGAGCCGCCGCGCGCGCTGCATGTCAGCCGGCCGGAGCTTGCTTTCTCCGGCCGGGCTTGGTCCGTGCTTGTTTGGAGCTGCATGCGTGGATCCGGACCTTTGGCTGCCTCCCGATCTTCGGGGAGGTGAGCACGATGATCGCGGCGACACGCTGATCACCGTGCTCACCTCAGTTGACAACAACGGTGCCCCGGTTTGCTGCCTCGACTATGTCGAGCCCCTATATTTCATTCTTTGAATGTTTTTGTGGACCGTTTGAGCCCGCGACTGTTCCTGTCGCAGAGGGGCTGTGAGCACGACCTCCATTGCGTCGTTCCCTATTCGCTGGTGCTTGCGGAGGGTTGTGCGGACGAACGGATTGCTCCAACTTTACTTTTATTGCCTCTTTATGGTGTATAGTTGCATGTTTTAGGGCTTTATGTGTTTGTGGCAGCGTTGTGATGCTGCGGGCAGCAAGGGCATGACCCTTGGGGCCCTGTGGACTGGTTGTCCAGGCTTGTAGCCCCTTCGCGGAGATCGGGTTTGTTTTTCAGAGCATTTTCCGACGAAATAGTCGGCGGAACGCATGTTTCGGTCGTGCGACTCACTTGCTATTTTTGTGAGCGACCTGGCTTCGTCGTATAGCCTTGTTGGCTGTCCTCCTTCGCTGTCCTGATGTTTCGTGGGCAGCGGATGAGTGACGGAGGGTTCCGGTGCCAAATCGGCAATTTTTTTGGGAACCCGGAAAGCCGTTTCGGATGCGTTGGTGTTCGTGGCATCCCGGCCTTGTGCCCGCTGTCCAACCACCTTGTTTGGTGTGGTTGTGGACAGCAGAGCACTCGCGTGGTTTATTGGTACCCCTCTGGGGCTTGGTTTGGGTTCGGAATCGTCCCGGCGGATTTTTCGGACAATCCGACGGTTGCGGGTTGTGTGCTTATGTATGTTAGTGTCGACTCGGTGGACCTTGACCCTGTGAGTCTTTCGTAGGTCCTGTCGACGTTCCCGTGAGCCGTCAGTGGTAGTACCCCTGGAGCCTAACTGACGTAATGACTGCAGTATCCTAGACTGTTCGACACTTCTGGAGAGGGTCGAGACAAGTCGGAGTCATTTTGGCGCAAATAGACGCGAAAACGGACTCGGAGCACTGAAATATGCCAAAACTGAAGTTTTGGGCGTTTGGTACATTAGGGCGCTCGAAAGTTATGTTTTGGGCGCCCAGTTGTTGAGTGCTTATTCCTTGATTTGCTAAGTCATTTCGGATCCAGTATTCGGGCGCCCGGAAAGTGAGTCCGGAAGTTTACCTCTTGAGTATCGATTCGTTTGACACTTGTGAGGTGGTAGGTGAGTTCCGCCGGACCACGTTAGGGCACACCAGACCACGGGCGGAGAGTCCGAAGCGCTGGACGAGTACAGGCTGGAAGAACCGGGCGCCCACTTCTTGGGTTTCGGGCGCTCGAATATTTAGTTTCCAGCAATGGTGCAGGTTTGCAGCTGTGTTCTGGTGGCTCTTTACATCTCTTCTTTTGGCTATATTGGTGGTGGACGAAACCCTGAAGCCCTCTTTGCTCCCTTCTCTTGGTGAACCCTGGAAAATTGCAGGGAACCCCTCCTACTCCTCCAATTTCCATCTTTTCCATTGAAGGCCTTGGATTCCTGCAGAACAACAGCATCGACCTGTGGCGTTTCTATTCGTGTGCAGTGTAGGAGTGTCCAAATCCTACAAAACTTGGTTTGTTGGATTGTGGACTCGTAGAGAAAACCGCGGGATCCTTTCAATCTCATTTTGGACAGGTATGTATGCTGCAGTTGCTGTTTTACTGGACCCCTTGTGTTCTTGAACTGAAATTTGGGTTTTCCTTTGATCTTATGGATCCAAATCTCTTTGGAGCTGGATTTTCGAAGTGAATATTGATTTTCCCCCATCCCTTGCTGGTTTGGAGGTTCTTTCCACCTGAATTAAGAATTCCAAGGTGAGTACTAGCTTAGATTTTAAGAATTAAGCTTAAGTGCTGAAATTGTGGATCCTTAATGGATTTCTTGGATTTTTGAATCCAGATTTTTGTTAGAAGCCTTGGAGAAGATTTGGATTGATCCATCACTGTATTTGGGAGGTTTGTGACCCTTTTCCCTGGGCTAGATTTGTTGGAATTCCAGGAATTATGCTAGAAGTATTAATTACTTAGTTGCTGGAACTTCTGGATGCAGTTCTGGAGGGTCCAGAAGTGGGTCCGAATCAGTGCAAAGGCTTTTTGGAGATCGATTCGAACTCCGTTTTGGCTGAAATTTGGAAGGATTGTTCTTGAGCCCCTGCTGGTGAGTTGGGTACATTTTCACTGCATTTGGACTTAGGATTTGGATTTTATCGTATGTTGAATCCATGTTTGTCGTGCTGCCAGGCTGAAGTTCTGGGCTGATGTTCTGGGCGCCCAGAACTTGAGCAGGGGGATCCGAATCCTATTTTGGCAGGTTTGAGCCCGATTTCAGCTGGTTTTGTTTGGAGGCCTTCCACTCGACTCCTAGCCTTTGTTGGATAGCGTTTGAGGTGGGTTGATGTTGCCGAAAGCTTCGGAAGTTCTCCTAAGTTGTAGAGAGTGCAGCATGTTGTTTTATTATCTGATTGATCATGTTAGTAGCTCGAATTCATGAATTTGCATGTGTTTATATGAAATCTGAATTTGGAGCATAAATTAATAATTTATAGACATTATTTACATGCTGAACTGGGATTTGACTTAGGAGAAAACTCGCGAACCTACAACCGTCACTTTTCGAAACTGTTATCAGATTTAGCTCTAGGAGCCGTTTCTGTTCTTGTATCACCGCTGTTAGTGCGAGGTGGATACTTAGATTATTGTAGGACGAGTTTACGCTCGTACTGAGATGCTGAGCTTGTACCTACAGCAGGGTTAGGCTGTTTTGTATTACCGGGTGCCGTCGGGGTTGACGGTGGACCCAGATTCTCGTTTTAGTATCTGTTTGTGCTGAGGGCACGTGAGCTTGGAGTCTTTGACCCATTCGACCCTTTTTATTTGATTATAGCCTGCCGGAGCCTGATTGTGCTCGACAGAGATACGCTTATTAACTCGGTTGGGTAGCTCCCTCGAGTGCCGCTCCGGAGTGAGGCCTCTCATGCGTTGATGTCGCTGCATATTAGTGGTTATGATTCTTGGACCGGCTACCTTTTGGTAGTGTGCGGTGTGGCTAGGCTTTTGGCTGGTCGGGCCTGTTTCGGCGGTTCCGTTAGTTTGGGTCAGGAGTGACTATTCACATTTGTGATGCTTATACTTTGAGAGTATGACTTGGATAGTGGTAGGGTAGTGGCATTTCAGCTGTTGAGTTTATTCCAGCTTACTTTATTGTTTCTTTACCTACCAGCTATACTGTTAGTCTCGTAGACTTAGTGGGTGTACCGTTGGGGTCGGTAGCGGTACCCACTGAGGACTACTTCTTTTGATAGTAGTTCTCACACCCATTATTGCCACCTTTTCTTGCAGAGCCTTCGTCTGTTGCGGCTGCTGCTTCTGTTCCTGCGGATCGAGGTAAGGGAGTCGCGAGCTAGATCCTTACCATTCTCTGTTTTTCCTAGAGGAGGACCCTACTGGAGATAGTTTCATTTTGAGTTGCGCCATGTACATATAGTGTGGACTAGTTGTTCCTTTTGAGGTGGACTTGTACCTATTTTTGGCTTTGGAGGAACTGTTGTATTTTGGATCCTATATGTACATGTGGCTTTTGTTCTATTAGTATGATCTTACTTCAGCTCTATATCTCTTGTAGTTGCTTGTATGCTTTGTTTACAGGTTAGCTATCGCTTCGTATACATAGAAAATTCTATGTATACGGCGGATCTGTTGGCGAGCCCGAGGAAACGAGTAATCCGGGGCGTGACAGTCGGTGTTAGGCTCTCTCGTTTCTGCAGGTTAGTACTTCGATCCGGAGTCGGTTCAGTGGACTAGCGGTGATACCTCTCTATCCCTTTCTCGTGCATGTTGATTATTAGTTCACTAGACTCCTGTCATCTCTACTTTTGTGAGCTTGCCAATAGTAGAGTAGGGTGATTGTATGGTTCATTGAGATGACCTGGTTGGTCGGTGGTGATCGCCTGTTGTTCCGAGCGATCCTTGTTATTCGTATATCAGTTGCTATTCTCGGCTTTTTGCCGTTCTGTGGATTGAGCATTCTGCATCGATCGTCACAGCTCTTCTAGCACTTCACGTACACCAGCGGTCTGATGCACCGCTTAGGGTGTTCTTTTCCGGAAAAGGGTTGTGTGTTTCCGACCCGTGAGCCTCTTGTCATGTGCATCTGCGGAGGTTATGTGCATGTGAGTGAGCAGTTGTGATAGTGCCAAGGATCCGTCCCTGTGGCCTGGTGGTGATTGGGTTTCATTATCTATCTACAGTTGATGCATATGCTATTTGCTTACAGTAGCGTAGTCGTTCATGTATGGTTCATTCTCATGCTTACTTATGCTACTGTTTTACTTACCTATCTATCTGTTGACCCTCGCGCCGATGTGTACACCTCGCCTTCGTCGGCTTGCGGTACCCACTGGGAGGGGAGACATGTTTATCATGTTCTCTCACCCCCCCCCCCCCCCCCCCCCCCCCCGCCATCGTTGTTTTTTTCAGTTGAGCCGGGTGGTGGGAGTCGAGACGTTTTGAGACGCGACTAGTTAGCTGCATTAGAGGTCCCGACCTGGGTTACCACCGTTTTGGTTGCTACCCTGACACTCTCCCCTTACTTAGTAGACTTATGGATATTGTTCAGTATTTTTGTGTTGATTGCATGCGTAGATATTGTGGATGACTATGCTCAGTATATCGTTCTTGTGATTTTGGTTATTGCCAAGCTACGTGATAATCTGTGTATCGTGGATTTCTACCCCTCGTGGTAGCGGTTTTCAAAATAAGGTTTCCGTGTAGGAATCAGTTTTCAAACAGCTTTCGATCGATCGGCTTTTGGATTTCAAAAGAGAGTTCTCGTGTGGAGAACAGTTTTAGAATGATCTTTAAATGATTGAGATTAGGGTTTCAAATCAAGCTTCTGGGTAAGAAGCATTTTTATAGAATAATCTGTTGTTTTGTGCATGGCATCATCCTTCGCCTAAGGACTTGTTTAGATACATACAATTGTTAAGGACAGTTAGCTGTCTGTATTGGACATTGTGATTTGTTGTATGTGTGATGAATGAATGGTGGTTGTGATCCTGTTTTGTATCGTGTGTACGCCGTGCAAATACAGGGGAGACTCTGTCCGTGTAGACAGTGGGACCTGTATTTGTGGCGGGTCTGTACGTGGCGCGGGCTAGGCTTTAAAAAAAAAAAGATGGCACATTTTTCCGCTTCTAAAACTAGCCCGGGGCGTGACACGATTATATCCACAAATATAGATTATCATTCACAGATAAAGAACTAGTATCAACAAGATTTGATTTTGGAAAATACTAAATTTATTATTTTCAAATGAACAAGAGTAACCAGATTTGTCCAAAACAGGAATAGAAAACAAATTCTGTCTAAATGACGGTACAATAAATGTCTTTTCCAAATCCAAATAAGAACTAGTCCTTAACAACAACTTAAAGGTCCCTATGGCCTCAACTGCAATTGATTTACTGTTGCCCACAAAGATGAATCTTTCAGCATCATTTGGCTGTTGGCTCGTCAGACAACCCTGAATAGACACACTTATGTGAGTAGTAGCACCAGAATCTATGCAACAAGTGTATCTACGTACAGAAGTCAAATTAACTTCAGAACAAACCAAAGTGAGAAGCTTACCTCTCTTAACATGCTAAATGGCATACTTGGAACATTCTTTCTTCATAGGTCCACCCTTCTTGCAGAAGTAATAGGTGAATTCTGTATCCTGTTTTTTTTTTCCCTTTCTTTTGTGGTATCCCAGCCGCAGCTTTCTTTTCTCCTTTCCTCGTTTAGTCCTTAGATGAGATTCCCAAGTGAGCACCTTCTGGCTGATCTTTCTTCAGTCTTTCTTCTTTTTGTACATACTGAGAAATGAGCTCGTTAAGAGACCATTTCTCCTTCTAAGTAACTCACCTTAAATTGGTTGTATTGTGCTGAAAGAGAAATGAGAACCAGATGCACGACCAAGTTCTCAGACATCTCTAACTTTAGTGCCTTTAATTTTGAAACAACGTGAGACATCTCCATGATGTACTCCCCTTATGTTACCCATTCCTTTATACCTCATTGAAACAAGTTTAAAACAATAGTGTACTTGTTTCAGCCTTTATGCTCTTGGCAAAGCGCTTTTCCAGTTCCTCAAGGAACTTCTTGGCATCATCCTCATCAGACATAGCGCCCCTGAAAGTTTCTGAAATTGCACGTTTCGTGAGACTCATGCGATTAGAACGTTCCCACTTCCCAAAGTCTCTTTTACCTTCAGTGGGACTTTTATTTGTAAGAGAAGGGGATCGTTCTGTTCGTAACACAAGGTCCAAATCCATGCAAGCAAGAACAATCATAATGTTCTCTTTTCAATTCTAGAAATTTATGCCATTCAGCACTGGAATTGTAGCACTTTGAATTTCGGTGCGTTGTATCGAACTTTACTAAATTTGATGAATGGTGGTTGTGATCCTGTTTTGTATCGTGTGTACGCCGTGCAAATACAGGGGAGACTCTGTCCGTGTAGACAGTGGGACCTGTATTTGTGGCGGGTCTGTACGTGGCGCGGGCTAGGCTTTCAAAAAAAAAAAAGATGGCACGTTTTTCCGCTTCTAAAACTAGCCCGGGACGTGACACGATTATATCCACAAATATAGATTATCATTCACAAATAAAGAACTAGTATCAACAAGATTTGATTTTGGAAAAGACTAAATTTATTATTTTCAAATGAACAAGAGTAACCAGATTTGTCCAAAACAGGAATAGAAAACAAATTCTGTCTAAATGACGGTACAATAAATGTCTTTTCCAAATCCAAATAAGAACTAGTCTTTAACAACAACTTAAAGGTCCCTATGGCCTCAACTGCAATTGATTTATTGTTGCCCACAAAGATGAATCTTTCAGCATCATTTGGCTGCTGGCTCGTCAGACAACCCTGAATAGACACACTTATGTGAGTAGTAGCACCAGAATCTATGCAACAAGTGTATCTGCGTATAGAAGTCAAATTAACTTCAGAACAAACCAAAGTGAGAAGCTTACCTCTCTTAACATGCTAAATGGCATACTTGGAACATTCTTTCTTCATAGGTCCACCCTTCTTGCAGAAGTAATAGGTGAATTTTGTATCCTGTTTTTTTTTCCCTTTCTTTTGTGGTATCCCAGCCGCAGCTTTCTTTTCTCCTTTCCTCGTTTAGTCCTTAGATGAGGTTCCCAAGTGAGCACTTTCTGGCTGATCTTTCTTCAGTCTTTCTTCTTTTTGTACATACTGAGAAATGAGCTCGTTAAGAGACCATTTCTCCTTCTAAGTAACTCACCTTAAATTGGCTGTATTGTGCTGAAAGAGAAATGAGAACCAGATGCACGACCAAGTTCTCAGACATCTCTAACTTTAGTGCCTTTAATTTTGAAGCAACGTGAGACAACTCCATGATGTACTCCCTTATGTTACCCATTCCTTTATACCTCATTGAAACAACTTTAAAACAATAGTGTACTTATTTCAGCCTTTATGCTCTTGGCAAAGCGCTTTTCCAGTTCCTCAAGGAACTTCTTGGCATCATCCTCATCAGACATAGCGCCCCTGAAAGTTTCTGAAATTGCACGTTTCGTGAGACTCATGCGATTAGAACGTTCCCACTTCCCAAAGTCTCTTTTACCTTCAGTGGAACTTTTATTTGTAAGAGAAGGGGATCGTTCTGTTCGTAGCACAAGGTCCAAACCCATGCAAGCAAGAACAATCATAATGTTCTCTTTTCAATTCTAGAAATTTATGCAATTCAGCACTGGAATTGTAGCACTTTGAATTTCGGTGCGTTGTATCGAACTTTACTAAATTTGATAAAATTCGATGGAAGTCGATAATGGCTGGTGTGGAATTGGGTTCCGAAGGTTTCGAAACATTGTGGGTGCGAGTGGAAACCCGAAAATCGAAAATTTTTAAAAAAGGGACCAAGTGGAGCAAAACTGCTCACGGGGTCCGGACCCTGGAAGCTGGAGTCCGGACAATGAAGTCCACGGGCAGCCACGGTCCGGACCAGGATGTCACGGTCCGGACCCGAGCTGGCTTTCGAGTTGGGGTGCGTACGGGTTCCGGACCCGGACACCAAGGTCCGGACCCGGCCGGCGCGATGGACTGTCACCTGTGCGGTGTCCGGACGCCATTTGCAAGGTCCGGACCCAGCTGAGGCAGAATGCCCAGTGAGGGGTATTTTGGTAATTCCGGGTATGCGACGAGTTCGCTACCTGTGCCATGTGATGGCGGTGTTGAAATGGGATGTGCAACGAGGTTCCTATCCCGGGTATGCGACGAGTTCCCTACCTGTGCCATGTGATGGCGGTGTTGAGATGGGGTATGCGACGATTTTGCTATCCCGGGTATGCGACGATTTCGCTACACGAACTCGGAGGTGACAATTTCACTCCTTGGATGTTGGAACAAATATGGTGAGACGGCGATTCCGAAACCATAAGTAAATGACAAGTAGTTGAACTTGGTCAATGTGAAATATAGGATGAACCTAGGAGAAAATAAAAATAGACATTTTATTTGGTTGCATCCTTTATGTTTATTTACAAGCATGTAAATAATTGTTGCATAGTTATTTGTGATCTAACTTATGCATATGGTGTTTCTTTGGACCTGGTGGGTCGAGCTTCTCTCTTGGGTGGCCTTACCCACTGGGAACTATGTTTATAGTTCTCACCCCACGTTTTTCAGGTCCTTCCGCGAGTGAGGCGGCGGAGCGAGGCAAGGGTTTAGCTCTCTAGATAGCGGCCCTTCCATTTTGGTGATACATAGAGTTTTACCCCTAGTCTTGGACTTTGATAGTATAGGAGATTTTCATCACATGTATGTAATTGTATATTCCATATTTTTGGAACTTGATGTATGGAATGGAAATGAAAGAAAATAAAAACTTGGGCATGTATAAATGTGCAATGTGTTGTAATAGAAGTAGAACTTCTTTATGTTGATGCTTTCCTTGTGCAACTCTTGTACTCCGTTCCTAGTTGGAACATCGTGGATATGCATGTGTTGTGACGTCTTGGGCGGGTAGAAGGGACTCTACCCGTTCGGCGGGTCTGGGGCATGCGCCCGTGCAGTTATCCTTTCCACCTAGTTGGTGTTAAAGGCCCGACGGGGCGTGGCAGGAATTGAATTGATATTTGCAAATATTTGCATATATTGAAGAAGCACTACATAAAAATAGACTTTTGCCGACGGTTATTTTGACACTTATCGGCGGTTTAAACCGCTTCTAGAAATATAGCGGCGCTTCACCAACCGCCGGTAGAGCATCGTGAATACCACTGACTCTATATTTTAGCAGCGGTTTCAACAACCGCCGTGGTAGGATAAATATGTTGCGGCGGTCCAGTACCGGTGGTTCTAAACGCTACTCGTTATCGACATAGTATTTCAACTAGAATTGATAGCGGCGGTTAAAACCGCCAGTATGTTTAAATTTTTCTTAATGAAAATCTGATTATCTTATTTTTTAGGTGGTTTAAACCATTGGTACATGATTTGCCAAATTGTAATAATCATCTATATTATATATATTTTATATATAATTACTGTATTTTCAAAATTCAAAGTTGCTTATGTTAGAAAATTATGTACGGTAAAAACGCAGCGGAAAGAAAAGCAAACAAATTTTATTTTTAAAAACTCGAGATCTGATCTCAAAACACGCAAACATGATCCCTCATGTTGTTTAAGATTAAAGGAGAAAAGGAAGATCTAATCTTCACCTTTGCGCAGGTAGTTCTTCACCGCAATCTGATGATCGTGGAATTAGGTTCTCTTGAAACCGCACACGCGTCCGGCCTCTATAGGTATCCACACGAGATTGGTGATCTGATCGATATTCTCACCAGGGTGCTAGCTCCCTTGCAAAGAACGTCTTTCTTGCTAGAGGGTAGAAGAGAGAGAAGGAGAGAGATAGAGAGATGACGGCTAGGGTTTTCTAAAAACTTCCATATCTTATAAAGAGGAATATAATCCCTTTTATAATAATATAATTACCATTAAGGATAAGAATAAATCTAGGTTTATTTTTATCCTTTCCGTAATTGGTTCAATCGATTAAATCCTAATTTAAATCGACTTGAACTCAATCCTAATTTGATCATATCAAATTAATAATGCAATATTTACACATAAGTCATCTCATAATTTACTAACTGTTAGTAAGTCTTATCTTGTAACATTTACACTTTTATACCACTAATTTGTAATAATTACAAATTAGTCCAATTATCAACATATTGACAATTAGGTCCTCCGGCGATTCAAAAATCGCGATCTATCTATCCGATCAGTCACAACCTCTTATGTGTGTGACCCCATATATTCTATTCTATCTGATAGTGAGATATATTCTGATCCCTATCAACAATATCACTAAAACTCCTTTCAGTGGATTGGAACAATTCCAACTCAGCCCAATGAGAATTATCGATCATCCAGATAATTCTCATGAGTCTCACAATCCACCAGTGACGCCTAGCAGCATGTAGTGGCATTCATGTAGAATGGAATACTGAACCTCTTTGTGCAGTTACCGTGTGATACAGTTCTTCTATCATGAGTCCCGACTAGACGGAGGTCATGGAATAACTCGTCAAACCCCATCGTCTGTCATATGTCAAATTTATTTGACTCGAGTTTCTAATATTGAAAACTCTTTCCGTTATTTATTCTACCTTGGCCAAGGTCTTCTAAACTCGGTCTCATAAATCACATAGGACTAATGCCCCTATCTACCAAGGGAGATAGATTCCATATAGGTGCACACCCTATTCCTACAATGAACCTACCGCAGCCAACATGCACCGCAAGGACCTGAATGGCTAGGGACCAAGTGTATGTACAGTCAAACTACAGTAACCTCACTGTGAATAGCCGAGGCACCGCAGGTCAAAGGACCAGTCACACTACTGCAACATTGAGTAAGTCACTGACGAGTGAGTAGACATCCAAGTGACTTCTCACATTGGTCACGCTCGATATCCTTGTTCTCTAACAACCACCTGCACATTCGCTTCAGTGTCCCCACACTGTTGACTCAAGACTCGTCTACCCAAAAAGGGAAGTGACCTGTGCACCAATCTCACCGGATCAATCACCATCCCCGTGATGATCCATCCATCGGGAGTGTGAGAATTCGAATTTTTGAAATTTGAATTCTGTGTTTTCTCTCCCTCTACCTTGCTTTTGTGTGCATATGTATTTGTATATGTATATATGTATGTATTGGTGTATATATATACGTATATATATACGTATATATATACGTATATATATACGTATATATATACGTATATATATACGTATATATATATATGTATTTATGTGTATTTGCGGTTTTTTTAGTTAGTGTTGGAGGAGAGAGGATGGATTGTGTCGCTGTTCGGAGTCCGTTTCTGACGATCCAAAATAGCAGATTCAATGTCTCGGCAGTGCTGAACGCGATGGCATGATCCGTTCTGACATGCAACGGTCAGATCGTGAGATATCGCGAGATCTTCGCTGAGAGGTCGTTTTGCATTTTGATCGTTTCGCGAATTGGACCCGTTTTGCGTGAGATCGAGTGTGGAGGGGTGTCTGTGCATTTTATGCATGCTGTGAGGGACTCGGGGCTAATTTCCTTTGTTTAGAGGGGCTTTTTGCAATTGTGCAAGTGTATATGTGTTTGTGTGTGTGTGAGTGGTGAGAGAGTGAGACTTGTTGCTTCTCTCTCCCTTAGCTCTCCCCCAGCAGAGTGCCATCCCCTCCCCAGCTCCTCTGCCATCCCACTGAGTGCCGCAGACCGCCGCCGACCTCCCCTAGCCGGCGGGGAGCTCCGGCCAGCTGCTCTCTCTCTTTATTTCTCTCATTTTCTTCTTCTTCTTCTTCTTCTTCTTCTCCCCTGTAGTGTGCACCTAGGGTGGACCCACCCCGAGGTCCCCCTGAGGTGGCACAGTTGCCGGCGAACTGCCCCGCCGTCGGGAGTCGCCGTCGAGCGCCGCCGAACCGCATCTTGCTGCTGCTAGGGCTGCTGTGGGCCGAGGGTGTTGGACCCGAGCCGCCACCGCCTCCCGCCGGCGCAGCAATCTCCGGCCAGCTCCGGGAGGACCTCCGGTGCCGTCGCCTTCCTCCCCGGCCGCCCTCGTGCCACCGGTGCGCCGCCGCAGCCGCTGCGGGCTCAGCTTGGGCTGCTAGGGCAGCCGCAGGTCTTTGCTATCGCGGTCACCCACCTTCCGACGTCCGGCGGGCCCCTCTTGCCGGTGCTCGCCGTCCCAACCGCCGGCGCCGCCGTTTGTTGCTAGCGCCGCCGTGCCCTAGCCACCCGAGAGCTCTCACTCTCCCCGCGCCGCCGCCGCCACTTCCTGCCGCCGGTTGAGGTGAGTATCCCCTTCCTCACCTCCCCTGTATCCAACCCTGGCCGCCGTGCGCCCTGCATGTCGACCGGCAGCCGGCCGGAGCAAGTTGCTCCGGCCAGGGTGGTTTTTGGCATTATTTTGGCCGCATGCATGGTATTGGGCTCCCCGTTGCCTCCCGAAGCTCGGGAAGGTGAGCACGGTGATCGCGGCGACGCGCTGATCGCCATGCTCACTTTACTTTGTTGTTTTGCCGAGCCGTTTCGCTGTTCGGCCTATGTCGGGCATTGTTATCGCATGTGGACGCTGTTTTCATGGGTTATCGGTGCCTGTGACTATCCCTGTCGCAGTGGGGCTGTGAGCACGGCCTCCGTTATGTCGTTACCTATCCGCTGGTGCTTGCGGAAGGTCGTGCGGACGAACGGAGTGCTCGAACGGCCTTATTTATGCTTATTCATGTGTGAATGTTGCTTGTTTAGGGTTCTTTGTGATTGTGGCAGTGTTGCGATGCTGCGGGCAGCAAGGGCAAGACCCTTGAGGCCCTGTGGACTGGTTGTCCAACCCCTTCACCCTTCGCGGAGATCCGGGTTGATTTTCGGTGCGTTTTCCGATGAAATAGTCGGCGGAACGCGTGTTGTAGTCGTGCGACTCGCTTGCTGGTTTCGCGAGTGACTTGGCTTCGTCGTTTAGCCTCATTGGCTGTTCCTCATCGCTGTCCCAAAGTTTCGACGACAGCGGATGAGTAACGAAGGGTTCCGGTGCCAAATCGGCATTTTTCGGGAACCCAGAAAGTCGTTTCGGGTGCGTTTGTGTTCGTGGCACCCCGAGCTTGTGCTCGCTGTCCTGTCACCTTGTTTTGTGTGTTTGGGGACAGCGGAGGACTTGGTTTGGTTGTTGGTACCCCTCTGGGGCTTGGTGTGGTTTTGAGATCGTCCCGGTGGGTTTTCCGGATGATCCGTCAGTTTCGGGTTGTGAGCGCTTTGTGTTTAGTGTCGCCTTGGTGGACCTTGACCCTGTGAGTCTTTCATAGGTCATGTCGTGGTTCCCGAGAGCTGTCGGTGTTAGGCTCTACCGTTTCTACAGGTGGGTACTTCGATCCGGAGTCGGTTCAGTGGACTACGGTAATACCTTTCTATCCCTTCTCTTGCATTTCGTTATTAGTTCACTTGACTCCTGTTGACTCTACTTATGTGTGCTTGCCGTAGTAGAGTAGTTGTTGTTTGCATGATTATTGAGACGACCTCGTTGGTCGGTGGTGATCGCCTGTTGTTCCGAGCGATCCTCGTATTTTGGTTTATCAGTTGCTTCACGGCTCGTTGTCGTTCTGTGGATTGAGCATTCGCATCGATCGTCACAGCTCTTCTAGCACCTCACGTATGCCAGCAGTCTGATCCACCGTTTGGGTCTTCTTTTCCGGAAAAAGGTCGTGTGTATCCGACCCGTGAGCCTCGACGCCGTGCGTCTGACAGGTTTTGTGCCGAGAGTTGAGCAGGTTGTGACAGTGCCAGGGATCCGTCCCGGTGGCCTATGGATTGGGTATACATTTGTGGTTATCATTGTTGATGCATATACTATTTGCTTATAGTAGCATAGTTGTTCAATTGTATGCCAGCCTCATACTTATTTATGCTACTGTTTACCTTATCTAGCTATTTGTTGATCCTCGTGCCGGTGTGTACACCTCGCCTTCGTCGGCTTGCGGTACCCACTGGGAGGGGAGACATGTTTACATGTTCTCACCCCCCGCCATCGTTGTTGTTTTCAGGTGAGCAGGGTGGTGAGAGTCAGGATGCAGCGAGGCATGCCTAGATAGTGGTACTAGAGGTCTCGACTTGTGAGGTTCCTCCCTCCAGATTTTGGTTATCGCCTCTATCCATTTACCAGCTAGTTGTGGATGTGGTTCAGTTACATTTTGGGATGTTTTGTCTTGCATGTTTAGATCTCGTGGATTTAGTTTAGTTCTTATGTGTTGATCGCATGCTTTTAGATGACTTTTTGGATGACGATGCTTTTAGATATCTATTTATGGCTTTATATTGCATACCTTGGATTTCTACTCCTCGTGGTAGCGTTTTCAAATAAAGGTTTCCGTGTGGGAAACGATTTTCAAATGGATTTCCGATCGATCGACTTTTGGGATTTCAAAAGAGAGTTCTCGTGTGGAGAACGGATTTCAAAGGACCTTAATTGATTGAGATTAGGGTTTCAAATAAAGCTTCTGGGTAAGGAGCAGTTTTCTAGAATGATCTGTTGTTTGTGCATCGCATCATCCCTCGCCTAAGGATTTGCTTAGATTCATACAGGTTTAAGGACTGGTAGCTGTATGAACCTTATTGTGTTGTTGTGGTTTGTGTGATGAATGAATGGTGGTTGTGATCCTGTTTGTATGTTGTGTACGTCGTGCAAATACAGGGGAGGCTCTGTCTGTGTGGACAGTGGGCCATGTATTTGTGGCGGGTCTGTACGTGGCGCGGGCTAGGCTTTCAAAAAAAAAATGACACGTATTTATGCTTATAAAACTAGCCCGGGGCGTGACAGATTGAGATGGTATCAGAGCGTAAAGGGTACAAACACTCATTCATTCATAAATGTGTAACTGAACCATTGGTTAGGCTGACCCATAGGAAGACCTAAGATGTATAGGTGCGCGAGTTCGAGGGGTTTATTTTCGGCTTGTGTTTTGTGGGAGTTGCCGACCCCTTTCTCTTGCGCGGTTTCTGTGTTTTGCAGATGGCTCGTGTCGTGGTAGACCTCCCCGTCCTGGTCGTAGTGGTAGGCGCGCGCCTGCGGAGCCGTCTGCTGGTGTTCAGACTCGGGCTACTGCGGCTGGTTCGAGCAAGGAGCCGGCAGGAGGCGAGCAGCCTGCTGTTGACCGTACCCTATTGCTAGAGGTGAGGGGTCAGCTGACGGCCCTCTCCGGCATGTTTCGGCAATTTTGCAGCAGCAGGCTACGGCGACTGCCGCTCTAGGCCCTCATCCTCCTCCGCCGAGTGCCCCTATGACTGCAGACCCTCCTGTGGCACCCACGTCGTTGTGGCCACGACCGCGACGACGACAGCGACTACGTCGGCTGTTCCGCGTGTGGACGCCGACCCTGTGATTAGGGGTGGTGGCCACATCCGAGCGCGTTTGGCGGATTTCTGGAGGTTCGATCCGCCCTTGTTCGCAGACTCGTGCTTCTACTAGAAGTGGTGGTGGAATACCAGGCAGATACCAAGTGGTAGGGTGTGTTTTCTCCTTTGCGTAACCACTCGTTGGCAGGTGGTGGCCCTATCGGGCTAGGTGACGTCACTTGGTGGATCTGTGTTGTCGTTTGGGCTGTTCTTGCCCTGGCCCCACTTTCTGTGTAGAGCACGAGAGCCACTGCGAGCGTCTCTACGGAGACGGTGCTTTGAGCGGTTTCGATCGCGACTTCCGTGGGGACTACTAGAGTGTAGCCAAGGGTTTTGGTAGCGGTTTTGGACGACCGCAACTTTGGTGTTACCTTTCTGTTTTGTTGGGTAGGGCGGTGAAGCCTACCCCTCTGACGTTTGGCTGGTGGAATCGTCAGTGTTGGTCTTTCGACCTTTAGCTAGTTCTTACATCAAACTGACGTGTACTAGACTGAGTGGACACTGTTTAGTGTCAGGTTATTTGTTGGTGCCTACATCGTATGCGGCTATCCTAACGCCTAAATTGGTGTGTCATGGGATTTCTGGTGGTATTTGTAGGCTTTCGTGTTGTCGCGAGATCTTCCAGGTTGTTGTTGGAGGTCTCACCGCGTTTGACGTTGGTTAGTCGATGCTGGAAATTATTTTTCCTTCGCTTTGGTTCGTGTGGTTGGCGACCCTACGTCGCATGTAGTCGTCGGTTTGTTGTTGGAAACCGAAGACTCCTAGGGAGTTGGCTCAGGGCAGACCTTGTTTTGTGGGTCGGTTTGCATTTCCGTTAATTCGGTGATTCTTCCGTGAATTTGGTCCAGCTTTTGAGTTGGTTGACCTGGTACCTTTGTGGTGTTGCCAACTTGTTGTTGGCATTTGATCTTTGGATATTTCATTTTTCTTTTGATAAGTGCGTTGGCTGCAGACAACGTAGTGTCAAAAGTTAGGACGGAATACCCTATCCCTTTTGGGACTTTCAGGATTGGGTCGGTGCTTTCTCTTGCAAGACAATCTCTATATGAAAGCTATGTGGTGGTCATCCCTGATCACGTAGTGAGCCTTGAGCCATTCCTTGATTGGTTTTGCGCAGTCGATTTGCCATCACTGCGGATGGTTTGACTCCGGTTTGGGTCTGGTTGCCTATTGGCTGGGTAAGGCACACAGCTAAAGGTTTGTTTTGTGTGGTGATCTCAGTTTTTGCCAGGAGTTTTGGTGCCTTGGTGACCTAATGTCGGGAGTCGGGTTATTGGCTCCGAGGTCTCTGTGCGTATGTTTGCGTACAAGGTTTTCGTCTCGGCTTTCGTGCAGCCTTGGTTTGGATTGCGTGTCCGATCACTTGGAGACAGGTATTTGGCATCAATGGTGTTTTTATCGCTTGTTGCGATTGGCAACCCTGTGCACCAGAGTGATGGACTCGCAAGGATTTTTATGTTGGTTTGATTGTGAGTTCGAGCTCAACGAGGTGACGGTGAAGAATAAGTACCCTCTACCGCGGATCGACGATCTCTTCGACCGGCTTCAGGGAGCCTCGGTTTTTTCGAAGATTGATTTGTAGTCGGGTTATCATCAGCTGAAGATCAAGGCCGAGGACGTTGCGATGACGGCTTTTCGGACTCGTTACGGGCATTACGAGTTCACGGTGATGTCGTTCGGTTTGACGAACGCCCCGGCAGCTTTTATGGATTTGATGAACAGGGTTTTCCAGCAGTTCTTGGATCAGTTTGTCGTGGTCTTCATTGACGACATACTGATCTATTCGAGGAGCGACGTGGAGCATGAGGATCACCTTCGGCGAGTCCTCCAGACGCTTTGAGAGCATAAGCTTTACGCTAAGCTCAAGAAGTGTGAGTTTTGGCTCAGGGAAGTTTCCTTCTTGGCTCACATCGTGACGCAGTCTGGTATTGCGGTGGACCCAAGGAAGGTGGACTCTGTGGTGGACTGGCCTGTTCCGACTTTTGTGACGGAGATCAGGAGCTTCCTCGGCTTGGCAGGTTATTACCGGCGATTTGTTGAGGGTTTCTCAAAAATCGGCGCCCCTTTGAGCAAGCTGACGAGGAAGGGCGTGAAGTTTCTGTGGACTCCCGCCTGTCAGATGAGCTTCCAGGAGCTGAAGGACAGACTGACTCGTGCCCCTATCTTAGCATTGCCGCAGCCTGGTGAGGATTTTGTGGTCTACTGCGATGCGTCTCGGATAGGTTTGGGGTGCGTGCTTATGCAGCAGGAGAAGGTCATCGCGTATGCTTCGCGCCAGTTGAAGGACTACGAGAAGATCTATCCGACGCACGATCTCGAGCTAGCACCAGTGGTGTTCGCTCTCAAGCTTTGGAGACACTACATGTACGGAGCGCATTGCGAGATGTTCACGGATCATCAGAGTCTGAAGTACCTCTTCACTCAGAAGGAACTGAACCTCAGACAGAGACGGTGGCTTGAGCTTTTGAAGGATTACGACATCTCCATCCAGTATCATCCGAGCAAGGCGAACGTTGTGGCGGACGCCTTGAGCCGAAGGCAGCCTTCGGCGGAGCTATCTCTCATGATCACCGACCAGGAGCGCTTGGTGGAGGAGTTTCGTCGACTTGAGTTGGAGATCCTACCTTATGGAGCTACCGCACAGCTGTTGACTTTGGTGGTGCAGCGCACCTTGTCTGACCGGATTTCAAGTGGACAGCTGATGGACCCGCACTTGCTGAGAGTGCGAGCAGAGGCCGAGCAGGGCAGAGATGGTGACTTCACGATTCACGCTGATTGTTCCCTTTGCTTGCGAGGACGGAGGTGTGTGCCCAGTGATCGGGATTTGAGGCGAGAGATCTTGACTGAGGCACACCGGTCGCCGTACACCGTTCATCCGGGAGGGACGAAGATGTACCGCGACCTGAAGCAGAGTTTCTGGTGGCCTGGCATGAAGATGGACGTGGCTCAGCATGTGGCTCAGTGTTTGGTTTGTCAGCAGGTGAAGGCTGAGCATCAGCAGGGAAGCTTCAACCGTTGCCTGTACCTGTATGGAAGTGGGAGCAGATTACCATGGATTTCGTCACCGGGTTGCCTCGTTCTCAGCAAGGTCACGATGCGATCTGGGTTATTGTGGATCGACTGACGAAAGCAGCTCACTTCCTACCGGTACACACGACTTGGTCCCGGGATCGACTGGCGCAGCTCTACTTGGATGAGGTCGTCAGGCTGCATAGAGTGCCAGTATCGATCGTTTCTGATAGGGATTCTCGCTTCGTATCTCAGTTTTGGAGGAGCTTGCAGCAGGCACTAGGAACGAAGCTCAACTTCAGCTCAGCTTACCACCCTCAGAGTGATGGGCAGTCGGAGCGAGTTATCCAAACTCTCGAGGATATGCTCCGAGCTTGCGTTTTGGACTTTGGAGAGGGTTGGTTCAAGTACCTTTCCTTGGTGGAGTTCGCCTACAACAACAGCTTCCAAGCGAGCTTTGGGATGGCACCGTACGAGGCTTTGTTTGGACGTCGTTGTCGATCACCGATTTGTTGGGATGACGTGGGTGAGCGTCGAGTGATCGGGCCTGACTTGTTGGAGGATGCAGAGGCCAGGATTCGCAGTGCGAGGCAGCGGCTGCTGACTGCGCAGAGCTGGCAGAAAAGCTACGCGGACCAGCGACGACGTGACCTAGTGTTTCAGGTCGGTGAGCATGTGCTGCTCAGGGTGTCACCGTCTCGAGGGATCAAGCGGTTCGGATTGCGGAGCAAGCTTAGTCTGCGATTCGTGGGGCCGTTCGAGATCCTTGAGCGTGTGGGTCCGGTGGCTTATCGGTTAGCTCTTCCTCCTAGTCTTGCTCGGGTGCACAATGTCTTCCATGTGTCCATGCTTCGGAAGTACATCCCCGACCCTTCCCATGTGATCAGCCCAACGACGGTTCAGCTGAGGGAGGATCTCAGCTACGACGAGGTGCCTTTGAGGATTTTGGCTCGCGAGGTGAAGCAGTTGAGGAACCGGAGCATTCAGTATGTGAGAGTTCAGTGGACGAGTCACGAGGAGCGTGAGACTACTTGGGAGCTGGAGTCTGCTTTGCGAGAGAGGTTTCCGCAATTGTTTGCGGATGGTGTGTGAGTAAGTTTCGGGGATGAAACTTCTTGTATGGTGGGAGTGATGTGAGAATTCGAATTTTTGAAATTTGAATTCTGTGATGCACCGGTATCAAATAATGCACGAGCTCTAATGCCAGAAATTAAAATGATACCTGCCACCACATGATCTGCTGCCGTGGAGTCCTCAACCTGAGCCGCAAAGACCCTGCATCTCTGCGCCTGCTGTCGCCGCTCAACCGAGCGTGGCACTGAAGCCCGGTCCGTCTGGCTATGAGTCGGTGGAGCTCCATAGGCCTGCTGATAAACTGGGGGTGCCGATGTTGTCGACGGTGCTAGCGACGCTGCTCGGGGACAAGCTGCCCGCAGATATCCTGGCTGACCACACCCAAAACACCGGCCCTCTCGCTGCTCGCACTGCCTAGGTGTCATGCCCCGGGCCCTAGTGGGAGCCTACCAG
This sequence comes from Puya raimondii, assembly GCA_016920855.1. Taxonomy (NCBI): domain Eukaryota; kingdom Viridiplantae; phylum Streptophyta; class Magnoliopsida; order Poales; family Bromeliaceae; genus Puya; species Puya raimondii. The sequence goes on along the minus strand of JABWPP010000049.1, from coordinate 39,093,419 downwards.
GCACGTGCACAGACCCGCCGTGTACACCAAAACAACACACAATGTACACAAGGCGTCTACAACAACAACAATCAAATAGTAGAAGGAATACATCCTAAACAAGATGATCAGAGCGAGAACATAATTCTACAACTAAAACAAGTTGACAAGTAGCCACAATCTCAAGATATACAATAAACTTATACATCTTATGTGCTAATAGATCAACCAACTAACATATCTATACACCTTTCACTCAAAATACAAAGAAAGGTATCCATCGTACGTCTATAACATCATCGTAGAGGCTCTAGCTAGCTGCTAACCCCTCGCCACGATCCCAAGCCTCTCCTGCTGCGGAAGGCTCTGAAACAAAAACCCAACAACAATGGGGGTGAGAACTATTAAACAATAGTTCCCAGTGGGTAAGCCGCCGAGAGTGGCGAAATACACCGCTAGGTCAACTGAGGCAAAGATAGTATAAGTTGAAACAAAAGGCATAAAGCAATAAATGCTAAGCAAGTAATTCTACTACTATCATGCCTCCAAATGATTATATCATTTCAACAAAAATATGATTTCTACCACTACATGCATAGGTAGGTGCATTACCAAAAATTTACATGTACTTGATTCCTTACAATCATATGCACAATTTTGTCTTCCACCATAACTTACATGCATGTCCATTTATGCTATAAACATTAGTTAAGGAAAACATCTTTTTCATTAACATCATACATTCATGCCACTATACTAAACCAATGTGAGTATAGGCCTAATGCTACTATGGATGCCAATGTATGTAGTGACCAACTAATACGTCCAACTACAATGAATGCATCCCAATGGTGTCAAGCTAAGTATTGCCACAATATGCGACTCACTACTATGTCCATACACTACATGTATATGCATCAAACAACCGTGATGTACTATGTCCGGTTTACTTAGCTTTTTCCCAATCCACGAGGGGACTTACACAAGGTAACATCCCAGCTTGTGCCATGCCTAATGGTCCCGTGGTAGTCAACATTGCTCTGCAGACAATGAGACACTCCCCCACGGCGATCCACTTCGGCGCCCAATCCTGCACGGGCGATCAAACGTCGTGAAGGCTAACTCCGGAGTGCCGGCTTGTAGGGAGCGACCCTCACAAGCATGTGCGAATGAGCACAAGGACAAACAAGCGCTGATCATAAGCATCGTATCCAAGGCCAACACATCTCAATCATCATGTCTAAAACATAGAATCACAACATCGACTCGAGGGTCGGAATCATGACACATAAGTCACACTTGTTCTCAATTCACTTGTGTGTATATTTCTACCAATATGTAACATGTCTCTAACATGCAAGTGGTTACATCTCACTCTACCAATAGGAATGGACCTACGTCTCATTCATGACCCCAACGGGTTACTATCATATGCTATAACCAAAGTCATACTCAATGCATTATACTAATGCTACTTTCAATGCATTCTACAAATGCCACAATTAATGCATTCTACAAATGCTATAACAATGCATTATCTTAATGCCATATATCATGCATTCTACAAATGCCATATTCATGCATTATCTTAATGCCATATATCATGCATTCTACAAATACCATATCCATGGATTATCTTAATGCCATATATCATGCATTCTACAATGCTAACCAAATCATCATTCATGATTTACATATGTCATACTACATGAACCTCCACTTTATGGAGTATAAGTCACCATGCAAAAATTCGATCCCTCACTTAACCAAGTAAACACATGCTTAGCCAATCACAATTATCAAATACAAAGAGAACCCCTTTCCTCATGTCTTAAACATGGAATCGTTCAACGACCAAAAGGTCGAGCTCAATGTCAACAATGCCCGTCATAGTTGCTCACCTAGATGAGGTGCAACATACTTGTTTTGCATTTGTCATATCCTTTCTTTTCTCTATAGCAAACATACTTTAGTATGCATAAGTAAATTCACTAATCCATCAACCAAGTAGTGTCTCAAATGACACTCCTCACTAGCATGCATATCTTAAATAGCATTTCATGAATGCGTCATCACAATACTAGTGTAAGTACTCTAGCATGCTTATCATTCTCATAATACTCTACTATATAGAGTATGCCACTTTTCACATGCAACATGTATATATCATGTGTTTACAATTTCTACCATGTCATAATTAGCACAATTATGCATCAATTCAATCCTATAATAAAATAGGAGACATAGGGGGAGTTCACCCATTTCGGTGAGGTCAGACCCACCGGATAACCATCGAAACCTCGCAGTACTTCAAAACGAAGTTGTCCCCCGAGCTTCACATACCCTAAGATAATTTTCCAAGGGGTTAGGGGCTTCGAACAAGCTCACCACGAAATTCACCAAAATTCATGAGGAAAATAGGTGAATAATACCTTAATCCTGAAAGATAGGGGGTGCCCTAGGATCTATCTAGAGTATATCAATCACCTAGAGGGGGGTGAATAGGTGTATAAACAAAAATCACAAATCTCAATGCGATAAAGTAATGCGGAAAATAAAATCAGCACACCGAGATTTACGTGGGAAACTCCACCTTGGAGAAAAACCCACGGGACCAACACGCGAAAAAAAACAATCCACTAAGAGTAAAGAATTACAAGGTGATTACCGACTCCACGGACTTAACCTCTCCCTTCTCTTCAGCGGATCACGCGCACCAACGGGTTGTCCACGCCCCACGTCCGAGTCCACGAATGCCACGTCCCGAATCCACGAGACGCCCAACTTCGAATCCACGAAGTCAACAACACGTCGAATCCACGACGCCCACTCGAATCCACGAGCACCAACGATCCGAATCCACGAACCGTCCAACTTCGAATCCACGAAGTCTTGATCACGCCGAATCCACGACGCCACTCGAATCCACGAGCAAGAACAAATAACGTTGATGATGTAACGTTGGTGATGGTTTATTACTTAGAATAACATTGAAAATCTGTGGGAATAATCTCTAAGCAATTCTCAAATTGATTCTAAAAGAATATTAGAAATTAGGAAACCATGAATCAATTTGAGAGAAGCTTGATGTAGAAGATGAGGAAAACGGTTACCTACAAGCTTCTAGGGTTTCTAAAAGATAATCTGTGATTCACCGTGTTTTAGAGACTCCCCCACATCATATTTATAGGTTAGAAGCAATCCAAAATAGATTAGGATTAAAAAACAGTTTTTAGAAAGGTTTGGAAGCAAACCGATTTCGACTAGGATTGAAAAACTGATTTTAGAAAGGTTTGGAACCATATTAGGATTGCAAAGATATTTTAAGGAATATACCATCTTATTTACATGTTTGGGAGACATTAGAATCAAAGTAGGATAGAAAAAATAACTTTCCAAAACTTCGCAACGGGTCGGGGTCCGGACCGCGGGTATGGGGTCCGGACCTTGACACTCTCCAGGCGTTTCATTATCCGGACCTCAGCCATCAGGGTCCGGACCCGGTCTGCGAAACAGCCTGGGGTCCGGACCTCAGCCCTCAGGGTCCGGATCTCCGCCCTCAGGGTCCGGACCTCATCCTCAGGGTCCGGACCCTCCCTGCGTGACAGCCAGGGAGGCGTACGGGTTCCGGACCTCATGTTCCAGGGTCCGGACCGGGTCTGCGAACCAGCATAACCTGCTTACGGGTTCCGGACCTCAAGTTCCAGGGTCTGGACCTCGTAGTTGGAAAACTCATTTTTTATATTTTAAAACATTTTTATCCATTCTAATGTCTTCCAAACACTTGTAAATGTTTCTAAATCATCATCAAGATTATTTAAACTTACCAAGCATCGTGAATTCAAACGTTGAGTCTTCGAGTCTTCAATCTTCGTCTTTTTTTCTTTGAACCTTCAAGACTCCGACTCACTTCACGAAATATGCCAATATAAAATCCGTAACAATCTCCCCCTTTGGCAATTTCGTGACAAAACCCAAAATTACATAAAACACTCACGATGCTCATCTCTCCAAAAATGAAATTCATTGCCATCACCAAAACAATGAACTTCTCGCGTGAAAGATCCAAATAAAATCCAAAATTACAATTTAGTGACTCCTAAAACAAACTCTATGACTTAGATAAACATGGAGTCTTGAAGTCTTGAAAGACCTGCAAAAATTTGTATTCTCCACGAACAAAGTTAGTAGAAAAAATATCAAAATTGCTCCCCCTTTGTTCATGCAATCTCTCCCCCTATGTTTATGCGTCTAAGTCATCATTACCTCTCTCCCCCTTTTTGTCAAAAAAATTGCCAAAAGAAAAACATCCAAAAATAGAGAGAAGTTCGAGAGAAATCAATCAAAATACAAGTTTAAAGCTTTTTCAATTTTGAAACAACTTGTGAAAAAAATTTCAAGCAATGTTAGTGCATGAGAAATATAAATTCACATTGACTTCTTTCAATCCCTATTAATTTCATAAGAATTAAGAACTGTACTACACAATCATCATAATGTAGATAAAATATTATCTGATTTCTTAATTCATATAAACTTCAAAATCAAGTCATCAAAGATAATCTAAAGGCTCAAAAGCTATCAAGATGTAACGGATTATGAAGATGACTTAAGGGATTCATCAAAGAGACAGAAAATTTGTTGCATAAAAATTCAAATTTGAGATAAAACAAATATCGCACAGGGGGTGGCTTTTTGAGCATCTTTCATGTATGTGGACCACCTTATAACACCGAAAAAAATAAAATTTTGTGACATTTTCCTTTTGCATCCTTTTGCACTTGTATATTTTTTTTTTTCGGATATGCAATTCAATTCTCATGTGGTAGCTGCACACACTAACCGGACGACCGGGGTGGTAGCTCTTTCCTCCATGTGGTGGTAGTTTTCACACTCCTTTAAGGATGCAACTCTTTCCACATCTTTCAAAGCATACGAGCATTTCATTTTATATAATAATAACTCCCCCTCGCTTATGCAATCTCTTAGTTGAAAGAACATGTGACAAATTTTAGTCCATAAGAGAATGACTATTCATCAAATTCAACACACACAACCGAGATAGGTTAAGCTCCTAGAGATTACACATGATTGCCTAAATTTGATGAATATAAGTATGAAGAATTCTCATAATAAATTATCTTCAAATATAATGAAAATAAAGTAAAACCGATAATTAATATGAGATTAATTAAGAGTGAATGAAAGTGAACTTATTGATATTCAATGCACTATTTAATGTTCTAATCATTCAAAGAATCCAAAAAAAAAATTGTAACAATGAAAGCACCAAAACGTGTAATGCAATAACCAAAAGATATGCAATAAAAACCGATCAAAGCACTACACTAAGTCAAAACAAATTAAGACTTTAGAGAAGGAAAGATATCACCTTTCCGAACCCAAACTTGTCGGATTGTTGGTTGTCTTGATTTGTTGACGTTAGGCACGGTTTGTTTTGACTTTTGATCAACCATGGGTCTTACCACCGCATTCCGCTTTGGAGTATTTAAGTGTTGTGGCTTTGACTTTCGGTTGACCTTGGGTACTCGACCTTTTTGATGTTGCTTTTGAAACCGTGAGGGATGTCGAGTAATGGAAGATGCCGATAGATGCTTAGAAGATGCCACTTGAGTTTTCTTTTTATGACATGTCTTCTTGATATGTCCTTTCTTTCCGCATCTATGACATACTTTCTCTTTTACACTTGTTGAGACTTTGGGAATAGAATTTTTTACCTTCTCAACATATGTCCGCTCATATCCAAGTCCAAGTTTGCTTGTTTGACCCAATCCGAGCATATCATCAAGTTTCTTTGTACCGGAGGAGAATTTTTGTATGTCGGACTTGAGTATATGGACTTGTTTGGTCAAGGCTTGATTGGAAACATGAATTTCCTTGACTTGATGTTCTAGAAAACCAATCTTTTCTTGATGTGATTTAATCGTCGTCTCCGATTGGTCTAGCTTCTCTTGGAGGATCTTATTGTTCTTCAAAATTTGTTCCCTTTCCTCCGCAAGAGCTTTAGTTGTGGTCTTCAACATTTTATTTTCATCCTCAAGTTCCAATAGACGGTTCCTCAACTTCTTATTGTACTTAGCCATCTTCTTTGATTGCTTAAAAAGTTGTTGATACGCCACTACGAGATTTTCCTCGTCCGACTCTTCTTCGCTCTCATCAAATAGAGGAGGCCGACTAATATTACTACCTTTTTCACCCATTATGAAAGATAAAGCCTAGATCCCTCTCTGATACCAATTGAAAGATAGGGGGTGCCCTAGGATCTATCTAGAGTATATCAATCACCTAGAGGGGGGTGAATAGGTGTATAAACAAAAATCACAAATCTCAATGCGATAAAGTAATGCGGAAAATAAAATCAGCACACCGAGATTTACGTGGGAAACTCCACCTTGGAGAAAAACCCACGGGACCAACACGCGAAAAAACAATCCACTAAGAGTAAAGAATTACAAGGTGATTACCGACTCCACGGACTTAACCTCTCCCTTCTCTTCAGCGGATCACGCGCACCAACGGGTTGTCCACGCCCCACGTCCGAGTCCACGAACGCCACGTCCCGAATCCACGAGACGCCCAACTTCGAATCCACGAAGTCAACAACACGTCGAATCCACGACGCCCACTCGAATCCACGAGCACCAACGATCCGAATCCACGAACCGTCCAACTTCGAATCCACGAAGTCTTGATCACGCCGAATCCACGACGCCACTCGAATCCACGAGCAAGAACAAATAACGTTGATGATGTAACGTTGGTGATGGTTTATTGCTTAGAATAACATTGAAAATCTGTGGAAATAATCTCTAAGCAATTCTCAAATTGATTCTAAAAGAATATTAGAAATTAGGAAACCATGAATCAATTTGAGAGAAGCTTGATGTAGAAGATGAGGAAAACGGTTACCTACAAGCTTCTAGGGTTTCTAAAAGATAATCTGTGATTCACCACATTTTAGAGACTCCCCCACATCATATTTATAGGTTAGAAGCAATCCAAAATAGATTAGGATTAAAAAACAGTTTTTAGAAAGGTTTGGAAGCAAACCGATTTCGACTAGGATTGAAAAACTGATTTTAGAAAGGTTTGGAACCATATTAGGATTGCAAAGATATTTTAAGGAATATACCATCTTATTTACATGTTTGGGAGACATTAGAATCAAAGTAGGATAGAAAAAATAACTTTCCAAAACTTCGCAACGGGTCGGGGTCCGGACCGCGGGTATGGGGTCCGGACCTTGACACTCTCCAGGCGTTTCATTGTCCGGACCTCAGCCATCAGGGTCCGGACCCGGTCTGCGAAACAGCCTGGGGTCCGAACCTCAGCCCTCAGGGTCCGGATCTCCGCCCTCAGGGTCCGGACCTCATCCTCAGGGTCCGGACCCTCCCTGCGTGACAGCCAGGGAGGCGTACGGGTTCCGGACCTCATGTTCCAGGGTCCGGACCGGGTCTGCGAACCAGCATAACCTGCTTACGGGTTCCGGACCTCAAGTTCCAGGGTCCGGACCTCGTAGTTGGAAAACTCATTTTTTATATTTTAAAACATTTTTATCCATTCTAATGTCTTCCAAACACTTGTAAATGTTTCTAAATCATCATCAAGATTATTTAAACTTACCAAGCATCGTGAATTCAAACGTTGAGTCTTCGAGTCTTCAATCTTCGTCTTTTCTTCTTTGAACCTTCAAGACTCCGACTCACTTCACGAAATATGCCAATATAAAATCCGTAACAAATCCAAGAAAAGCTTGTGCAAACTCCAAATCAACACATTGGAGCTTCAAATCCAACCTACAAGAGTGTTCTACACTCATCAATTCCAATTCAAGGGCCCTAAATTAAGAAACCCCAAATAAAACCCTAGTTTTCATGAAATTAGGTTTACATCCAAAATTTCATGCAATACTCATGAAAAGAGGTTGCTAGAGAGTCACTCACCATCTCAGAGCCCCAATTCAAGCTGGGAAATGCTAGGGTTGAAGTTTGATCCACAAACGAGCTCATCTCATCCATCCCGAGCTCCCCACAAAGCCTAGAAGCACTCCTCCATGAAGAAAATGGAGAAAGAAGAGATCAAATCCATGATCTAGAGGGTTGGAGAGGAGATAATCTAGAGAGAAAGAGAGGGAAACCTACCTCATCAACATCTTCACCCTCAGCCAACAAGAGGTAGTGAAGGGGTGAAGGGGTAAGTTGTAATAGATGTAACAATATCCCCATAAGCCCCTCCGAAGACCAAAATTGCAAAACTGCACGAATTGCAATCTGCAGCACTGCGTACCGGTATACGAACATGCATATCGATATACTGCACAAAAATTGCAAAACCCGAGCCTCGGCCAAATTGACCATTACACAGTATTCTGGTATCTCAACTTCAGTACCGGAATAAATCACATCAGTACCGGTATCTTAGGCCCATACCGGTATACAATGCAAAATTTGCACTTTTTGCAGATTTCGCTCTCCAGAGTCCGTTTTCGCACTTTCCAAGTCCCGAAAACACTCCCAAGCTCACCAAACACAACCCAAAACTCCAGAATAGTATAAGGCACTATTCTCTCACTAGAACTCCGCAATTTGCTAAAGTTCAGTGTGCTACACTAGGCCAATGTGGTCCTCCACAGATGATACATCTCGGTGCTCCCCTCTGCTGCCGTTCCTGCTGACGGGATCCACCAGATCTCTGTCGTCCCGAAAACCCACGACCCTGAGAACGTGATCGTGGAGGCCTCGGCGGACGTCTGTCGCTGGTCTGTCCTCCGTCGTCTGGAGCCGGGCGTTTCCTATCCAGACCTTGACCTAATGCGGCCGCCCGCTCTCTCGCCGTCAAGGCTCCTCGCTCGACCCATAGTGCCTGCCCGATCGACGCATCCAAGGTCTGCAACCTCTGCGCCTGAACTAAAACAAAGATCTCATGTCTCAAACCCCGCTCGAACAAGTAAACCTTGTGAGCCTCATCTCTCGCTGCAAATGGGACACAGTTCAGGAGTCTGGTGAACTCTCGAGTATACTCCTGCACTGTGCGGTCTCCCTGAAGTAGATTCTTCAGATCCTCCACGAGTTTTTGCTTCATGTTGTTTGGGAAATAGGACCCGTACAGCATCTCGCAAAACTCGTCCCAACTTAACCGCAGCGCATCCAGCGACCTACTCTGTCTCGTCCTCCTCCACCAGATACGTGCGTCACCCGTCAAGCATTGAACTGCCAAGTGAACCTGCTCCCGCTCTGGTACGAAGAGATCCTCGAATAACTTCTCCATCTCACCCACCCAGGCCTCCACCACCCATGGCTCGGTGTGGCTACCATCAAAGCGAGGTGGATAAAACCGGCAAAAACGAGCCAGCCTCTCAGTCATCTGCTCATGCTCGGCCTCTGACATCTGTCCACCTGACCGCGAAGCATCGCCAATCGGCGTGGCCGGAACTGCCGCTGATGGGGGTGCGGCGGTAGCTGGAACATCCACTGGAGTGGAAGGAAGTGGCTCCTGCGACTCCGTCGCTCTGGGTGCTGCACTCGACGGATGAGTAAAAGTATCACACACCCTCTGTAATAGTGCACCCTGCTGCCTAGATGACTCAGCTAGGGTAGCCAACTGCTCTCTCAAATCTGGGGGTGCACTAGGTCTCGCATGCTCTGGCACTTCGGTGCAACACAAACCCACCTCAAGAGCTTCCTATTGATTGATTTCCTTGAGTGGTTGGGCCTCCAAGCCTTGAGTTCTTGCTTCAACCCAAGCTTCTTGCCCTAACATAAGAAAAAATAGTTTGTTACCCATTACGAACCCTCAAATCCTTTCGTTCGACGAAATCAAGTGTTCCCACATGATTTCCTATGCCTCAATTGAAATTTTCGAATGTCCAAATATTTTTAGAACCTCCCAAGGCAAAAGCCCTCATTCTACCTAGGGCTTACATGCATGCATGCAAGAACCCCAAATCTCATGGCCAATCCCCACTATTTGTGGTCTAGATTGCCTAGGGTTTCCAAAAACCTCAAAATCAATGATCAAATCCAAGATTTCGACCCTAAATCACAAGAACTCACCTCAAAGCCCTAGCTCCCTAGCTTCTTCTTGCACCAAGAAGCTCCAAATCCACCTTAGAGTTCTTCTCCAAGATCAAATCCTTCTTTTCTCCAAGCTTTGGAGAGATCTCTAGAGAGAGAAAGTGAGAAGAGGGAGAGGAGAAATGAGGAAGGTGAAGGAGAAATGAAGAGGGAGAGACCTCAGCCCCTATACATAACCTCACTTCGCAAATTTACCCAAAATGCCCTTGATTCAGACATTCTGCATCAGCCGGGTCCGGACCTTGCAAGTCGGGTCCGGACCCGGGGAGTAATTCTCCCACACAGGTACGCAGGTTGGGTCTGGACTCCACAGCTGGGTCCAGAACCCGTGAGCAACTCAGCTCAAAAAACAGGTCGGGTCCGGACCTGGGTGTCCGGGTCCGGACTCTAACTATTCCACAGGATTTCATTGTCTGGACCCCAAGTCTCGGGTCCGGACCCCGAGAGCAACTTAGCTCCAGTTTGGTTTTTTCAAAAATTTTGATTTTTGGTTTTCGGGACTCTAACTCACTCCCGATCATTCTGAAACCCTCGGAACTCAATTTCACATTAACCATTACCGGCTTTCTCCGAACTTCCTCCAATTCGGTAAAGTTCGGTATAACACACCGAAATTTAGAGTATTACACTGTTAGAATTCAAATTTTTAAAATTTTAATTTGAATTTGAATTCTGTATTTCCCTCCCTTTACTGTGTTTTTGTATCTGTATACGTATATATATATGTATAAGTGTATATATATATGTATATGTAGTGTATTATAGTGTATTTTATTGTTTTATGATTTTGTTGGAGAAGAGAGAATGGTTTATGGCGCAATTCGGTGTCCGTTTTCGACGATCCAAAATGGTAGATTCGATGTCTCGGCAGTGCTGAACGCGATGGCGTGATCCGTTTCGACATGCGACGGGCGGATCGAGAGATATCGTGTGTTCTTCGCTGAGGGGTCGTAGTGTACATTTTATTGTTTCGCGATCTGGACCATGTTTCACGCACCGTTTTGCGTGAGTTCGATTGTGGAGGGGTCTTGGCATTTTGTTCCTGCTGTGAGGGACTCGGGGCTAATTTGCTTTGTTCCGAGGGCCTTTTTGCATTTGTGCATTAGTGTATAGGTGGTGTGTGTGTGTGAGTGGAAAGAGAGAGTGTTCTTGTTTCCTCTCCTTCTCCCTCAGCTCCCAACAGGTGCCTTCCCCTTACTCAGCTCCCCTGCCCTCTCCCCGAGCGCCGCCGACCGCCGCCGACCTCCCCTGGCCGGCGAGGAACTCCGGCAACCTCACTCTCTCTCTTTTTCTCTTTTTCTTCTTCTTCTTCTTCTTCTTCTTCTTCTTCTTCCCCTGAAGTGTGCACCTAGGGTGAACCCACGCCTCGGGTCCCCCTGAGGTGGCACAACTTGTCACGCCCCGGGTTACCATTTCCCAGGCGCATGACCAGATCCGCCGCATACACAGTATTTCTACCGCGTATACGAAGCGAAAACAAACATCTAACAACAGCTAAAGGTATCAAAAGTAACAGAGCTGCTATATATATATATATATCACTGTACATACATACATCCATCCTCATAACCCAAAATATACAACACTGATAATATCCAACTCACTGTATGTACAGACTCATAGGATCATCTACCAAAACGGGGTATACCTCTAGCAATGTCCGGGGAACAGCTCTACCCGACGGTCTCCTTTCCACACTCAGAATGCACTGCTGGGGAAGAAGACTCTGCAAAAAGGGTGTCAACAACGGGTGTGAGAACTACTATCAAACAAGTAGTCCTCAGTGGGTACCGCCACCAGCGTCAGCGGTCTGCCCACTAAGTCCTCGATCTCAAGAGATATATAGAGAGCAATAAATAAAGTAGGAGATAAACTACCACTACTATGCACAATGCTCAACTGTCAATATGAATATCAATGATCTGAACATATCAAACGAGGACTATCATAAATCCACAATGCAATACAATACCTGCGGCCTGAACATGCTCTACCTGTAGGGAGCCAACTAGTACAGGCAAACACCCTCTGCACTAGAACTCGTACAACCCTCTGTACGGAAAACCAACTCCGGAGCGGTACTCGTGGGAGCGACCCAACCGAGTATAGTATCACAACATGTATCAGCGCCAAACACCCACAGGTATATGATCGACAGACTGGGTCAAACTGATCTCACACAAGGAATCACGTGCCCTCGGCACCTCAAATGTAACAACAACAAGTATGACCCAATCAATGCTCCAGTGCTCACAATCAACTCAACTCTACCAAAAAGATGAGGTACAAACAACATAGCACGAGCCACAACAGATCACCTAAACTAGTATGTACAACAACTGGTACAAGGGATATCAACAGAATAGGTGTAGGCTAGATCATGCATCAAGGATATAAGGAACTCATGCATGCAAATCAGGTATCACAACCTCATCTATGATCATATCATATATATGCATCAATCTCAACTAGAGCATGTCACAACTAACATAATCCCAACAATATCATATCATGCTAACATAATCCCAACAATATCATATCATGCTAACATAATCTCATCAATATCATGCTAACATGAGAGTAAGCACATAGGAGAAAATCCACTGAATCTGGCAAACATTAACCCACCTCAAGAGCTAATCCAACCACGGTGGGGAACAACTGTAACCTCAGATCCAATCCTCCAAGATAACCCAAGCTCGAGCAGTACTCTGATCTGAATATATCTCCAAGGAACTGCTAACTCCAACAGATCAACAGCTAAGAACCAGATCAGCACAACACAGTAGAGGAGAACAAGCTAGATCACAACTAATGCCAACACATGGCCCTACTCTAGCTTTCTCTCTCTAGAAATGAGAATCACGAAGTGGAAATGTACTCTAGCAACCAGGGACTCACCTATTTATAGGCTCCAAAAAACTCCACTTTCGGGCGCCCGAATTCCACTTCCGGGCGTCCGAAAATTCGAAATACCAGGTGTCAGCTGGTCGCCAAGCGGTTCGGCGGTGGTCGGCAGGCGGTGGGGCGGCGTGTCTCCGACGGTCGACACGTGTCCTGCAACTCGACACGTGGAATCCACGTCATCTACTCAATCCGGATCCACTATCCGGGCGTCCGAATCCTGCACCCAGATCCAAATCTCGTCAGCCACTTCCGGACCATCCAAAATGTTCACTAGCTCCGGAAACATTCGGGCGTCCACTTCCCAAGTTCCGGGCGCCCGAAATGTCTCAAGTCCGAAACCCCCAAAATGCCAAGTATTACACTCTTCCCTCCTTTAAATAGTTTCGTCCTCGAAACTAGAGTAAAGTACTCACCTCAAGATGCAAACAAGTGGGGATAAGATCTCTGCATCACTGTCTCCAATTCCCACGTTGCTTCTCTTTCATCATGATAATCCCACTGCACCTTGACATAAGGTATGACCCGATTACGCAATTCCCTCGTAACACGAGCAAGAATTCGTATCGGTCGCTCCTTGTAATGTAAATCATCCGTCAGCTCCAGTGGAGTAAAATCTATCACATGGGAAGGATAATACATGTATCTTCTCAGAACAGATACATGGAAAACATCATGCACACCTGCTAACCGAGGCGGAAGGGCTATCCGATAAGCCACGGGTCCTACTCTCTCCAAAATCTCAAAAGGATCAATAAATCGAGGACTAAGCTTTCCGCGAATCCCAAATCTCCGTATGCCCTTCGATGGTGAAACCTTCAGGAAGACATGATCACCAACTTGAAATTCCAGATCTCGCCTCCGAGTATCAGAATAACTCTTTTGCCTGCTCTGGGCCGTCTCAATATGTCGCCGTATTACCTTGACTTTCTCCTCAACTTCAAGTAATAAATCTGGACCCAAAGTCTTCCTTTCACCAACATCATCCCAACACAAAGGTGATCGACATTTACGTCCATACAATGCTTCAAACGGAGCCATCTTAATGCTCGCCTGATAGCTATTGTTGTACGCAAACTCCACCAATTTCAAATGTCGATCCCATCCTCCACCAAAATCCAAAACACAAGCCCTCAGCATATCATCAAGCGTCTGAATAGTACGCTCGGACTGACCATCCGTCTGTGGATGAAATGTCGTGCTAAAACGAAGCTGAGTCTCCAAAGCTGTCTGTAAACTTTTCCAAAAGTGTGAGACAAATCTCGGGTCTCTATCAGATACTATTGAGATTGGCACTCCATGCAATCTCAATATCTCATCCAAATAAAGCTGAGCAAGCCGCTCACGAGGCCAAGTAATCTGCATAGGTAGAAAATGAGCAGATTTCGTTAACATATCCACGATTACCCATATCGCATCATTACCGCTCGAAGTCCTCGGTAATCCCGCAAAAAAATCCATCGTGATATGATCCCACTTCCACTCAGGTATCGGAAGGCTCTGTAGCTTACCAGCTGGCACTCGATGTTCAGCCTTCACTTGCTGACATATTAAACATTGAGCTACAGTCCTTCCAATATCCCGCTTCATGCCATTCCACCAGAAGTGAGTCTTCAGATCCTGGTACATCTTAGTCCCACCAGGATGTACAGAATAAGGAGAATAATGCGCCTCCTTCAATATCTCCTCTCGAATCTCCAGATCTGCTGGTACACATAGACGACCTCTGTAACGGAGAACTTCAGAATCATCAGAGCTAAAACCTTCAAGATCACCACTCCTCAGTTTATCTCGAATTTTCATCAAGTAAGGATCTACACTCTGTTTCTCTTGAATCCTTTCCAACAGAGTAGGTTGTATGACCATAGTCATCAGTCTTGCAGTAATCCCATGAATAACTACTTCAAGTGACAATCTCCTCATCTCCTCTACTAGGACAGGCTGTTGAGTGATACTCGTACTCAAGGTCGCCACAGCCTTCCTACTCAAGGCATCGGCAACAACATTAGCCTTACCAGGATGATACAGAATAGAGATATCATAATCTTTCAATAATTCCAACCATCTCCGTTGTCGTAGATTCAACTCCTTCTGTGTAAACAGATACTTAAGGCTCTTGTGATCAGTATAGACTTCACAATGTTCTCCATAGAGATAGTGGCGCCATAACTTCAGAGCAAAAACTACCGCCGCTAACTCCAAATCATGAGTAGGGTAGTTCTTCTCATACTCCTTTAATTGCTTTGAAGCATATGCGATCACCCTACCATGTTGCATCAGCACGCAACCCAAGCCACTATGCGAGGCATCACTATATATGACAAATCCTTCGCCCATCACTGGTAGTGCAAGAATAGGGGCTATCATCAACCTCTGCTTAAGCTCATCAAAGCATTCTTGGCACTCATCACTCCAAACATACTTAACCCATTTTCTGGTTAACCGAGTAAGAGGCGCAGAGAGTTTCGCAAAACTCTCCACGAATCGTCGATAATACCCGGCTAAGCCAAGAAAACTTCGCACCTCAGAAATCGTCGTTGGTCTAGGCCAGTCTCGAATCGCCTCAATCTTCTTAGGATCAACAGCTACTCCTGAAGCAGAAATCACATGGCCTAAAAAGGCTACTTCTCTCAACCAAAACTCACACTTCTTCAGCTTTGCATACAACTTCTTTTCCCTCAAGAGTTGCAGCACTAATCTCAGATGCTCCTCATGCTCCTAATCATCACGGGAGTAGATCAGAATATCATCAATAAAGACTACTACAAATTTATCCAGGAAAGACTTGAAGACTCGGTTCATCATATCCATAAATGCAGCAGGGGCATTCGTCAAACCAAAAGGCATGACAGTAAACTCATAATGCCCATACCCTGTCTTAGAGATATCCTCGGCCTTCACCTTCAACTGGTGGTAACCGGACTGAAGATCAATCTTAGAAAAGACACACGCTCCCTGTAATTGATCAAACAAATCATCAATACGTGGGAGGGGATATCTATTCTTGATGGTCACTTTGTTTGTAATACTTGAGATTTTAGGGTTTTTGGACTTGGCAGGTTTCGGGCGCCCGGAAGTGAGGAAGTGGACGCCCGAATATTTTCCGGACCCAGAGGGCTTTTCGGATGATCCGGTTGTGGCTGACGAGTTCTGGATTTGGACGCAGGAACCGGACGCCCGGATTGTGGATCCGAATTGAGCTTTTGACGTGGAGGGCCACGTGTCGCGATGCAGGACACGTGTCGACCGCCGGAGACACGCCGCCCCACCGCCTGCCGACCGCCGACCGACCGTTTGCCCGCCAGCTGACACCTGGCGTTGAGGATTTTCGGACGCCCGGAAGTGAGGAAGTGGGCGCCCGAATGTGGACTTTTGGGAGCCTATAAATAGGTGAGTCCCTGATGGTTTTTAGGCTCTATTTCCACCTCGTGTGATCCATTTCTAGAGAGAGAAAGTGGGGTTTAGGGCCATGTGTTGGCATAGTTACAACCCAGTTTGCTCTCTTCTATTCTGCTGATCTGATCTGGTGCTGAGCTGTTATTCTGCCGGAGTTAGCAGCCTTTTGGAGGATTATTCAGATCGGAGTGCTGCTGGAGCTTGATTATCTTGGAGGGTTGGATCTGAGGATACTACTTTTCCCCACCGTGGTTGGATTAGCTTGTGAGGTGGGTTGATGTTTGCCAGATTCAGTGGACTTCCCCCTATGTACTTACTCTCATGTTAGCATGATATGATATTGTTGGAATTATGTTAGCATGATATGATGATATTGGATTATGATGTGATGATATTGGATCATGATAGTGTGATATGATATTGGGATTATGATAGCATGCCATGCTGAGATTATAATAGATGTGACCTGTTAGGTTGATATTGCATGTGCATGATGTGCTAATGATATATATATGAGCATGCATTTCATTTGTATCATTGTTGCATGATTTGGCCTACACCTATCCTGTTGATATCCCTGGTACCAGTTGTTGTACCTGTTAGTGTAGGTGATCATGTTGTGGCTCGTGCTATGTTGTTATACCTCCCCTTTGTGGTAGAGTCGAGATTGATTGTGAGCACTGAGCATGGATTGGGTCATACATGTTGTTGACTATCCTTTGTTGTGCCGAGGGCACGTGATTCCTTGTGAAATTATTGGATTGGGTCATACTTGCTGATTATCCTTTGAGGCGCCGAGGGCACATGATCTTTCGTTGACCCAGTCGTGTCGATCATATACCTGTGGGCGCTTGACGTTGATATGGTTGTACTTTACTCGGTTGGGTCGCTCTCACGAGTACCACTCATGAGTTGGCATGTTCCGTACAGAGGGTTGTACGAGGGGCTAGTGACAGACGGGCTTCCTGTACTAGCAGGCTCCCTGTAGGGTTGAGCATGATCAGGCCGCAGGTATCGTGTGGTATCGTATTGTATTGTGTATTGTATTCATGATAGTCCTCATTTGGTATATTCAGTTCATTGGTATTCATACTGACAGTTGAGCTTTGTGCATAGTAGTGGTAGTATATCTCCTACATTCTTTATTGCTCTATATATATCTCTTGTGATTGAGGACTTAGTGGGCAGACCGCTGAGGCTGGTGGCGGTACCCACTGAGGACTACTTGTTTGATAGTAGTTCTCACACCCGTTGTTGACACCTTTTTGCAGAGTCTTCTTCCCCAGTTGTGCATACTGAGCGCGGAAAGGAGACCGTCGGGTAGAGTGGATCCCCGGATACTTGGCTAGAGGTATACCCTATTTTGGTAGTTGGTCATGAGCCTGTACATACAGTGAGATTGAGATTATCAGTGTTGTATTATGGTTATGGATGATGTATGTACAGTGATCTTTTGATATTATATATATAGCAGCCCTGTTGATACCTTTAACTCTGTGTGTTGATTGTTGTTGTTTTCGCTTCGTATACACGGTAGAAATATTGTGTATGCGGCGGATCTTGTCGTGCGCCTGGGAAGAGGTAACCCGGGGCGTGACATTGTTCAATTTCCGATAATCCACACACAACCTAAGTGAACCATCCTTCTTCTTCACAAATAATACAGGCGCTCTTCAAGGCGACACACTAGGTCGAATAAAATCTTTATCCATAAGATCCTGCAGTTGCGCCTTCAACTCTCGCAATTCAGCTGGTGCCATTCTATAGGGTGTCATCGAGATTGGCGCGGTTCCTGATACCACATCAATCACGAATTCAATCTCCCTATCATGAGGCATCGAGGATAGTTCGGAAGGAAAAACATCCGGAAACTCACGAACAATTGGAATATCCTCGAGTCCTGGTACAACAGTAGGCACCTCTGTCACTGTTGCAAAATAGGCCATACATCCTCTACTCAACATCTGTCTGGCCTTAGATGATGATATCGTCATAGCGAACAGTGAACTTCTACAACCTTAAAAAATGAACTCTTCATGTCCAGGCTCACGAAAGATCATTGTCTTGGTTCCACAATCGATCGTCGCAAAATAACGAGACAACCAATCCATGCCTAGGATTATATCAAAATCCTGCAACTGTCTCAATACCAATAAATCGGCAGGCATGATCCAAGGTCCTATTTGCACAGGACATCCCCAACAACCCTGCGTCACCTGCAAGCTATGGTCGGGTACCCGCACCTCCTGTGTCTGGGGTAACGACCCTATCTCTAAACCATCATGCAATGCAAATGCTCTACTAACAAAGAAATACGATGCACCAGTATCGAATAAGGTACGCGATCTAATGCCACAAATCAAAATAATACCTGCCACCACTCGATCAGCTATCGAGGCGTCCTCAATCTGAGCAGCATAGACTCGGCCGCTCGCTGGTGGCTGGCGTCGATCTGGCTGTCGTGGCATAGAGAATCGATCAGTCTGATTAAACGTCGAGGAAGCTCCAGATACTTGCGGTGGGGAGAAAGGAACAGACGCCATAGATGGAGTTGCTACTAGTCTGGGACAAGTCCTCCTCATATGTCCTAACTGTCCACACTCAAAACATCGCCCCTCACGCCGATCACAGAGACTAACCAAATGAGGTCCTCCACAAATCACACATCTAGGAGATCCCTTCTGCTGTTGTCGCTGCTGGCGAAATCCTCCAGACTGTTGTCGGCTAAATGCTCCATGACCCTGGAAACGCAATCGTGGTGGAGGTCTTGGTGGTCTTCTGCTACTCGACTGCCCTCCATCCTCAGGTGCTGGGCGCTTCCTCTCCTGACCCAGAGCCGGGTCCACAAGCTGCCCCTTAGACACAACCGTCCCTCGCTCTACCCACAGAGACTTCTCAATAGTCGCATCCAAAGTCTGAAGTCTCTGCGAGTGGACGAATGGAAATATCTCCGGTTTCAAACCCTTCTCATATAGATAGACCTTCTGTATTTCATCTCTTGCAGCAGTAGGCACGCAGTTAAGCAATCTAGTAAACTCCCTAGCATACTCCTGCACCGAGCGATTCCCTTGCTTCGGATTCTTCAAATCCTCTTCTATCTTCACCTTCACGCTACTTGGAAAATATGCTCCATACATAATCCCACGAAACTCGCTCCAAGTCATCTGTAGAGGATTCAAGGACCTATGATCATGGGTCCTTCTCCACCAGACATGAGCATCACCAGAAAGACAATGTACTGCCATATGCACCTGCTCCCGTGCTAGCACGAATAGATCCTCAAACAATTTCTCCATCTCACAAATCCAAGCTTCTACCACCCACGGTTCTATGCTACTACCATTGAATCGGGGTGGATCAAACCTACAGAAGCGTGCCAATCTATCCGCCATCCGCTCCTGCTCTTCTTCAGAAAGCACTTGACTTGGCTGAGTACTCCCTTCCCTGGGTTGAGATGTAACTGGAGTGGTCGCCGCCTGAGGTTCCATAGTTCGAGGCGTAGTATTCTGCTGCTGTGAAAAAGCGTCGCACATCTTCTGCAATAAGGCACTCTGCTGCCTTCCCACTGCAGCTATGTCTGCTAGCTGCTCCTGCAGATCGGGCCGTTCACTAGGTCCCGTCTGCTCAGGCATCTCCGAAGGCGTCGGATGCGCTCGCGTCGATGGTCGTCGAGGAGGCATAGTAATAACCTGCAATAGAATACCCATTTAAACAACAAACAATCGCACGACCCAATCTAGCGAAAGTCTAGAAGGACACTTCTTTTCTTCTCAGATTATTATGTCGTCTGCAGCCAACATAATTCATCTGATAAGAGAAGACGTTAATCCCTCAATCACTCTTCCTATACAAGGAAGGATTCAAAATCCAATCTTTGACTTTCGCGATTAATCACGTCTCTCTCGTCATTCTAAGGTCTGTTATCTTAGGTTTCCCTATGCCCTCCTCTTGACCTATTCCTAAGCTCTGTTACCAACTTAATCTATCACGCCCCGGGTTATCATTTCCCAGGCGCATGACCAGATCCGCCGCATACACAGTATTTCTACCGCGTATACAAAGCGAAAACAAACATCTAACAACAGCTAAAGGTATCAAAAGTAACAGAGCTGCTATATATATATAGATCACTGTACATACATACATCCATCCTCATAACCCAAAATATACAACACTGATAATATCCAACTCACTGTATGTACAGACTCATAGGATCATCTACCAAAACAGGGTATACCTCTAGCAATGTCCGGGGAACGGCTCTACCCGACGGTCTCCTTTCCACGCTCAGAATGCACTACTGGGAAAGGAGACTCTACAAAAAGGGTGTCAACAACGGGTATGAGAACTACTATCAAACAAGTAGTCCTCAGTGGGTACCGCCACCAGCGTCAGCGGTCTGACCCTAACCCTAACCCTAACCCTAGGTTCCCCTCTCCCCTCACCCCACCACAGCTGTCGCCACCTCCTGCACTGTCGCCGGCGGCCTCTTCTCTAGCCGGCCAAAATAGTACTTATCTTTTTCTCTCTCTCTCTCTCGGGTCCCGCCATCTCTAGAGCCCAGGCCGCGGCCCCCACCGCCGTGCCACCGTCGCCGCCAGCCATTGTGAGGTCTGGTGACTCCTTCCCATCGCAGGCGCGCAGCCCCTCTACTCCCCGAGCCCGAAGTCCAACCCGAGCCCGAGTCGGGTTGAGACCCTCCAACCGCCGCCGCCGCCGCTTTCCGCCGCTGGCTACCCCTACCTCGACCTCCCCTCTGCTGGTCCCTGCCCCTTTTTCGGCATGCATGCAACTGCCGGCCGCCGGAGGTCGTAGAGACGAAGTTACAGCTCTGGCAACCTCGGGCTAGAAGCATCTTTGGGCCGACTTCGCTGTTTCGCCCTTTCCTGACAGCGACTGCATCTCGAGAGGGGAGCACAGTCCTCTAGTGGTGTTGAGGACACCCGTGCTCACCTTAGTCGTAGTCCGGGAGCCCTCGGTTGACCAATCTCACTGTCGCGCACCCGGGAATATTGGAACGTAGTTCAAGTTGCCCTCGTTCTCTCCTCGACCTCTGAATCCACTCCGGACAGCGAGCATGGTATTCCTTGCATTGAGACCTTCCAGGCTGTGCTCTCGCTTGGATTCCAAAGCCGCGGGATCGACTGTAAGTCTTGAATCAATCTGTTTACTATATTAAATTTTGTGCGCCGGGTGTTCGACGAAATGCCACAATAAGGTTTTTCACATCATGGATGCCCTGAACAGCATGGATTCAGTTTTAGAGTGTTCGTATATGTTGTACAAAGCCCGGGGATACCTTCGTTCGAACCTCGCAGCGATCGGCACACGAAACAGTGCACGTATGCATGTTCTAGTATGCTTTTTTGCCCTATTTTCGTAGAATAGGTGGTCATTTCTGGTCACAGTGGTAGGTGGGCATTTTTTGCTAGT
Source organism: Puya raimondii (assembly GCA_016920855.1). Lineage (NCBI taxonomy): Eukaryota > Viridiplantae > Streptophyta > Magnoliopsida > Poales > Bromeliaceae > Puya > Puya raimondii. The sequence goes on along the minus strand of JABWPP010000049.1, from coordinate 39,071,613 downwards.
TGGGGACTTGCTGGTCTGAAGTTTGGGCCAGCGAGCGACCGTAAAAGGGTTTCGAAGCCAAAATGGCGCTTTTTGGGAACCCGGTATGGCTAGTGTTGGAGTTTTCGCCCTCGGATCGCACCACTTGGTGTGCGGCTGTCCCAATACTCAAAAGTGAGTGTCTTGGGACAGCATGGGTTGGTCGGGTACCGTCTAAAGTGCTTCGGATTACTTCAGGGCCGAACTGGACCATAAAACGCGAGTAATCGAGCGATTTCGGATGTGAAATCGAGTTGTATGTGATGCTGCTGCTTGCAGCGGTGATTGGGCCTTATCTACTGGTCATCCTTGTTGTATTGTGTGTTCTGAGATGGTGGGAAGGTTGACAATGTGTTCCGAAGCCGAATTGGTACTTTCTAAAAATCCGGCATAGTTCGGTTGATGTTTTAGGTACTTGTTTGCGTCGTTTTTGTGTGTTGCTACCCGAACAACCAAATTGGTGTGTCTCGGGGCAACGGGTGATGTTTGGTGAGTTTTCTTACCCTTCTAGACACTTCATGGGTTTTGGAAGAGTTCCGGTGTGTTGCCGGGCATTTCCCGTAGGTTGCGGGATTCGATAAAGGCACTGAATGCCCGGTTGGTTTTGGGATGTGTGATAGATAATTCTGAGTCTCGTAGGGCTAGTCTTTTATTGACGTGTGGATCGTGACTCTGTAGGATCTTTTGTAGGTCTAGGCAGCTTTTTAGAGCACTACCGGAGCTCGGTGCTCCACTGGATTTTAGGTGGGTACTTCAATTCGAAGTCGGTTCAGCGGTGCCTTCTCGGTGATTTCTTTCCTTTCATATCTTCTTTGTATATTCATACTTACCTACTGAGCTTTTGCACCTCACTTGTTTCCTGTTGTCTATTCCGTAGTTTATTCTCATCTATGGTATCATGATCTAGTTGTAGAGTGGCATTGATTATGCTTAGTTGTCATGATTTGATTATGGTGGTTGGTGACATTCGTATTCATTACATAGTGATATTGTATATCCGTTGCATGATGACTTTTTGTATCTCGTACATGGCGACTTGATTATATAGACCTTATAGGTCAGTGACATGGTAACATTTCCTTCGAGAATAGTAGACCTGATTTGGTCAGACATTTGTGGATTTCTCTTTCGGCTATTTGTCGTTTTTTGTCATTGAGCATATTGCATCAGTTGCCACAGCTCGTGAGCATCTTCACGTACACCAGCGGTCTGATCCATCGCAAGAGGGTGTTCTTTTTTCGAAAAAGTTGTCGTATTTCCGACCCGTGAGCCCTACGCGAACTATTGCCAGGGTTATATGCCAGCGGGGCTAGCATCACGTGGCTTTGCCTGAGGTCTTTAGACTAATATGGCAGTGATTGGGTGCATTTGGACTGTCTATTCCGGTTGATGCATAGTCTTTTCTATTTCTCATTGCAGTCGCGACTATCTATACTATTGTTTACAGTTATTTTCGTTCAGTTAATACTGCTACTGTACCAGTATACCTGCTGATTATTGTTGTTCGTTGGTTTTCTACCTTACCTTACAGTAATAGTTACTTTTGTATTTATTGCTAGTTGTTATCCCATTATTACTAATATACCTGTTCACTACTGTTGATTATCTTTTCTGTCTGCCGGTGAGTACAGCTTGCCTTCGTCGGCTTGCGGTACCCACTGGGAGGGGAGACTTGTTTACATGTTCTCAACCTCCACTATTTTTTAGGTAGCTCGGGCGGTGAGGGTCGGGATGGTGCATGAGGACGATTCTAGAGAGCTGTGTCCGAGTGTCACGCCCCGAGTCCACAGCGGAAGCCCACGGGGACATCAATAGACCCGCAGAACGAACAGAGTTTCCTCTGTCCAAACGAAGCGTCAACACAAATAGAGTAGTAGTAAAGTAAGCCAAGAGTCAACATTATCGAATCTAAAGTCCACAATTTAACACAATCACGTATCAGAGTGATATATCGATATAACTGAACTAAGCAAGTTTCTCTACCCGTATAAACATACACCCATACATCTCGAAATAAAATGTACAAGTAGAGGCCCTGGCCTTGCCAGTCCTGAAGTATAGTAAATAATCCCAGACCAAATAGCTGGAAGTCCTCTACAGTTAATGCACAAAGGTAGTAGATACTATCTACGGTGTGGTTCTCCTTATCTCGTACAACTGTCAGTATAGATGTCCCTCAAAAGTAAACCACAAGAGGGTGTGAGAACTACTAACCAGTAGTTCCCAGTGGGTACGATCGACGATAACCACGACCTTCCCACTAGATCTACTAGAAGCCAAAAAGTGAAAGAACAGTAGAGTATGCTGTAAGTGAAAACTGAAAGAACAGTAAATGAATAACTGACTATAATATGAAAAGATATATGTACATACTGACCACTTTACTGTAATTGAATAACTTAATACAAGAGGAACAGATATATGTACCTGGAACTACCATGTCCCTGTATATGTAGTGAAAAGGAAGGAAAGAAGATAATTAATGAATGCATCAATACTACTACTAATAAACAAATGCTGTAATAGTACCCAATCGCAACGACTGACTCGTACGTCCGGTCCAGCCTACGCCTGCCTAGTGCGCGAACACACTCCCGCAAGTGTGACGGCAACACCTAGGCTACTATCTCTGCTATCACTAGCCAACATCCGGAGCGACACTCGAGGGGAGCGACCCCTACCGAGTATCATCGCACGTATCACTATCAATCTCAATATGGCCTTGCAGGCTGTGGTCTATGTGATGATAAAAAATGTCCCAAGTATCCAATCCAACGTCCTCAGCATAAGCATAGAGTAACACATCTGCACACTACCGCCGTGCTACCCACGTCCTCTATCACATAATTGATGGCATGTACAAGACAAATGGGTAATAGATGACTCACCAATATGCATAAGATGTCAACTGGCCTCCCACACCCTAAGCTAGAATATCCAATATGAGATATTGATCACAAATCACTATATCACGACCAGTAGACTTATGATGCACACAGTATGGCCTTAAGTAGTATCAATAGGTGAATAAACGAAAATCCATACTCTCTACTCAATTATAACCAAATATATATATATATATATATATATATATATATATATATATATATATATATATATATATATATATATATATATATACATTGTAGTACACTGAATTTCAGTGCGCCGTACCGAACTTCTACAAATTGTGGAGTTCCGATAGAAAAATAGCATGTGAAGCTATGTGTGAGGCTTCGGCCCTGTTTGAGACTTGTGCGAAGTGTTTTCGGCGCAAAAGAGGCGTGAAAACGGACTTCGATAAGTTAAAACTGCAGATGTTGTAAATTCTGCATTTGGATTCCGGTATGTGAAGCTCATACCGGTACTGAAGTGATTAGTACCGGTATGTGATGAGTATACCGGAATGCCATGTTGAGACCGAAAACCCAGCTCTCGGGTTTTGCGAAATTTTCTGGAGTATACCGGTATGTGAAGAGGGATACCGGTATGTGATGGTCGAAACAGTAAATCCAGCTCTCGGGTTCTGCGGAATCTCCGAGGTATACCGGAACCAACACCCGTATACCGGTATGCACATGCACATACCGGTATACAATGTCCAGAGTTGGCTGGTTGAGAGTGTTAGGTGTGGAGAGGGGCAATTTGGTCTTTTCACACTCGTGAGGGGTTTGAAAGCCAGGGAACACCCCCCTTTTCTCAGTGGTCTTCTTCTCCACTTCTCCTCTTCATCTTCTCCACTTTCTCTCTCTAGAGATTTCTCCAAAACATGGAGAAAAGGGTGGATTGATCTTGGAAAAAGCTTCCAAAGGAGAAAGGAAGCTTCTTGGTGCAAGAAGGAGCTTGGGGATTTCGTGATTAAGGTTAGTACCTCACATTTTGGATTCAAACCTTGGATTTAATCCTTTGAAATGAGGTTTTTGGGAACCCTTGGCAATCTAAAGCACAAAATGTGGGAGATTGGCCACGAAACCTAGGGTTTGGCTTGCATGCATGCAAACCCTAGGTAGAATGAGGGTTTTTGCAATGAGAGGTTCTAAAAATATTTGGACCTTCGATAATTGCAATTGAGGCATAGGAATCATGTTGGAACACTTGATTTCACATATTGAGTTGAATTTAGGGTTCGTAACGAGTAACGAACCGTTTTCTTGTAGAAGCTTGGGTTGAAGCAAGAACTCAAAGCTTGGACACTTAGGAGCTTGAAGAATACAAGAATTTGGCGGTGTCGAGAGGGGATGTGCGACGAGGTTGCTATCCCGGATATGCGACGAGTTCGCTATCCATGCCATGTAATGGCGGTGTTGAGACGGGGTAGGCGACGATTTTGCTATCCCGAGTATGCGACGAGTTCGCTACTCGAACTAGGAGGTGACGAGTTCACTCCTTGGATGTTGGAACAATTATAGTGAGACGGCGATTCCGAAACCATAAGTAAATGACAAGTAAATGAACTTAGTCAATGTGAGACATAGGATGAACCTAGGAGAGAATGATAAATTATATTTCATTTGGTTGCATCATTTATGTTTATTTACAAGCATATAAATAATTGTTGCATAGTTATATGTGATCTAACTTATGCATATGGTGTTTCTTTGGACCTGGTGGGTCGAGCTTCTCTCTTGGGTGGCCTTACCCACTGGGAACTATATTTATAGTTCTCACCCCATGTTTTTCAGGTCCTTCCGCGAGTGAGGCGGCGGAGCGAGGCAAGGGTTTAGCTCTCTAGATAGCGGCCCTTCCATTTTGGTGATACTTAGAGTGTACCCCTAGTTTTGTATTATGATAACATAGGGGATTTTCATTTTATGTATGAAAATTGTATATTCCATCGTTTTGGAACATAGTGTATGGAATGAAAGTGAAAGAAAAGAAAATTTGGGACATGTATATTGTGCCATGTGATGTAATAGAAGTAGAACTTCTTTATGTTGATGCTTTCCTTGTGCAACTCTGATGCTCCGTTCCTAGTTGGAACATTGTGGATAAGCTTGTGTTGTGACGCCTTGGGCGGGTAGAAAAGACTCTATCCGTTCGGCGGGTCTGGGGCATGCGCCCGTGCGGTTATCCTTTCCACCTAGTCGGTGTTAAAGGGCCGGCGGGGCGTGACAGACTGAGGTGGTATCAGAGCGTAGAAACGGTCTAGGTTGACCTAAGAAACCCTAGGATGGAAATGACCCTAGGAGTGTAGGCTCGTGAGTGACGAGATCTTTGATATGGCGAAAGATAAATGATTGGGTTATGTCTTTATGCCTCTAGTTGGGAATAGAGGTAGATTCGAGGTGTGTCTTATTCTTCACCAAGAGTGTTCATGTTGGCGGCCGACAACATGAAAACCAAGTGAGGGGAATAAGGACCCTTGTGTGACTTTCGCCTAGATTGGGTTCACGTTTATTTTCGTAAAATATAGTGTTGCGAATGACTTTGAATGTCATGAAATGACCAAAGTCATTGTGTTTTCAGGATAATGGTACGTGGACGGCCACCTTTGAGGGCTGGGCTCGGGAGAGCGAGCGCGGCTCCCGAGCAGTTCGGGGAGGGCGAGAACTCGGGTCTTCGTGATCAGTTGACCGAGTTGATGGGCATGGTTCGGCGACAGGCCGAAGCCATGCAGCGGCAGGAGGAGCAAATTAAAAAGCTCCAAGATGAGATGGCGCAGCAAGCGGCTGCGGTTAGGGAGGAGAGAACGGGAGCGCCTCCGGCCTCTGCTTCGGCACCGGCCGAGGAGGTGACACCGGCGCCGGCCGTGGCGCCACCTGCGCCACCGATTGTGGCCGGGGGATCGGGTGCTCCTATTCCCGATTCCGAAATGGAGATGCGGAGCGAGAGCGCGCACTTTCGGCTCTCATGAGGTTTAAGAAGTTCAACCCGCCTATCTTTAACGGGGAGAACGTGGATCCATAGGATGTGGAGACCTGGATCGATGCGATTGAGACGCTCTTCGAGGATCTATATACCTTGGAGAGGGACAAAGTGCATCTCGCCGCTCATTGTTTAGAGCGATCGGCGAATGTGTGGTGGAAGGGAGTCCGGCGTGATCGACTCCCTAGCCTTCCGCCACCGACGTGGGAGGAGTTTCGGGGTATGGTATTTGCCGCCTACTTCCCCGATAGCGAGAAAAGAAAACTTCAAGAAAGGTTCCGAAAGTTGAAGCAAGGGAACCGCACCGTGCGCGAGTACGAGAGGGAGTTCTCGTACATTATTAATTGCGTACCGCACGTTGTCCGCGGAGAATTGGACAAGGTCGATTGCTTCGTGCGCGGACTTCGACCGGAGATCTTTCGGGCGGTGCACGCCCTCAAGCTTAGGACCTTTGCGGAGGTCTTGGACCGTGCTCTTTGGGTGGAGCACGGGAATGCATGTGTGCGCGAGGAGCGCGAGTCTTGGGAAAAAGAAAAAGAAAAGGGGAAGAAGCGACCGGCGGGTGGCTCGGGTGGGCAGTCTAGCTCTAAGCGGCCCCCAAAGCACTCGCAGTCGCAGAATCAGTCCCGAGGGTCCCGACGGAATCGACCCTTAACCCAGTGCCCGATTTGTAGCGGCCCCCACCACCCTCAGCAATGTGACTATCGTGAGGGCCGGTGCTACAAGTGCGGACAGCAAGGGCATATGCGGTACAACTGCCCGATGGATGATGGCCGAGCACCGTTGTCGGCATCGGCATTTGCACCACCGAGACAGCTTGCGGGCATCCCACCCGCGGCGATGTCGGCGGGCCGTACCCAGCCGCCGAGACCAGTGGAGGGCCAGCGGCCAGCACCCAGTGGACGGGTATTCGCCTCTCGGGTGGAGGAACCTTCTGCCCAGGAGGACGTCGTGGCAGGTATTGTGTTAATTAAAAGCATTCGATGTAGAGCTTTGTTTGATACTGGTGCATCGCATTCATTCATTGCTCGATCATTTGCTACTGCACACGGAATAGAAATTATAGATGCCACACATGCAAGAACGGTGCAAGTACCTGAACACACCTTTTGCGTACATCACGCGTGTGTAGATTGCCCCGTGAGGGTTGGAAACTGGATCATGCCAGCTGAATTGCTGGTATTAAATCGAATGAATGAATATGATTTGATCCTAGGAATGGATTGGCTCTCGAGGTATCATGCTACTATCGATTGTAAGAGCCGGATAGTGAAGTTTAAAGAACCCGGGCACAAAGAGTTTGTGTACCATGGGTGTAAAAGTTCGCTCTTTGCTTCAATGGTGTCCACGTCGCAAGCAAGGAAGCCTATTGCTAGTGGATGCTTTGCCTACTTGGCGACGGCAGTGGATGACCAAAAGGAAGTGTTGGGGCTCGAGGACATTGCTATAGTCCAAGAGTTCCCGGATGTGTTTCCGACGGAGTTGCCCGGAATGCCACCGGACAGGGAAATAGAATTTGTGATCGATTTGCTCCCGGGTACGGCGCCGATCTCTAAGGCCCCGTACAGGATGGCACCCGCGGAACTAAAGGAGTTGAAAGCACAATTGCAAGATTTGATGGACAAGGGTTTCGTGAAGCCAAGTGTGTCACCTTGGGGAGCTCCTGTGCTATTTGTGCGGAAAAAGGACGGTTCGCTGCGGTTATGTGTGGATTACCGCGAGTTGAATAAAGTGACCGTCAAGAATAAGTACCCGTTACCCCGAATTGATGACTTATTCGATCAATTGCAAGGGTCTCAGGTGTATTCAAAGATTGATTTGCAATCCGGTTATCACCAATTGAAGATCAAACCGGAGGATGTGCATAAGACCGCGTTTAGGACGCGGTATGGACACTATGAATTCACGGTTATGCCCTTCGGGCTTACCAATGCCCCGGCAGCATTCATGGACCTAATGAACCGTGTGTTCAAACCACTACTAGATCGATTCGTGGTGGTGTTCATTGATGACATTCTTGTCTACTCTCGGAGTGAAGAAGAACATAAAGAGCACCTGAGGATTGTGCTTCAAGTTCTTCGAGAGAACGAGTTATTCGCCAAGTTGAAAAAGTGCGAATTTTAGATCCGTGAGGTCGCTTTCTTGGGTCACGTAATTTCCGCAGGAGGAGTATCTGTGGACCCTACGAAAGTTGAGGCAATCAAGGATTGGCCTCGCCCGACCAATGTCACGGAGGTGCGAAGCTTTTTGGGTCTTGCGGGGTACTATCGGCGGTTCGTGGAGGGATTTTCAAAAATCTCCGGTCCACTAACGCGTCTTACCCGCAAGGGAGCCAAATATGTTTGGAGCGAGGTATGCGACCAAAGCTTTAAGGAGCTAAAGGAAAGGTTGACTTCGGCTCCGGTACTCGCCTTGCCGATTGCAGGGGAGGGTTTTGTGGTGTATAGTGATGCATCACAGCGTGGTCTTGGGTGTGTGCTTATGCAAAAAGGAGAAGTAATAGCATATGCCTCTCGACAGTTGAAAATCTATGAGCAAAATTACCCCACCCACGACCTAGAGCTTGCAGCGGTGGTCTTCGCACTTAAGTTGTGGAGACACTATTTATACGGGGAACATTGTGAGGTGTACACGGATCATAAAAGTTTAAAATACTTATTCACTCAAAAGGAGTTGAACTTGAGGCAGCGGAGGTGGTTGGAGTTGATAAAGGATTACGACTTAACCATCTTGTACCACCCCGGTAGAGCCAATGTGGTGGCCGATGCGCTCAGTAGAAAATTCGTGGAAAACTTCGCAATTGAAATGACGGGACAAATGCCGTTGCTCAAGGAAATGGGCCGGTTCGACTTGGAGATCGTGGCCCCGGGCGTCCCCGCTAGACTTATGAATCTCGAGGTGTGGTCGACCTTGTTGGAGCAAATAAAGGAAAAGCAATCCGGTGATCCGGAACTCCAAAAGGTGCGGGGTGCTATCGAGAGCGGGCGCGCCGGTGATTTTCATGTGGACTCGAAGGGCGCCATTCGGTTTCGAAATCGATTGTGCGTGCCAAAAGTTGAGGACATTAGGGAGGAGATCTTGAAAGAAGCTCACACTTCTCCCTATGCGATTCACCCGGGCGGCACCAAAATGTACAAGGATCTCAAATTGCATTATTGGTGGCCGGGGATAAAGCTTGATGTGGGACACTTTGTGGTACAATGCTTAGTATGCCAACAAGTGAAGGCCGAGCGTCGCTTTCCGGCGGGAAAATTACAAGGTTTGCCCATTCCGGTTTGGAAGTGGGAAAATATCGCGATGGATTTTGTTGTGGGCTTACCTCGATCATTAGGTGGCCACGACGCGATTTGGGTGGTGGTGGATCGTTTGTCAAAGTCGGCACACTTTTTGCCAATCCACACCACTTGGTCGGGAGACAAGTTAGCGCAAGTCTACCTGGACGAGATTGTGCGGTTGCACGGGGTCCCGACCTTGATAGTTTCAGATCAAGATCCCCGTTTCACATCGCATTTTTGGAAAAGCTTGCAAGAAGCTTTGGGTACACGGCTCGATTTCAGTTCAGCATTTCATCCTCAAACTGACGGTCAATCAGAAAGAACAATTCAGATTTTGGAGGATATGCTGCGAGCGTGTGTGTTGGACTTCAAAGGTGCATGGCCTACTCACTTGCCGATGGCTGAATTTGCTTACAATAATAGCTATCAAGCTAGCATCGGTATGGCACCTTTTGAGGTCTTGTACGGGAGGAAATGCCGCTCTCCTATTCATTGGAGCGAAGTCGGCGAGAGAAGGGTCTTAGGACCGGACGTGTTGCGTGAAGCGGAGGAAAATGTCCGCTTGGCATGCGAACGCTTATCGACGGCGCAATCTAGACAAAAGAGTTATGCGGATCGACGTCGACGAGACTTGGAATTCGCAGTAGGAGACCGCGTCTTCTTGAAAGTGTCACCCATGAGAGGGGTGAAGCGATTTGGTGTTCGGGGTAAATTGAGTCCCCGTTACATTGGACCTTATGAAGTTTTGGAGCGTGTGGGGTCTGTGGCATATCGGCTAGCCTTGCCACCGAAACTTACGGGGATACACAATGTGTTTCATGTATCGACGCTCCGCAAGTACGTGTATGATCCGGCGCACGTCCTCGAGTATGTGCCTATGGAGCTCCATGAGGACATGACTTATGAGGAGTTTCCCTTGTGTATCATGGACCGCGAGGTGAAAAGTTTGAGGAACCGTGAAATTCCTTATGTAAAGGTACAATGGACGAATCACGGTGAGCGCGAAGCTACGTGGGAATTGGAAAGCTCAATGAGGGAGCGGTTTCCTTACCTCTTCGCTGTGTCCAGCTGAGGTATGATTTAGTTTCGCGGCCGAAACTCTCTTTAAGGGGGGGAGGAATGTAGTACACTGAATTTCAGTGCGCCGTACCAAACTTCTACAAATTATGGAGTTCCGATAGAAAAATAGCATGTGAAGCTATGTGTGAAGCTTCGGCCCTGTTTGAGACTTGTGCGAAGTGTTTTCGGCGCAAAAGAACCGTGAAAACGGACTTCGATAAGTTAAAACTACAGATGTTGTAAATTCTGCATTTGGATTCCGGTATGTGAAGCTCATACCGGTACTGAAGTGATTAGTACGGGTATGTGATGAGTATACCGGAATGCCTTGTTGAGACCGAAAACCCAGCTCTCGGGTTTTGCGGAATTTTTCGGAGTATACCGGTATGTGAAGAGGGATACCGGTATGTGATGGTCGAAACAGTAAATCCAGCTCTCGGGTTCTGCGGAATCTCCGAGGTATACCGGAACCAACACCCGTATACCGGTATGCACATGCACATACCGGTATACAATGTCCAGAGTTGGCTGGTTGAGAGTGTTAGGTGTGGAGAGGGGCAATTTGGTCTTTTCACACTCGTGAGGGGTTTGAAAGGCAGGGAACACCCCTCTTTTCTCAGTGGTCTTCTTCTCCACTTCTCCTCTTCATCTTCTCCACTTTCTCTCTTGGGTGGCCTTACCCACTGGAAACTATGTTTATAGTTCTCACCCCACGTTTTTCAGGTCCTTCCGCGAGTGAGGCGGCGGAGCGAGGCAAGGGTTTAGCTCTCTAGATAGCGGCCCTTCCATTTTGGTGATACTTAGAGTGTACCCCTAGTTTTGGATTATGATAACATAGGGGATTTTCATTTTATGTATGAAAATTGTATATTCCATCGTTTTGGAACATAGTGTATGGAATGAAATTGAAAGAAATGAAAAATTGGGACATGTATATTGTGCCATGTGATGTAATAGAAGTAGAACTTCTTTATGTTGATGCTTTCCTTGTGCAACTCTTGTGCTCCGTTCCTAGTTGGAACATTGTGGATAAGCTTGTGTTGTGACGCCTTGGGCGGGTAGAAAAGACTCTATCCGTTTGGCGGGTCTGGGGCATGCGCCCGTGCGGTTATCCTTTCCACCTAGTCCGTGTTAAAGGGCCGGCGGGGCGTGACATACATACACATATGTCATGACTACTTGACTTAGTGTTCGCGCATAAATCACCACACACGAATATGCGTGATAGAAATCCATTCTTCCACTCAGTTTCATGCTAACATAATCCTTTACCAATATTTATGACCATATAGATATGCATAGGCGTGCAAATAGATATAGAAGAAAATTGTCATTTTCGACGACTCGGAACCCACCTCGAATTGCTAATTCAAGAACGACGCGAATCAACCTCCAATGCATCACTCCACCAGTCACGTCTCCTAGGAATCCACTAAGGAAACTCCAAAGTCAGCGAGGGTGCTAGCAGCACAAAGAAATACTAAATTTCATTAATCCGGTAGAGTGATCAACAAAGAAGTTTGGCTGAAATTGACTCCAAATTACCATGATGATTTGTGAGAGGAAATTCCAAACTAGCGGAAAGTGATAGGCGGTTCGATGAACTCCTCCAACCACTTCATGGGAGAATGGGCACTCGGAGAATGCTAAAATCCAACAAAGGATCTAATTTCAATTGAACCTCAATTACCTCCAATTTACTTCACTTGCATCCAATTCCAGCACAAGTAGAGGGTAAATAAACATCAAGTTGTTTACCAAATGGGCGAATTGCGCCCATTAACTCTCTCCCTCACTCTGTCTCTTTCTCTTTCTCTTTTTCTCTTTTTCTCTTTTTCTCTTTTCTCTTGTTTCTCACTCTGTCTCTGTCTCTTTCTCTTTTTCTCCTTTTCTCTTTTCTCCTCTTTCTCTTTTTCTACAGCTGCAGCAAGTAGCTTTTGCTGCTGCTGCAGCAGCATTTGATGCATGCTGTAGTAGCTGCAGTGGTAGCTGCCAGCGCGACAGTGACTAATGTTGCTACAGCTGCGGCAGCTGCCAGTAGCTGCTGCGGTAGCTGCCAGCAGCGGCTAATGTTGCTACAGCTGCTGCTGCTGCAGCTGCCAGCGGCAGCTTGTGTTGCTGCTGCTGCCGGCACGGGGAAAGAGAGGGAAAAGAAGAAAGAAAGAAGGGAGAAGGGAATGAACTTACCACATCGCAGTCAAAACGCACGCAATCAATTTCGATCGGCACATCGGGTCGATCTATCTCCTCCTTTTCTTTTCTTCTTTTTCTTTCTCTCTTTTCTTCTCTTTTCTTTCTCTCGTTTCTTCTCTTTTCCTTCTCTCTTGGCAAAATAGGTTGAGGGAGGGGGAGAAAGAGATAAGGATGGAGGGGAGCCTTAGTGGAATTCTACTAAGTTGCAACATTTGCAACATAGCCGAAGTGACTTATGTATTTAGACTTTAGCCCTTAGTAGAACAAAATTGGTCGTCTTACATTCGTTTTCACGTCCATTTTGTGCCAAAGCATCTCCAATCCATGCAAGCCCTCTAAGAGCTTGCTGACTAGCAATTCATACTGTAACCTTGTCTATTTAGTAAGGTTCAGTATTCTACACCGGGATTGGTCTCTTGTGAAATATCACATATCTGCAATTAGTTTAGCTTCTGTTTCCGTCGGTTTAGTTTCTACTTATCCTTTCTTGATTGTTCGTTCATTATTCGTTGATTAATTATGATGTTTAGTTGGTAGTTTGAGTTATTAGTTTAGTTGATTCGTAGTTATGAATTTTCAATACTATGTGATCATCTCTCCAGTAGTTGTTGTTTCTCTATGTCTCTTTTGTATGAATGTGGTGTGGTTGATACTTGTACGCTTGTACTACGCCCTGCAGGTACAGGGGAGACTCTATCCGTTTGTTCAAGGGATTCCTTGTCCATATAGCAGGTCTGTGTGCGTCGCAGAGTGTTCTTAAAGAGTGTTTTTTTTTAAAAAAAATACATGTTTTTCGCTAGTTTACCTTAAAAAGGACTTCCGAAAGAACCCCAGGGCGTAACACTTCAGTAAACCCCCGACCATAAGCTCATAGGTATCGAGTCACCCCTTTGGCATTAGGTGGCATTCTGCACACCCCCGGCCGCGGGTTGTGAACCAAAAGAGCGAAAGGAGTCAACGGTCTATGGGATTTCTGGAATTCCTTCTTTCATGGTCTCAAGAGTCCATTATTTTTACCCTACATTATCAACCTTTCTAGGTTCAAGTCATCTTGTCTGAGTGGTATCTTATTGTCACGCCCCGGGCCCTCGTGGGAGCCTACCAGGCACGTGCACAGACCCGCCGTGTACCTCAAACAACACAATGTACACAAGGCGTCTATGCTAACAACCATCAAGAAGGATAAAGAATACATCCTAACAAGGTAATCAGAGCGAGAACATAGTTCTACATCTAAAACAAAATCCACATAACTAAAATCTCAAGATATACAAGAATTTATACATCTTAACAACAATAGATCAACCAAACATCTATACACCTTTCATATAAAATACAATGAAAGGACAACATGGTATGCCTACAACGACAACACCGTAGAGGCTCTAGCTAGCTGCTAACCCCTCGCCGCGATCCCAAGCCTCTCCTGCTGCGGAAGGCTCTGAAAAACCCAACAACAATGGGGGTGAGAACTATTATCAATAGTTCCCAGTGGGTAAGCCGCCGAGAGTGGCGAATTACACCGCTAGGTCAACTGAGGCAAGATAGCAAAATTTAAACATAAAGCAGAAAGCATATAATATTTAATGCTAAACAGTTAGTTCTACACCTATCTTGCCTCCAATGACTAAATCATCTACATGAACATGAACATGTTCTATTGTCATATGCATAATTAACTTCATGATTTACATGCATGTCAAATTAATGCATGATCAACTACACATGTTCTATTGTCATAAACTTACTATATGTCAAGTTTACTAATACATAATGACTTGTCTCTAATTACAAGTATGTAATGTATATTCACCTTGCCACTACATGTATGAACTATGTGACTTGTTCTCAACAATATAAAAGTTATGTTCACTACATGTAATGCCACAATATCACCACCCTATACTATGTCCATACACTACATGTATATGCATCAATTAATTAGGGTGTCAACTGTCACATTCCTCACGATATTTCCTACCATAAAAGACTTTTTGAGTCTTGGCTTGAGCCGTGCCTAATGGCCCCGTGGTAGTCAACATTCTCGCTAGAATGAGCCTCCCCCACGGCAATCCACTTCGGCGCCCATATAACCTGCACATAAACGATCGACGTCGCGAAAGGCCCACTCCGGAGCTGCCTGCTTGTAGGGAGCGACCCTCACAAGCGTGTGCGAATGAGCACAATGGCATACAAGCATAGTCAACAGCATAGGAAATACGTTCGTCATGTCTCTAACATGGAATAGTCAACCGATGTTCAAGGGTCTAACACTAAATCATAATGTCAACCTTGTTGTTCACCTAAGTGAAAGTCATATGTTTAACCTCTCTATGTCAAAACATGTCATTTTATGTTTACTACATCCAATAGCCAATATGCTAAATGTCAACAATATCATGTTATTCTCAATGTTTGATGGTATGTCCCTACCAATGTATCCATGTCTCTAACATGTAAATGTTCATCTCTTTGGTTACAAGTTCATAATCCTTGCATTCTTCTAATGCTACATATCATGCATTCTACAAATGCCAAAATCATGCATACTACAGTGCTATAACAATGCATTCTACGATGCCAAAACAAGTCCATATATCATGCTAAATATGAGCTACAACAACCTCTATATCTAGAGTATGAAACTATCATGCAAGTGTTTAATCAATTATAATATCAATGCAAATATAATCCCTTTCCTCATGTCTTAAACATGGAATCAATCCACGACCAAAAGGTCGAGCCAAAGCCAACGATGCCCGTCAAAGTTGCCCACCTAAAAGAGGTGCAACAACTTATCCTGCATGTGCTATAATCTCTCCTTTCTCTATACAAGCATACTTTAGTATGCGAAGAGGATCCACTAGATCAACAACCAAATAATGTCTTCTATGACACTTTTTTCTAACATGCATAACTTACTTAGCATTTCCAATGCATCAATGCACTATTTGTACAATCACCCTAGCATGCATGTTATTCTCATAATACCACTCTATATGTACTATGCCTTTTGCATACACAATATATATATGTCTCATGCAATTACAACTATCATAACATAAACTCTACCATATAGAGTATGCAATTCTCATATGTGCTATACATATATCATGATCCCAATATTTCTATCATGTCAAAATAAGCATGATTATGCAACAATTCAACTCTAAATATTAGAGGAGACATAGGGGGAGTTCACCCATTTCGGTGAGGTCAAACCCACCGGATACCCATCGAAACCTCGCAGTACTTCGAAACGAAGTCGTCCCTCGAGCTTCTCATACCCTAAGATATTTTCCAAGGGGTTAAAAGTTTCGAACAAACAAATTCGAAAACCACCAAAATCTATGAGGTAAAAGGGTGAAAAATACCTTGAGCAAGTAAAACTTGTTCTAAGTCCAAATTGAGGTTAGAGATCATCAAATCCAACCTACAACAACGTTTTACACCCATCAATTTCACCTCAAGAACTCTCATTCAAGAAACCCCAAATTAAAACCCTAATTTCAAGAAACTAGGTTTACAAGCTAAATCTTAAGCAAAAACAAAATAGAGGTTGTAAAAGAAAGCTTACTAACCTCAAAACAAGCTTCCAACTCAAGCTCACACAAGCTAGGGTTGAAGATCCATCCTCCAACAAGCTTCTCTCCTCAGCCCCGAGCTCCCTCCAAGCCTAGGAGGAGCACTCCTCCACGAAGAAAATGGAGAGAAAAGAGATCAAAACCATGATCTAAGGGGTTGGGAGCAAGAAAACCTAGAGAGAGAGAGAGAGACCTACCTTCTTCCTCTCCTCCAACCTCAGCCAACAATGGCTGTGAAGGGGTGAAGGGGTAAGTTATAGAGATGTAACAATATCCCCATAAAGCCCTTCCAAAGAACAAAATCACAAAACTGCACAAATGGCATTCTGCAGCATTGTATACCGGTATGCGCATGGGCATACCGGTATCCAACCAAAATCCCGCAAACCCGAGCCTCGGCCAAGCGGTCTGCGCAAAGGGATTCCGGTATGCGCCTTCCCCATACCGGTACTAACACTCCAGTACCGGTATGCGCATTGAACATACCGGAATGCCAGTGTATTCCGGTATCTCCAGCCAGATTCCGCAGAACCCGAGAGCTGCGCAAACCAGTTCTCACTGGATTCCGGTATCCCTAAACCAGATACCGGTATGCAATTGCAAAATCTGCACTTTTGCAGATTTTGACTCCCGGAGTCCGTTTTCGCACTTTTTAAGTCCCGAAAACACTCCGAAGCTCACCAAACACAACCCAAAACTCCAGAATAGCACGAGCCACTATTCTCACACTAGAACTCCGTAATTTGCAAAAGTTCAGTGTACTACATACTCCCCTCCTAAAAAGGAGTTTCGTCCGCGAAACTACGGATCAACAACAACAACAAACAATATAACCAGAGGAGATAAAAATATCATCCTCGCAGTGAAGCCTGCAGCTCTCACACCATGCATCGCGTCCAAGATGTTGCTCCAAAGCATCTTGTAGTAGGAATAGTGATAATCCCGAATTCCTACATTCCACAAGTCCAATTCGCAACCACTGCTCCTTGAAGTTAAATCTTCATGCAGCCTCTAAAGAAACGTCATCCGCCATCGGGGAAGAATTCAAATACTCGCTCAGAGCGTCGACACACTTCAAATACCTTCAGTAGATCTGAAGTAGAATAACTACACATGCCACTAGGCCAAATTGCCTCAGGGTCTCAAATAATCCCAAGAATCTAAAACCTAGATTCCTCAAACATAAATCTTTTGGATTTCCTTAATCAAGCATCATCATCATCAATCCTCTGATTCAAGTACCAAAAATCACATCTCTCAACGGAATCATCCGTTTTACTCAAAGTCCAAAACAGTAGAGCCAGGTGCTCTAAGCAGTCGCACAATTCACCAAGTATACTTGTGCAAAATTTTCTCAATCCAACTCAGGTGAATAGTTTCTCCTATTCACAACCTCTCGACAATCAGCCCGTCTAGCTCGAAAGCGAGACAATCCAATTCCGGACCTCCGGTAATCGTCCCCTATCCATATACAGTAGATAGCTTTCATATAGCACATTACATAAATCCTGCCATCACAGGTGCAACTTGTCAATTCCATCATCAAGACACTTTTTGACAATCCACCAGGAATTCATCCGCGCAACACTCATGATCTCGGTTGCACCATTTACCAGTCGGGATCAAGGCTAACTCCTGTGATCCGATCCAAGGGATAGATATCACTTCAATTATCTCACCTTATCGATAATCCTAGTACATCGGCCTCTAACCTGTTTTCACAGCTTCAACTCATTCTCCCGAGTGAAGAGACATCTCCAACAATAAGATCTGGGTGCACTTCACACCACTATCAATACATAAAATTGCCATAGTTTTCCAAATAGATGCCATGGCAATCTTTCCAAATCGCAATTTGGCAAATCCTCTTGTATTCTCTCACTTGCTGAAAGGTTAACCCTACCTTTCTATTTTACACCAAAGTGCAACTCAATCCGTAGAGAGAAACATAACTACCAAACACATAACCCGCCTTCGGGGTAACCAAGGTTGGCGGTCATGACCACACCAACGGTTCCAAGAAACTTCTCTCACACATATCTTCTTCCCAAATGTTTAATCCCTTAATGTGTGAGTCCAGAAAAGGGAGTAGATAACTAGGTAATCTCTCCACCAATATCCATAACATCCAATCAAACTAGGAAGTTTGAACTTCGATCACATCCGCTTGTCTCAATCCACTATGGATGGTTGATTTCCTTGAGATCTCCAATCATAACCACTTTGGCATCAACTGCCAAGGGACGCTAGTCCTCACAACCAAATCAGCACGCCTTCAATCTGAAGCACTTGCAGTCCTCGTTCAAGGAATCTTCATGGTCTTCATCGCCTCTCGACTTCCAACTCGTCGTCGATGCGCATAGGGACCAAGATACCCAAAAGGGCCAAACATCACAACACACAAGAGCATCAACAGCTCGAACGACATCACGACAATTTCGTAATGTCTACACCGAGTAAACAAGTTACCCTCGGTCCCAAACTCGAACTCAACTCAACAAGAGTAGTACTCAGATTGCCACTACCCTCGAATAAAAACCAGAAATTGTGGAGCTTGATCAAACAGATCAACCGATCCCAACTACGGGTGCATATCCGGATCGTAACCCTACCGAGTTCACGATAGTCGACTCACAGTCGAAATGACCCGTCCACATAAAACAAACGAGATCTACACTCCACAAGGAGAAACACAAGGCAAAAGAGGTCTCCAGACCAAGCCTTCAATTCTCACAACACAACCGGGATTGCACAAGCAACTCCCTCACCAAAGGCATCCTCGCTTTTGAGGATTCTCAACACTCACCAAGGGTGCTGGCCTAAAGGCCACGCGCCCACTCAGCCAACAACCAGGCTTGGGCAGGTGAAACAATCGTCGCAAATAGCGAGCCTCCAAGCCCTCAGAGAACACTATTTTGTGTCCAAGATCCCGCAGCACTACAGCTCGGCTCACACACTCATCGGCAATCAGATAGCCGAAGAGCCAGCCCAAGTTCAAATTAGAACTATACGCTCTCAGCCAAATAAAGCCAATCGCTTCGTTGGCGCACAAAACATCCCAAAACTAACGGAGTACAGGAACAGTACTCTCAAGCCCAAACACCCAGGACCACTCAATCTGCAACGACAAGGAAAGAGTTCCCTGCCATGCATTCGGCAAACAGCCGAACCAAAGCTACAATCATAACAAACAACAAACAACTCCAATGCTACTAGCTGCGACAACCTCCATTGTCGCTGCATCACCATCCGCCCATCAAACATGCATGCACACGTTCGAAGCTGACCGTGCGAAGTCGATCCCAAAATTGTCGACACTAATCTCCTCAAACACTCCAATTGGGGATTACCCACCTGGCCACGAAGAGAGTACTTGCCCCAACTCCAAGAGTATCATCGGGTACCCGCGGCTCCACCGCTCACACGTCACAATAGTCGATGATGACGATTTGACGTTCCATAATTATCCTGCTAAGGGTCCACCTTCTCGAGGTCAATTCCTCTTTGAACACCTTAAGCGTCTTCATACATCAAACTTGCCACTCTAAGTAGCTTCCTTTGCCGTCCCAACGGTCTCCCCGTCGCTTGCCCTCATCAAGGTATAATCCGCATTCTCATAACATTACCCGAGGTTGGCTTCCAACTGGATCGAAAAATTCTCCAGTTGCTTAATCCTCTCGTCTGCCGGCGCAAAGCCTCAACTTGGAGTAACATCAAAATTGATTGCCGCTCCACCGTACTCGCTGAATTTGCCAGTTGTTCTCTCAGCTTTAATATCTCACCAAATCCGGAGGATGCAGAAATCTTGTCTCGGCTGCCTCGGCCGTCATCGAGTGCGTCGATCACCACTCAAGCTGCAACAAGCAAAACATGCGCAGGGAAAACACCCCACGCCAACGCATCCCCACACAAGACTATAACCCCAATCACGCGAAAGTAATGAAGTGGACTCCCACTATTCCCCGATGTCACGTTGTCGGCCGCCAACGTGACCCTCCAAGGGTTAGAAGTGGTTCACTCCGATCTAACTCCAACAAGTTTGGAGCTTTTAGAAATGACCCAATCATAATACTTTCGCCAATATGTCACAAGAGATCCCGTCTCTCACGTTCCTATTCCTTATCGTCCAACCTGCCTAAGGTTTACTAGGTCCACTAAGACTCAACCCTAGGCTCTGATACCACAATAATCTGTCACGCCCCGGGCCCTCGAGGGAGCCTACCAGGCACGTGCACAGACCCGCCGTGTACCTCAAACAACACAATGTACACAAGGCGTCTATGCTAACAACCATCAAGAAGGATAAAGAATACATCCTAAACAAGGTAATCAGAGCGAGAACGTAGTTCTACAACTAAAAAAAATCCACATAACTAAAATCTCAAGATATACAAGAACTTATACATCTTATCAACAATAGATCAACCAAACATCTATACACCTTTCATATAAAATACAATGAAAGAAAAACATGGTATGCCTACAACGACAACACCGTAGAGGCTCTAGCTAGCTGCTAACCCCTCGCTGCGATCCCAAGCCTCTCCTGCTGCGGAAGGCTCTGAAAAACCCAACAACAATGGGGGTGAGAACTATTATCAATAGTTCCCAGTGGGTAAGCCGCCGAGAGTGGCGAATTACACCGCTAGGTCAACTGAGGCAAGATAGTAAAATTTAAACATAAAGCAGAAAGCATATAATATTTAATGCTAAACAGGTAGTTCTACACCTATCTTGCCTCCAATGACTAAATCATCTACATGAACATGAACATGTTCTATTGTCATATGCTCAATGAACTTCATGATTTACATGCATGTCAAATTAATGCTATGATCAACTACACATATTCTAATGTCATAAACTTACTATATGTCAAGTTTACTAATACATAATGACTTGTCTCTAATTACAAGTATGTAATGTATATTCACTTTGCCACTACATGTATGAACTATGTGACTTGTTCTCAACAATATAAAAGTTATGTTCACTACTACATGTAATGCCACAATATCACCACCCTATACTATGTCCATACACTACATGTATATGCATCAATTAATTAGGGTGTCAACTGTCACATTCCTCACGATATTTCCTACCATAAAAGACTTTTTGAGTCTTGGCTTGAGCCGTGCCTAATGGCCCCGTGGTAGTCAACATTCTCGCTAGAATGAGCCTCCCCCACGGCAATCCACTTCGGCGCCCATATAACCTGCACATAAACGATCGACGTCGCGAAAGGCCCACTCCGGAGCTGCCTGCTTGTAGGGAGCGACCCTCACAAGCGTGTGCGAATGAGGACAATGGCATACAAGCATAGTCAACAGCATAGGAAATACGTTCGTCATGTCTCTAACATGGAATAGTCAACCGATATCCAAGGGTCTAACACTAAATCATAATGTCAACCTTGTTGTTCACCTAAGTGAAAGTCATATGTTTAACCTCTCTATGTCAAAACATGTCATTTTATGTTTACTACATCCAATAGCCAATATGCTAAATGTCAACAATATCATGTTATTCTCAATGTTTGATGGTATGTCCCTACCAATGTATCCATGTCTCTAACATGTAAATGTTCATCTCTTTGGTTACAAGTTCATAATCCTTGCATTCTTCTAATGCTACATATCATGCATTCTACAAATGCCAAAATCATGCATACTACAGTGCTATAACAATGCATTCTACGATGCCAAAACAAGTCCATAATCATGCTAAATATGAGCTACAACAACCTCTATATCTAGAGTATGAAACTATCATGCAAGTGTTTAATCAATTATAATATCAATGCAAATATAATCCCTTTCCTCATGTCTTAAACATGGAATCAATCCACGACCAAAAGGTCGAGCCAAAGCCAACGATGCCCGTCAAAGTTGCCCACCTAAAAGAGGTGCAACAACTTATCCTGCATGTGCTATAATCTCTCCTTTCTCTATACAAGCATACTTTAGTATGCGAAGAGGATCCACTAGATCAAACCAAATAATGTCTTCTATGACACTCTTTTCTAACATGCATAACTTACTTAGCATTTCCAATGCATCAATGCACTATTTGTACAATCACCCTAGCATGCATGTTATTCTCATAATACCACTCTATATGTACTATGCCTTTTGCATACACAATATATATATGTCTCATGCAATTACAACTATCATAACATAAATAAACTCTACCATATAGAGTATGCAATTCTCATATGTGCTATACATATATCATGATCCCAATATTTCTATCATGTCAAAATAAGCATGATTATGCAACAATTCAACTCTAAATATTAGAGGAGACATAGGGGGAGTTCACCCATTTCGGTGAGGTCAAACCCACCGGATACCCATCGAAACCTCGCAGTACTTCGAAACGAAGTCGTCCCTCGAGCTTCTCATACCCTAAGATATTTTCCAAGGGGTTAAAAGTTTCGAACAAACAAATTCGAAAACCACCAAAATCTATGAGGTAAAAGGGTGAAAAATACCTTGAGCAAGTAAAACTTGTTCTAAGTCCAAATTGAGGTTAGAGATCATCAAATCCAACCTACAACAACGTTTTACACCCATCAATTTCACCTCAAGAACTCTCAATCACGAAACCCTAAAATAAACCCTAATTTTCAAGAAACTAGGTTTACAAGCTAAATCTTAAGCAAAATCACAAATAGAGGTTATAAGAAAGCTTACTAACCTCAAAACAAGCTTCCACTCAAGCTCACACAAGCTAGGGTTGAAGATCCATCCTCCAACAAGCTTCTCTCCTCAGCCCCGAGCTCCCTCCAAGCCTAGGAGCACTCCTCCACGAAGAAAATGGAGAGAAAAGAGATCAAAACCATGATCTAAGGGGTTGGGAGCAAGAAAACCTAGAGAGAGAGAGAGAGACCTACCTTCTTCCTCTCCTCCAACCTCAGCCAACAATGGCTGTGAAGGGGTGAAGGGGTAAGTTATAGAGATGTAACAATATCCCCAAAAGCCCTTCTAAAGAACAAAATTGCAAAACTGCACAAAATGCATTCTGCAGCATTGTATACCGGTATGCGCATAGGCATACCGGTATCCAACCAAAATCCTGCAAACCCGAGCCTCGGCCAAGCAGTCTGCGCAAAGGGATTCCGGTATGCGCCTTCCCCATACCGGTACTAACACTCCAGTACCGGTATGCGCATTGAACATACCGGAATGCCAGTGTATTCCGGTATCTCCAGCCAGATTCCGCAGAACCCGAGAGCTGCGCAAACCAGTTCTCACTGGATTCCGGTATCCCTAAACCAGATACCGGTATGCAATTGCAAAATCTGCACTCCCGGAGTCCGTTTTCGCACTTTTTAAGTCCCGAAAACACTCCGAAGCTCACCAAACACAACCCAAAACTCCAGAATAGCACGAGCCACTATTTTCACACTAGAACTCCGTAATTTGCAAAAGTTCAGTGTACTTCTATATTCCCATTTTGAGTTCTCTAATGATCCTAGAAAATGTCAACCTATCATTTATTAGTCCATAACATAGGTATGCCATATAACTATGCATACATTCACTCATCTCATGAAAATTAATAACTCTATATTTTCATATATCACATGCATGCGCATTTACTCATAGGAAGGTAGTAAAATTAACTATTCCAAGTAGCATATGCCTCTAGCATGCATATCTAACAATTAAACTACCATGCAATAATAAATAACTTAATTTATTTATTACACCCTAGAAATGGAAGTGATCTATTCACTTCGGTAGAGTACAGCCCACCTTAAAATGCTCTTAATTGCTTGTAGACACTTGCAATTAGGCTTTTCTTGGGCTACTAGCTCAAACTTCCTTGCCCTAAAACAATATAAACGGTTCGTTATCTCTCTCGAACCCCAAAATATTTTTATTTCTTGAAATTAAGTTGTCCCACATGATTTTCTAATCTCCAATTAGGATTGTAAAAAGTCAAATAATTTTTTAATCAATCAACAACAAAAGCCCTTTTTCTACCTAGGATTTTTCGAAACAATGGCGAAATTCTAAATCTCATGGAAAATTCCCACCAATTGTGGTCTAGATTTTCCTAGAGTTTAATAAAATCCAAAAATTAAAGGATTAAATCCAAATCTCTAACTCAAAACATCAAAATATCACTTCTACCTCAAGCTCTTCAAGCTTCTTCTTACTCCAAGAAGCTTGCTCCACACCTGCAAAAGCTCTCTCAAGTTTGATTTCCACAAATCTCCGGGTGTTGGAGATGATCTAGAGTGAAAGAGAGAAAAAAGGAGTGAGAGATGGAGAGAGAGTTACTTCTCTTATATAGGCGTGTGGGGGAGAAAAGGCTAAGGTTTCCTTTTAAAAGGGCTCCGCCAAAATTGCAGAAAACCCTCCGAACTGCACTTTCTGCGACTGGAGAGTCTGGATCCGCCATTAAGGTCTGGACCTCATACTTTGATTTCCATGCTGTGCATGCAAGGTCTGGACCCTCCTTTAAGGTTCAGACCCCATACCCAAATTTTAGAATTTTCATAGCCAAGGTCATGATCCTCCATCAAGGTCTAGACCTTGATGTTTGGGCACGTACGAAAAAGATCAAGGTCCGGATGCTCAAGTCAAGGTCCGGAACCCCGAGAGTCCAACAGCCTAGAAACACTTTTTTTTAAAAAAAAATTACTTTCGCTCCTTGGAGCTCTAATTCACTTCTAATCATTCTGAAATCGTTGGAACTCATTTCTAAACATGTCCACAATCGTTTCTCAACTGTACTTTGCCCAATTTGGCCAAAGTTTAGTATGGTATACCGAAACTTGGTACACTACATGCCGTTTGCTACTATTTCTACGTCGAGAGCCAAATAGATGATGAGCAGAGGATGCATAGCCTTCTTGGCGGCTGTGGTAAAGATGTCCACGGCGGTGGTCCACGAGTTTCTAGATGTGTTTCCCCTAGAGTTGACGATGATGCCACCGGATAAGGAGATTGAGTTTGTGATTGAAGTGGTCCTTGGAACCGTGCTAATCTTGAAGGCACCCTATAGAATTACACCGGCTGAGCTGAGGGAGTTAAAGGCGCAGCTTCAGACTTGATGAAGAAATTATTCGTGAGACCTAGTGTTTCTCCTTAGGGAGCGTCGTCGTTATTCATGAAGAAGAAGGATGGTTCACTTAGACTTTATATTGATTACATGGAATTGAACAAAGTGATCATCAAGAACATGTATCCTTTGGCGCTCATCGACGATTTATTTGATCAGCTGCAAGGATCTTATGTCTTCTCGAATATTGAATTGTAGTCAGGTTACCACTAATTGAAGTGAAGGGCGAGGACATTCCCAAGACAACGTTTAGGACACGATATAGGCATTGTGAGTTCACTGTTATGTCTTTTGGATTGAGAAATGCCCCTGCCGCATTTATGGATTTGATAAATAGAGTATTCAAGTAGTACTGTAGTACACTGAACTTTAGCAAATTGCGGAGTTCTAGTGAGAGAATAGTGGCTTATACTATTCTGGAGTTTTGGGCTGAGTTTGGTGAGCTTCGGAGTGTTTTCGAAACTTGAAAAGTGCGAAAACGGACTCCGGAAGTCGAAATCTGCAAAAGTGCAGATTTTGCAATTGTATACCGGTATATGGCTTGGGCATACCGGAATCCAGTGAAGAACTGGTTTGCGCAGCTCTCGGATTCTGCGGAATCCGGCTGGTGATACCGGAATGGGCTGGCATTCCGGTACGTGCAATTCGCATACCGGTACAGAAGTGATTAGTACCGGTACTGAGAAGTGGCATACCGGAATGCGGTTGCGCAGCTTGCTGGCCGAGGCTCGGGTTTTGCAAAATTTGTGCAGTATACCGGTATACACATGCGCATACCGGTATACAGTGCTGCAGAGTGCATTTTGTGCAGTTTTGTAATTTTGGCTTTGTGAGGGGCCTAAGTGGATTTTGTTGCTCGGGTTTAAGTACCCCTTCACCCCTCTCTTGTTGTGTGGGCTGAGGACTTAGAGGAGAGGAAAGGTAGGGTTTTCCCTCTCTCTCTCTCTAGATTTTCTCTCCCAAACCCTTGAAATCTTGGGTTTTGATCTCTTTCCTCTTCTCCTTTTTGCTTGTTGCTTGCAAGAGGAGCTTGTGGCTTGTGAGGAGAGCTTGTTGGTTGACCTAGCTTCAACCCTAGCATGTTTGAGCTTGGTTGGGAGCTTGATTTGAGGTTAGTAAACTCTCTTACAACCTCTATTTGTGATTTTTGCTTGAATTTGGCATGAAAACCTAGTTTCATGAAAACTAGGGTTTTATTTAGGGTTTTGTGATTGTGAGCCCTTGAGGTGGAATTGATGGGTGTAGAACGTTGTTGTAGGTTAGATTGGAAGATCTCTAACCTCAATTTGGACTTAGGACAAGTTTTACTTGCTCAAGATATTTTTCACCCATTTACCTCATGAGATTTTGGTGGTTTTCGAAATTGTTCGTTCGAAGCTTTTAACCCCTTGGAAAATTATCTTAGGGTATGAGAAGCTCGGGGGACAACTTCGTTTTGAAGTACTGCGAGGTTTCGACGGGTATCCGGTGGGTCTGACCTCACCGAAATGGGTGAACTCCCCCTATGTCTCCTATCTTGTTATAGGATTGATTAGATGCATAATTATGATAATTATGGCATGATAATAATTATGATTGCATTAGACATACAAGTTGTTTATGAAAAATGCATATTTCATATAGTATGGCATTATGAGAATATTATGCATGCTAGAGTATTTGTACTAGTAGTGTAATGATGCATTACGAAATGCTAATTAGGTTATGCATGCTAGAGATGAGCATCATATGAGACACTACTTGCTTAGTGGATTAGTGAATTCTCTTTGCATACTAAAGTATGCTTGTATAGAGAAAAGAGAAAATATGACAAGTGTATGTTGCACCTCAACTAGGTTAGCAATTGTGACGGGCATTGTTGGCATTGGGCTCGACCTTTTGGTCGTGGATTGATTCCATGTTTAAGACATGAGGAAAGAAATTCTATTTGCATTTGATAATTATAATTGGTTAAACATGAGTCCATTTGGTTAATTAAATACTTGCATGATAGCTTTATACTCTATGTAGTAGAGGTTGTTGTAGCTTATGCATGGCATGGATAGGGTCTTGTTGGCACCGTAGAATACATTGTCATGGCATTGTAGAATGCATGAATTGTAGCATTGGAATAATGCATGAACTATAGCATTTGTTGAATGCATCGGTTTTGGTATTGAAAGGTATTGGTTATAGCATTAGTATAATGCATTGGACATGCATTGGGATAATGCATGGTTTATGAACTTAGTAAACCGAGAGGTAAACATTTACATGTTAGAGATATGGACATATTGGTAGGGACATACCAACGGAAAATTTGAGAACAACATGATATGGTTGACCTTTAGCATATTGGCTATTGAATGTAGTAAACATAATATGACATGCTTTGACATAATGTGAAATTAAACGAATGATATTATTATGGTTGATTGTTGCTTGTTGGCCACTATGCTTATTCACACATGCTTGTGAGGGTCGCTCCCTACAAGCCGGCACTCCGGAGTTGGCCTCGAGACAGTTGTTTCGCCCGTGTGTTAGAGAGAGCGCCGAAATGGAACCGCCGTGGGTAAGGCTCACCAAAGCGTGAGGTGTTGACTACCACGGAGCCATTAGGCTCGGCACAAGTGAACATCCCTCTATTGTATTCTTTTATGACTACATAGTTATGGTTTTATGCAAAGGTGAACGTTCATATAGTAAGAGGCTATTTTAACCGTAATCATGGCATTACATGTAGTAAAACATTGACATGACTTGGCACACTAGTGGTTAGTGAACATAACATACATGTAGTTGGGAACAAGTCATATAGTTCATACATGTCGTGGGAAATTGATCATACATTTCATACTTGTAGTTGGAGACAAGTCTTATGTGTAATAGTAAAACTTGACATATAGTGAGTTTATTACATTAGAGCATATGTGATTGATCATGGCATTAATTTGACATGCATGTAATTTGTGTAATTAAGTGTTGAGCTTATGACAATAGAGCATATTCATGTTCATGTAGATGATTTAGTCATTGGAGGCATGATAGTTGTAGAACTACCTGTTTAGCATTTAATATTTATGCTTTATGTTTCAGTTTAAACTATCTTGCCTCAGTTGACCTAGCGGTGTAATTCGCCACTCTCGGCGGCTTACCCACTGGGAACTATTGATTAATAGTTCTCACCCCCATTGTTGTTGGGCTTTTATTTCAGAGCCTTCCGCAGCAGGAGAGGCTTGGGATCGCGGCGAGGGGTTAGCAGCTAGCTAGAACCTCTACGGTGTTGTGGTTGTAGACATACCATGATGTCCTTTCATTGTATTTTATATGAAAGGTGTATAGTTGTTTTTCTAGAGAGTGATCTTCTAGTATTGCTAAGATGTATAATATTTATTGTATATCTTGAGATTTTAGTTGTGTTGATCTTGATTTAGTTGTGAAAATATGTTCTCGCTCTGATCACCTTGTTTAGGATGTATTCCTTATTCTACTTGATTGATGTTGTTGTAGACGCCTTGTGTACATTGTGTTGTTTTGAGGTACACGGCGGGTCTGGGCACGTGCCTGGTAGGCTCTCACTAGGGCCCGGGGCGTGACAAGTACTTACATAAATTTGTGATGGTATTTATAGATGATATGTTGATCTACCCCCGGAGTGATGCAGAGCACGAGGAGCACTTGAGAATAGTGCTATAGCTTCTGAGAGAGAAGAAGTTATATGCCAAGTCAAAGAAGTGTGAGTTTTGATTTCAACAAGTTGCTTTCTCAGGCATGTGATTTTAGCCACAGGTGTGACAGTAGACCCGAAGAAGGTTGATATGATTCGGGATTGGCCCAGACCGACGATGATCACTAAGGTGAGGAGTTAACATGAATAAGGAGGATATTACCATTGATTTATGGAAGGCCTTGTAAAGCTTTCCACGTTCTTCACTCGACTGATTCGAAAGGAAATTAAGTTCATAAGGTGTGAGGATTGTTAGAGGAGCTTTGAAGAACTAAAGCTGTCACCCCCCGGGTTACAGCGAAACCCAAGCTCGCCAGCATAGATGTCGCATACATGGGAAGCCCCATGTACACGAAACGTTAAAAGTACCTGTATACAAAAATAGAGACTATATTTAGCAGATATCAAAGCTAAAAAAACTGCTAAAACAAAATATAATACATTGTACATATAGAGTCCAAAAGATACATCTCCACATAATACAAGACCACCACACAATGCGAAAACAAAATACGTAAGTATGTACTAGTCTACTCTCAAAAACTGGCCACTCTAGGGTGCTCCACTATCATCATCTGTAGAGGCAGGGAAGATTCTAGCTCGCGACACCCTTACCTTATTCAGACACAGCAGTAGGGGTGGAGGGTTCTGCAAGAAAAAAAAAATCAGCAACAAAGGGCGTGATACTAAAAACAAGTAGTCCTCAGTGGGTATCGTCACCGATGACGATGACCTACCCACTAGGTCTACTAGAGGCAAAGAGTAAGAGACTAAATAAACAATAAAGCAGAAAATAGTAAAAGCTGGAAAAGGATCTACAACTGCAATTCGTCAACACTATTAATGTTCAAAATGAAGATAGCTGGATGTATCGATATGCCTCACTAGCTAATGGGTACTCGTTATCCAAGCCCAATCCAAATGACCGCCTCTAGGTTCGGTCAAGCCTGCGCCTACCTACCACCAGGCACTACCTCGAGATGGTTTGTCAATGTAGGTCACCCAAAAGGCTGCTGCAATATCAACGCACTAATAGCCAAGCTCCGGAGTGGCACCCGAGGGAGCGACCCCACCGAGTAAAAATTGTAGTCTCTGTCAGCTCTAATTCAGCTTATACAGGCTATAGTCAATGCGAATGATTATAAAACTATCATTCACGTGCTCTAGGCACAATCCACTGAAAAATTCAGTGATCCGGAACCACCATCAACACAGACGGCATCCTAAAAACTAACTGAGTCTACTAACTACTGCTGTGAAGATCCTCTCGGCCCCTCAGCGCTGGCTTAAAGTCATCCTACACTAATCTGCATACTCACTACCCTCTAACTAGGGTAAAAAATAGGTAAAAACAACTACCGAAGCTAACTACTATCAACTGAGCATCGAAAAATAGAAATGCAGATTTTAACAAGTTGGTTTGGGGATTTTGTAACTACATGTTAAGAATGAAATCTAAGAAGTACAAAGCAATAATAAACAGGAATTAACAGCACAAACATGCTAATTTTAGATTTCCAATGGCTAACACATATTGCATGCAATTTTCTTAGACATAGTGAGAAATTTGTGGTTTTAGGTATCTTTAACCCACTTCGGAAGTTAATCCAACCACAACAAGAAATCCACAGATCGAGGACCCTCCTCTGAGCTCAAGAAATCAGCGAGAACTCCTAAAATCCAGCAATTTTAGGCCAAAACCTACAAGGACACTCGAAGTCCGGAAAATCACTAAAAATCTATTTCAGCGCAAATTCCTTATTTTTATCAAACTTCTTATTTTTATCAAATCTCTTCCAACTGGAATAGAAGTAAGAAACAGCAAGAATCCTCCATTTGATTAGGTAGAATAATCGGATTAGAAAAAAATCAAAGAAATGCATCAATCTCCACAATTTTAGCTCAATAGTTTAAAAAACTGAAATTGCGCCTCCACTAATGTAGTGTTCTTAAAATTTAACTGTCGGAACAACTATAGTCTTAGTAGTTGCTCGACTTTTTAGAAAAGTGTCGGGGTGAGTTGGAATCGTTTTGACGCAAAATTGACACTACAAACGATCCCGCAATTCAAATTAATTTCAGCCGAAACGAGTTAAGTTGGTTGTGGCAAGAACACAACTTAACCCTCACCTACCACTAATTGGAGTTTTGGATTTTCTTTCCCTGCTAAACCTATTAACCTCATTCCTTCTCTTTCTTCTTCTTTTTTTCTCCTTCTCTCCTCTCTCCTCTCCCTCCCCTTGTTTTCCCTCTGCACACTGTAGTATGTTACGGACTTTATAGTTAGCGAATTTTGTGATGTCTTTTGGAGTCTTGAAGATCAAAAGATGAAAAGGTCAAGATTGAAGACTCGAAGATTTTAATTATGAAGCTCATAGACCAAGTAAATTTACAAAATGTTAATAGCGATTTATACATATTCTTTAGTGATTGGAAGCAATTAGAAATTTGTTTAGCTTGTTTCCAAAATTTACTAAAGTTTTCCTGGTGTCAGGATCCGGACCCTATGAAGGATCCGGATCCCGAAAGGGTGATTTTCTATCAAAGAACAGAGGATCCGAACCCTGAGGAAGATCCGGATTCTGAGCAGTAGAATTGCTGTTTCAATGACAGGGTCCGGACATTGTGTTTAGAATCCAGATCCCGTGAGGCTGAAATTCTATAATGCAACTAGGATCCGAACCCTATGTAAGATCTGGATCCTAAACACAACACATATTTTTTCTTAAAAATAGATTTTTTCAATTCTTATATAATTTTAATTACTTTCAAGTTTATAAATAAGATATGAGGGTGTCGCTAAAACGTGGTTAAGTATAAACTATCTTTAAGAAACCCAAAAAACTTGTTTTAGTACTTTTTCTCTTATTTTTCAAGAACAAGTTTCTTTCTCAATTTGATTCTTGGAGGATTACTTCAAATTTTCTTTAAAGAATCAAATTGATGTTTGCTTAGAAGATATTTTCCAGATATGATGTTGTTTTAAGCAATCAAATCACCATAAACAATTCATTGATTACGCTACGGACGGAGTGAATGCATGAGGACTTGCGTGAAGGCCGTGGATACTGTGAAGGCTCATGGACTCGAGGCGTGGACGTTGTGTGGACTTGTGACGTGATCGGTTGGAGGAGTTCAATCGATCATGGACCAAAGAAGGAGATCTACTACAACTAGGGTAGAGGTTGAGTCGTGGATTCAGTATATACCTTATATTCTTTTTATTCTTAGTGGATTTTTCATGTAATCGGTCCCGTAGGTTTTTTCACTTCCCTTGGAGTTTTCCAATATAAATTCTCTGTGTGTAGATTTTTATTTTCTGCATTTATTCTTGAATACACCGAGTTGGTTGTTTTTATTATTTACACATATTCACCCCCCCCTCTAGGTGTTGTTTCATCTTTTAGATCTCTGGGTTAACAACTTACAAGTGGAATCAGAGCGGGCTTAAGTTTGTAAACTATGGGTGAGGGTGGTAACATCAATCGCCATCCTCTCTTTTATGGCACTAATTATGCGCACTGGAAGGTTCGCATAAGGGCTTTTCTGAGAACCATCGCAGAGGGTGTGGCAGTTAGTCGAATTTAGATGGAAACATCCGACTGAAACCAAAGATGATGTTGTCATCCTCAAACCTCGGAATAAGTGGACTAAGAAAGAGAAAGAATCATCTTCTTACAATGGAAAGAGAATCAATGCTTTATTTAGTGCCTTGTCACAGACTGAGTTTTCACTTGTCTCCGCACGTGAAACTGTTAAGGAGATTTAGGATACTCTTCAAGTCATGCATGAAGGTACAAGCTTAGTTAAGGTTCAGAAACTCTATATGCTTACTAGTAAATTTGATTCTATTCTCACGGAGGAATATGAAACCTTTACTGTGTATTACACTCGATTACAAGATATTGTAAATACATGCACGAATTTGGGAGAAAAAATATCTAAATAGGAAGTTTTAAAAAAGAACTTGAGAACTCTTCCTGAAAGGCCCCTCGTCGTCGCCGCCGAGTTCCCTTGGTCCCGGAGGAACCCTCACCACCACCCCGACCGATCCCGACCGCCGCCATTGCCGGAGAAGCCAACCCAAGCTCAAGCTCAACCCAAGTTGGCCGAGGTTGCTCCAGCGCCGTCGCCGCCATTGCCGGAGAGGCCAACCCAAGCTCGAGCTCAACCCAAGTTGGCCGAGGTTGCTCCAGCGCCGTCGCCGCCGCCGCCGTCGCCGTCGCCTCCCGCCGCCGACTAGCGTGAGCACGGGCTTTCCCTCGTCGGTCGCACCCGTTCCCTGCCGGCGCGCGCGACGACGTGCCGCCGACGACCAGCCGGAGCCACCTTGCTCTAGACTAAGCCCAATCTAGGGCAAGTTTGGGTGGTGCTTTCCTGTTCCGACTTTTTGAGAGGCCGTTGACTCTCCGAAAGGTGAGCACAGTGACCCTATGGTGCCACTGATGATCGTGCTCACCCTAGTTGCTCACGGAGGGGTTCCGGTTGGCAGTATCAACAGTGTCGCTCCCGGTGAACTTCTTAGTCGGAGTTCAAGTAGCCCCGGCATGCTCCTCGGCCATCATTCATCCTCCGGACAATGAGCACATGCTTCGGTATGTCGAGACCTACCAATTGGAGCCCTCGGTTGGTCTCGGAGTCGCACGATTTTTGGTAACGGCCCTATATCACTGCTTTTGTATATATATATAATGAAATTACTTGGTGACCTACGGGTTTTTATGCAATTTGGATCTTGCGGTCTACCTCGGGCAGTATGGGATCACTATTTGTGATCCCTGGACTGGTTGACCAAGGTCCCGTTGTCACGCCCCGCCGTGCCTTAACACCAACTAGGTGGAAGGGCAAACCGCACGAGCGCGTGCCCCAGACCCGCCGAACGGATAGAGTCTCTTCTACCGCCCAAGGCGTCACAACACAAGCATATCCACGATGTTCCAACTAGGAACGGAGTACAAGAGTTGCACAAGGAAAGCATCAACATAAAGAAGTTCTACTTCTATTACATCACATTTGCACTATGGAATATACAAGTTGCATATAATCATTGAAAACCCCTATACTATCAATGTCCAAGACTAGGGGTACAACTCTATGTATCACCAAAATAGAAGGGCCGCTAAATAGAGAGCCAAACCCTTGCCTCTCTCCGCTGCCTCACTCGCGGAAGGACCTGAAAAACGTGGGGTGAGAACTATAAACATAGTTCCCAGTGGGTAAAGCCACCCACGAGAGAAGCTCGACCCACCAGGTCCAAAGAAACACCATATGCATAAGTTAGATCACAAATAACTATGCAACAATTATTTACGTGCTTGTAAATAAACATAAAGGATGCAACCAAATAAAATGTCCATTTTTCATTTTCTCCTAGGTTCATCCTATATTTCACATTGACCAAGTTCAGCTACTTGTCATAAACTTATGGTT
The DNA here is from genome assembly GCA_016920855.1 of Puya raimondii. Taxonomy (NCBI): domain Eukaryota; kingdom Viridiplantae; phylum Streptophyta; class Magnoliopsida; order Poales; family Bromeliaceae; genus Puya; species Puya raimondii. The sequence continues at coordinate 39,037,402 of JABWPP010000049.1, read as the reverse complement.
TCGGAATCGCCGCATCACCATAATAGTTCCAACATCCAAGGAGTGAAATCGTCACCTCCGTGGTCGAGTAGCGAAATCGTCGCATACTGGGGATAGCGAAACCGTCGCATACCCCACCTCCACACCGCCATCACATGGCATGGGTAGCGAACTCGTCGCATACCCGGGATAGCAACCTCGTCGCGCATCCCATCTCAACACCGCCATAACATGGCATGGGTAGCGAAATCGTCGCATACCCGGGATAGCAACCTCGTTGCACATCCCATCTCAACACCGCCATCACATGGCATGGGTAGCGAAATCGTCGCATACCCGGGATAGCAACCTCGTTGCACATCCCATCTATCACATTTCACACATGCCAACCTAAGTCTTATGACCCTAGGTTCAAGTCACTAAGTCTCACCTATGTTCAATGACACTAGGTTTACTTTCTCGTTCTCAACCTAGGTTCCATGACTCTAGGTTCCATTCTCATGTTCCAACCTATGTTCAATGACTCTAGGTTCCAATCACACATGTTCCAACATATGTTCTCAACACTAGGTTCCAATCATACATGCAATCACATAACAAGTATAGATAATAGAAATATACTTGAATTCTATAACATGCAATAGGAGCTCACGGCTCTACCTATCATGATTTTCATCTTTGCCAACATGCAAGTCCTAGGGTTCACCATACATACCATTTTATCTTTAAATGGATATTTACCCTAGACATGGAAGTGACCTAATCACTTCGGTAAACACAAACCCACCTCAAGAGCTTCCAAATTCTTGTATTCTTTGAGCTCCTAGGTCTCCAAGCCTTGAGTTCTTGCTTCAACCCAAGCTTCTACAAGAAAATGGTTCGTTACTCGTTACGAACCCTTAAATCAACTCAATACATGAAATCAAGTGTTCTAACATGATTTCCTATGCCTCAATTGTAATTTCGAAGGTCCAAATATTTTTAGAACCTCCCATGGCAAAAACCCTCATTTTACCTAGGTTTCACATGCATGAATGTAGAACCTCAAAATCTCTTGGCCAATCTCCACGTTTTGTGGTTTAGATTGCCTAGGGTTTCCAAAAACCTCAAAATACTAGATCAATTCCAAGGTTTGAACCCAAAACGTGAGGAACTAACCTTAACCGCGAGTTCCCCAAGCTTCTACTTGCACCAAGAAGCTTCTTTTCCCCTTTGGAAGCCTTTTCCAAGCTCAATCCACCATTTTCTCCAAGTTTTGGAGAGATCTCTAGAGAGAGAAAGTGAGAGGGATGGAGAGGAGAAGTAGAGGAGGAAGATGACTGAGAAGGGAAGGTGTTCCCTGCCTTTCTAACACTCCCTCGAGTGTGAAAAGACCCTTTTGCCCCTCACAACAATCAACACTTCCAACCAGCCAAAACTGGCATTTCGCAACACTGTATACCGGTATTCGCATTGGCATACCGGTATACGGGTGTTAGTTCCGGTATACCCCGGAGAATTCCGCAAAACCCGAGAGCTAGATTCTCGGTTTCAGCCCTCGCATTCCGGTATACCACATCACATACCGGTACTAATCACTTCAGTACCGGTATGGAGATCCTCATACCGGAATCCACTGCATATTTCACAAGTTCAGCAGTTTTAACTTTTCGAAGTCCGTTTCCGCGCCTCATTTGCGCCGAAAACACTTCGCACAAGTCCCAAACTTGGCCGAAGCCTCACATATAGCCTCACATGCTATTTTTCCACCAGAACGCCACAATTTGTAGAAGTTCGGTACGATGCACTGAAATTCAGTGTACTATATTCCTCTCCCCTTAAAGAGAGTTTCGGCCGTGAAACTAAATCATACCTCAGCTGGACTCAGCGAAGAGGTAAGGAAACCGCTCCTTCATCGAGCTTTCCAATTCCTACGTAGCTTCGCGCTCACCGTGATTTGTCCATTGTACCTTTACATAAGGAATTTCACGGTTCCTCAAATTTTTCACCTCGTGATCCATGATACACAAGGGAAATTTCTCAAAAGGCATATCCTCTTGAAGCTCCATAGGCACATACTCGAGGACGTGCGCCGGATCATACAAGTACTTGCGGAGCGTCGATACATAGAACACATTGTGTTTCCCCGCAAGTTTTGGCGGCAAAGCTAGCCGATATGCCAAGGATCCCACACGCTCCAAAACCTCATAGGGTCCAATGTAACGGGGACTCAACTTACCCCGAACACCAAATCGCTTCACCCCTCTCATGGGTGATACTTTCAAGAAGACGCGGTCTCCTACCGCGAATTCCAAATCTCGTCGACGCCTATCCGCATAGCTCTTTTGCCTGGATTGCACCGTCGATAAACGTTCACGTGCCAAGCGGACTTTTTCCTCCGCTTCACTCAACACATCCGGTCCTTAGACCCTTCTCTCGCCGACCTCGCTCCAATGAATAGGAGAGCGGCATTTTCTTCCATACAAGGCCTCAAATGGTGCCATACCGATGCTAGATTGATAGCTATTATTGTAAGCAAATTCAGCCATCGGTAAGTGAGTAGGCCATGCACCCTTGAAGTCCAACACGCACGCTCGCAGCATATCCTCCAAAATCTGAATTGTCCTTTCCGATTGACCATCAGTTTGAGGATGAAATGCTGAACTGAAATCGAGCCGCGTACCCAAAGCTTCTTGCAAGCTTTTTTAAAAATGCGATGTAAAACGGGGATCTCGATCTGAAACTATCGAGGTCGGGACCCCGTGCAACCGCATAATCTCGTCCAGGTAGACTTGTGCTAACTTGTCTCCCGACCAAGTGGTGTGGATTGGCAAAAAGTGTGCCGACTTTGACAAATGATCCACCACCACCCAAATCGCGTCGTGGCCACCTTGCGATCGAGGTAGGCCCACAACGAAGTCCATTGCTATGTTCTCCCACTTCCAAACTGGAATGGGCAACCCTTGCAATTTCCCTGCTGGAAAGCGACGCTCGGCCTTCACCTGTTGGCATACTAAACATTGTGCCACAAAGCGTCCAACATCAAGTTTCATCCCCGGCCACCAATAATGCAATTTGAGATCCTTATACATTTTGGTGCCGCCCGGGTGAATCGCATAGGGAGAAGTGTGAGCTTCTTTCAAAATCTCCCCACGAATGTCCTCGACTTTAGGCACGCACAATCGATTTTGAAATCGAATGGCGCCCTTCGAGTCCACATGAAAATCACCGGCGCGCCCACTCTCGATAGCACTTCGCACATTTTGGAGTTCCGGATCATCGGATTGCTTTTCTTTTATTTGCTCCAACAAGGTCGGCCACACTTCGAGATTCATGAGTTTAGCGGGGACGCCCGGGGCCACGACTTCCAAGTCAAACCGGCCCATTTTCTTGATTAACGGCATTTGTCCCGTCATCTCAATTGCGAAGTTCTCCACGAATTTCCTACTGAGCGCATCGGCCACCACATTGGCTCTACCGGGGTGGTACAAGATGGTTAAGTCGTAATCCTTTATCAACTCCAACCATCTCCGCTGCCTCAAATTCAACTCCTTTTGAGTGAACAAATACTTTAAGCTTTTATGATCCGTGTACACCTCACAATACTCCCCGTACAAATAGTGTCTCCACAACTTCAGCGCGAAGACCACTGCTGCAAGCTCTAGGTCGTGGGTGGGGTAATTCTGCTCATAGCTCTTCAGCTGTCGAGAGGCATATGCTATCACTTGTCCTCTTTGCATAAGCACACACCCAAGACCACGCTGTGATGCATCACTATACACCACAAAGCCCTCCCCCGCAATCGGCAAGGCAAGAACCGGAGCCGAAGTCAACCTTTCCTTTAGCTCTTTAAAGCTTTGGTCGCATTCCTCGCTCCAAACATATTTGGCCCCCTTGCGGGTAAGACGCGTTAGTGGACCGGAGATTTTAGAAAACCCCTCCACAAACCGCCGATAGTACCCCGCAAGAACCAAAAAGCTTCGTATTTCCGTGACATTGGTCGGGCGAGGCCAATCCTTGATTGCCTCGACTTTCATAGGGTCCACCGATACTCCTCCCGCGGAGATCACATGACCCAAGAAAGCGACCTCACGAATCCAAAATTCGCACTTCTTTAACTTGGCGAACAACTTGTTCTCTCGAAGAACTTGAAGCACAATCCTTAGGTGCTCATTATGTTCCTCTTCACTCCGAGAGTAGACAAGAATATCATTTATGAACACAACCACAAATTGATCCAATAGTGGTTTGAACACACGGTTCATTAAATCCATCAACGCTGCCGGGGCATTGGTAAGCCCGAAAGGCATAACCGTGAATTCATAATGTCCATACCGCGTCCTAAATGCGGTCTTATGCACATCCTCCGGTTTAATCTTCAATTGGTGATAACCGAATTGCAAATCAATCTTTGAATACACCCGAGACCCTTGCAACTGATCGAATAAGTCATCAATTCGGGGTAGCGGGTACTTATTCTTGACGGTCACTTTGTTCAACTCGCGGTAATCCATACATAACCGCAGCGAATCGTCCTTTTTCCGCACAAATAGAACAGGGGCTCCCCAAGGTGACACACTTGGCTTTACGAAACCCTTGTCCATCAAATCTTGTAATTGTGCTTTCAATTCCTTTAGCTCCGCGGGTGCCATCCTGTACGGGGCCTTAGAAATCGGCGCCGTACACGGGAGCAAATCGATCACGAATTCTATTTTCCGGTCCGGTGGCATTCCGGGTAACTCTATTGGGAATACATCCGGGAACTCTTGGACTACAGGAATGTCCTTGAGTCCCAACACCTCCTTTCAGTCATCCACTACTGTCGCTAGGTAGGCAATGCAACCACTAGCAATAAGCTTTCTTGCTTGCGACGTGGACACCATTGACGCAAAGAGCGAACTCTTGAACCCACGGTACACAAACTCCTTGTGCCCGGGTTCTCTAAACCTCACTATCCGGCTCTCACAATCAATAGTAGCGTGATATCTCGAGAGCCAATCCATTCCTAGGATCAAATCAAACTCATTCATTCGATTTAACACCAGCAAATCAGCTGGCATGATCCAGTTTTCAACCCTCACTGGAAAATCTACACACGCGTGATGTACACAAAAGGTGTGTTCAGGTACTTGCACAGTTCTTGCATGCGTGGCTTCTACAATTTCTATTCCGTGTGCAATAGCAAATGATCGAGCAATGAATGAATGCGATGCTCCAGTATCAAACAAAGCTCTACATCAAATGCCTTTAATTAACACAATACCTGCCACGACATCCTCCTGGGCAGAAGGCTCCTCCACCTGTGAGGCGAACACCCGTCCACTGGGCGCTGGTCGCTGGCCCTCAGCTGGTCTCGGCGGTTGTGTACGGCCAACCGACATCGCCGCGGGTGGGATGCCCGCAAGCTGTCTCGGCGATGCAAATGCCGATGCCGACGACGGTGCTCGGCCATCCTCCATCGGACAATTGTACCGCATATGTCCCGGCTGTCCGCACTTGTAGCACCGGCCCTCACGGTAATCACACTGTTGAGGGTTGTGGGGACCGCTACAAATCAGGCACCGGGTCGAGGGTCGATTCCTTTGAGACCCACGAGACTGATTCTGCGACTGCGAGTGCTTCGGGGGCCTCTTAGAGCTAGAATGCCCACCCGCGCCACTCGCCGGTCGTTTCTTTCCCTTTTCTTTATCTTTTTCCTTCTCTCTCTCCCAAGATTCGCGCTCTTTCCGCGCACATGCATTCCCGTGCTCCACCCAAAGAGCACGGTCCAAGACCTCCGCAAAGGTCTGTAGCTTGAGGGCGTGAACCGCCCGAAAGATCTCCGGTCGAAGCCCGCGCACGAAGAAATCGACCTTGTCCAACTCTCCGCGAACAACATGCGGTACGCAATTAATGATGTGCGAGAACTCGCTCTCGTACTCGCGCACGGTGCGGTTCCCTTGCTTCAACTTACGGAACCTTTCTTGGAGTTTCCTTTTCTCACTATCGGGGAAGTAGGCGGCGAACACCATACCCCGAAACTCCTCCCATGTCGGTGGCGGAAGGCTAGAGAGTCGATCACGCCGTACTCCCTTCCACCACACCTTCGCCGATCGCTCTAGACAATGAGCGGCGAGATGTACCTTGTCCCTCTCCAAGGTATATAGATCCTCGAAGAGCGTCTCAATAGCATCGATCCACATCTCTACATCCCATGGATCCACGTTCTCCCTGTTGAAGATAGGCGGGTTGAACTTCTTAAACCTCATGAGAGCTGCAAGTGCGCGCTCTCGCTCCGCATCCTCCATCGCGGAATCGGGCATAGGAGCACCCGACCCACCGGCTACAATCGGTGATGCCGGTGACGCCACAGCCGGCGCCGGTGTCACCTCCTCTGCCGGTGCCGAAGCAGAGGCCGGAGGCGCTCCCGCTCTCTCCTCCCTAACCGCAGCCGCTTGCTGCGCCATCTCGTCCTGGAGCTTTTTAATTTGCTCCTCCTGTCGCTGCATGGCTTCGGCCTGTCGCCGAACCACGCCCACGCCCATCAACTCGGTCAACTGATCATGAAGACCCGAGTTCTCGCCCTCCCCGAGTTGTTCGGGAGCCGCGCTCGATCCTCCGAGCCCAGCCCTCGTAGGAGGCCGTCCACGTACCATTATCTCCTGAAAACACAACGACTTTGGTCATTTCGTGACATTCAAAGTCATTCCAACATAACGTTTCACGAACATAAACGTGGACCCAATCTAGGCGAAAGTCACACAAGGGTCCTTATTCCTCTCACTTGGTTTCATGTTGTCGGCCGCCAACACGAACACACTTGGTGAAGAATAAGACACACCTCGAATCTACCTCTATTTCCAACTAGACGTATAAGGACATAACCCAATCACTTATCTTTCGCCACAATCAAATATCTCATCACTCACGAGCCTACACTCCTATGGTCTTTTCCATCCTAGGGTTTCTTAGGTCCACCTAGACCGTTTCTATTCTCTGATACCACCTCAGTCTGTCACGCCTCGTCGTGCCTTAACACCAACTAGGTGGAAGGGCAAACCGCACGAGCGCGTGCCCCAGACCCGCCGAACGGATAGAGTCTCTTCTACCGCCCAAGGCGTCACAACACAAGCATATCCACGATGTTCCAACTAGGAACGGAGTACAAGAGTTGCACAAGGAAAGCATCAACATAAAGAAGTTCTAATTCTATTACATCACATTTGCACAGTTATACATGCCCAAAATTTTCTTTTCTTTCATTTCCGTTCCATACATCATGTTCCAAAACTATGAAATATACAAGTTGCATATAATCATTGAAAACCCCTATACTATCAATGTCCAAGACTAGGGGTACAACTCTATGTATCACCAAAATGGAAGGGCCGCTATCTAGAGAGCCAAACCCTTGCCTCGCTCCGCCGCCTCACTCGCGGAAGCACCTGAAAAATGTGGGATGAGAACTATAAACATAGTTCCCAGTGGGTAAGGCTACCCAAGAGAGAAGCTCGACCCACCAGGTCCAAAGAAACACCATATGCATAAGTTAGATCACAAATAACTATGCAACAATTATTTACGTGCTTGTAAATAAACATAAAAGATGCAACCAAATAAAATGTCCATTTTTCATTTTCTCCTAGGTTCATCATATATTTCACATTGACCAAGTTCAACTACTTGTCATAAACTTATGATTTCAGAATCGTCACCATAATAGTTCCAACATCCAAGGAATGAAATCGTCACCTCCGTGTTCGAGTAGCTAAATTGTCGCATACTCGGGATAGCGAAACCGTCGCATATCCCACCTCAACACCGCCATCACATGGCATGGGTAGCGAACTCGTCGCATACCCGGGATAGCAACCTCGTCGCGCATCCCATCTCAACACCGCCATCACATGGCATGGGTAGCGAAATCGTCGCATACCCGGGATAGCAACCTCGTTGCACATCCCATCTCAACACCGCCATCACATGGCATGGGTAGCGAAATCGTCGCATACCCGGGATAGCAACCTCGTTGCACATCCCATCTCAACACCGCCATCACATGGCAAGGGTAGCAAAATCGTCGCATACCCGGGATAGCAACCTCGTTGCACATCCCATATATCACATTTCACACTTGCCAACCTAAGTCTCATGACTCTAGGTTCAAGTCACTAAGTCTCACCTATGTTCAATGACACTAGGTTTACTTTCTCATTCTCAACCTAGGTTCCATGACTCTAGGTTCCATTCTCATGTTCCAACCTATGTTCAATGACTTTAGATTCCAATCACACATGTTCCAACCTATGTTCTCAACACTAGGTTCCAATCATACATGCAATCACATAACAAGTATAGATAATAGAAATATACTTGAATTCTATAACATGCAATAAGAGCTCATGGCTCTACCTATCATGATTTTTATCTTTGCCAACATGCAAGTCCTAGGGTTCACCATACATACCATTTTAACTTTAAATGGATATTTACCCTAGACATGGAAGTGACCTAATCACTTCGGTAAACACAAACCCACCTCAAGAGCTTCCAAATTCTTGTATTCTTTGAGCTCCTAGGTCTCCAAGCCTTGAGTTCTTGCTTCAACCCAAGCTTCTACAAGAAAATGGTTCGTTACTCGTTACGAACCCTTAAATCAACTCAATACATGAAATCAAGTGTTCTAACATGATTTCCTATGCCTCAATTGCAATTTCCGAAGGTCCAAATATTTTTAGAACCTCCCATGGCAAAAACCCTCATTTTACCTAGGTTTCACATGCATGCATGTAGAACCTCAAAATCTCTTGGCCAATCTCCACGTTTTGTGGTTTAGATTGCCTAGGATTTCCAAAAACCTCAAAATACTAGATCAATTCCAAGGTTTGAACCCAAAACGTGAGGAACTAACCTTAACCGCGAGTTCCCCAAGCTTCTACTTGCACCAAGAAGCTTCTTTTCCCCTTTGGAAGCCTTTTCCAAGCTCAATCCACCCTTTTCTCCAAGTTTTGGAGAGATCTCTAGAGAGAGAAAGTGAGAGGGATGGAGAGGAGAAGTAGAGGAGGAAGATGACTGAGAAAGGAAGGTGTTCCCTGCCTTTCTAACACTCCCTCGAGTGTGAAAAGACCCTTTTGCCCCTCACAACAATCAACACTTCCAACCAGCCAAAACTGGCATTTCGCAACACTGTATACCGGTATTCGCATTGGCATACCGGTATACGGGTGTTAGTTCCGGTATACTCCGGAGAATTCCGCAAAACCCGAGAGCTGGATTCTCGGTTTCAGCCCTCGCATTCCGGTATACCACATCACATACCGGTACTAATCACTTCAGTACCGGTATGGAGATCCTCATACCGGAATCCACTGCAGACTTCACAAGTTCAGCAGTTTTAACTTTTCGAAGTCCGTTTTCGCGCCTCATTTGCGCCGAAAACACTTCGCACAAGTCCCAAACTTGGCCGAAGCCTCACATATAGCCTCACATGCTATTTTTCCACCAGAACTCCACAAATTGTAGAAGTTCGGTACGATGCACTGAAATTCAGTGTACTACACCCGTGCCCTTCGCGAAGCCCGATGTCGGTTTCGTTGCGTTTTCCGACGAAATCGCCAGCGGAACGCGATTACCAAGGTGGGGTTCACTTTCTTCTAATGTAAATGCCCCAGGTTTGTCACCGAGCCTTGTTGGCTGGTTGCTCTCATTGTCTCGAGTATTCAGAGACAACGGGTGCGCGGCGGAGGGTTCCGGTGCTGAAAACGGCATTTTCGGGAACCCGAAACAACATTAAGTGTTTTATTGTACTTTATTGTTGCTTTGGCATTTGTTTACTATCTGGACACCTAAATTTGTGCATTTCCAGACAACATGTGACTTGCGGTGTACGTCGGCACCTTCCGGGGTACTTCAGTCGGTCCGTAAGTGTTCCGATAGACTTTTCAAAAAATTTGGCGGCTTCGGGCTTATGTGTTTAGTGCTTTGAGTCGACTAGGTGGACCTTAACTTGGTGGGTCTTTCGTAGGACCAGTCAACATTCCAACGCGCCTTGGGTGTTAGACGCTACAACAGTTTCAGGTGGGTGCTTCGATCCGAAGTCGGTACAATGGTGCTAGCTCGGTGATGTCCTTTTCTTAACCCTTTTCGTTGCTTTCACATATTACTTGATGAGCACTACACCACTAGACTTCTAGTTATATTTACTCTACTTCTACTCTATCATGATTTAGTAGTAGGGTGGTGTTTGATACTATTGCATGATCTCTATTTGTGGGACCTGATTTATCGGTGTCAGTGGATTTGGTGGCATAGGTGATATCATTTGCATAGGTGTTTGTTGTTGACATATCCTCAACTATTTGCCGTCTCGTTGACTATTGAGTATAGTGCATCGATCGTCACACCTCATATAGTATGTCACATGCAATAGCCGTTTGGCCACTGTGTCGGTGTTCTTTTCTGAAAAAGCGATCGTTATTCGACCCATGAGCCCCTTGTAAGGTGCTAGCTGGGGTTATGTGCTGATGCGTGAGCATACTGTGGCATTGCTTGCAGTCTTTAGACCAATATGGCAAGGTGTTTGTGTATTTATCCTACATACAGTTGATGCATTTGTACATTGTTGTTGCTTTATAGTAGCGATAGGTGCTTACTATTGTTCTTATTCTTTACTCGCTACTGTACTTGTATATCTATATCTCCTATGTTCTACTCGCAAGTGAGTACACTCGCCCTCGTCGGCTTGTGGTACCCACTTGGAGACCCCTTGTTGGTTTCTCACCCCCCTTTTCAGATGATCTCGGTGGTGGAAGTCGGGAAGGTACGTGAGGTGCGATAGCTAGTGAGCTTTAGAGGTCCCGACCTTTCGACATTGGATATGGTTACTCTGATCCGACCTTTTTTCTTCTTCGTTAATAAGTTAGACTTTAGTGGTTCAGTTACCTACTTTCGTGATTATTTGATTTTATGATTATTCAGTCCTTGTGGATAGTTGTTTACTTGGAAGTATTTGAATAGTGATGTTCTTTTGACTACTGATGACTTTGTGGTTATAGTTTTATGACAAAAATAGTTTTCTATCCCTCATGGTAGTCGGCTTTTCAAAAGAATGAGTTTCCATGTGGGAAACGATTTACAAATGACTTTTCGAATTTATCGATACCTTAGTATTTCAAAATAAAGTTTCCGGGCGGAAAACACCTATAAATCATAGAATTGGTTGATGTAATGTGCATTCGCATCATCCTTCGCCTAAGGAGTGCTTAGAGCATGCATCATCTCAAGGATGGCTAGCTGATTGGTTTATGTGAGCATCTACATTGTGAATGCTGATTGTGTGAGTGGATGAATGTGGTGCAGTATGTACTCTTAGTGGTACGCCGTGCAAATATAGGAGAGACCTTATCCGTGTGGACAGGGGAGTTCATGTATTTGTAGCTAGTCTGTTTTGTCACATAGGCAAGTTTGTATTTCCAAAAAAAATATATGGGCACTTTCTGCTGACTTTACTTTCGAACTGGCCCTTTCTTCGAAAAGGTTTTACGAAAAGGGGCCCCGGGGTGTGACAGATTAAGATGGTATCGGAGACAAGTTGCAACCACACATTCACTTAGAAGTGTTTAACTGAATCACTGGTTAGGTTCACCCATAGGAAGACCTAAGGTGTATAAGTACTCGAGTATGGGGTTGTTCGGCTTGAGTCTCGGTGTGAGTCGAGTCGATTTTTATCACTTGATAGTGTTTCTTTGTTGGTACAGATGGCTTGGGGTAGACCCCCTCGTCCGGGCCGTGGTGGTGGACATACGAACGCGGAGGCATCTGGCAGTGTGCAAATGCGTGCATCTGCTGACAGGGGTGGTGGGGACCAGACGGGCGCCGAGTAGCTAGGCAATGCTCGCACCCAGTAGCTTGAGGCCTAGGTGGCTGATATGAGGGGTCAGCCGACGGCCTTCACTGGCATGGTCTAGCAGTTCATGCAGCAACAGACTGCAGCTGCCGCCGCTCAGGTCCCGCTTCTGCGCAGGGCACTACGGCGACCGAGGACCTTCCTGCGGCGTCCGTACTGATCGCGACTATGATCGCGATCACTACGACGACCACGACAACTTTTTTTGCTAGGGGTGTTGACCCTCAGACAACGGTGGGCGCCCGTATCAGGGTGAGATTGGTGGAGTTCAGGAAGTTCGACCCGTCGAAGTTCGCGAGCAAGAGTGATGATGGGTGGGCTGTCGAGCGCTGGGTCACCCACATGGAGAACCTATTCCACGACTTACATATCGAGGAACAGGATAAGATTCCTCTAGCCGCCCACTATCTGGAAGACGAGGCGTACGATTGGTGGTAGCAGCTTCTTCAGAGCAAGTTTACTACGGCTTATCCATCCTGGAAGGAGTTCCGGCAGCTCCTCCACAGCCACTACTTCAAGGAGAGTACCAAGCAGAGCCTAGAGTGCGAGCTAGAGCGGCTCAGGCAGGGTAATCGCACTGTGGCGGAGTATGAGCGAGACTTCTCCCGTATCATTGGGCTGATTCCATTCATGGTACGCGACGAGTACCATAAGGTGCGGATGTTCGCCAAGGGGCTGAAGCCCAAAATCGGGATACTGATCGCATCGCATGGCGTCCTGACTTTCGATGAGTGCTTGGACAGTGCCCAGATGGTCCAGAATGATATGGAGGAGGTACAAATTGAGCGGGGATATGACAGAGAAGAGCGAGGATAAGAAACGTTCCCATTCCAAGTCTGGCGGTGGCTCTTTCTCTAGTAAGAGGCCACCGAAGCACCCTCGCACGCAGCAGGCGACCAGGAGTGCACCGTCAGGTGGCCAGCGGCAGGGTGATCGACCCTGCGTCATTTGTGGACAAGGACACCCGATGAATACGTGCCCTTAGCCACAGGACCACTACTTCCGTTGTGGCCAGCATGGCCACATGCGTCATAATTGCCCTAAGGGCTGTGGGCCAACTCAGAGCGTCGCTTCTTCTCCAGCTACCTTGCGTCAGAATCGTGGGGTTCCGATAGCTGCAGCTTTGTCTGGGCGCCCCTCCACTTTACGCCAGATCGAGGGGGCGCGCCAGATATCTGGTGGGTGTGTCTATAACATGTCTCACCCAGAGGGAGACACGAGCGGAGACGTCGTCGCAGGTATTACCTTTCTATGCGGTACTCGTGCTAGGACTCTTTTTGATACTGGAGCATCATACTCATTCATATCTCATTCTTTTGCACGTGATCACGGCTTTTCCTCGAGTCCGCTGTCTATGGCACTGTGGATTCAGACGTCCGAAATTGATCTCGACGAAGATAGGTGCATCATGTTGTGCCCTATATTGATAGACGATCAGGCGTTCCTGGCAAATTAGATGTTGCTTCCGTTAAATGAGTTCGACATAGTGAGGATGGACTGGCTCACCAGGCACCACACTTCCATCGACTCTGAGCAGAGGACGGTGACCTTTGCAGTGCCCGATGAGGAGGAGTTCGTCTACCAAACATGTAAGAGCTCCTTTTTCACTATGACTATCTCTTCAGCTAGGGCAAAGAGGCTTATGATTGACGGGCGTGTGGCTATCTGGCTCCGGTGGACGTTATCCACCAATTGGCACCAGTGTTGAAGGAGATCCCGGTAGTTCGGGAGTTTTTCGATATCTTTCTAGCGGAGCTACGTGGGATGCCTCCAGATTGGGAGATCGAGTTTTTCATTGAATTGGTTCTCGACATGACACCGATCTCAAAGGCTCCTTACCGAATGGCCTTCGCTGAGCTGAAGAAGCTGAAAGCTCAGCTTGAGAATCTACTAGACAAGGGGTTAATCGGACCTAATATATCTCCCTGGGGTGCACCAATCCTCTTCGTTAGAAAGAAGGACGGTAGTCTGCGGCCATGCATCGACTACCGGGAGCTCTATGAGGTCACGGTGAAAAATAAATACCCCCTGCCTTGGATCCACGATCTCTTTGATCAGCTTCAAAGATCGTCGGTCTATTCGAAGATGGACCTACAGTCCGGATGTCACCAGCTTAAGATCCGAGCCGAGAATGTGGCGAAGATGGCTTTTTGGACTCGTTACAACCATTACGAGTTCACGGTGATGCCATTCGGACTTATTAATGTCTCGAATGCTTTCATAGACATGATGAATAGGGTCTTCCGGCCATATTTGGATCAGTTTGTCGTGGTATTTATTGACGACATACTAATCCACTCAAAGCGATGAAGAACACAGGGATCATCTCCGGGAGGTTCTCCAGATACTTCGAGAAAACAAGCTTTACACTAAGCTCAAGAAGTGTGAGTTCTGGCTCCGCGAGGTGTCCTTCTTGGGCCACATTGTGACTCTGTCGAAAATTACGGTAGACCCGAAGAAGGTGGACTCAGTTGTCGAGTGGCCTAGACCGACTACTATGACTGAGATCAGGAGCTTCCTTGGTTTGGCGTGATATTATCAACGGTTCGTCGAGGACTTTTCAAAAATCATCGTCCCGCTGAACAAGCTGACAAGGAAGGGTGAGAAGTTCTTGTGGACTCCGGAGTGCTAGAGGAGTTTTGAGGAGCTGAAGGATAGGCTGACCCGCGCCCCTATCCTGTCGTTGCCGCGACCTAGTGAGGATTTCGTGGTCTATTGCGATGCCTCAGGGATAGGGTTGGGGTACGTTCTTATGCAGCAGGACCGGGTCATTGCTTACGCATCACGCCAGCTGAAGGATTATGAGAGGAACTATCCGACACACGATCTCGAGCTCGCTGCAGTGGTGTTTGCCCTTAAGCTGTGGAGGCACTATCTTTACAGGGCACACTGCAAGGTATTCACGGACCACCAGAGCCTGAAATATTTCTTCACCCAGATGGAGTTAAACTTCAGGCAATAGCAGTGGCTCGAGCTCTTGGAGGACTATGACCTCTCCATCCAGTACCATCCCGGAAAGGCGAACGTGGTGGCGGACGCCTTAAGCCGGAAGCAGGTGTCAACTGAGTTGTCCCTTTTGATCACTGAGTAGGACCACTTGGTGGAGTTCGCTCGTTTGGAGTTGGAGGTTGTTCCCACTGGGGCCACTACCCAGCTATTGACCTTGGTGGTGCAGCCTACCATAGCGGATCGAATTTCGCTCGGACATCAGTCAGATCCGTACTTGCAGAAGGTACATGCGGATGTCGAGCAGGGTAAAGTGGGGGGACTTCATGATCCACTCCGACGGCTCTCTTCGCTTTCGAGGCCGATGGTGTGTGCCTAATGATGCGGATTTGAGGAGGGATATCCTATCCAAGACACATCGGTTCCTATACACAGTGCATCCCGGCAGAACCAAGATGTACCGTGATTTGAAGCAGAACTTCTACTGGTCGGGTATGAAGTTGGTTGTGGCTCAGCACGTGGCTTAGTGCCTAGTGTGTCAGTAGGTGAAGGCTGAGCATCAACGACCTGCAGGGAAGCTACAACCACTTCCGGTGCCTGTGTGGAACTAGGAGCGTATTACCATCGATTTGGTCACCGGTTTGCCCCGATCATAGCAAGGCCACGACACGATTTGGGTCATCGTGGATTGATTGACGAAATCGGCCCACTTTCTGTCGGTGCATACTACTTGGTCCCGAGATTGACTGGCACAGCTCTATCTCGATTAGATTATCCGGCTTCATGGGGTGCCAGTGTCGATCGTGTCTGATTGGGACACTCGCTTCGCATCCTAATTCTGGAGGAGCTTATAGCAGGCTTTGGGTACGAAGCTGAACTTCAGTACGGGCTTCCACCCGTAGAGCGACGGTCAGTCTGAACGCATCATTCAGACTCTTGAGGACATGTTGCATGCGTGTGTTCTGAACTACGGTGAGGGATGGTTCAAGTACTTGCCCCTAGTAGAGTTCGCCTATAACAATAGTTAGCAGGCGAGCATCGAGATGGCGCCGCCGTATAAGACACTGTATGGGCGTTGATGTCCATCCCTTATCTGCTGGGACGATGTCGGAGAACACCGGGTGATCGGGACGGACTTGGTGGAGGGACGCGGAAGCCAAGATTCGCATTGCGAGAGAGCGGCTACTGACCGCACAGAGAGTCGACAAAGGAGATATGCGGACCAGCGACGGCGTGACCTGAAGTTTCAAGTTGGCAAGCATGCATTGCTCAAGGTGTCGCCATCTAGGGGGATCAAGCGGTTCGATTTGCGGAACAAGCTTAGTCTGCTGTTTATTGGACCGTTTGAGATCCTAGAGCGTTTTGGCCCGGTGGCGTACAGGTTGGCTCTTCCTTTGAGTCTCGCCCGGGTGCAAAATGCGTTTCACGTGTCCATACTTCGGAAGTATATCCTAGATCTGTCCCACGTCATCAGACTGAGGATTATCCAGCTATGGGAGGATCTGAGCTATGATGAGGCTCCGAGGCGGATTTTGGCATGTGAAGTGAAGCAGTTACGGAATCAAAATATTCCGTATGTGAAGGTTCGGTAGGAGAACCACGAGGAGCGTGAAGCTACATAGGAGCTTGAGTCTATTATGCGGGAGCGGTATCCGCAGTTGTTTGCGGAGGCATCATAATCAAGTTTCGGGGACGAAACGTTTTGTAAGTTGGGAATGATGTAATATATGAAATTTCAAATTGAGGGAAATTCAAATTAAAATTGAAATTTGAATTCAGATTATATATAGGCTAAATTACATAAAACCCCCCTATCAATACCCGCTTTTTCACTTTCCCTCCCTGTCATTCAAAAATCTACATTTTGCCCCCTTAAAAATGAAAAATATTCACAAGGGGGTACGGTGTGACAAAATGACCAAAATGCCCTCATCTTCTTCATCTCCTCCTCCCCAATCTTCATCTCCTCCTCCCCAATCTTGCTCATCCCGCATCCCGCACCCTCGCCCGCGCCTCCCTTGACCCCAACTCCGACTTCGTGCGAGGGCGAGGCGGCGGAGGGCGAGGCGGCAGTCATGGGCATGTGTTGGCATGGATGAGGGTTTCAGGGGTATTTTGGGTATAAAAAATAAGATATAAATGGAATCCTAACGGAACATTAACGGCGGGGGCGAAGTGAACATTTTTCATTTTTTTAAGGGGGCAAAGTGTAGGTTTTTGAATGACAGGGGAGAAAGTGAGAAAGCAGGTATTAACAGGGGGGTTTTCTGTAATTTAGCCTTATATATATAACTTGTATATATGTGTGGGACCAGCAGAGGATGGGTTTGTCATGAATCTGTGACTGAATCAGGTGTAACAAAAATGTGGATCTGATAATTGTGGATTTGATGGTCTGGCGGTGCCGGAAGCGCTGGTGCAATCCTTTCCCAAATCCGACGAGCGGATCATCAAGAATTGCACGTTTCCGAAGGAGGGGTCAATTTTGGAGAATCGGTATTTTCGCAAAACTCCCTATATTTTATGTATCAAAATGCGCGAAATCGCACGTGGAGGTGCCTTCGCGTGATTTACACACGCTGTGAGGGAGTTGGTTGAAAAAATCGAGGTTTGGCGGAGTTTTCAGCAAAGTGCCCTATGCTATACATAGAGGCACTTAGGGTTTTCTCTTCCCAAACCCTAACCCTAGTCTTCTCTCCACCCAACCCGAGCCCTAGCTGCCTCCTCTCCCACCTCTGCCTGCGTCGCGCCCATCCTCGGTCGCCGGCGATCATAGCCCGGCAGGAAAAACCCTAACCACCCATCTCCTACCTCTCCCTCAAGCTTCCTCCCTCACCATCTCTTTCCATCTCTGGACCCGAGAGCACCAGAGAGGCAGCACACCCCGTGGACCTCACCTCCCATCCCTTGGGCTCTGGCGACCTCCCTCTAGCGGCCCCAGTAGCAGCCTAGCGCCGCCGCGGCCGCAGCACCAATCTACGTGTAGTCTAAGGCAGAGGCGGCCGCACATCGTTGCAACGCCACCGCCGCCGCTCCTCGCCGCCGCCGCTGCTCCTCGCCGCCACCGCCGAGTTCCCTCAGTCCCGGAGGATCCCTCACCGCCTCCCCGATCGATCCCAACCGCCGCCATTGCCGGAGAGGCCATCCCGAGCTCGAGCTCAACTCGGGTTGGCCACCGCCGCCTCCCGCTGCTGGCTAGCGCGAGCATGGGCTCCCCCTCGTCGACCGCACCCATTCCTTACCGGCGCACGCGCCGCCGTGTCGCCATCGATCGGCCCGAGCCACCTTGCTCTCGGCTAAGCCCACCTAGGGCAACTTGGGTGGTGCTTTCCTGTTCTGGCCTTCCAAGAGGCCGTTGACTCTCCGGAAGATGAGCACAGTGACCCTAAGGTGGCACTGATCACTGTGCTCACCCTAGTTGCTGTTGGAGGGGTTCTGGTTGGCTGTATCAATAGTGTCGCTCCTGGTGGACTTTTTAGTCAGAGTTCACGTAGCCCGGTGCGCCCCTCGGCCATCGTTCATGCTCCGAACAGTGAACATGGGCTTCGATACGTCGAGACCTACCAACTGTTGCCCTCGGTTGGTCTCGGAGTCGAACGGTTTTCGATAACGGCCCTAAATCACTGCTTTTGTATACATAAATATAATGTAATTGGTTGGTAACCTAGGGTTTTCATGCAATTTGGATCTCGCGGTCTGCCTCAGGCAGTATAGGATCACTGCTTGTGATCCCTGGACTGGTTGACCGAGGTCCCGCGGCCTTCACGAAGTTCGATGTCGGTTTCGTTGTGTTTTCCGGCGAAATCGCCGGTGGAAGGTGATTATCAAGGTGGGGTTTAGTTTCTTCTAATGTAAATGCCCCAGGTTTGTCGTCAAGCCTTGTTGGTTGGTTGCTCTGGTTGTCTCGAGTATCCTGAGACAACAGGTGAGTGGTGGAGGGTTTCGGTGCCGAAAACAGTATTTCTGGGAACCCGGAATGACATTAATTGTGTTATTATACTTTAGTGTTGCTTTGGCATTTGTTTGTTGTCCGGACACCTAAATTGGTGCGTTTCGGAACAGCGGGTGACATGAGGTGTACATCGGTACCTGCTGGGGGACTTCGTGTTAGAAAATTGCGTGCGATTAAGCGCAGTAAAAAAAGAAAATCAAACATATTTGATTTTAAAAACTCGAGATCTGATCTCAAAACCATGCAAATATGATCCCTCGTGTTGTTTAAGATTAAAGGAGAAAAGGAAGATCTAATTTTCACTTTTGTGCAGGTAGATCTGCACCGCAATCTGATAATCGTGGAATTGGTTTTCTTGAAGTTGCACATGCATTTGACCTCCACAGGTATCCACATGAGATTGGTAATCTGATCGATGTCCTCACCGGGGTGCTAGCTCCCTTGCAAAGGACGTCTTTCTTGCTAGAGGATAGAAGAGAAGAAGAGAGAGAAGGAGAGAGATGGCGACTAGAGTTTCCTAAAAACTCCCATCTCTTGTATAGAGGGATATAACCCTCTTTTTAATAATATAATAACCATTAAGGATAAGAACATATCTAGGTTTAAATCTATCCTTTCCTTAATTGGTTAGATCGATCAAATCCTAATTTGATTCGACTTGAACTTTATCCGAATTTGATCATATCAAATTAATTATGCAACATTTGCACATAAGCCCTCTCACAACTTACTAACTATTAGTAAGTCATCTCTTCCAGTATTTGCACTTTAATACCCCTAATTTATAATAATTATAAATTAGTCCAATTATCAACATATTGACAATTAGGTCCTCTTGCGATTCAAAAATCGCGATCTAGCTATCCGATTAATCACAACCTCTTATGTGTGTGACCCTATAGGTTCTATTCTATCTGGTAGTGAGATATATTCTAATCACTATCAACAATATCACTGAAACTCCTTTTAGTGGGTTGGAACAATTCCAACTCAGCCTAATGAGAATTATTGATCATCCAGATAATTCTCATGAGTCTCATAATCCACCAGTGACGACTAGCAGCATGTAGTGGCATTCCAGTAGAATGGAATACTGAACCTCTTGGTGCAGTTATTGTGTGATACAGTCCTTCTATCATGAGTCTTGACTAGACGGAGGTCATGGAATAGCTCGTCAAACCCCATCGTCTGTCATATGTCAAATTTATTCATAATATTTAAAATCAAATATAAATTTATGTCCTAAAAAGAATACATGTGTCCGCCTGGTTGGCTTCTAGGGCATACATCTAACAATCTCCCACATGCACTAAAGCCAATCAGCCATGTACCTAACCCCAACTTCTCAAGGTGGGCTTCAGTCTTCTGCTAGCTTCGCGGTTTAGTCAATGGGTCTGCCACGTTATCCACGAAGTCTACTCTCTACACCTCGATGTACTTCTTGTCGAGATAGTTGCGTTAATATGAAACCGCTGCTCTATGTGCTTGGACTTCTGATGAGACCTGGACTCCTTAGCTAGGGCTATGGCGCCACTGTTGTCGCAATCGAGCGGTATGGTATTCGATGGCATTACACTTAATTCCGCGACAAACTTCTTGAATCAGAAGGCCAACATCAGATACGGCGATATACTCTGCTTCCATGGTAGAGTCAGCAATAATTGGTTGTTTGGAACTCTTCCAATACACTGAGCCACCTTTGCACAAGAACACGCATTCTGACATAAACTTTCTATCATCAACATCAGACATAAAGTCCGAATCAGTATATCCTTGTATTTTCAACTCTCCTCCTCCAAAGACCAAGAACATATTCTTAATCCTTCTCAAGTATTTAAGTATATTCTTTACAGCAGTCCAGTGCTTCTCGCCTTGATTAGATTGATATCTACTTGTGAAACTCGCAGCAAGTGCGATATCAGGTCGTGTACATAGCATGGCGTACATAAGACTCCCTATAGTTGAGGCATGAGGGATCTTGCTCATACGTTGAATCTCTTCAAATGTTTTGGGGCATATTTTCTTAGAGAGATAGATCCCATGCCTAAGGGGTAAAAGTCTCATTTTGGAGTTTTCCATGCCTAACCTCTGCAGCACCTCCTCTATGTATATTTTTTGTGAGAGGCCTAGCATCCTCTTAGATCTATCTCTATAGATCTTAATCCGCAAAATATAGGATGCTTCCCCTAAATCTTTTATGGAGAATTCTTTAGACAACCAAACCTTAATCGATGTCAGCATTGGAATATCATTTCTAATTAGGAGAATGTCGTCCACGTACAATACGAGGAATGTGATAGCACTCCCATTGACCTTCTTATAAACACATGATCCTCCTCATTCTTAACGAAATCAAACGATTTGATCACATCATTGAAACGTGCATTCCAACTACGAGATGCTTGCTTAAGTCCATATATGGACCGTTGCAGCTTGCATAGTTTGTGATTTTCGTCACCGGAACTGAAATCCAGAGGTTGCTCCATATTGACATCTTCTTCAAGATATCCATTTAGGAAGGCAGTTTTCACATCCATTTGCCAGATCTCATAATCATGGTATGCTGCAAAGGCAAGCATTGTTCGAATGGATTTAAGCATGGCCATAGGCAAAAAAATCTCCTGATAGTCAATGCCTTCGCATTGACTATAGCCTTTCACCACCAGCGTTGCTTTATAGGTCTCCACCTTTCCATCCAAGCCTATCTTTCTTTTGTAGATCCATTTACACCCGATAGGTACTATACCTTCTGGTGGATCTTTCAAAATCTAGACCTGGTTGGAGTACATTGAGTCAAATTTTGACTTCATGGCTTCCAACTATTTTCGGAATCTATATCAGACATCGCCTCATTGTAGGTTTTGGGATCATCTCTATGTTCCATATCTCTAATGAGAAACATTTTCTCTACATCCTCTGTAAGAATACTTAAGTATCTTTTGGGAGGA
Source organism: Puya raimondii (assembly GCA_016920855.1). Lineage (NCBI taxonomy): Eukaryota > Viridiplantae > Streptophyta > Magnoliopsida > Poales > Bromeliaceae > Puya > Puya raimondii. The sequence continues at coordinate 39,015,714 of JABWPP010000049.1, read as the reverse complement.
TGGGAGATTCTACTCGACCTATGAGGTGGATAACGTACTACATGTACTGGCTTAGCTTGAATAGGTTCTATAGGATCGACAACTCGTTGCTCTTCAAAGACTCTCTCTTCAAGCTCAATTTTTCTCCCACTAGCTGCTTCTTGAATAAACTATTTTTTCAAGAAAGTAGCATGTCGGCTCACAACTACATTGTGATCCTCTGAGATATAAAAATAATAACCCAAATATTCTTAAGGATATCCAATAAAACGAGCTTTCTCAGACCTAGCCTCTAACTTGTCTGACTGCAGTCGATTGACATGAGCCGGACATCCCCAAATCTTGATATGACCAAGATTTGGCTTCTTACCATGCCACGTCTCATACGGTTAGAGAGTACCCTATTTAACAAGTAAGCTGCGGTAAGGAAAGCATGTCCCCAAAGAAATAAAGAAAGATCAGTGAAGCTCTTCATGGATCGAATCATATCTAATAAGGTTAGGTTTCTGCGTTCTGACACCCTGTTGAGTTCAGGTGTTCCCGGAGGAGTCCATTGTGAGACTATGTCGTTTTCTTTGAGATAGTTTAGGAACTCTCCACTAAGGTTTTCTCCTCCTCGATCTGATCGAAGAATCTTTATGGATTTTTCGGTTTGCTTTTCTACTTCATATCTGAATTCTTTGAACTTTTCAAAAGTCTCAAATTTATATCTCATAAGATACACATACTCATACCATGAATAATCATCAGTAAAGGTTATGATGTAGAGATAACCACCCTAATTAAACATCAAATGGGCCACACACATCAGTGTGTATCAAGGCAAGTATCTCAGTGGCCCTTTCTTCTTATCGTATAAAGGGTAATTTGGTCATTTTTTCTTAAAGACAAGACTCACAAACTGGATAAGACTCAAAAGTCAATGAGCCAAGAAGCCCATCTTTATCCAATTTGTTAATCCTTTCTCCTCCAATATGACCAAGCTTGAGGTGCCACATATACTTTAAGTTCATCTCTTCTCTAGGTCTCTTAGACCCAACGGCACTCAGTATATGCTCAGAAATATTTACGGATACATCCATATGTAAATGATAAAGACTGTCAATCATAAAACCAGGGCCAATAATTTTATTTCTAAAATAAATTATGCAATAGTCTTTAAAAAAATAACCGTCTTGTGCTAAAGAAGAAACAAAAATCAAACTCCTGCTAGCAGCAGGTACGTAATAACAGTCTTTAAGTAATAAAACATATCCTGACGGTAGTCGCAAAGGATAAGTGCCAAAGCCACAGCAGCAACTCTTGCCCCATTGCCAACCCGTAGGGTCACGTCACCTTTCCTAAGTCCTCTATTTTTTTCTTAGAGTCTGTATTGAAGTACACAAATGAGAACTAGAAACAGAGTTTGTAACCCAACTGGAAGTAGAGGAAACCGCAAGGTTAGCTTCTATTACGAGCAGGTCAAACATACCTTCCAAAGGTGTTTCTTTCTTCTTATTCTTTAGGCTCTCCAGGTAGACGGGACAGTTCTCCTTCCAGTGGCCGTCAATATTACAGTTGAAATATTTTCCTTTGTCAGCAGCCTTCTTCTTAGGAGCTTCCCTCTTGGGCTTGTTCTCCGTCTTTTGTTTCTTCGCGGATTTTTTCTTCCAATTGGACGTTCTTTTGGAGGAGGTAGCCCGCTCCACAGTGAGAACCGAGCCCTTTGAACTTTTCAAAGTCCCCTCCATTGTTATCAATATGTTCAATAACTCCGCGTTGGTGCAATCAATTTTATTCATATGGTAGTTTACAATAAACTATCCATATGGTATAGGAAGGGATTACAGAATCAGATCAACTTGCAATACCTTATACATTTTCACGCCGAGCTTCTCAAGCTCTTCGAGATTTTTTGATTGTTGTCAAACAATGATCATGAACAGACTGCCCTTTAGTCATCTATTGGACGACTTGGTAACGTGAGAATTTCCTGGTCGAGAACATTACTGAGCTTCTCGAAACTCAAAACTATTTTATGTTCCTTAGCCAGTCTTTATAATTCGTTTAGGTTAAGGGATTTGTGTTGAGAATATGAGAGAGACGATTGAAAGCAGACATTTGCTTTGCAAAGAGTAAAGATTTAAGTTAGATATTTGTATTTGTTTTGAAAATTTTGTTTTTGAAATTTTAAAAATAAATTTAGCCTCCCACTATTGTCTCGAGTTCTTACACTCCTCGGGTAGAGAAAAAGGAAACCCAACGCGACAAAAGATTTTAAGTGGGTATTGCGGTCCCACCAGTTTAAACGTACCATCTCAATTGACAGATAATGGCGACACGCAAATAGATGAGTGGACAACTCTTGTCCAATGCTTCTCAAGCAAATTGCAGTAATCGGTCTCTAAGTCCTCTAGGCCTTACCTGACAGATATTGGCCTCATTCCTTAGTTAAGTCAGACCCACCGTTCAAACGCGTAAGCAAAGCCGTCATTGGATCCCTCACCTCATAGATATTGGGCCCAACCCTATCTTTACTCCGCAGCATCTCATACTAATAGAGTGGTTGCGCCTTCCCGATGCAACTGACCACTGTAACCAGCCGTGCCAATCAACACCAAAAAAATGCCCGCACTTTTACAATGGCGGAAGACCGCTCGACTTAATATTTGTGAGGAGATTAATTAGGTCTCAAATTTTATTTTATTTATTTACATCTAATGCAAAATAAAATAATATGCGCATCAATCATAATGTAGCTGGTGATGATCATGGATCTAAAAAGTGGATTCGGACTCGAGCCACTGAGCCGGAATCGGGGTCTTTGGGTCATAAATTACAAGCGCACACATGTCATTGGTTTGATCGTCTTCAACTATTTGATCCAATCTGGAGCTACAACTTGATCCGATCACTATCAACATCTTGATCCGACCGCCATCAAGTGCTCATCTCGATCTAGTCTTTGCGTGCTTCTCGGCTTGCAACCGATCAACCAATGACGTGCAAGCATACAATATACAATCCAACAATAATAATAAAATAAAATTAATTATATTTGATAATTTTTATCTCTAATCTATTGAGACACGCAGGTCTCCAAATAAATCGGCTTGTGCATGCAGGCACCCAAAATAGCCATCTCTAATACAGAGTCTTTAATTTAAACAAATTTAAAATTACAGAATTCTGCATACACATCATACATCATATGTCTAAACATAATTAAATAGGTCGCTATCCATGACATCACCGATATGTATCTCATACATCACATGCATAATAATTTATTAATTTTTGGGTATTCTAATTAATCGTTTACCAACGATCAAATCACCAAAACCAATCAATCTTATAGATTGTTTATAATTTTGATTAAAACTTAATCCGCAAACATAACAACTTGATCTCATCAAGAATTCATATCTCATATATAAACTAAATTTGATCTCATCAAATTAGCCCCCTTTTCTTTTATATTGTATTTTCAAAATTGATCTAATCAAAATTAAAAATTAAAAAAAATAAAATATAAAAAAAAATTGGGTACGTTCGTACGGGACTGCTACAGTAAAAAAAATTTTGTAAATAATGTAAGGGGAACACGAATTAAATTACAAGAAAAATCGTTTAACCGTTGAATAAGGTAAAAACCTATTTGTAAATCGTTCAACCTGCAATTTAAAATACCCAAATTTATAATTTTAATCTTGAAAAACATAAACCTGTCTCTGATACCACTGTTAGAAAAGTGCGTGCGATTAAGCGCAGCGAAAAAAGAAAATCAAATATATTTGATTTTGAAAACTCGGGATACGATCTCAAAAGTCACGCAAATAGGATCATTCATGTTGTTTAAGATTGAAGGAGAAAAGGAAGATCTAATCTTCACCTTTGCGCGGGTAGATCTACACCGCAATCTGATGATCGTGGAATTGATTCACTTTAGCCGGACAAGCATCCGGCCTCTACAGGGATCCACACGAGATTGGTAATCTTATCAAAGTCCTCACCGGGGTACTAGAGGATAGAAGAGAAGAAGAGAGAGAAAGGGAGAGATGACGGCTAGTGTTTTCTAAAAACTCACATCTCCTATATAGAGGGATATAACCCTCTTTTTAATAATATAATAACCATTAAGGATAAGAATAAATCTAGGTTTAAATTTATCCTTTCCTTAATTGATTAGATCGATCAAATCCTAATTTGATTCGACCTGAACTTTATCCTAATTTGATCATATCAAATTAATAATGCAATATTTGCACATAAGCCCTCTCACAACTTACTAACAGTTAGTAAGTCCTCTCTTGCAACATTCACTTTAATAACCCTAATTTATAATAATTATAAATTAGTCTAATTATCAACATATTGACAATTAGGTCCTCCAGCGATTTAAATATCGCGATCTAGCTATCCGATCAGTCACAACCTCTTATGTATGTGACGCCGTAGGTTCTATTCTATCTGGTAGTGAGATATATTCTAATCACTATCAACAATATCACTGAAACTCCTTTCAGTGAGTTGGAACAATTCTAACTCAGCCCAATGAGAATTATCGATCATCCAGATAATTCTCTTGAGTCTCACAATCCACCAGTGATGCCTAGCTGCATGTAGTGGCATTCCAGTAGAATGGAATACTGAACCTCTTGGTGTAATTACCGTGTGATACAGTCCTTCTATCATGAGTCCCGGCTAGACGGAGGTCATGGAATCTCGTCAAACCCCATCGTCTGTCATATGTCAAATTTATTCATAATATTTAAAATTAAATACAAATTTATATCCTAGAAAGAATACATATGTCGGCCTGGTTGGCTTCTAGGGCATACATCTAACACTTAGATGCGTCCGGCAGTGTTTCGATGGACTTTTCAAAAATTTCGGCGGTTCGGTGGTTGCAGGTTTAGTGTTTTGAGTCGACTAGGTGGACCTTGACTTGGTGGGTCTTTCGTAAGTCCAATCGATGTTCCAATGCGCCTTGGGTGTTAGGCCCTACGACAGTTTCAGGTGGATGCTTCGATCTGAAGTTGGTATAGTGGTGCTAACTCTATTATGTCCTTCCCTTACCCTTTTTCGTTGCTTTCACATATTACTTGGTGAGCACTACACTAGACTTTCAGTTATATTTACTCTACTTCTGCTCTATCTTGATTTAGTAGTAGGGTCGTGTTTGATACTATTGCATGATCTCTATCTGTGGGACCTGATTGGTCGGTGTTAGTGGATTTGGTGGCATAGGTGATATCGTTTGGACAAGTGTTTGTTGTTGACATATCCTCTGCTATTTGCCGTCTCGGTGACTATTGAGCATAGTGCATCGATCGTCACAGCTCATGTAGCATGTCACGTACACCAGCGGCTTGGCCACCGTGTGGGTGTTCTTTTTCGAAAAAGCAGTCGTTATTCGACTCGTGAGCCCCTTGCAAGGTGCTAGGTAGGGCTATGAGTCGGGAGAGCATACTATGGCATTGCCTGCATTTTTTAGACTAATATGGCGAGGTGTTTGTGTACTTCCTACATATAGTTGATTCATATGTACATTGTTGTTGCTTTACAGTAGCGGTAGCTGCTTACTATTGTTCATATCTACTGTTCTTTACTCGCTATTGTACTTGTATATCTACCTCTCCTATGTTCTACTCGCCAGTGAGTACACTCGCCCTTGTCGGCTTGCAGTACCTACGGGGAGACCCCTTATTGGTTTCTCACCCCCTCTCCCCTTTTCAGGTGATATCAGTGGTGGGAGTCGTGTTGGTGCGTGAAGTGCGATAGCTAGTGAGCTTTTGAGGTCCTGACCTTTCGACATTGGATACGGTTGCTCTGATCCGACCCTTTCTCTTATTCGTTAATAAGTTAGACTTTTGTGGTTCAGTTACCAGCTTTCGTGGTTATTTGATTCTATGATTATTCAGTCCTTGTTGGAGTTGTTTACTTGGAAGTATTTGAATAGTGATGTTCTTTTGACTACTGATGGCTTTATAGTTATAGTTTTATGACAAAGTGGTTTCCTACCCCTCGTGATAGTCGGCTTTTCAAAAGAATGAGTTTTCGTGTGGGAAATGATTTTCAAATGACTTTTTGGATTTATCGATACCTTAGTATTTCAAAATAAAGTTTCCATATGGGAAACACTTATAAATGATAGAATTGTTTGATGTAATGTGCATTCGCATTATCCTTCCCCTAAGGAGTGCTTAGAGCATGCATCATCTCAAGGATGGCTAGTTTATTGGTTTATGTGAGCATCTGCATTGTGAATGCTGATTGTGTTAGTGGATGAATGTGTTGCAGTATGTACTCTTAGTGGTACGTCGTGCAAATATAGGGGAGACCTTGTCCGTGTGAACAGGGAGTTCTTATATTTGTAGCTGGTCTATTCCGTCTCATACGCAAGTTTGTATTTCCAAAAAAAAAATATATGGGCACTTTCCGCTGACTTTACTTTCGAACTGGCCTTTTCTTCGAAAATGTTTTACGAAAAGTTGCAACCACACATTCACGTAGAAGTGTTTAACTGAATCACTGATTAGGTTGACCCATAGGAAGACGTAAGGTGTATAAGTACTCGAGTATGGGGTTGTTGGGCTTGAGTCTCGGTGTGAGTTGAGTCGATTTTTATCACTTGATGGTGTTTCTTTGTTGGTACATATGGCTTGTGGTAGACCCCCTCGTCCGGGCCGTGGTGGTGGACATACGAACGCGGAGGCATCTGGCAGTGTGCAAATGCGTGCATCTGCTAACAGGGGTGGTGGGAACCAGACGGGAGCCGAGTAGCTAGGCAATGCTCGCACCCAGTAGCTTGAGGCCCAGGTGGCTGATATGAGGGGTCAGCCGGCGGCCCTCACTGGCATGGTCCAGCAGTTCATGCAGCAATAGACTGCAGCTACTGCCGCTCAGGTCCCGCCTCCTACGCAGGGCACTACGGCGACCGCGGACCCTCCTGTGGCGTCTGTACTGATCGCGGCTACGATCGCGATCACTACGACGACCACGATGACTTTTTCCGCTTGGGGTGTTGACCCTCAGACAGCGGAGGCGCCCGTATAAGGGTGTGATTGATGGAGTTCAGGAAGTTCGACCCGTCGAAGTTCGCGCACAAGAGTGATGATGGGTGGGCTGCCGAGCGCTGGGTCACCTACATGGAGAAACTATTTTGCGACTTACATATCGAGGAACAGGATAAGATTCCTCTAGCTGCCCACTGTCTGGAGGACGAGGCGTACGTTTGGTGGTGGCAACTTCTTCAGAGCAAGTTTACTACGGCTTATCCATACTGAAAGGAGTTCCGGCAGTTCCTCCACGACCACTACTTCAAGGAGAGTACCAGGAAGAGCCTAGAGTGCGAGCTGGAGCGGCTCAAGCAGGGTACTCGCACTGTGGCGGAGTATAAGCGAGACTTCTCTTGCATCATTGGGCTGATTCCATTCATGGTACGCGACGAGTACCATAAGGCGCGGATGTTCGCCAAGGGGCTGAAGCCCAAAATGAGGATATTGATCGCTTGGTTTCGATAGCTGCAGCTTCGTCTGGGCGCCCCTCCACCTTACGCCAGATCGAGGGGGCGCACCAGATATCTGGTGGGTGTGTCTATAACATGTCTCACCCAGAGGGAGACACGAGCGGAGACGTCGTCGTAGGTATTACCTCTCTATACGGTACTCATGCTAGGACTCTTTTGATACTGGAGCATCCCACTCATTCATATCTCATTCTTTTGCACACGATCACGGCTTTTCCTCTTATCTGCTGTCTACGGCATTGTGGATTCTGACGTCCGTAATTGATCTTGATGCAGATAGGTGCATCATGTTGTGCCCTATATTGATAGACGATCGGGTGTTCCTGGCAAATTTGGTGTTGGTTCCGTTAAAGGAGTTCGACATAGTGCTGAGGATTGACTGGCTCACTAGGCACCACACTTCCATTGACTGTGAGTAGAGGACGTTGACCTTTGCAGTGCTCGATGAGGAGGAGTTCGTCTACCGAGCATGTAAGAGCTCCTTTTTCACCATGACAATCTCTTCAGTTAGGGCAAAGAGGCTTATGATTGGCGGGCGTGTGGCCTATCTGGCTTCGGTGGACGTTATCCACCAAGTGGCACCAGCGTTGGAGGAGATCCCGGTAGTTCGGGAGTTTTTTGATGTCTTTCTAGCGGAGCTACTCGGGATGCCTCCAGATTGGGAGATCGAGTTTTTCATTGAATTGGTTCCCCACACGACACCGATCTCAAAGGCTCCCTACCGAATGGCCTTCGCTAAGCTGAAGGAGCTGAAAGCTCACCTTGAGAATCTCCTGAACAAGGGGTTCATCAGACCTAATTTATCTTCCTAGGGTGCACCAGTCCTCTTCGTTAGAAAGAAGGACGATAGTCTGCGGCTATGCATCGACTTGGGAGCTCAATGAGGCCACGGTGAAAAATAAATGCCCCCTGCCTCGGATCGACGATCTCTTTGATCAGCTTCAAAGATCGTTGGTCTATTCGAAGATGGACCTACAGTCCAGATATCACCAGCTTAAGATCCGTGCCGAGAATGTGGCGAAGACGGCTTTTCAGACTCGTTACAGCCATTACTAGTTCACGGTGATGCCATTCGGACTTATTAATAGCCCGACTGCTTTCATGGACATGATGAATAGGGTCTTCCAGCCATATTTGGATCAGTTTGTCATGGTCTTCATTGAGGACATACTAATCCACTCGCGAAGCGATGAAGAACACGAGGATCATCTCCGGCAGGTTCTCCAGATACTTCGAGAAAATAAGCTTTATGCTAAGCTCAAGAAGTGCAAGTTCTGGTTCCGCGAGGTGTCCTTCTTGGGCCACATTGTGACTCAGTCGGGAATTACGGTAGACTCGAAGAAGGTGGACTCAGTGCTCGAGTGGCCTAGACCGACTGCTATGACTGAGATCAGGAGCTTCCTTGGTTTGGCGTGCTATTATCGGCGGTTCGTCGAGGGCTTTTCAAAAATTGTCGTCCCGTTGAACAAGCTGACGAGGAAGGGTGAGAAGTTCTTGTGAACGCCTGAGTGCCAGAGGAGTTTCGAAGAGCAGAAGGACAGGCTGACCCGCGCCCCTATCCTATCGTTGCCGCGACCCAGTGAGGATTTCGTGGTCTATTGTGATGCCTCACGGATAAGGTTGGGGTACGTTCTTATGCAGCAGGACCGGGTCATTGCTTACGCATCACGCCAGCTGAAGGATTATGAGAGGAACTATCCGACACACGATCTCGAGCTCGCTGTAGTGGTGTTTGCCCTTAAGCGGTGGAGGCACTATCTTTACAGGGCACACTGCAAGGTGTTCGCAGACCACCAGAGCCTGAAATATTTCTTCACCCAGAAGGAGTTAAACCTCAGGCAACAGCAGTGGCTCGAACTCTTGAAGGACTATAACCTCTCTATCCAGTACCATCCGAGAAATGCGAACGTGGTGGCGGACGCCTTGAGCAGGAAGCAGGCGTCAACTGAGTTGTCCCACTTGATCACTGAGCGGGACCGCTTGGTGGAGTTCGCTCGTTTGGAGTTGGAGGTTGTACCCACTGGGGCCACTGCCCAGCTATGGACCTTGGTGGTGCACCCTACCTTAGCGGATCGGATTTCACTTGGACAGCAGTTGGATCCGTACTTATAGAAGGTACAGGCGGATGTTGAGCAGGGTAAAGTGGGGGGACTTCGTGATCCACTCTGACGGTTCTCTTCGCTTTCGAGGCCGATGGTGTGTGCCTAATAATTTAGATTTGAGGAGGGATATCCTATCCGAGACACATCGGTTCCCATACACAGTGCTTCCCGGCGGAACCAAGATGTACCGTGATTTGAAGCAGAACTTCTGGTGGTCGGGTATGAAGTTGGTTGTGGCTCAGCACGTGGCTTAGTGCCTAGTGTGTTAGCAGGTGAAGGTTGAGCATCAACGATCAGCAGGAAAGCTACAACCACTTCCGGTGCCTGTGTGGAAGTGGGAGCATATTACCATAGATTTGGTCATCGGTTTGCCCCAATCACAGCAAGGCCACGACGCGATTTGGGTTATTGTGGACCGATTGACGAAATCAGCCCACTTTCTATCGGTGCATACTACTTGGTCCCGAGATCGACTGGCACAGCTCTATCTCGACGAGATTGTCCGGCTTCATGGGGTGCCAGTGTTGATCGTGTCTGATCGGGACACTCGCTTCGCATTATAATACTGGAGGAGCTTACAGCAGGCTTTGAGTACGAAGCTAAACTTCAGTACGACCTTCCACCCGTAGAGCGACGGTCAGTCTGAACGCATCATTCAGACTCTTGAGGACATGTTGCTTGCGTGTGTCCTGAACTACAGTGAGGGGTGGTTCAAGTAATTTCCCCTGGTAGAGTTCGCCTATAACAATAGTTATCAGGCGAGCATTGAGATGGCGTCGTATAAGACACTGTATGGGCATTGATATCGGTCCCTTATCTGCTGGGACGATGTCAGAGAATGTCGGGTGATTGGGCCGAACTTAGTGGAGGGACGCGGAAGCCAAGATTCACATTGCGAGAGAGCGGCTACTGACCGCAAAGAGAGTCGACAAAGGAGATATGCGGACCAGCGACGGCGTGACCTGGAGTTTCAGATTGGCAAGCATGTGTCGCTCAAGGTGTCGCCATCTAGGGTGATCAAGCAGTTCGATTTGCGGAACAAACTTAGTTCGCGGTTTGTTGGACCGTTTGAGATCCTAGAGCGTTTTGGCCCGGTGGCGTACAGGTTGGCTCTTCCTCTGAGTCTCGCCCGGGTGCATAATATATTTCACGTGTCTATACTTCGAAAGTATATCCAAAATCCGTCCCACGTCATCAGTCCGAGGACTATCTAGCTATGGGAGGATCTGAGCTATGTTGAGGCTCCGAGGCAGATTTTGGCATGTGAACTGAAGCAGTTACGGAATCGAAATATTCCATATATGAAGGTTCAGTAGGAGAACCACGAGGAGCGCGAGGCTACATAGGAGCTTGAGTCTGTTATGCGGGAGAGATATCCCCAGTTGTTTGTGGAGGCAGCTTAATCAAGTTTCGGGGACGAAACGTTTTGTAAGTAGGGAATGATGTAATATATGAAATTTCAAATTGAGGGAAATTCAAATTTGAATTCAAATTATACATATAACTTGTATATATGTGTGGGACCAGGAGAGGATGAGTTTGTAATGAATCTGCGACTGAATCAGGTGAAACGAAAATGTAGATCTGATGGTCTGGCGGTGCTGGAAGCGCTGGTGCAATCCCTTCCCAAATCCGACGAGCGAATCATCTAAAATTGCACGTTTCTCAAGGAGGGGTCAATTTTGGGAAATCAGTATTTTCGCAAAACTCCCTATATTTTATGTATCAAAATGAACGAAATCGCACGTGGAGGTGCCTTCGCGAGTTTTACACGCATTGTGAGGGAGTTGGTTGAAAAAAATCGAGGCTTTGCGGAGTTTTCCGCAAAGTGCCGTATGTTATACATAGAGGCACTAAGGGTTTTCTCTTCCCAAACCCTAACCCTAGTCTCCTCTCCACCCAACCCGAGCCCTAGCTGCCTCCCCTCCCACCTCTGCTTGCGCCGCACTAATCCACAGTCGTCGGCGATCGTAGCCCGGCCGGCAAAACCCAAACCACCCATCTCTTCCCTCTCCCTCAAGCTTCTTCTCTCACCATCTCTTTCCATCTCTGGACCCAGGAGCACCAGAGAGGCAGCTCACCCCGTGGACCTCACCTCCCATCCCTTGGGCTCTAGCGACCTCCCTCTGGCGGCCCCAATAGCCGCCGAGCGCCGCCGCGGCCGCAGCACCAATCTAGGTGTAGCCTAAGGCAGAGGTGGCCACACATCGTTGCAACGCCATCGCCGCCGCTCCTCGCCGTCGCCGCCGAGTTCCCTCAGTCCCGGAGGATCCCTCACCGCCGCCCCGTTCGATCCCGATCGCCGCTATTGCCGGAGAGGCCATCCCGAGCTCGAGCTCAACTCGAGTTGACCGCCGCCGCCTCCCGCCGCTGGCTAGCGCGAGCATGGTCTCCCCCTCGTCGGCCGCACCCATTCCTTGCTGGCGCGTGCGCCGCCGTGCCGCCGTCGACCGGCCCGAGCCACCTTGCTCTCGGCTAAGCCCAACCTAGGGCAAGTTTGGGTGGTGCTTTCCTGTTCTGGCCTTCCAAGAGGCCATTGACTCTCCGAAAGATGAGCATAGTGACCCTAAGGTGCCGCTGATCACTGTGCTCACCCTAGTTGCTGTTGGAGGGGTTCCGGTTGGCCGTATCAACAATGTCGCTCCCAATGGACTTTTTAGTCGGAGTTCACATAGCCCGGTGCGCCCCTCGGCCTTCGTTCATGCTCCGGACAGTGAGCATGGGCTTCGGTATGTCGAGGCCTACCAACTGTTGCCCTCGGTTGGTCTCGGAGTCGCACGGTTTTCGGTAACGGCCCTAAATCACTGCTTTTGTATATATACTTAATGTAATTAGTTGGTAACCTAGGGGTTTTTATGCAATTTGGATCTCACGGTCTGCCTCGGGCAGTATAGGATCACTGTTCGTCATCCCTGAACTGGTTGACCAAGGTCCAGCAGCCTTCGCGAAGTACGATGTCGGTTTCGTTGCGTTTTCCGGCGAAATCACCGACGGAAGGCGATTATCAAGGTGGGGTTCACTTTCTTCTAATGTAAATGCCCCAGGTTTGTCGCCAAGCCTTGTTGGCTGGTTGCTCTCATTGTCTTGAGTATCTTGAGACAACAGATGAGCGGTGGAGGGTTCCGGTGCCGAAAATGGTATTTCTGGGAACCCGAAATGACATTAATTGTGTTATTATACTTTAGTGTTGCTTTGGCATTTTTTTGTTGTCCGGTCACCTAAATTGGTGCGTTTCGGGATAGCGGGTGACTTGAGGTGTACATCGGTACCTCCCGGGGTACTTCGTGTTAGAAAATTGCGTGCGATTAAGCGCAGCGGAAAAAGAAAATCAAACATATTTGATTTTAAAAACTCGAGATCTGATCTCAAAAACCACGCAAATAGGATCCCTCGTGTTGTTTAAGATTAAAGGAGAAAAGGAAGATCTAGTTTTTACTTTTATACAGGTAGATCTACACCGCAATCTGATGATCGTGGAATTGGTTCTCTTGAAGCCGCACAAGCGTCCAACCTCTACAGTTATCCACATGAGATTGGTAATATGATCGATGTCCTTACTTGGGTGCTAGCTCCCTTGCAAAGGATGTTTTTCTTGCTAGAGGATAGAAGAGAAGAAGAGAGAGAAGAAGAGAGATGACGACTAGAGTTTTCTAAAAACTTCCATCTCTTATATAGAGTGATATAACCCTCTTTTTAATAATATAATAAACCATTAAGGATAAGAACATATCTAGGTTTAAATTTATCATTTCCTTAATTGGTTAGATCGATCAAATCCTAATTTGATTCGACTTGAACTTTATCCTAATTTGATCATATCAAATTAATAATGCAACATTTGCACATAAGCCCTCTCACAACTTACTAACTGTTAGTAAGTCGTCTCTTACAATATTTGCACTTTAATACCCCTAATATATAATAACTATAAATTTAGTCCAATTATCAACATATTGACAATTAATTAGGTCCTCCTGCGATTCAAAAATCGCGATCTAGCTATCCGATCAATCACAACCTGTTATGTGTGTTACCCTATAGGTTTTATTCTATCTGGTAGTGAGATATATTCTAATCACTATCAACAATATCACTGAAACTTCTTTTAGTGGGTTGGAACAATTCCAACTCAGCCTAATAAAAATTATTGATCATCCGGATAATTCTCATGAGTCTCAAAATCCACCAGTGACGCCTAGCAGCATGTAGTGGCATTCTAGTAGAATGAAATACTGAAAATCTTGGTGCAGTTACCATGTGATACAGTCCTTCTATCATGAGTCTTGACTAGACGGAGGTCATGGAATAGCTTGTCAAACCCCATCATTTGTCATATGTCAAATTTATTCATAATATTTAAAATCAAATATAAATTTATGTCCTAAAAAGAATACATATGTCCGCCTGGTTGGCTTCTAGGGCATACATCTAACAATCTCCCACTTGCACTAAAGCCAATCAGCCATGTACCTAAGCCCCATCTTCTCAAGGTGGGCTTCAGTCTTCTGCTAGCTTCGCGGTTTAGTCAATGGGTCTGCCATGTTATCCACGGAGTCTACTCTCTACACCTCGATGTACTTCTTGTCGAGATAGTTGTGTATAATATGAAACCGCTGCTCTATGTGCTTGGACTTCTGATGAGACCTGGGCTCCTTAGCTAGGGCTATGGCGCCACTGTTATCGCAATCGAGTGGTATGGTATCCGATGGCATTACACTTAATTCCGCGACAAACTTCTTGAATCAGAAGGCCAACATCAGATGCGGTGATATACTCTGCTTCCATGATAGAGTCAGCAATAATTGGTTGTTTGGAACTCTTCCAATACACCGAGCCACCTTTGCACAAGAACACGCATTCTGACATAAACTTTCTATCATCAACATCAGATATAAAGTCCGAATCAGTATATCCTTGTATTTTCAACTATTCTCCTCCAAAGACCAAGAACATATCCTTAGTCATTCTCAAGTACTTAAGTATATTCTTTACAGCAGTCCAATGCTCCTCGCCTAGATTAGATTGATATCTGCTTGTGAAACTCATAGCAAGTGCGATATCAGGTCGTGTACATAGCATGACGTACATAATACTCCCTATAGTTAAGGCATAAGAAATTTTACTCATATGTTGGATCTTTTCAATTGTATTGAGGCACATTTTTTTGGAGAGATAAATTCCATGCCTAAGAGGTAAAGGTCTCATTTTGGAGTTTTCCCTGCCTAATCTCTTCAGCACCTCCTCTATGTATATTTTCTGTGAGAGGCCTAGCATCCTCTTAGATCTATCTCTATAGATCTTAATCCCCAAAATATAGGATGCTTCCCTAAATCTTTCATGGAGAATTCGTTAGACAACCAAACCTTAACTGAAGTCAGCATTGGAATATCATTTCCAATTAGGAGGATGTCGTCCACGTACAATACGAGGAATGTGATAGCACTCCTACTGACCTTCTTATAAACACATGGTCCTCCTTATTCTTAACGAAATCAAACGATTTGATCACGTCGTTGAAATGAGTATTCCAACTCCGAGATGCTTGCTTAAGTCCAGATATGGACCGTTGCAGTTTGCATACTTTGCGATTTTCGTCACCGAAAGTGAAACCCAGAGGCTGCTCTATATAGATATCTTCTTCAAGATATCCTTTTAGGAAGGCAGTTTTCACATTCATTTGCCAGATCTCATAATCATGGTATGCTGCAAATGCAAGCATTGTTCGAATGGATTTAAGCATGGCCACAGGTGAAAAGGTCTCCTGATAGTCAATGCCTTCGCGTTGACTATAGCCTTTCGACACCAGCCTTACTTTATAGGTCTCCACCTTTCCATCCAAACCTATCTTTTTTTTGTAGATCCATTTACACCCGATAGGTACTATACCTTTTGGTGGATCTACCAAATCTAGACCTGGTTGGAGTACATTGAGTCAATTTTTGACTTCATGGCTTCCAACCATTTCTCGGAATCTATGTCAGATATCGCCTCGTTGTAGATTTTGGGATCATCTTCATGTTCCTTATCTCCCATGAGGAATATTTCCTCTACATCCTCTATGAGAATACCTAAGTATCTTTTGGGAGGATGGAATATTCTACTCGACCTCTAAGGTACTATATATACTAGCTCAGCTTGAATAGGTTCTATAGGATCGACAACTCGTTGCTTTTCAGAGACTCTCTCTTCAAGCTCAATTTTTCTCCCACTAGCTGCTTCTTGAATAAACTATTTTTTCAAGAAAGAAGCATGTCGGCTCACAATTACATTGTGATCCTCTGAGATATAAAAATAATAACCCAAATATTCTTAAGGATGTCCAATAAAATGAGCTTTCTCAGACCTAGCCTCTAACTTGTCTAACTGCAGTCGGTTGACATGAGCCGAACATCCCCAAATCTTGATATGACTAAGATTTGGCTTCTTACCATACCGCGTCTTATACGGTGTGGTAGGAACGAATTCAGAGAGTACCCTATTTAACAAGTAAGCTGCGGTAAGGAAAGCATGTCCCCAAAGAAATAAAGGAAGATCAGTGAAACTCATCATGGATCGAACCCTATCCAATAAGGTTTGATTTCTGCGTTCTGACACCCCGTTGAGTTGAGATATTCCCGAAAGAGTCCATTGTAAGACTATGCCGTTTTCTTTGAGATAGTTTAGGAGTTCTCCACTAAGGTATTCTCCTCCTCGATCTGATCGAAGAATCTTGATGGATTTTTTGGTTTGCTTTTCTACTTCATTTCTGAATTCTTTGAACTTTTCAAAAGCCTCAGATTTGTGTCTTATAAGATACACATACCCATACCATGAATAATCATCGGTAAAGATTATGAAGTGGAGATAACCACCCTAACTTACACATCAAATGGGCCACACACATCAGTGGTGTATCAGGGCAAGTATCTCAGTGGCCCTTTCCTCTTACCGTATAAAGGGCAATTTGGTCATTTTTTCTTAAAGACAAGATTCACAAACTGTATAAGTCTCAAAAGTCAATGAGCCAAGAAGCCCATCTTTATCCAATTTGTTAATCCTTTCTCCTCCAATATGACCAAGCTTGAGGTGCCACATATACTTTAAGTTCATCTCTTCTCTAGGTTTCTTAGACCTAACGACACTCAGTATCTACTCAGAAATATTTACGGATACATCCATATGTAAATGATAAAAATTGTCAATCATAAAATCAGGTCCAATAATTTTATTTCTAAAATAAATTATGCAATAGTCTTTAAAAAAATATATAACCATCCTGTGCTAAAGAAGAAACAAAAATCAAATTCCTGCTAGCAGCAGGTATGTAATAACAGTCTTTAAGTAATAAAACATGTCCTGACGGTCGGCGCAAAGGATAAGTGCCAAAGCCAGAGCAGCAACTCTTGCCCCATTGCCAACCCGTAGGGTCACGTCACATTTCCTAAGTCCTCTACTTTTTCTTAGACTCTGCATTAAAGTACACAAATGAGAACTAGAAACAGAATCTGTAACCCAACTGGAAGTAGAGGAAACCGCAAGGTTAGTTTCTATTACGAGCAGGTCAAACATACCTTCCGAAGGTGTGTCTTTCTTCTTATTCTTTAGGCTCTCCAGGTAGACGGGACAGTTCTTCTTCAAGTGGCCGTCAATATTGCAGTGAAAATATTTTTCTTTGTCAGCAGCCTTCTTCTTAGGAGCTTCCCTCTTGGGCTTGTTCTCTGTCTTTTGTTTCTTCGCGGGTTTCTTCTTCCAATTAGACATTCTTTTGGAGGAGGAAGCCCGCTCCAAAGTGAGAACTGAGCCCTTTGAACTTTTCAAAGTCCCCTCCATTGTTATCAACATGTTCAACAACTCCGCGTTGGTAAACTATCCATATGGTATAGGAAGGGATTGCAGGGTCAGATCAACTTGCAATTCCTTATACATTTTCACGCCGAGCTTCTCAAGCTCTTCGAGATCTTTTGATCGTTGTCAAACAATGATCATGAATAGACTGCCCTTTAGTCAGCTATTGGACGGCTTGGTAACGTGAGGATTTCCTGGTCGAGAACATTACTGAGCTTCTCGAAACTCAAAACTATTTTATGTTCCTTAGCCAGTCTTTATAATTCGTTTAGGTTAAGGGATTTGTGTCGAGAATATGAGAGAGGCGATTGGAAGCGGGCATTTGCATTGCAGAGAGTAAAGATTCAAGTTAGATATTTGTATTTATTTTAAAAAATTAATTTAGGAATTTTAAAAATAAATTTAGCCTCCCACTATTTTCTCAAGTCTCTTACACTCCTCGGGTAGAGAAAACGGAAACCCAACACGACAAAAGGTTTTAAGTGGGTATTGCGGTCCCACCAGTTTAACGTACCATCTCACCTGAAAGATATTGGCGACACGCAAATCGATGAGTGGACAACTCTTGTCCAATGCTTCTCAAGCAAATTGCAGTAATCGGTCTCTAAGTCCTCTAGGCCTCACCTGACAGATATTGGCCTCATTCCTTAGTTAAGTCAGACCCACCATTCAAACGCGTAAACAAAGTCATCATTAGATCCCTCACCTGACAGATATTGGGCCCAACCCTATCTTTACTCCGCAGCATCTCATACTAATAGAGTGGTTGCGCCTTTCCGATGCAACTGACCACTATAACCAGCCGTGCCAATCAACACCAAAAAAATGCCTGCATTTTTACAACGGCGGAAGACCGCTCGACTTAATATTTATGAGGAGATTAAATTTTAGGTCTCAAATTTTATTTTATTTATTTACATCTAATGCAAATAAAATAATCCGCGCATCAATCATAATATAACTTGTGATGATCATGGATCTAAAAAGCGGATTCGGACTCGAGCCGCTGAGCCGGAATCGGGGTCTTGGGGTCATAAATTACAAACACACACATGTCATTGGTTTGATCGTCTTCAACTACTTGATCCAATCCGGGACTACAACTTGATCCGATCCCTATCAACATCTTGATCCGACTGCCATCAAGTGCTCATCTCGATCTAATCTTTGCGTGCTTCTCAGCTTGCAACCGATCAAACAATGACGTGCATGCATACAATATACAACCCAACAATAATAATAAAATAAAATAAATTATATTTGATAACTTTTATCTCTAATCTATTGAGACACGCAGGTCTCCAAATAAATCGGCTTGTGCATACAGGCACCTAAAATAGCCATCTCTAATACAGAGTTCTTAATTTAAACAAATTTAAAATTACAGAATTCTACATACACATCATACATCATATGTCGAAACATAATTAAATAGGTCGCTATGTATCTCACACATCACATGCATAACAATTAATTAATTTTTGGGTATTCTAATTAATCGTTTACCAACGATCAAATCACCAAAACCAATCAATCTTATCGATTGTTTATAATTTTGATCAAAATTTAATCCGCAAACATAACAACTTGATCTCATCAAGAATTCATATCTCATATATAAACTAAATTTGATCTCATCAAATTAGCCCCCTTTTCTTTTATATTGTATTTTTAAAATTGATCTAATCAAAATTAAAAATTAAAAAAATAATCGGGTACGTTCGTACGGGACTGCTATAGTAATTTTTTGTAAATAATGTAGGGAAGCGCGGATTAAATTACAAGAAAATTTTGATCAGAGTTGTTTAACCGTTGAATATGGTAAAAAACTATTTGTAAATCGTTCAACCGGCGATTTAAAATACCCAAATTTATAATTTTAATCTTGGAAAACATGAACCTGTCTCTGATACCACTGTTAGAAAATTGCATGCGATTAAGCCCAGTGAAAAAAGAAAATCAAACATATTTTATTTTGAAAACTTGAGATCCGATCTCAAAAATCACGCAAATAGAATCTCTCATGTTGTTTAAGATTAAAGGAGAAAAGGAAGATCTAATCTTCACCTTTGCGTGGGTTGATTTACACCGCAATCTGATGATCGTGGAATTGATTCTCTTGAAGCCGGACAAGCATCTGGCCTCTATAGGTATCCACACGAGATTGGTAATCTGATCGATGTCCTCACCGAGTTGCTAGCTCCATTGCAAAGGACGTCTTTCTTGCTAGAGGATAGAAGAAAAGAAGAGAGAGAAGGAGAAAGATGACGACTAGAGTTTTCTAAAAACTCTCATCTCTTATATAGAGTGATATAACCCTCTTTTTAATAATATAATAACCATTAAGGATAAGAACATATCTAGGTTTAAATTTATCATTTCCTTAATTGGTTAAATCGATCAAATCCTAATTTGATTCGACTTGAACTTTATCCTAATTTGATCATATCAAATTAATAATGCAACATTTGCACATAAGCCCTCTCACAACTTACTAACTGTTAATAAGTCATCTCTTGCAACATTCACTTTAATACCCCTAATTTATAATAATTATAAATTAGTCCAATTATCAACATATTGACAATTAGGTCCTCCTGCGAGTCAAAAATTGCGATCTATGTAGTACACTGAACTTCAGTGTGTTGTACCGAACTTCTACAAATTGTGGAGCTCTGGTGGAAAGTGGCATGAGAGGCTATGTGAGTGGCTTCGGCCAAGTTTGGGACTTATACAAGTGTTTTCGGTGCAAGTGAGGCGCGAAAACAGACTTCGAAAAGTCAAGTCTTCCAAACTGCAGAATTCTGCAGCGCATTCCGGTTTGTATGTGTTGATACCGGAATGGCGTGGTTGAGCTGAAAATCCAGCTCTCGGGTTCTGCGGAATCAAGTGTTGAAACCGGAATAAACTCACTTGATTCCGGTATGGATGTGTTGATTCCGGTATGGAAGTAATTAGTTCCGGTATGGATTGTGTGATACCGGAATGCAGTGGAAAATCAGGAAATCTAGCTCTCGGGTGTTGCGGAATTGCCTGTTGATACCGGAATACACGCCCGTATTACGGTATACCAGTGCGCATACCAGAATGCAGAGCTGCGAGATGCCAGCTTTGGCTGGCTGTGTGTAGTGATATGGGAGGGGGGTAGTTTGGTCTTTTCACATGAGTGGGGGTGTATGAAAGGCTGAGACACCTTTCCCTTCTCATTTTCTTCCTCCTCTACTTCTCCTCTCCCTCTCCCTCACTTTCTCTCTCTAGAGATCTCTCCAAAGCTTGGAGAAAAGGGTGGATTGAGCTTGGAAAAGGTTTCCAAAGTGGAGAAGAAGTTTCTTGGTGCAAGAAGAAGCTTGGGGAACTCGTGGCTAAGATGAGTTCCTCATGATTTGGGTTCAAACCTTAGAATTTATCTAGTATTTTAAGGTTTTTGGAGACCTTAGGCAATCTAATCCACAAAACGTGGAGATTGGCCAAGAAATTTCGAGGTTCTACATGCATGCATGTGAAACCTAGGTGAAATGAGGGCTTTCGCCATGGGAGGTTCTAAAAATACTTGGACCTTCGGGAATTGCAATTGAGGCATAGAAAATCATGTTAGAACAATTGATTTCCAGTATCGAGTTGATTTATGGATTCGTAATGAGTAACGAACCATTTTCTTGTAGAAACTTGGGTTGAAGCAAGAACTCAAGGCTTAGAGACCTAGGAGCTCAAGGAATTCAAGACTTGGGAGCTCTTGAGGTGGGTTTGTGTTTATCGAAGTGATTAGGTCACTTCCATGTCTAGGGTAAATAACCATTTGAAATTAAAATGGTGTAAGAGTATGTAACCCAAGAATTTGCATGTTGGCAAAATGAGACTCAAGATGAATTGAGCCATGGGCTCATCTTGCATGTTAATGAGTTCAAGTATTTCATTATTAGTTATACTTGTTATGTGATTGCATATATGAATTAGAACCTAGTGTCATTGAACATAGGTTGGAACATAAGATTGGAACCTAGTGTCATTTAACATAGGTTGGAACATGAGATTGGAACCTAGTGTCATTGAACATAGGTTGGAACAATGTAAAGTAAACCTAGTGTCATTGAACATAGGTGAGACTTGGTGACTTGAACCTAGGGCCATTGAACTTAGGTTGGCAAGTGTGAAATGTGAACAATGGGGTATGCGGCGATTTCACTACCCCGGGTATGCGGCGATTTCGCTACCCGAGCCACGTGATGGTGGAAACGAATTGGGGTATGCGGCGATTTCGCTACCCGAATAAGGAGATGGGATTCCATTGCCCGGTGCCCAACACTATATTGTGTAAAGTGAACACATTGGGGTATGCGGCGATTTCACTATCCCGGGTATGCAGCGATTTCGCTACTCGAATAAAGAGATGGCGATTTCACTCTTTGGAGATTGGGACTGTCACGCCCCGTCGGGCCTTTAACATCAACTAGGTGGAAAGGATAACCGCACGGGCGCATGCCCCAGACCCGCCGAACGGATAGAGTCTCTTCTACCTGCCCAAGGCGTCACAACACAAGCATATCCACAAGGTTCCAACTAGGAACGGAGTACAAGAGTTGCACAAGGAAAGCATCAACATAAAGAAGTTCTACTTCTATTACATCACATTTGCACATTTATACATGCCCAAATTTTTTTTTTCTTTCATTTCCATTCCATACATAATGTTCCAAAATTATGGAATATACAAGTTGCATACATTTAATGTAAACCCCTATACTATCAATGTCCAAGACTAGGGGTACAACTCTATGTTTCACCAAAATGGAAGGGCCGCTATCTATAGAGCCAAACCCTTGCCTCGCTCCGCCGCCTCTCTCGCGGAAGGACCTGAAAAACGTGGGGTGAGAACTATAAACATAGTTCCCAGTGGGTAAGGCCACCCAAGAGAGAAGCTCGACCCACCAGGTCCAAAGAAACACCATATGCATAAGTTAGATCACAAATAACTATGCAACAAATATTTACATGCTTGTAAATAAACATAAAGGATGCAACCAAATAAAATGTCCATTTTCATTTTCTCCTAGGTTCATCCTATATTTCACATTGACCAAGTTCAACTACTTGTCATTAACTTATGGTTTCGGAATCGCCGCATCACCATAATAGTTCCAACGTCCAAGGAGTGAAATCGTCACCTCCGTGTTCGGGTAGCGAAATCGTCGCATACCCGGGATAGCGAAATCGTCGTATACCCCATTTCAACACCGCCATCACGTGGCACGGGTAGCGAAATCGTCGCACACCCGGGATAGCGAAATCGTCGCACATCCCAATCCGTCACCGCCAACTCATGGCACGGGTAGCGAAATCGTCGCATACCCGGGATAGCGAAATCGTCGCATATCCCAATTCATCACCGCCAACTCATGGCACGGGTAGCGAAATCGTCGCATACCCGGGATAGCGAAATCGTCGCATATCCCAATTCATCACAGCCAACTCATGCCACGGGTAGCGAAATCGTCGCATACCCGGGATAGCGAAATCGTCGCATATCCCATTGTTCACATTTTACACTTGCCAACCCAAGTCCCATGACCCTAGGTTCAAGTCACTAAGTCTCACCTATGTTCAATGACACTAGGTTCACTTTACATTCTCAACTTAGGTTCCATGACACTAGGTTCCATTCTCATGTTCCAACCTATGCTCAATGACACTAGATTCCAATCATACATGTTCCAACCTATGTTCTCAACACTAGGTTCCAATCATATATGTTCCAACCTATGTTCTCAACACTAGGTTCCAATCATACATGCAATCACCATAACAAGTATAGATAATAGAAATATACTTGAATTCTTTAACATGCAAGAGGAGCTCATGGCTCTATCTATCATGATTCTCATTTTGCCAACATGCAAGTTCTAGGGTTTCACATTACACACCATTTTATCTTTAAATGGTTATTTACCCTAGACATGAAAGTGACCTAATCACTTCGGTGAACACAAACCCACCTCAAATGCTTTCAAATTCTTGAATTCTTTGAGCTCCTAAGTCTCCAAGCCTTGAGTTCTTGATTCAACCCAAGCTTCTACAAGAAAATGGTTCGTTACTCATTACGAACCCTTAAATCAACTCGATATATGAAATCATTTGTTCTAACATGATTTCCTATGCCTCAATTGCAATTCCCGAAGGTCCAAATATTTTTAGAACCTCCCATGGCAAAAACCCTCATTTCACCTAGGTTTCACATGCATGCATGTAGAACACCAAAATCTCTTGGCCAATCTCCACGTTTTGTGGTTTAGATTGCCTAGGGTTTTCAAAAACCTCATTACAAAGGATTAAATCCAAGGTTTGAACCTAAATCATGAGGGACTCACCTTAGCCACGAGTTCCCCAAGCTTCTTCTTGCACCAAGAAGCTCCAAATCCACCTTAGAAGCTTTTCCCAAGGTCAAATCCTTCACTTCTCCAAGCTTTGGAGAGATCTCTAGAGAGAGAAAGTGAGGGAGAGGGAGGGGGAAGTGGGAAAGATGAAGAGAAGTGAGGGAGAGAGCCTCAGCCCTCAATACATAACTCCCCACATGCGAAATGACCATTTTACCCCCCCACAAAACACTTCACACATCCAGCCAAAGCTGGCATTTCGCAGCTCTGTATTCCGGAATCAGCACTAGCATACCGGAATACGGGTGTCCATTCCGGTATAACACGAGGAATTCTGCAAAACCCGAGAGCTGGATTCTCGGATTCAGCCCTCACATTCCGATATACCACACCCCATACCGGTACTAATCACTTCAGTACCGGTATGGACATCTTCATACCGGAATCCATTGCAGATTTCACAAGTTCAGCAGTTTTAACTTTTCGAAGTCCGTTTTCGCGCCTCATTTGCGCCGAAAACACTTCGCACAAGCCCCAAACTTGGCCGAAGCCGCTCACGTAGTCTCTCATGCTACATTCTCACCGGAACTCCACAATTTGTAGAAGTTCGGTACGATGCACTGAAATTCAGTGTACTACATTCCTCCCCCCTTAAAGAGAGTTTCGGCCGCGAAACTAAATCATACCTCAGCTGGACTTAGCGAAGAGGTAAGGAAACCGCTCCCTCATTGAGCTTTCCAATTCCCACGTAGCTTCGCGCTCACTGTGATTCGTCCATTGTACCTTTACATAAGGAATTTCACGGTTCCTCAAATTTTTCACCTCGCGATACATGATACACAAGGAAAATTCCTCATAAGTCATATCCTCGTGAAGCTCTATAGGCACATACTCGAGGACGTGCGCTGGATCATACACGTACTTACGGAGCGTCGATACATGAAACACATTGTGTATCCCCACAAGTTTTGGCGGCAAGGCTAGCCGATATGCCAAGGATCCCACACGCTCCAAAACCTCATAAGGTCCAATGTAACGGGGACTCAACTTACCCCGAACACCAAATCGCTTCACCCCTCTCATGGGTGATACTTTCAAGAAGACGCGGTCTCCTACCGCGAATTCCAAATCTCGTCGACGTCTATCCGCATAGCTCTTTTGCCTGGATTGCGCCGTCGATAAGCGTTCACGTGCCAAGCGGATCTTTTCCTCCGCTTCACGCAACACATTCGGTCCTAAGACCCTTCTTTCGCCGACCTCGCTCCAATGAATAGGAGAGCGGCATTTCCTTCCATACAAGGCCTCAAACGGTGCCATACCGATGCTAGACTGATAGCTATTTTTATAAGCGAATTCAGCCATCGCTAAATGAGTAGGCCATGCACCCTTGAAGTCCAACACGCACGCTCGCAGCATATCCTCCAAAATATGAACTGTCCTTTCCGATTGACCGTCAGTTTGAGGATGAAATGCTGAACTGAAATCGAGCCGTGTACCCAAAGCTTCTTGCAAGCTTTTCCAAAAATGCGATGTAAAACAGGGATCTCGATCTGAAACTATCAAGGTCGGGACCCCGTACAACCGCATAATCTCGTCCAGGTACACCTGTGCTAATTTGTCTCCCGACCAAGTGGTGTGGATTGGCAAAAAGTGTGCCGACTTTTTCAAACGATCCACCACCACCCAAATCGCGTCGTGGCCACCTAGCGATCGAGGTAGGCCCACAACAAAGTCCATTGCTATGTTCTCCAACTTCCAAACTGGAATGGGCAACCCTTGTAATTTTCCTGCTGGAAAGCGACGCTCGGCCTTCACCTGTTGGCATACCAAACATTGTGCCACAAAGCGTCCAACATCAAGTTTCATCCCCGGCCACCAATAATGCAATTTAAGATCCTTATACATTTTGGTGCTGCCCGGGTGAATCGCATAGGGAGAAGTGTGAGCTTCTTTCAAAATCTCCCCACGAATGTCCTCGACTTTAGGTACGCACAATCGATTTCGGAATCGAATGGCGCCCTTCGAGTCCACATGAAAATTACCGGCGCGCCCACTCTCGATAGCACTCCGCACCTTTTGGAGTTCCGGATCACCGGATTGCTTTTCTTTTATTTGCTCCAACAAGGTTGGCCAAATCTCGAGATTCATGAGTCTAGCGGGGACGCCCGGGGCCACGACTTCCAAGTCAAATCGGCTCATTTCCTTGATCAACGGCATTTGTCCTGTCATCTCAATTGCGAAGTTCTCCACGGATTTCCTACTGAGCGCATCGGCCACCACATTGGCTCTACCGGGGTGGTACAAGATGGTTAAGTCGTTATCTTTTATCAACTCCAACCATCTCCGCTGCCTCAAATTCAACTCCTTTTGAGTGAACAAATACTTTAAGCTTTTATGATCCGTGTACACCTCACAATGTTCCCCGTACAAATAGTGTCTCCACAACTTAAGTGCGAAGACCACTGCTGCAAGCTCTAGGTCGTGGGTGGGGTAATTCTGCTCATAGCTCTTCAACTGACGAGAGGCATATGCTATCACTTGTCCTCTTTGCATAAGCACACACCCAAGACCACGCCGTGATGCATCACTATACACCACAAAACCCTCCCCTGCAATCGGCAAGGCGAGAACCGGAGCCGAAGTCAACCTTTCCTTTAGCTCCTTAAAGCTTTGTTCGCATTCCTCGCTCCAAACATATTTGGCTCCCTTGCGGGTAAGACGCGTTAGTGGACCGGAGATTTTTGAAAATCCCTCCAGGAACCGCCGATAGTACCCCGCAAGACCCAAAAAGCTTCGCACTTCCGTGACATTGGTCGGGCGAGGCCAATCCTTGATTGCCTCAACTTTCATAGGGTCCACCGATACTCCTTCCGCGGAAATCACATGACACAAGAAAGCGACCTCACGAATCCAAAATTCGCACTTCTTTAACTTGGCGAACAACTTGTTCTCTCGAAGAACTTGAAGCACAATCCTTAGGTGCTCTTTATGTTCCTCTTCACTCCGAGAGTAGACAAGAATATCATCTATGAACACTACCACAAATTGATCCAATAGTGGTTTGAACACACGGTTCATTAAATCCATGAACGCTGCCGGGGCATTGGTAAGCCCGAAAGGCATAACCGTGAATTCATAATGTCCATACCGCGTCCTAAACGCGGTCTTATGCACATCCTCCGGTTTAATCTTCAACTGGTGATAATCGGATTGCAAATCAATCTTTGAATACACCCGAGACCCTTGCAACTGATCGAATAAGTCATCAATTCGGGGTAACGGGTACTTATTCTTGACGGTCACTTTGTTCAACTCACGGTAATCCACACATAACCGCAGTTAACCGTCCTTCTTCCGCACAAATAGAACAGGGGCTCCCCAAGGTGACACACTTGGCATTACGAAACCCTTGTCCATCAAATCTTGTAATTGTGCTTTCAATTCCTTTAGCTCCGTGGGTGCCATCCTGTACGGGGCCTTAGAAATCGGCGCCGTACCCGAGAGCAAATCGATCACGAATTCTATTTCCCGATCCGGTGGCATTCCGGGTAACTCCGCCGGAAATACATCTGGGAACTCTTGGACTACAGGAATGTCCTCGAGTCCCAACACCTCCTTTCGGTCATCCACTACCGTCGCCAAGTAGGCAATGCAACCACTAGCAATGAGCTTTCTTGCTTGCGACGTGGACACCATTGACGCAAAGAGCGAACTCTTGCACCCACGGTACACAAACTCCTTGTGCCCGGGTTCTTTAAACCTCACTATCCGGCTCTCACAATCAATAGTAGCGTGATATCTCGAGAGCCAATCCATTCCTAGGATTAAATCATACTCATTCATTCGATTTAACACCAGCAAATCAGCTGGCATGATCCAGTTTTCAACTCTCACTGGACAATCTACACACGCGTGATGTACACAAAAGGTGTGTTCAGGTACTTGCACAGTTCTTGCATGCGTGGCTTCTACAATTTCTATTTCGTGTGCAATAGCAAATGATCGAGCAATGAATGAATGCGATGCTCCAGTATCAAACAAAGCTCTACATCGAATGCCTTTAATTAACACGATACCTGCCACGACATCCTCCTGAGCAGAAGGCTCCTCCACCTGTGAGGCGAACACCCGTCCACTGGGTGCCGGTCGTTGGCCTTCAGCTGGTCTCGGCGGTGGTGTACGGCCCGCCGACATCGCCGCGGGTGGGATGCCCGCAAGCTGTCTCGGCGATGCAAATGCCGATGCCGACGACGGTGCCCGGCCATCATCCATCGGGCAATTGTACCGCATATGTCCCGGCTGTCCGCATTTGTAGCACCGGCCCTCACGGTAGTCACACTGTTGAAGGTTGTGGGGGCCGCTACAAATCGGGCACCGGGTCGATGGTCGATTCCGCTGAGACCCACGAGACTGATTCTGCGACTGCGAGTGCTTCGGGGGCCGCTTAGAGCTAGATTGCCCACCCGAGCCACCCGCCAGTCGTTTCTTTCCCTTTTCTTTATCTTTTTCCTTCTCTCTTTCCCAAGACTCGCGCTCCTCGTGCGCACATGCATTCCCGTGCTCCACCGAAAGAGCACGGTCCAGGACCTCCGCAAAGGTCTGTAGCTTAAAGGCGTGAATCGCCCGAAAGATCTCCGGTCGAAGCCCGCGCACGAAGCAGTCGACCTTGTCCAACTCTCCGCGGACAACGTGCGGTACACAATTAATGATGTACGAGAACTCCCTCTCGTACTCACGCACGGTGCGGTTCCCTTGCTTCAACTTCCGGAACCTTTCTTGGAGTTTCCTTTTCTCACTATCGGGGAAGTAGGCGGCAAACACCATACCCCGAAACTCCTCCCATGTCGGTGACGGAGGGCTAGAGAGTCGATCACGCCGGACTCCCTTCCACCACACCTTCGCCGATCGCTCTAAACAATGAGCGGCGAGGTGCACTTTGTCCCTCTCCAAGGTATATAGGTCCTCGAAGAGCATCTCTATTGCGTCGATCCACGTCTCTACGTCCCATGGATCCACGTTCTCCCCGTTAAAGATAGGCGGGTTGAATTTCTTGAACCTCATGAGAGCCGAAAGTGTGCGCTCTCGTTCCGCATCCTCCGCCGCGGAGTCGGGCATAGGAGCACCCGACCCATCGGCCACAGTCGATGGTGCCGGTGGCGCCACAGCCGGCGCCGGTGTCACCTCCTCGGCCGGTGCCGAAGCAGAGGCCGGAGGCGATCCCAATCTTTCTTTCACGCCCCGCCGGGCCTTAAACACCAACTAGGTGGATAGGATAACCGCACGGGCGCATGCACCAGACCCGCCGAACGGATAGAGTCTTTCCTATCCGCCCAAGGCGTCACAACACAAGCTTATCCACAATGTTCCAACTAGGAACGGAGTACAAGAGTTGCACAAGGAAAGCATCAACATAAAGAAGTTCTACTTCTATTACATCACATGGCACAATATACATGTCCAAATTTTTCTTTTCATTCCATACACCATGTTCCAAAACTATGGAATATACAACATTCATACACGAATGTAAATCCCCTATACTATCATAGTCTAAAAGTAGGGGTACAACTCTATGTATCACCAAAATGGAAGGGCCGCTATCTAAAGAGCCAAACCCTTGCCTCGCTCCGCCGCCTCACTCGCGGAAGGACCTGGAAAATGTGGGGTGAGAACTATAAACATAGTTCCCAGTGGGTAAGGCCACCCAAGAGAGAAGCTCGACCCACCAGGTCCAAAGAAACACCATATGCATAAGTTAGATCACATATAACTATGCAACAATTATTTACATGCTTGTAAATAAACATAAAGGATGCAACCAAATGAAATATAATTTATCATTCTCTCCTAGGTTCATCCTATGTCTCACAATGACTAAGTTCATTTACTTGTCATTTACCTATGGTTTCGGAATCGCCGTCTCACCATAATTATTCCAACATTCGAGGAGTGAACTCGTCACCTCCTAATTCGAGTAGCGAACTCGTCGCATACTCGGGATAGCGAAATCGTCGCCTACCCCGTCTCAACACCGCCATTACATGGCATGGATAGCGAACTCGTCGCATATCCGGGATAGCAACCTCGTCGCACATCCCCTCTCGACACCGCCAACTCAAGGCGAGGTAGCGAAATCGTCGCCTACCCGGGATTGCAAACTCGTCGCACATCCCGTGTCGGTACGGCCAACTCATGGCATGGTAGCGAAATCGTCGCCTACCCAGGATAGCAAAATCATCGCACATCCCCTCTCGACACCGCCAACTCAAGGCGAGGTAGCGAAATCGTCACCTACCCGGGATTGCAAACTCGTCACACATCCCGTGTCGGTACGGCCAACTCATGGCATGGTAGCGAAATCGTCGCCTACCCGGGATAGCAAAATCGTCGCACATCCCGTCTCAATACGGCCAACTTATGGCATGGTAGCGAAATCGTCGCCTACCCGAGATAGCAAAATCGTCGCACATCCCGTTGTTCACGTTTTTCACTTGCCAACCTAAGTCTCACGACCTTAGGTTCAAGTCACTAAGTCTCGCCTATGTTCAATAACACTAGGCTTACTTTCTCATTATCAACCTAGGTTCCATGACTCTAAGTTCCAATCTCATATCAAACCTATGTTCAATGACACTAGGTTTCAATCTCGCATGTTCCAACCTATGTTCAATAACACTAGGTTTAATCCTCATGTCCAACCTATGTTCAATGACACTAGGTTTAACCACACATGCAACCATGCAACAAGTATTAATATTTGAATTATACTTGAAATATACATCATGCAATAGGATCTCATTGTTCATCCTATCAGGCTTTTTACCTTTGCCAACATGCAAATTCTAGGGTTCACAACACATACCATTTAATCTTTAAATGAATATTTACCCTAGACATGGAAGTGATCTAATCACTTCGGTAAACACAAACCCACCTCAAGAGCTTTCAAATCCTTGTGTTCTGCAAGCTCCTAAGTGTCCAAGCCTTGAGTTCTTGTTTCAACCCAAGCTTCTACAAGAAAACGGTTCGTTACTCGTTACGAACCCTAAATTCCACTTAATACATGAAATCATGTGTTCCAACATGATTTCCTATGCCTCAATGGCAATTCCCGAAGGTCCAAACATTTTTAGAACCTCTCATGGCAAAAGCCCCAAATCTACTTAAGTTTCTCATGCATGCATGTGAAACCACAAAATCTCTTGGCCAATCTCCACGTTTTGTGGTTTAGATTGCCTAGGGTCTCCAAAAATCTCATTTCAAAGGATTAAATCCAAGGTTCAAACCCTAAATCACAAGAACTCACCTCAAAGCCCTAGCTCCCAAGCTTCTTCTTGCACCAAGAAGCTCCAAATCCACCTTAGAAGCTTTTCCCAAGGTCAAATCCTTCACTTCTCCAAGCCTTGGAGAGATCTCTAGAGAGAGAAAGTGAGGGAGAGGGAGAGGGAGAGGGAGTGTGAGGAAGATGAAGAAGGACTGAGGGGAGAAGTCTCCACCCTCAATATATAGCCCCTCCATCGCAAAATTACCAAAACACCCCTCACTGGGCATTCTGCCCCAGCCGGGTCCGGACCTTGCAGATGGGGTCCGGACCCCGCACTGATAACCGCCCAGTGCGCAGGCCGGGTCCGGACCTTGGCATCAGGGTCCGGAACCCGTACGCACCCCAACCTAGCACGCGGCTCGGGTCCGGACCTCAAGTCCCGGGTCCGGAACCCGTACGTTCCCCATCTCGGACATCGGCTCGGGTCCGGACCGTGGCTGCCCGGGTCCGGACCGCAGCCGGCCAGGAACTTCATTGTCCGGACCCCAGTTTCCAGGGTCCAGACCCCGTGAGCAGTTTTGCTCCGGTTGGTCCTTTTCTCAATATTTTTTGATTTTCGGGTCTCCACTCGCACCCACAGTGTTCCGAAACCTTCGGAACTCAATTCCACACTAGCCATTACCGGCTCTCTCCGAACTTCATCAACTTTAGTAAAGTTCGAGACAACGCACCGAAATTCAAAGTGCTACATTCCTCCCCCCTTAAAGAGAGTTTCGGCCGCGAAACTAAATCATACCTCAGCTGGACTCAGCGAAGAGGTAAGGAAACCGCTCCTTCATCGAGCTTTCCAATTCCCACGTAGCTTCGCGCTCACCGTGATTCGTCCATTGTACCTTTACATAAGGAATTTCACGGTTCCTCAAACTTTTCACCTCGCGATCCATGATACACAAGGGAAATTCCTCATAAGTCATATCCTCATGGAGCTCTATAGGCACATACTCGAGGACGTGCGCCGGATCATACATGTACTTGCGGAGCGTCGATACATGGAACACATTGTGTATCCCCGCAAGTTTCGACGGCAAAGCTAGCCGATATGCCACGGATCCCACACGCTCCAAAACCTCGTAAGGTCCAATGTAACGGGGACTCAACTTACCCCGAACACCGAATCGCTTCACCCCTCTCATGGGTGATACTTTCAAGAAGACGCGGTCTCCTACCGCGAATTCCAAATCTCGTCGACGTCGATCCGCATAACTCTTTTGTCGAGATTGCGCCGTCGATAAGCGTTCGCGTGCCAAGCGGACCTTTTCCTCCGCTTCACGCAACACATCAGGTCCTAAGACCCTTTTCTCGCCGACTTCACTCCAATGAATAGGAGAGCGGCATTTTCTTCCATACAAGGCCTCAAAAGGTGCCATTCCGATGCTAGACTGATAGCTATTATTATAAGCGAACTCAGCCATCGGCAAATGTGTAGGCCATGCACCCTTGAAGTCCATCACACACGCTCGCAGCATATCCTCCAAAATCTGAATTGTCCTTTCCGATTGACCGTCAGTTTGAGGATGAAAAGCTGAACTGAAATCGAGCCGTGTACCCAAAGCTTCTTGCAAGCTTTTCCAAAAATGCGATGTGAAACGGGAATCTCGATCTGAAACTATCGAGGTCGGGACCCCGTGCAACCGCACAATCTCGTCCAGGTAGACTTGCGCTAACTTGTCCCCCGACCAAGTGGTGTGGATTGGCAAAAAGTGTGCCGACTTTGACAAACGATCCACCACCACCCATATCGCGTCGTGGCCACCTAATGATCGAGGTAAGCCCACAACAAAATCCATCGCGATATTTTCCCACTTCCAAACCGGAATGGGTAATCCTTGCAGTTTTCCCGCTGGAAAGCGACGCTCGGCCTTCACTTGTTGGCACACTAAACATTGTGCCACAAAGCGTCCCACATCAAGTTTCATCCCCGGCCACCAATAATGTAGTTTGAGGTCCTTGTACATTTTGGTGCCGCCCGGGTGAATCACATAGGAAGAAGTGTGAGCTTCTTTCAAGATCTCCCTACGAATGTCTTCAACTTTCGGCACGCACAATCGATTTCGAAATCGAATTGCGCCCCTCGAATCTACATGATAATCACCGGCGCGCCCGCTCTCGATAGCACTCCGCACCTTTTGGAGTTCCGGATCACCGGATTGCTTTTCTTTTATTTGCTCCAACAAGGTCGGCCATACATTGAGATTCATAAGTCTAGCGGGGACGCCCGGGGCCACGATCTCCAAGTCGAATCGGCCCATTTCCTTTATTAACGGCATTTGTCCCGTCATCTCAATCGCGAAGTTCTCCACGGATTTTCTACTGAGCGCATCGGCCACCACATTGGCTCTACCGGGGTGGTACAAGATGGTTAAGTCGTAATCTTTTATCAACTCCAACCACCTCCGTTGCCTCAAGTTCAACTCCTTCTGAGTGAATAAGTACTTTAAACTTTTGTGATCCGTGTAAACCTCACAATGTTCTCCGTATAAATAGTGTCTCCACAACTTAAGTTAGAAGACCACCGCTGCAAGCTCTAAGTCGTGGGTGGGATAATTCTGCTCATAGCTCTTCAGCTGTCGAGAGGCATATGCTATTACTTGTCCTCTTTGCATAAGCACACACCCAAGACCACGTCGTGATGCATCACTATACACCACAAAGCCCTCCCCCGCAATCGGCAAGGCGAGAACCGGAGCCGAAGTCAACCTTTCCTTTAGCTCCTTAAAGCTTTGGTCGCATTCCTCGCTCCAAACATATTTGGCTCCCTTGCGGGTAAGACGCGTTAGTGGACCGGAGATTTTTGAAAATCCCTCCACGAACCGCCGATAGTATCCCGCAAGACCCAAAAAGCTTCGTATTTCCGTGACATTGGTCGGGCTAGGCCAATCCTTGACTGCCTCTACTTTCATAGGGTCCACAGATACTCCTCCTGCGGAAATTACGTGACCCAAGAAAGCGACCTCACGGATCCAGAATTCGCACTTTTTCAATTTGGCGAATAACTTGTTCTCTCGAAGAACTTGAAGCACAATCCTTAGGTGCTCTTTATGTACCTCTTCACTCCGAGAGTAGACAAGAATATCATCTATGAACACAACCACAAATTGATCCAATAGTGGTTTGAACACACGGTTCATTAAATCCATGAACGCTGCCGGGGCATTGGTAAGCCCGAAAGGCATAACCGTGAATTCATAATGTCCATACCGCGTTCTAAACGCGGTCTTATGCACATCCTCCGGTTTGATCTTCAATTGGTGATAACCGGATTGCAAATCAATCTTTGAATACACCTGAGACCCTTGCAATTGATCGAATAAGTCATCAATTCGGGGTAACGGGTACTTATTCTTGACGGTCACTTTATTCAACTCGCGGTAATCTACACATAACCGCAGCGAACCGTCTTTTTTCCGCACAAATAGAACAGGGGCTCCCCAAGGTGACACACTTGGCTTTACGAAACCCTTGACCATTAAATCTTGCAATTGTGCTTTCAATTCCTTCAGTTCCGCGGGTGCCATCCTGTACGGGGCCTTAGAGATCGGCGCCGTACCCGGGAGCAAATCAATCACAAATTCTATTTCCCGGTCCGGTGGCATTCCGGGCAACTCCGTCGGAAATACATCCGGGAACTCTTGGACTATAGGAACGTCCTCAAGTCCCAGCACTTCCTTCCGGTCATCCACTACCGTCGCCAAGTAGGCAATGCATCCTCTAGCAATAAGCTTCCTTGCTTGCGACGTGGACACCATCGACGCAAAGAGCGAACTCTTACACCCACGGTACACAAACTCCTTGTGCCCGGGTTCTCTAAACCTCACTATCCGGCTCTTACAATCGATAGTAGCATGATACCTCGAGAGCCAATCCATTCCTAGGATCAAATCATATTCATTCATTCGATTTAATACCAGCAAATCGGCTGGCATGATCCAGTTTTCAACCCTCACGGGGCAATCTACACACGCGTGATGTATACAAAATGTGTGTTCAGGTACTTGCACCGTTCTTACATGTGTGGCATCTATAATTTCTATTCCATGTGCAATAGCAAATGATCGAGCTATGAATGAATGCGATGCACCAGTATCAAACAAAGCTCTACATCGAATGCCTTTAATTAACACAATACCTGCCACAACGTCATCCAGGGCAGAAGGCTCCTCCACCTGAGAGGCGAATACCCGTCCACTGGGTGCTGGCCGCTGGCCCTCCACTGGTCTCGGCGGCTGTGCACGGCCTGCCGACATTGCCGCGGGTGGGATGCCCGCAAGCTGCCGCGGTGGTGCAAACGCCGACGCCGACGACGGTGCTCGGCCATCGTCCATCGGGCAGTTGTACCTCATATGCCCTTGTTGTCCGTATTTGTAGCACCGGCCCTCACGATAGTCACACTGCTGAGGGTGGTGGGGGCCGCTACAAATCGGGCACTGGGTTGCGGGTCGATTCCGTCGGAACCCCCGTGATTGGTTTTGCGACTGCGAGTGCTTCGGGGGTCGCTTTGAGCTAGATTGCCCACCCGAGCCACCCGCCGGTCGCTTCTTCCCCTTTTCTTTTTCTTTTTCTTTTTCCCAAGACTCGCGCTCCTCGCGCGCGCATGCATTCCCGTGCTCCACCCAAAGAGCACGGTCCAAGACCTCCGCAAAGGTCCGAAGCTTGAGGGCGTGCACCGCCCTAAAGATTTCCGGTCGAAGTCCGCGCACGAAACAATCGACCTTGTCCAACTCTCCGCGGACAACGTGCGGTACACAGTTTATAATGTACGAGAACTCTCTCTCGTACTCGCGCACGGTACGGTTCCCTTGCTTCAACTTACGGAACCTTTCTTGAAGTTTCCTTTTCTCGCTATCGGGGAAATAGGTGGCGAACACCATACCCCGAAACTCTTCCCACGACGGTGGCGGAAGGCTAGAGAGTCTATCCCGTCGGACTCCCTTCCACCACACCTTCGCCGATCGTTCCAAGCAATGAACGGCGAGATGCACTTTGTCCCTCTCCAAGGTATAAAGATCCTCGAAGAGCGTCTCAATAGCATCGATCCACGTTTCCACGTCCCATGGATCCACGTTCTCCCCGCTGAAGATAGGCGGGTTGAACTTTTTAAACCTCATGAGAGCCGCAAGTGCGCGCTCTCGCTCCGCATCCTCCATGTCGGAGTCGGGCATAGGAGTACCCGACCCACCGGCTACAATCGGTGATGCCGGTGGCGCCACAGCCGGCACCGGTGTCACCTCCTCGACCGGTGCCGAAGTAGAGGCCGGAGGTACTCCCGTTCTCTCTTCCCTAACCGCAGCCGCTTGCTGCGCCATCTCGTCTTGGAGCTTTTTAATCTGCTCCTCCTGTCGTTGCATGGCTTCGGCCTGTCGCCGAACCACGCCCATCAACTCGGTCATCTCATTACGAAGACCCGAGTTCTCGCCCTCCCCGAGTTGTTTGGGAGCCGCGCTCGATCCTCCGAGCCCAGCCCTCGTAGGAGGTCGTCCACGTACCATTTTCTCCTGAAAATACAACGACTTTGGTCATTTCATGACCTTCAAAGTCATTCGTAACATAACGTTTCACGAAAATAAACGTGAACCCAATCTAGGCGAAAGTCACACAAGGGTCCTTATTCCCCTCACTTGGTTTCATGTTGTCGGCCGCCAACACGAACACACTTGGTGAAGAATAAGACACGCCTCGAATCTACCTCTATTTCCAACTAGAGGCATAAGGACATAACCCAATCACTTATCTTTCGCCATATCAAAGATCTCGTCACTCACGAGCCTACACTCCCAGGGTCTTTTCCATCCTAGGGTTCTTAGGTCAACTTAGACCGTTTCTATGCTCTGATACCACCTCAGTCTGTCACGCCCCGCCGGGCCTTAAACACCAACTAGGTGGATAGGATAACCGCACGGGCGCATGCACCAGACCCGCCGAACGAATAGAGTCTTTCCTATCCGCCCAAGGCGTCACAACACAAGCTTATCCACAATGTTCCAACTAGGAACGGAGTACAAGAGTTGCACAAGGAAAGCATCAACATAAAGAAGTTCTACTTCTATTACATCACATGGCACAATATACATGTCCAAATTTTTCTTTTCATTCCATACACCATGTTCCAAAACTATGGAATATACAACATTCATACACGAATGTAAATCCCCTATACTATCATAGTCCAAAAGTAGGGGTACAACTCTATGTATCACCAAAATGGAAGGGCCGCTATCTAAAGAGCCAAACCCTTGCCTCGCTCCGCCGCCTCACTCGCGGAAGGACCTGAAAAATGTGGGGTGAGAACTATAAACATAGTTCCCAGTGGGTAAGGCCACCCAAGAGAGAAGCTCGACCAGGTCCAAAGAAACACCATATGCATAAGTTAGATCACATATAACTATGCAACAATTATTTACATGCTTGTAAATAAACATAAAGGATGCAACCAAATGAAATATAATTTATCATTCTCTCCTAGGTTCATCCTATGTCTCACAATGACTAAGTTCATTTACTTGTCATTTACCTATGGTTTCGGAATCGCCGTCTCACCATAATTATTCCAACATTCGAGGAGTGAACTCGTCACCTCCTAATTCGAGTAGCGAACTCGTCGCATACTCGGGATAGCGAAATCGTCGCCTACCCCATCTCAACACCGCCATTACATGGCATGGATAGCGAACTCGTCGCATATCCGGGATAGCAACCTCGTCGCACATCCCCTCTCGACACCGCCAACTCAAGGCGAGGTAGCGAAATCGTCGCCTACCCGGGATTGCAAACTCGTCGCACATCCCGTGTCGGTACGGCCAACTCATGGCATGGTAGCGAAATCGTCGCCTACCCAGGATAGCAAAATCGTCGCACATCCCCTCTCGACACCGCCAACTCAAGGCGAGGTAGCGAAATCGTCGCCTACCCGGGATTGCAAACTCGTCGCACATCCCGTGTCGGTACGGCCAACTCATGGCATGGTAGCGAAATCGTCGCCTACCCGGGATAGCAAAATCGTCGCACATCCCGTCTCAATACGGCCAACTTATGGCATGGTAGCGAAATCGTCGCCTATCCGGGATAGCAAAATCGTCGCACATCCCATTGTTCACGTTTTTCACTTGCCAACCTAAGTCTCATGACCTTAGGTTCAAGTCACTAAGTCTCGCCTATGTTCAATAACACTAGGCTTACTTTCTCATTATCAACCTAGGTTCCATGACTCTAGGTTCCAATCTCATATCAAACCTACGTTCAATGACACTAGGTTTCAATCTCGCATGTTCCAACCTATGTTCAATAACACTAGGTTTAATCCTCATGTCCAACCTATGTTCAATGACACTAGGTTTAACCACACATGCAACCATGCAACAAGTATTAATATTTGAATTATACTTGAAATATACATCATGCAATAGGATCTCATTGTTCATCCTATCAGGCTTTTTACCTTTGCCAACATGCAAATTCTAGGGTTCACAACACATACCATTTTATCTTTAAATGAATATTTACCCTAGACATGGAAGTGATCTAATCACTTCGGTAAACACAAACCCACCTCAAGAGCTTTCAAATCCTTGAGTTCTTCAAGCTCCTAAGTGTCCAAGCCTTGAGTTCTTGTTTCAACCCAAGCTTCTACAAGAAAACGGTTCGTTACTCGTTACGAACCCTAAATTCCACTTAATACATGAAATCATGTGTTCCAACATGATTTCCTATGCCTCAATGGCAATTCCCGAAGGTCCAAACATTTTTAGAACCTCCCATGGCAAAAGCCCCAAATCTACTTAGGTTTCTCATGCATGCATGTGAAACCATAAAATCTCTTGGCCAATCTCCACGTTTTATGGTTTAGATTGCCTAGGGTCTCCAAAAATCTCATTTCAAAGGATTAAATCCAAGGTTCAAACCCTAAATCACAAGAACTCACCTCAAAGCCCTAGCTCCCAAGCTTCTTCTTGCACCAAGAAGCTCCAAATCCACCTTAGAAGCTTTTCCCAAGGTCAAATCCTTCACTTCTCCAAGCCTTGGAGAGATCTCTAGAGAGAGAAAGTGTGGGAGAGGGAGAGGGAGTGTGAGGAAGATGAAGAAGGACTGAGGGGAGAAGTCTCCACCCTCAATATATAGCCCCTCCATCGCAAAATTACCAAAACACCCCTCACTGGGCATTCTGCCCCAGCCGGGTCCGGACCTTGCAGATGGGGTCCGGACCCCGCACTGATAACCGCCCAGTGCGCAGGCCGGGTCCGGACCTTGGCATCAGGGTCCGGAACCCGTACGCACCCCAACCTAGCACGCGGCTCGGGTCCGGACCTCAAGTCCCGGGTCCGGAACCCGTATGTTCCCCATCTCGGACATCGGCTCGGATCCGGACCGTGGCTGCCCGGGTCCGGACCGCAGCCGGCCAGGAACTTCATTGTCCGGACCCCAGTTTCCAGGGTCCGGACCCCGTGAGCAGTTTTGCTCCGGTTGGTCTTTTTCTCAATATTTTTCGATTTCCGGGTCTCCACTCGCACCCACAGTGTTCCGAAACCTTCGGAACTCAATTCCACACTAGCCATTACCGGCTCTCTCCGAACTTCATCAACTTTAGTAAAGTTCGAGACAACGCACCGAAATTCAAAGTGCTACACTTTCCTCCCTAATCGCAGCCGCTTACTGCGCCATCTCGTCTTGGAGCTTCTTAATTTTCTCCTCCTGTCGCTGCATGGCTTCGGCCTGCCACCGAACCACGCCCATCAACTCGGTCAACTGATCATGAAGACCCGAGTTCACGCCCTCCCCGAGTTGTTCGGGAGCCGCGCTCGATCCTCCGAGCCCAGCCCTCGTAGGAGGCCGTCCACGTACCATTATCTCTTGAAAACACAACGACTTTGGTCATTTCATGACATTCAAAGTCATTCATAACATAACGTTTCACGAAGATAAACGTGAACCCACTCTAGGCGAAAGTCACACAAGGGTTCTTATTTCCCTCACTTGGTTTCATGTTGTCGGCCGCCAACATGAACACTCTTGGTGAAGAATAAGGCACACCTCGAATCTACCTCTACTTCCAACTAAAGGTATAAGGACATAACCCAATCACTTAACTTTCGCCACAATCAAAGATCTCGTCACTCACGAGCCTACACTCCTAGGGTCTTTTCCATCCTAGGGTTTTCTTAGGTCCACCTAGACCGTTTCTACGCTCTGATACCACCTCAGTCTGTCACGCCCCGTCGGGCCTTTAACACCAACTAGGTGGAAAGGATAACCGCACGGGCGCATGCCCCAGACCCGCCGAACGGATAGAGTCTCTTCTACCCACCCAAGGCGTCACAACACAAGCATATCCACAAGGTTCCAACTAGGAACGGAGTACAAGAGTTGCACAAGGAAAGCATCAACATAAAGAAGTTCTACTTCTATTACATCACATTTGCACATTTATACATGCCCAAAATTTTCTTTTCTTTTATTTCCATTCCATACATAATGTTCCAAAATTATGGAATATACAAGTTGCATACATTTAATGTAAACCCCTATACTATCAATGTCCAAGACTAGGGGTACAACTCTATGTATCACCAAAATGGAAGGGCCGCTATCTATAGAGCCAAACCCTTGCCTCGCTCCGCCGCCTCACTCGCGGAAGGACCTGAAAAACGTGGGGTGAGAACTATAAACATAGTTCCCAGTGGGTAAGGCTACCCAAGAGAGAAGCTCGACCCACCAGGTCCAAAGAAACACCATATGCATAAGTTAGATCACAAATAACTATGCAACAAATATTTACATGCTTGTAAATAAACATAAAGGATGCAACCAAATAAAATGTCCATTTTTATTTTCTCCTAGGTTCATCCTATATTTCACATTGACCAAGTTCAACTACTTGTCATTAACTTATGATTTCGGAATCGCCGCATCACCATAATAGTTCCAACGTCCAAGGAGTGAAATCGTCACCTTCGTGTTCGGTTAGCGAAATCGTCGCATACCCGGGATAGCGAAATCGTCGCATACCTCATTTCAACACCGCCATCACGTGGCACGGGTAGCAAAATCGTCGCACACCCGGGATAGCGAAATCGTCGCACATCCCAATCCGTCACCGCCAACTTATGGCACGGGTAGCAAAATCGTCGCATACCCGGG
The DNA here is from genome assembly GCA_016920855.1 of Puya raimondii. Classification (NCBI taxonomy): domain Eukaryota; kingdom Viridiplantae; phylum Streptophyta; class Magnoliopsida; order Poales; family Bromeliaceae; genus Puya; species Puya raimondii. Next base: position 38,974,479 of record JABWPP010000049.1, on the reverse strand, counting down.
ATAGCGAAATCGTCGCGTATCCCAATTCATCACCGCCAACTCATGGCACGGGTACCGAAATCGTCGCATATCCCAATTCATCACCGCCAACTCATGGCACGGGTAACGAAATCGTCGCATACCCGGGATAGCGAAATCGTCGCATACCCGGGATAGCGAAATCGTCGCATATCCCATTGTTCACATTTTACACTTGCCAACCCAAGTCCCATGACCCTAGGTTCAAGTCACTAAGTCTCACCTATGTTCAATGACACTAGATTCACTTTACATTCTCAACCTAGGTTCCATGACACTAGGTTCCATTCTCATGTTCCAACCTATGTTCAATGACACTAGGTTCCAATCATACATGTTCCAACCTATGTTCTCAACACTAGGTTCCAATCATACATGTTCTAACCTATGTTCTCAACACTAGGTTCCAATCATACATGCAATCACATAACAAGTATAGATAATAAAAATATACTTGAATTCTTTAACATGCAAGAGGAGCTCATGACTCTATCTATCATGATTCTCATTTTGCCAACATGCAAGTTCTAGGGTTTCACATTACACACAATTTTATCTTTAAATGGTTATTTACCCTAGACATGGAAGTGACCTAATCACTTCGGTAAACACAAATCCACCTTAAGAGCTTCCAAATTCTTGAATTCTTTGAGCTCCTAAGTCTCCAAGCCTTGAGTTCTTGCTTCAACCCAAGCTTCTACAAGAAAATGGTTCGTTACTCATTACGAACCCTTAAATCAACTCGATACATGAAATCATTTGTTCTAACATGATTTCCTATGCCTCAATTGCAATTTCCGAAAGTCCAAATATTTTTAGAACCTCCCATGGCAAAAACTCTCATTTCACCTAGGTTTCACATGCATGCATGTAGAACCCCAAAATCTCTTGGCCAATCTCCATGTTTTGTGGTTTAGATTGCCTAGAGTTTCCAAAAACCTCATAACAAAGGATTAAATCCAAGGTTTGAACCCAAATCATGAGGAACTCACCTTAGCCACGAGTTTCCCAAGCTTCTTCTTGCACCAAGAAGTTCCAAATCCACCTTAGAAGCTTTTCCCAAGGTCAAATCCTTCACTTCTCCAAGCTTTGGAGAGATCTCTAGAGAGAGAAAGTGAGGGAGAGGGAGGGGGAAGTGGGAAAGATGAAGAGAAGTGAGGGAGAGAGCCTCAGCCCTCAATACATAACTCCCCACATGCGAAATGACCATTTTACCCCCCCCCCCCCACAAAAACTTCACACAGCCAGCCAAAGCTGGCATTTCGCAGCTCTGTATTCCGGAATCAGCACTAGCATACCGGAATACGGGTGTCAATTTCGGTATACCACGAGGAATTCTGCAAAACCCGAGAGCTGAATTCTCGGATTCAGCCCTCACATTCCGGTATACCACACCCCATACCGGTACTAATCACTTCAGTACCGGTATGGACATCTTCATACCGGAATCCACTGCAGATTTTACAAGTTCAGCGGTTTTAACTTTTCGAAGTCCGTTTTCGCGCCTCATTTGCGCCGAAAACACTTCGCACAAGCCCCAAACTTGGCCGAAGCCGCTCACGTAGTCTCTCATGCTACATTCTCACCGGAACTCCACAATTTGTAGAAGTTCGGTACAATGCACTGAAATTCAGTGTACTACAAGGACCATGATGGGGATGGCGATTTTATTGCCCGGTGCCCAATACTTGCGGCGATTCCGCTTTGGTTGAGAACCAAATTGGTGATGCGGCGATTCCGACACCATAAATAATTGAAAAGTAGTTGAACTTGGACAATGTGAGATATAGGATGAACCTAGGAGAAAATAAAAGTTGTCATTTTATTTGGTTGCATCCTTTATGTTTATTTACAAGCATGTAAATATTTGTATGCATAGTTAATTGAAATCTAACTTATGCTTATGGTGTTTCTTTGGACCTGGTGGGTCGAGCTTCTCTCTTGGGTGGCCTTACCCACTGGGAACTATGTTTATAGTTCTCATCCCACGTTTTTCAGGTCCTTCTGCGAGTGAGGCGGCGGAGCGAGGCAAGGGTTTGGCTTTGTAGATAGCGGCCCTTCCATTTTGGTGTCATGTATAGTTGTACCCCGAGTTTTGGACAATGGTAGCATAGGAGTTTTTATTAAATGTATACAACTTGTAATTCCATAGTTTTGAAACTTGATGTATGGAATAGGAATGAAGGAAAGAAAATTTGGGCTTGTATAAATGTGCAAATGTGATGTAATAGAAGTAGAACTTCTTTATGTTGATGCTTTCCTTGTGCAACTCTTGTACTCCGTTCCTAGTTGGAACATCGTGGAAATGCTTGTGTTGTGACGCCTTGGGCGGGTAGGGGAGACTCTGTCCGTTCGGCGGGTCTGGGCCACGTGCTCGTGCGGTTTGTCCTTCCACCTACTTGGTGTTAAGGCACGGCGGGGCGTGACAATCTAGCTATCCGATCAGTCACAACCTCTTATGTATGTGACGCCGTAGGTTCTATTCTATCTGGTAGTGAGATATATTCTGATCACTATCAACAATATCACTAAAACTCCTTTCAGTGGGTTGGAACAATTCCAACTCAGCCCAATGAGAATTATCGATCATCCAGATAATTCTCATGAGTCTCACAATCCATAAGTGACGCCTAGCAGCATGTAGTGGCATTCCAGTAGAATGAAATACTGAACCTCTTGGTGCAGTTACCGTGTGATACATCATGAGTCCCGACTAGACGGAGTTCATGGAATGGCTCGTCAAACCCCATCGTCTGTCATATGTCAAATTTATTCATAATATTTAAAATCAAATACAAATTTATATCCTAGAGAGAATACATGTGTCGGCCTGGTTGGTTTCTAGGGCGTACATCTAACACTTCGATGGGTCCGGCAATGTTTCGATGGACTTTTCAAAAAATTTGGCGGTTCGGGGGTTGTATGTTTAGTGTTTTGAGTCGACTAGGTGGACATTGACTTGGTGGGTCTTTCGTAGGTCCAGTCGATGTTCCAATGCGCCTTGGGGGTTAGGCCCAACGACAGTTTCAGGTGGGTGCTTCGATCTGAAGTCGATATAGTGGTGCTAGCTTGGTGATGTCCTTGCCTTACCCCTTTTCATTGCTTTCACATATAACTTGATGAGCAATATACCACTAGACTTTCAATTATATTTACTCTACTTCTGCTCTATCATGATTTAGTAGTAGGGTGGTGTTTGATACTATTGCATGATCTCTATCTGTTGGACCTGATTGGTCGATTTCAGTGGATTTGATGGCATAGGTGATATCGTTTGGGCAGGTGTTTGTTGTTGACATATCCTCTGCTATTTGCCGTCTCGTTGACTATTGAGCATAGTGCATCGATCGTCACAGCTCATGTAGCATGTCACGTACACTAGTGACCTGGCCACCGTGTCGGTGTTCTTTTTCGAAAAAGCAGTCATTATTCGACTCGTGAGTCCCTTGTAAGGTGCTAACTAGGGCTATGAGCCGGTGGGTGAGCATTTTGTGGCACTGCCTGCAGTTTTTAGACTAATATGGTGAGGTGTTTGTGTACTTATCCTACATATAGTTGATGCATATGTACATTGTTGTTGCTTTACAGTAGCGGTAGATGCTTACTATTCTTCATATCTAATGTTCTTTACTCGCTACTGTACTTGTATATCTATCTCTCCTATGTTCTACTCGCCAGTGAGTACACTCGCCCTCGTCGACTTGCAATACCTACTGGGAGACCCCTTATTGGTTTATCACCCCCTTCCCCTTTTCGGGTGATCTCGGTGGTGGGAGTCGGGACGGTACGTAAGGTGCGATAGCTAGTGAGCTTTAGAGGTCCTGACCTTTCGACATTGGATACGGTTACTCTGATCTGACCACCCTTTCTCTTATTCGTTAATAAGTTAGACTTTTGTGGTTCAGTTACCTACTTTCGTGGTTATTTGATTCTATGATTATTCAGTCCTTGTGGGAGTTGTTTACTTGGAAGTATTTGAATGGTGATGTTCTTTTGAATACTGATGGCTTTATAGCTATAGTTTTATGACAAAGTGGTTTTCTACCCCTCGTGATAGTCGGATCTTCAAAAGAATGAGTTTCCGTGTGGGAAACAATTTTCAAATGACTTTTCGGATTTATCGATACCTTAGTATTTCAAAATAAAGTTTCCAGGTGGGAAACACTTATAAATGATAGAATTATTTGATATAATGTGCATTTGCATTATCCTTCGCCTAAGGAGTGCTTAGAGCATGCATCATCTCAAGGATGGCTAGCTGACTGGTTTATGTGAGCATATGCATTGTGAATGTTGATTGTGTGAGTGGATAAATGTGTTGCGACATGTACTTATAGTGGTACGCCGTGCAAATATAGCGGAGACCCTGTCGATGTGGACGGAGGAGTTCCTGTATTTGTGGCGGGTCTGTTCCATCTCGTGGGGACGTTTGTATTTTTTAAAAAAAATATGGGCACTTTCCGCTGACTTTACTTTCTAACTGGCCCTTTTTTTGAAAAGGCTTTACAAAAAGGGCCCCGGGGCGTGACAACATCCTCTGATTCAAATGATGATGCTTCTTTGGAAGATTTCAAGAAGTAGTTGGCTCTGCTTACAAAAAGATTTAGCGAAACTTTAAGAAGAACCGAGCCAACAAATCCTCATCATCCTCTAAGCAATCTAGAACCAAAGGGAGTGCAAACATCATGCCGAGGAAATCTGAGAATTCTTCTAAGAAGAAGAATTATGATGGACAAATTCAATGCTACAAATGCAGAGGCTTTGTTTATATTGCATCAGATTGTCCGAATAAGAAAACCTCAAAGAAGAAGGCCTTGTAAATCATCACTTGGGATGACTCATCTTCTGACAAGTCAACCTCTAGTGATGAGGATACTAATGCAACAGCTTGTTTCTTCTATTTCTCCTCATATATGTTTAGCTTCTATATCTATTGACTTGATTTTTTTGTCTCTTTTGCATGATAAATCAATGTCAGAGAATGTATCAAGTGAAGATGAGTCAGAAGAGTGTGATATTGCTGGTAACTATCAACAACTACTAGGAGAATCAAAGAAAATGGCGAAGTACAGTAAGAAGCTACGGAGAAGATTGCTGGAACTTGAAGATCAAAGTAAGACATCATCTTCTCTGTATTCATGAGATGTACCTTTTGTGTAAACTTATTGTATATTTTATGAATGGTTTATTATAGTAGATTTGTCTCTTTACCTCATAGTGTTAAGTTCATATGCTTTGATTACCCAATTTAGGATATATTTATTCTTCATTTTCTGCTTGTTGTTTTAGACACCTTGTGTGCACCGGGGGTGCCTTGTGTACACGGCGGGTCTGTGCACGTACCGGGTAGGCTTCCGCTGGGGCCCGGACGTGACATGTACGTTACGTGGGCCAGGTTGTATTCAGGAAAAAAAAATTGGCACGTTTTTCGCAAGCTCTAGTTTCTAAAACAGCCACGGGGTGTGACATATTAAGATGGTATCACAGAAACAACAACTACAACTACATTCACAGGCTTTCTAACTGAACCACAGGCTAAGCTGACCCTAGAAAGACCTAAGCCTTATAGTCACGTGAGAGCACGGGGTTGTTGGGATTAAGTTCTGGTATTTTGGTCAGGCTTTAATAGTCTTGAGGCATATGGTTATTTTATTACCCCGTGTTGTATTATGGTTATGGCGCAGACTCGTGCTTCTGTCGGGAGTGATGGCGGATTACTAGGCAGGCATCGAGTGGTAGGGTGATATTCACCAGGTATAGCCACTCATGGTAGATGGTGGCCTTAAGGGGCTAGGTGACGGCACTTACTGGGCCTACGCAATCGATTCAGCTGCTATTGCCCAGGCCCCACTTCCTACATAAAGCACGAGAGCTACCGCGGGCATCTTTACGGAGACGGCACATGGAGCAGCTACGGCCGTGGCTACTGCGGGGGCTGCTAGAGTGCAGTCCGAGGTTTCAGTAGCGGTCGCTTGGGTGGCTACGATGTGGGTGTCACTCCCTCAGGATTAGTGGGTATGGCTATGACAGCTAACCCTTCTCCTTTTTTCGCTAGGGGCATAGTGTCACGGACGATGGAGCGAACCCAGATAAGGGTGAACTTGGCGAGTTAGAAAAATACGACCCACCTAATTCAGCAGCATGACTCCCGATCTAAGGATTGGAGAGTATGGATCGATGTTGTGGTAGGGTTCTTCGTAGAGTGTTAGACAGGGTAATAGATCAGTGCGGGTGTTTCGACCTACCGCTGGTTCATACGTCAAATTGGCGTATGTTGGAACTGAATTAGGACACAGTTTTGGTTTCAGGTCTCTGTTGGTGCACACATCATGTACGGCTGTCTCAACACCTAAGTTGGTATGTTATGGGATAGTAGGCGGCCTAGGTAGGCTTATGGCATGTCACGAGATACTCCATGGGGTTAATTGGAGGTCTCGGAGGGTTAGGAGTTGGTTAGGTAAAGTTCGGAGATCATGTTACAATCGCACTGGCTTGTGCGGTTGGCGACTCTGTGCCGCAGGCAGTCGTTTGTTGTTGTTGGGAGCCATAGGACTCATAGGGAGTTGGCTCAAAGGCTAGTCTAGTTTCAAAAATCGGCTTATAAAGTCGATATTTCGAGGGCGTTATGGTGCACTCTAGTGCGGTATAGAGGTATTAGTTGGCTTGGTATATGTGTCACGTCTTCAACTTGTTGTTGACGATGGATCTGCGGGTATTTTGCATTTTTTTAATAAGTACGTTGGCTGTAGACAATATAGTGTTGAAAGTTGGGACAAAATACCCTATCCAATTTGGGAGTATGAGGATAGAGTCGATGTGTTTCCTTGCAAGACTATGTCTATAGACCGTCTTGTGGGAAGGCTAGAGTCGAGGTCATCTCCAACCACGCGGTAAGACTTGGGTAATTCCCAGGCGGTATTTGTGCAGTTGATATATGAACACTACAAATGCTTTATATTCCGGTGTGGGCCTGGTTGCATACCAGCCCAGTAGTTGTGCCTTACATAGCTAAGTAGTGTGATAGGTAACGCAACCTCGGTTGCATTACCGGAAAGTGTGAATCATGTTTGGTAAGTGGCCTAAGCATGGTTGTTGGCTCAAGAGTCGTTGCACGTGACGGCGTACAGGGTATACGACATAGCTTATCATGAATACCATGGTGAGAAAATGCTATTCTGGTTACTTGGTGACAGGTACGCCTGGGTCCCATTGAGACCGACATTTAGTGTTGCTGGGGACATTGATCGCTCGGGTTCCTTTGGGGATGGCAGCGACAGGGTCTCGTAGAGACAAATATTGGGCATCACTGGTGGTTATGACCGTACGCTGCGATTAGCAACCCTGTTCACCTAGTGACGGACATGCAAGGAATAAATGTCGAATCGAATGCACCCGGATGTGCAATTGTGTGGGCTAAACTATTGAGCTCAATTGGTAGTGGTAACCTTGGACCTTCTGGGGCCAAGCGGAAAGCTAGGTCTGGAACCTAGGTTAGTCGAATACCATCGATAGGTTCCCGGCGACGTGGTATTGGGTATGGTAGTTTGTAATACAGACTGGTGGGAGGCTGTGGCCTCTGAGGCGAGTGTTTCTACCAGAGAATAAAGAGTACCGGTAATGATAGATGTATGTTTTTATGCATCTATGGATCGTTGAAGCTGTTGTGTGGGCGTTGATGTTAGTGTGCGCCCGGTATCTGGGCTAGACGTGGTAGGGGGAACTCGTGGTTTTGTTCCAAGATAATAAGCATAGGCATTCGACTTAATCGAGTCGGATAATGATACGCGGACCAATGTTGGTTGACGTGGAGTTTCAGGTCGGTGAGCATTTATTGCTCAGGTTTTGGCAGGTGTGGGATCGGGTGGTTCTGGTTGCGGCACAAGTCTAATCCGCAAGCTTTTGGACGGTGGTGACCCCAGTGGGTATTGGTCCGCAGGCTTTGGATTGTTATGTTTCCCTTTATCTTGCCCAATGAAATCGCATGTTTCACGCTCCTCTACTTCGGAGTTTGATCATTTCAGGTTTAGAGGCATGGTTTTTGAATCGAGAGTCGCTTCAATCTACTCGTAGGGTAAACCACAATGGTGGAACGTTATCCACATTGGTTTACGGTAGGTGCTTAAGCAAGTTTCGAGGACGAAACTTTCTTTAAAGGGGGGATGAAGTGAAGACTAAGATTTTTCTATGTAATTTGATGCTTTTTAATGATGTTTTTATGGGTATTTTAATTTCCAAATTGCTGGTTTAAGTTTAGCGAAAAACGAGTTACATTAAAGACGTATGGTGGATTTTTACTATTCACTTAAATGAATAGTAACCGACGTTTCGAATTGAGGTAGTAGCGTGAGAATGGCTTCGGACGTGAATCAAGCACCATTTCGAGCGATCCACTAAGTTGTTTTTGATGGTTTGACTGTGCTAGAGATAGTGGCACTGACCAATTTTACGTTCAACGCACGATTTTCGAGAAAAATTGCCTTTATTGCAGATTGGTCATTTATTATTTAGTGTTTTTGCTTTTTAGATTTATCCGGTGCTCCGTTTTGCGTGAAATCCCACGAGCATGAACCTTTCTGCGAGAGAAAGGCTGTAGAAAGAGATTGAGCCGTAAAATTAGAGGTTTGAATGGTGTTTGGGCAATTATTCCTAGGGATCTTATTATATTTATATATATGTGTATTAACCCTAACCCTAACCCTAACCCTAACCCCAAAACCCTAATCCCAAAACCCTAATCCTCTTCCCCTCAATCCCTGCCTACCTGAGGTGCTCCCTGCCGCCGCTGTCGCCGCGCCGGCCGCCGGAGACCACTTATTCTCTTTTTTCCCTCTTTCTCTCTCTCTATTATTATCCTTGTTGGAGAGGAGACTTGAGCTCCCTTCCTTCGCACCGTCGCCGCCTCAGCACCGTCGCCACCGCTGGCAGGACCTCCGGCGACGCTCCCCGAGCCACCCCCGGTGCCGTACGCTAGGAGCAGCGGCGGCCGAGAGGGGTGCCCACGAAGGTGCTACGGCCACGGGATCTACTCGACCGCCGCCGCCGTGCCTTGTCGTCGTGGTCGTGTTCCGTTGGCCCTAGGAGGACCACCGGCGCCGAACCTGCCCTCCCAAAGCCGCCGCCGCAATTGTTCGGGGGTGCCCTAGCTACTGGATATTTTGGGACCGCATCGCCGCCCCTACTCCGCCGCAGCCTCCCGCCGTCGGAATCTGGTGCCGCCGGCCTCCCCGGACGACGATGACCCCTCTCTGGTCGGCACTTGCTCCTGCGTGCCGCCAGCAGCCACTCCGTCATGCCCTATCTCTGCCCAGGCTCGAGTTCAGGGGTGGTCTGGGCTGACCTCTGTGTTCAGGCCAACAGAGGCATCATTGATCTTTCGGATCACGAGAACAACTTCTCTGGGACCCTAAGAAGTTCGGTGCTCACCTACGTCCCGATCAGCGGAGCCTCGGTGGGCGCGACGGACTCGACCGCTCCTGGAACAACATTATAGGAGGGTTTTTCTTGCTGTTTTGGGACCCCCCTGGTCGTCGTTTGCATCGGACAGCGAGCACGGGTCTCGTTGCGTCGAGACGACTGAGATCGACGGGTTGGTTGAGTTACGACACGGATCATGGTATCTGGCATAAAACCCATCTATATGTCGTATTTGAATAGTATATGTTAATGTTGGTGTATTGTTTGAATCTTTGAGGCTTTGGGAACCCTGTGGACTGCCTCGGGACAGCATGTAATCGTTGTTGGTGACCTCTTGACTGATCGTCGAAGGTCCGGGGGCTGTTGCGGAGTTAAAACGCGGTTCCGCGGCATCGATTGGTGCAAATTCGCCAATCAGGCACAGTTTGGGTTTGGGTTTCCGCATTCTAGTAATGTGGACACCCCAGGTATTTCGCCAAGCCTTGTTGGCTGGTTGCTACTGCCATCTCAGAAATCCGGAGATGACAGGTTAGCGGTGGAGGATTTTGGAGCCAAAATCGGCAATTTTGGAAACATGTTTCGGCAGTTTCTTGCTTAATCGATCCCTCGGTATTTATTGGTGGTTGCTGCCCGAACACCTATTTTGGTGCACTCAAGGTCAGCGGATAGCTTACGATGAGAATTGGGAATTCCCGAAGCACTTGTGGCTCCCAGAGGTGTTTCGGTAAGTTTTCGGAAGTTCCGGCGTGTTTTGGAGAATCAGTTTCGAAACCATTATTCCGAGAGTAACATGCCTCGGTTGGTTTGTTTGGAGTCGTGTGAGGATAGGACTTGACTCGATGGATCTTTCATAGGTCTGGCGGATGGTTCGGCGCATTCTAGGCATTGAGTGTAGTACAGGTGGGTGCTTCGAGCTGGTAGTCGGCGAGACCATATCATCATTGTCTTCTGTCTGTTACCCTACTACATCTATTACGTTCGTCCCTACATGTCGGCATTGTTTTCGTTTACTATTGCATATCTGTTTTTTCCTTACTTGCATAGTGGTGGTTATTCTTAAACATGCAGAGCAGGCTTATGTTTACTTGACTATTTCTGGACCTTTAGGTCTAGGCAACACAGCGACTCTCTCGTCATGTGTTTTGATCTGATTGATGATGATTCGACGTCTATACGCCCTAGCATCTAGCTTCGGCCAAGGCATCGGCTTATGCCGAGTTTGTATTGAGCATATTGCATGATTTCGTCACGGCACTTGGGTGTATGCATGGAGAACAGGTCGGTTTGTCCACCGATCAGGGGTATACTTATCCTGATGGGTCGGCCAGTTGGACGCATAGATCAGGTCGGTGCAGGTTAAGTGACAGGTAACGCTTGAAGTCCACGGACCAATATGGCAGGCTCTAGATTGGGTTCAGATTTGAATTATCCACCCTTGAGGCATCTGTTGCGTAGTATTTCAGTTACAGTAGTGGCTTTTATTACTTGCTCCTTTATTCTATCTGTTACCATAGCTACTGCAGTTCTCTCTCGTATCATGGCACTTGTATCTTCATTTTTCTATCTTCTTTGTTTTCCAGTAAATACGGCTTGCCTTCGTGGCTCTATCGTACCCACTAGGAACCCTCTTTTGTGGTTTCTCACACCCTCTTTTTTCCAGGTGATGCGAAAGAGGGGACTGGTCACGGTGCGACGGGAGGACGTCCTAGCTAGATCGCATTAGCGGTTCTTACCCGGTTCATTTCCTTTTACTGCATTTAGTAGTTTTAAATAAATGAATGGTTCAGTTAGATGATCAGTATGGTTATTGCATGAAGAATAATCTTGAACTTGTGTGGTCTTGAACTTGTGTGGATGGATTTTCAATTATGCATATGCTCGTAGTTTTCTGGACTTATGGCATTTTGGTTTCTGCGTATCTGTGTATTTGGTTTTCTACCCCTCGTGGTAGTCGGTTTTCAAAAGATTGAGTTTCTGTGTGGAAAACAGTTTTCAAAATGATTTTTGAAATATTTTCTTTTGATACTTAATTAGAGTTTAAAAATAAAGCTTCCGAGTGGGGAGCACTTTTAACTGATAGGATGATTGTTGTATTATGCATCGAATCATCCAATGCCTAAGGAGTGCTTAGAGGCATGCATCATTCCTAAGAATGGCTAGTTGTATGAAAATACATCGCATGATTATTTGTGGATTAATGTGAATGTGAGTTGTGATCGTGTATCTGGTTGTATAAAGATGGTACGCCATGCAGATATAGGAGACACTGTCCGTGTGGACAGAAAAACATTGTATTTGTGGCAGGTCGGTACGTCACGTGGGTCAGGTTGTATTCAAAAAAATAAATGGCACATTTTCCGCAAGCTCTGGTTTCTAAAATAACCCCGGGGTGTGACAGATTAAGATGGTATCAGAGAGACAGCAACAACAACAATATTAAGAGGCTTTCTATCTAAACCACAGGCTAGGCTAACCCTAGGAAGACCTAAGGCTTATAGGCATGTGAGAGCGCGGGGTTGTTGGAATTAAGTCCCGATATTTTGGTCGAGTTTTAATAGTCTAGAGACATATGGTTATTTTATTACCCCGTGTTGTACTATGGTTATGGTGCGGACTCGTGCTTCTGCCAGAAGTGGTGGCAGATTACCATGCAGGCATCGAGTGGTAGGGTGATATTCACCAGGTATTGACACTCATGACAGGTGGTGGACTTAAGGGGCCACGTGACGGCATTTACTAGGTCTAGGCAGTCGATTTAGCTGCTATTGCCTAGGCCCCACTTCCTACGTAGAGCATGAGAGCTACCGTGGGCATCTCTATGGAGACGGCTACAGCCGCGGCTACTGCGGGGCTGCTAGAGTGCAGCCCGAGGTTTCGGTAGCGGTCGCTTGGGTGGCTGCGATGTGGGTTTTGCTCCTTCAGGCTTGGTGGGTATGGCTATGACGCCTACCCCTTCTCCTTTTTCAACTAGGGGCATAGTGTCACGGACGATGGAGCGAACCCAGATAGGGATGAACTTGACGAGTTGGAGAGATACGACCCGCCTAGTTCAGCGGCATGACTCCCAATCTAAGGATTGGGGAGTATGGATCGAAGTTGTGGTAGGGCTCTTCATAGAGTCTTAGATAGGGTAATAGATCAGTGCGCGTGTTTCGACCTTCTGCTGGTTCATACGTCAAATTGGCATGTGTTGGAACTAGATTAGTACATAGTTTTGGGGTCAGGTCTCTGTTGACGCACACATCATGTGCGGCTGTCCCAACACCTAAGTTGGTGTGTTATGGGATAGTAGGCGGCCTATATAGGCTTATGGCATGTCACGAGATATTCCATGGGATTACTTGGTGGTCTCGGAGGGTTAGGAGTTGGTTAGGTGAAGTTCGGAGATCATGTTACAATCGCACTGGCTTGTGCGGTTGGTGACTCTGTGTCGCGGGCAATCGTCTGTTGTTGTTGGGAGCCATAGGACTCCCAAGGAGTTGGCTCAAAGGTTGGTCTAGTTTCGAAAATCGGCTTACAAAGTCGATATTTCGAGGGCATTGTGGTGCACTCTGGTGCGGTATAGAGGTATCGGTTGGCTTGGTATATGTGTCACGTCTCCAACTTGTTGTCGGCGATGGATCTGCGGGTATTTCGCCTTTCTTTTGATAAGTACGTTGGCTGAGAAAATGTAGTGTTGAAAGTTGGGACGAAGTACCCTAATTCCATTTGGGAGTATCAGGATTGGGTCGATGTGTTTTCTTGCAAAACAATCTCTATAGACCGTCTTGTGGGAAGGCTAGAGTCGAGGTCATCTCCAACCATGCGATAAGACTTGGGTAATTCCCAGGCAGTACTTGTGCAGTTGATTTATGAACACTGCAAATGGTTTATGTTCCGGTGTGAGCCTGGTTGCATACCTGCCCAGTAATTGTGCCTTGCACAGCTAAGTGGTGTGATCGGTAACGCAACCTCGGTCGCATTACCGAAAAGTATGAATCATGTTTGGTAAGTGGCCTGAGCATGGTTGTTGGCTCAAAAGTCGTTGCACGTGACGGCATACAGAGTATACGACATAGCATATCATGAATACCATGGTGAGAAAATGCTATTCTGGTCACATAGTGACAGGTACACCTGGGTCTCATTGAGATCAGCATTTAGTGTTGCCGGGGACATCGATGGTAGCATTCCTATAGGGATGGCAGCGACAGGGTCTCGTAGAGACAGATGTTGGGCATCACTGGTGGTTATGACCGTATGTTGCGATTGGCAACCCTGTTCACCTAGTGACGGACATGCAAGGAATAAATGTCGAATCGAATATACCCGAACGGGCAATTGAGTGGGCTAAACTATTGAGCTCAATTGGTAGTGGTAACCTTGGACCTTCTAGGGCCATGCAGAAAGCTAGGTCTGGAACCTAAGTTAGTCGAATACCATCGGTGGGTTCCCGACGGTGTGGTATTGGGTATTGTAGTTTGTAATATAGACTGCTGGGAGGCTGTGGCCTCCGAGGCGAGTGTTGCCAGCATAGAATAAATGGCACCGGTAATGATAGATGTATGTTTTCATGCATATATGGATTGTTGAAGGTGTTGTGTGGGTGTTGATGTTAGTGTGCGCCCTATATCTGGGCTAGACGTGGTAGGGGGAACCCGTGGTTTTGTTCCAGGATAATAAGGATAGGCATTCGACTTAATCGAGTCTGATAATGATACGCGTACCAATGTTGGTTGACCTGGAGTTTCAGGTCGATGAGCATTTATTGCTCAGGTTTTGGCAGGTGTGGGATCGGGTGGTCCTGGTTGCGGCACAAGTCTAATCCATAGGCTTTTGGACGGTGGTGACCTCGTGGGTATTGGCCCGCAGGCTTTGGGTTGTTACGTTTTCCTTCTTCTTGCCCGATGAAATCGCATGTTTCACGCTCCTCCACTTCGGATTTTGATCATTCCAGGTTCAGAGGCAAGCTTTGTGAATCGAGAGTAGTTTCAATCTACTTGTAGGGTAAACCACAATGGTAGAACGTTATCCAAAAAAGCAAGTTTCGGGGGCGAAACTTTCTTTATGGGGGAATGATGTGAAGACCAAGATTTTTCTATGTAGTTTGATGCTTTTTAATGATGTTTTTATGGGTATTTTAATTTTAAAATTGTTAGTTTAATTTTAACGAAAAACGAGTTAAATTAAAGGCGTACGGTGGATTTTTACTATTCACTTACATGAATAGTAACCGACACTTCGAATTGAGGCAGTGGCGTGAGAATGGCTTCGGACATGAATCGGGCACCATGTCGGGTGATCCAATAGGTCATTTTCGATGGTCTGACTGTGCCGGAGATAATAGCATTGACCGATTTTATGTTCAACACACGGTTTTCGAGAAAACCTACCTTTATTGCAGATTGGTCATTTATTATTTAGTGTTTTTGCTTTTTACATTTATCTGATGCTCCGTTTTGCGTGAAATCACACGAGCAGGGACGTTTCTATGAGAGAAAGGCTGTGGAAAGGGACTGGGTGGAAAGGATAACCGCACGGGCGCATGCCCCAGACCCGCCGAACGGATAGAGTCTCTTCTACCCGCCCAAGGCGTCACAACACAAGCATATCCACAATGTTCCAACTAGGAACGGAGTACAAGAGTTGCACAAGGAAAGCATCAACATAAAGAAGTTCTACTTCTATTACATCACATTTGCACATTTATACGTCCAAACGTTTTCTTTTCTTTCATTCCTATTACATACAACAAGTTCCAAAACTATGGAATTTACAAGTTGCATACATTTAATAAAAACTCCTATGCTATCATTGTCCAAAACTAGGGGTACAACTCTATGTAACACCAAAATGGAAGGGCCGCTATCTACAGAGCCAAACCCTTGCCTCGCTCCGCCGCCTCACTCGCGGAAGGACCTGAAAAACGTGGGGTGAGAACTATAAACATAGTTCCCAGTGGGTAAGGCCACCCAAGAGAGAAGCTCGACCCACCAGGTCCAAAGAAACACCATAAGCATAAGTTAGATCACAAATAACTATGCATACAAATATTTACATGTTTGTAAATAAATATAAAGGATGCAACCAAATAAAATGTCAACTTTCATTTTCTCCTAGGTTCATCCTATAACTCACATTGACCAAGTTCAACTACTTGTCATTTATTTATGGTATCGGAGTCGCCGCATCACCATAATGGTTCTCAACCAAAGCGGAATCGCCGCAAGCGTTGGGCACCGGGCAATAGAATCGCCATCCCCATCATGGTCCCAACCTCCAAGGAGTGAAATCGTCATCTCCTTGTTCGGGTAGCGAAATCGTCGCATACCCCGGATAGCGAAATCGTCGCGTACCCCATTCCATCACCGCCATCACGTAGCACGGGTAGCGAAATCGTCGCGTACCCGGGATAGCGAAATCGTCGCGTATCCCAATCCATCACCGCCATCACGTGGCACGGGTAGCGAAATCGTCGCGTACCCGGGATAGCGAAATCGTCGCATATCCCAATCCGTCACCGCCAACACGTGGCATGGGTAGCGAAATCGTCGCGTACCCGGGATAGCGAAATCGTCGCGTACCCCAATGTTCACATTTCACACTTGCCAACCTAAGTCCAATGGCCCTAGGTTCAAGTCACCAAGTCTCACCTATGTTCAATGACACTAGGTTTACTTTACATTCTCAACCTAGGTTCCATGACACTAGGTTCCAATCTCGTGTTCCAACCTATGTTCAATGACACTAGGTTCCATTTGCACTTTTCAACCTATGTTCCTCAACACTAGGTTCTCATTCATACATACAATCACATAACAAGTATAGATAATAAAGATATACTTGAATTCTTTAACATGCAAGAGGAGCCCATGGCTCTATCTATCATGATTCTCATTTTGCCAACATGCAAGTTCTAGGGTTACACATTTACACACCATTTTATTTTTCAAATGGTTATTTACCCTAGACATAGAAGTGGCCTAATCACTTCGGTAAACACAAATCCATCTCAAGAGCTTCCAATTTCTTAAATTCTTTGAGCTCCTAAGTTTCCAAGCCTTGAGTTCTTGCTTCAACCCAAGCTTCTACAAGAAAATGGTTCGTTACTCATTACGAACCCATGAATCAACTCAATGCTAGAAATCAATTGTTCTAACATAAATTCTTATGCCTCAATTGAAATTCCCGAAGGTCCAAATATTTTTAGAACCTCCCATGACAAAAACCCTCATTTCACCTAGGTTTCACATGCATGCATGTAGAACCCCAAAATTTCTTGGCCAATCTCCGTGTTTTGTGGTTTAGATTGCCTATGGTTTTCAAAAACCTCATATTAAAGGATTAAATCCAAGGTTTAAACTCTAAATCACAAGAACTCACCTCTACACCCAAGCTCCCTAGCCTCTTCTTGCACCAAGAAGCTCCAAATTCACCTTAGAAGCTTTTTTCAAGGTCAAATCCTTCATTTCTCCAAGCTTTGAAGAGATCTCTAGAGAGAGAAAGTGAGGGAAAGGGAGAGGAGAAGTAGAGGAGGTAGAAAACTGAGAAGGGAAGGGTGTCCCTGCCTTTCTAACACCCCCTCGAGTATGAAAAGACCATTTTGCCCCTCTCACAAATCAACACTAACAGCCAGCCAAAGCTGGTATTTCGCAACACTGCGTTCCGGTATTCACACTGGCATACTGGTATACGAGTGTTAGTTCCGGTATGCCACGGGAATTTCGCAAAACCCGAGAGCTGGATCCCCAGATTCTGCCCTCACATTCCGGTATGCCACACTCCATACCGGTACTAATCACTTCAGTACCGGTATGGACACATCCATACCGGAATCCACTGCAGACTTCACAAGTTTCAGCAGTTTTGACTTTTCGAAGTCCGTTTTCGCGCCTTATTTGCGCCGAAAACACTCGCACAAGCCTCAAACTTGGCCGAAGCCACTCACATAGCCTCTCATGCCACTGAAGTTCAGTGTACTACACTCCCTGCCACCACCGTCGCCGCGCCGGCCGCCGGAGACCAATTCTTCTCTATTTTCCGTCATTCTCTCTCTTTATTATTATCCCTGTTGGAGAGGAGACTCGAGCTTCCTTCCCTCGCGCCGTCGCCGCCTAAGCATCGTTGCCACCGCCTCAACACCGTCGCCACCACCGGAGGACCACCGGCGTCGCCTCTGCCCTCCTCGAGCCGCCGACGTAGTTGTTTCGGTGTGCCCAAGCTGCGGGCTAATTTTGGACCGCGCCGCTGCAGCCTCCCGCTGTCGGAAGCTGGTGCCGCCGGCCTCCCCTGACGGCGATGACGCCTCCCTGGCCGGCGCTTGCCCCCGCGTGCTGCCGGCAGCCACCTCCATCGTGCCCTAGCTCTGCCCGGGCTCGGGTTTAGGGGTGGTCTGCGCTGACCTCTATGTTCTGGCTAGCGGAGGCATCATCGATCTTTTCGATCATGAGCACGACCTCTCTGGGACCCTGAGGAGTTCGGTGCTCACCTGCGTCGTGGTCAGCGGAGCCTCGGTGCGCGCGACGGACTCGGCAGCTCCCAGAACAACACTATAGGAGGGATTTTCTTGCTGTTTTGAGACCCCCAGGTCGTTTTTTCCGCTCTGGACAGCAAGCATGGGTCTCGTTACGTCGAGACGACTGAGATCGACAGGTTGGTTGGGTTCGTTACAACACGGATCGTGGTAACTAGCCTAAAACCCATCTTTTTGTCGTATTTGAATAGTATATGTTAATGTAGTTGTATTGTTTGAGTGTTTGAGGCTTCGGGGACTTTGTGCACTACCCCATGACAGCATATAATCATTGTTGGTGACATCTTGACTTATCGTCGAAGGTCTCGGGGCTGTTGCGAAGTTAAAACAGGGTTCCACGACGTCGATTGGTGGACATTCGCCGATCGGACACAGTTCGGGTTTGGGTTTCCGCATTTTAGCAATGTGGACACCCCAGGTACTTCGCCAAGCCTTGTTGGCTGGTTGCTATTGCCGTATCAGAAACCTAGAGATGACAGGTTAGCAGCGGGGGGTTTTGGAGCCAAAATCAGTGATTTCGGAAACCCGTTCCAGCAAATTCTCGCTTAATCGATCCCTCGATATTTATTGGAGTTGGTTGCTTAAACCTGTTTAGGTGCACTCGGGTCAGCGGATAGCTTACGGTGAGAATCGAAAATTCCTGGAGCACTTTGTGGGTCTCGAAGGTGTTCCAGTAAGTTTCCGGTAGTTCCGGCGGGTTTTGGAGAATCGGTTCCGAAACCATTATTCCGAGAGTCATGTGCCTCGATTGGTTTGTTGGGAGTCGTGTGAGGGTAGGACTTGACTCAGTGGATCTTTAATAGGTCCAGTAGACGGTTCGGTGCATTCTAGGCGTTGAGTGCATTATAGTACAAGTGGGTGCTTCGAGTTGGTAGTCAGTGAGACCGTATCATCACCGTCTTCTGTCTTTTACCCTACTTCACCTCTTACTTTCGTCTCTACATGTCGGCATTGTTTTCTTTTATTATTCACAAATCTGTGTTTTTCTTACTTGTATAGTGGTAGTTGTTCTTAGACATGTAAAGCAGGCTTACGTTTACTTGACTATTTCCGGACCTTTAGGTCCAGGCAACACAGCGACTCCCTCGTCGTGTGTTTCGATCTGGTTGATCAGGATTCGGCGTCTGTACGCCCTAGCATCTGGCTTCGGCCAAGGCATCAGCTTATGCCGAGTTTGTATTGAGCAAATTGCATGACTTCGTCATGGCACTTGGGTGTATTCATGGATACTAGGTCGGTTTGGCCACGGACCAAGAGTATACTTATCCGGATGGGTCGTCCAGTTGGATGCATAGGTCAGGTCGGTGCAAGTTAAGTGACAGGCAACGCTTGAGGCACGGACCAATATGGGAGGCTCTAGATTGGGTTCAGATTTGGATTATCCACCCTTGAGGCATGTGCTGCGTAGTATTTTAGTTACAGTAGTAGCTTTTATTACTTGCTCCTTTATTCTATCTGTTACCATAGCTACTGTAGTTCTTTCTCGTATCATGGCACTTGTATCTTTATTTTTCTATCTCCTTTGTTTTTCTAGTGAATACGGCTTGCCTTCGTGGCTCTGTCGTACCCACTGGAAAACTTCTTCTGTGGTTTCTCACGCCCTCTTTTTTTCAGGTGATGCGAAAAAGGGGAGTGGTCACAGTGCGACGGGAGGACGTCCTAGCTAGATCGCATTAGCGATTCTTACCCGGTTCATTTCCTCTTACTGCATTTAGTAGTTTTAAATAAATGAACGGTTCAGTCAGATGATCAGTATAGTTATTGCATGAAGAATAATTTTGAACTTGTGTGGATCTGGATTTTCGATTATGCATATACTCAGAGTTTTCTGGACTTATGGCATTTTGGTTTCTATGTATCTGTGTATTTGGTTTTCTACCACTCGTGGTAGTCGGTTTTCAAAAGATTGAGTTTCCATGTGAAAAACAGTTTTCAAAATGATTTTCGAAATGTTTTCGTTTGATACTTAATTAGAGTTTAAAAATAAAGCTTCCGAGTGAGAAGCACTTTTAACTGATATGATGATTGTTGTATTATGCTTCACATCATCCAGCGCCTAAGGAGTGCTTAGAGACATGCATCATTCCTAAAAATGGTTAGCTGGATGAAAATGCATCGCATGATTGTTTGTGGATTAATGTGGATGTGGGTTGTGAGTTGTGATCGTGTA
Source organism: Puya raimondii (assembly GCA_016920855.1). Lineage (NCBI taxonomy): Eukaryota > Viridiplantae > Streptophyta > Magnoliopsida > Poales > Bromeliaceae > Puya > Puya raimondii. Next base: position 38,954,365 of record JABWPP010000049.1, on the reverse strand, counting down.
TCTGGTTGTATAAAGATGGTACGCCATGCAGATACAGGAAAAATTCTGACCGTGTGGACAGAAAAACTCTATATTTGTGTCGGGTCTGTACGTCAAGTGAGCCAGGCTGTATTTAAAAAAAAAAAAAAATTAGCACGTTTTCCGCAAGCTCTGGTTCCTAAAACGGTCACGGGGTGTGACAATAGTTTACTTTGAAATCGGCCAATCGAGGATCAAATCCGGATTGGCCCATGATGGATTTGACTATTCCCATTTTAGAGTAGAATAGGAATCGGAATCTGATTCCTATAAAACAAACAATAACTAACCGAATTAATGAATCTAATTCTGATTCTATAGTTTAAAATAGATGAACCAAACATGTCCTAAACGTTATTATCTTTCAAATTAGGTTTGTGCAGTTAATGTACACTACTGGCCAGAGGTTGCTTGTTGTTGTGGTGGTTGGCCGTACTCTTTTTTATGATTTTATAATAAATTACTGCCAAGACGAGGTCCACACCATCACTCTAGAACTAGTTCATAGTTTCCATCCATAGAGATGTTCAAATAATCCAACGGACCGTTGGATTAGATTTGTTAATCTTTGGTTAGTCGCCTACATTTAGAAATCTGTATTACCACAGAGATACATTATAGTTAAAATTATCCAAATATACAATTACATTGTTCTAACAATTATCAATTATAGCCAATTTAGACATAAGATAAAATACCATGTTTGGACCTTCGATAATATGTCCAGTTGGAACATTTAACTATAAATACAGCAAGTATATTTTATTAGCATATTAGAAGTTACATATATTTGCAACCTAAAATACAAAGAACCGAATCACAACCTTAAAAAGTTGAACGCAAATCTCCAAGTTGTCTTTGTGTGAAAAGAGCCACTGTTATTTTGCACAGTAATAAAGTTAAAAAAATAAATTTGCAGAAAATACAAACTTTTACATAATGACCCTTTAATTATTCTAAAATCACAGTAGTGGTTATAAAAAACTTCACTTACCAAGTAGCTTTTTCCTTTATTTTGATATAGAGACCCCCTCCACTACAGGTTATTCTGAATGTTCCCCTCAACTACTTTTTTTTTAAAAAAAATTGAAATCCTCCAAACTTTTGAATTTTAGAATTAAGTAATATTACTTAAAAATATTTAGAGATTCTATCAAATGTATTGAGAATTTGACCAAATTTAATATCTTTAATTAATTTTTAGCAAATAAAACTATGTCAATTAGAGTTTAATAACTAATAAATTATTAAGTTTGATGAAATATTAATTAACTATACGTTGAGGGTGATATTTCAAAATAGCCTATGATTGAGGGTGTTTCCGTATATTTTTACATAAAAGGGGCAATGCTACACGTACACCCTAAAATAGATATACATCTGACACTCACTTTATTTCAAAGTTATTAATACTCTATTTGTTTAATTTTTTTGATAAAAAATTAAAACCTACACCTTTTTAGATGTACAAGAAAGATTTTTCTAAGAGAAGTCTGCCGCTATGCCTCAGCACCAGGCAACAATTTCTTTATCCTTTTTAACCCAATTCCACGACGTATCCAGATATCCGCAAACGCCACTTGGACGGGCGAGATCATCCTCCAGATCCCTGTCACACCCTTGATGCGATCTTTACCCAGACCACTCTCCACCCGCCCTGCGTGCACCTCCCCATCTCTCCGCGGCTGGGACGCGCGAGGAACCGGGACCCACCGCCGCACCCCTCCTCCCCTACCTCCTTCTTTCTCTCCTTTCCTGTGTGGGACCCGCTCTACTCTTTTCTTACCACTATTATAAGGATTGTTGGGTTGATTGCACCCGAGAGTTCCCACTCAAACTTTTAGGTTTAATATTTAAAATTTAAAATTCTTTAGTAAAATAATCTATCTATTATCTGTTACTATATACTAAATTACGTGGAGCATTATTCTGTAGTTGACACGTGTCCCGATTATATATTCGGTGCACCCAGTGCACCGTAATTCTATAAAAAATATTATTTTATTTTAATATATATATCTAAATTTTATATTTTAATATATAGATATTTAAAATATCAAAAACTAAATTTATTAATTAAATTTTAGTTTAAAATTTTATTTTTGACATTTTGTACACATACACCAGGTGCAGGCAATAATTTTCAATAAAGAGGAAAGCCATTGTTTGTGAATAGTGTTTATTCTATTGGTGCACCCGGTGCACCATGGACCAATAAGAAAAGTATAATTTTATTTTAGTAAATATGTCTTAAATTTATAAATATTAATATATAGAGATTTTAAATATTATAAAATAAATTGAATTAACTAAAATTTAGTTTTGACATTTTACACATACACCAGATGCAGGTAATAATTTCCAATAAAGAGGAAAGCCATTGTTTGTGGACATGTGTTTATTCTATTGGTGCACCTGGTGCACCATAGACCCAATAAGAAAAATATAATTTTATTTTAGTAAATATGTCTTAAATTTATAAATATTAACATATAGACATTTTAAATATTATAAAATAAATTAAATAAACTAAAATTTAGTTTTGACATTTTTATTGTAAAAATTTATTGGTATGTATATGATATATATATATATATATATATATATATATATATATAGGGTAGGGCTACTATACTCTTATGAGTATAGAACCCTTCGTACTCATAAGTCGTTTTCGATGATGGAGCTTCCGAATCGACGATCCACACCGTTAAATATGATCTAAGGTATTTAAAACTTCTAGAAAATAAATTTCGTAATTTTTCGAAATCGTTATAAAGTCCATCAAGTGGGCATAAAATGAATGGTCAAAATTGAACGACGTCCTAAAAATGGATGATCCGATTCTTCAATTTAAGTCCGAGTTATTGATCTTTATCTACATAGTAAATAAAATTTTCTATCAAAAATTCAACAGATTTCGATTCTTTTACACCGTTAAACGAGCAAGTATCCCATACCGGCCGTTCAAAATTGTCTAGTTTGAGATCTTTTGATCATAGGGCAAATGATGTCAAAAAATTATAAAATTTAATTTCTAGAAGTTTTAAATACTCTAAATAATACTTAACGGTATAGATCGTCGATTCGAAAGCTCCATCATCGAGAAAAATTTATGAGTACGAATGCGATCATACTCATAAGAGTATAGTAGCCGGACCCTATTATATATAGTAGCCGGATATATATATATATATATATATATATATATATATATATATATATATATATATATATATATGTCCGGCTACTATGCTTTTAATAGCACGAAGCACTTGGTGCTACCAAGTTTTCCGCCGTTAGATCTACCTTTTGATCATTTTCACCCGTTAGATCATACTATTCAACCAACCACCCACTCAACCCTATGGGGCCCACATCATCCTAACCGCATATTCGGATATATGCGGATATTCGGACATCAAGTGCACATATATATATATATATCCGGATATATATATATATATATATATATATATATATATATATATATATATATATATATATATATATATATATATATATATATATATATATATATATATATATATATATATATATATAATATATATATATATATATATATATATATATATATATATATATATATATATATATATCCGGCTACTATGCTTTTAATAGCACGAAGCACTTGGTGCTACCAAGTTTTCCGCCGTTAGATCTACCTTTTGATCATTTTCACCCGTTAGATCATACTATTCAACCAACCACCCACTCAACCCTATGGGGCCCACATCATCCTAACCGCACATCTCTTAATCCAATGGTCAAAAATTTGGTAGCACCAATGACTTGGTGCTATTAATAGTATACTAGCCTAGTTCTATATATATATATACACACACACACACACTAGGCGTAGTCAATTTCTACATACTAAAGTTGTTGACACGTGTCTACCTATATATTTGGTGCACTTGATGCACCGTAATTCTATAAAATATATTATTTTATTTTAATATATATATATATATCTCTAAATTTTATATTTTTTAATATATAGACATTTAAAATACGGTAAAATAGATTTAATTCATTAAATTTTTTTTAAAATTTTTATTTTTGATATTTTTTTTTGAGAGAGAAAGGTAGCACGCTAGTAGCACGCTACCCGCTTCGTTTATTTCTTATATAAATAAACTTAGCTAGAAATTGTGAATCAACTAGGATTCGAACTCGGGACCTCGGGTACCAACCATCAAGCCCTTTGCCACTTGTGCTAGGGACGGTCGGTTATTTTTGACATTTTAATCATATAAATTTATCAGTGTTTATAAAATATACACAACCATGAGGCGCAGGAAATAATTTCAACCAGAGAGGAGCCATTGTTTGTGAGCATGTATCTTCCATTGGTGCACTTGATGCATTATGGATCCAATAAGAAAAATATAATTATTTTTTAGTAAATATGTCTAAAATTTATAAATATTAACATATAGACATTTTAAATATTATAAAATAAATTGAATTGACTAAAATTTAGATTTGATATCTCTTGTACAAATTTAGTAGCGTGTATGAGATATACATATACACTAGGTGCAGTCTATGAGTTCGACTAAAGGCTACTTTGAATTACAACCCCAACCTTTTTTATTTGAGCTATTATTCTAAATAAATAAGTTGGAAGATTTGTAAGATTTGACAGCTTTATTACCTACCAACTATTAAACCAGTTGAGTACTCCCCCACTTTTTATCAATTATTTATTGTAAGTCCTAATTTTAGAAAAAATATATCTAATTTTCTCAACGTTTTCATACTTTTGAGAACTATTTGGTGCTTATTTCTTACGAAATTAAATTTATGTTTATAAACTTTAGAAAAACATCATAAAATTAATCAATTAAAAAACTATGATATCATAATATTTTCAATTCTTGACATTGCATGCATTGATTAACAAAAATGACCTAAATAGAGCTAGAAAAATAAGAAGTAAAAAAAAAAAAATACAAAAGGATGATATGCATCTTTTGGACAAACTGGCTTAAAAATAAATATATTACGAACTTACATTTTTTGCTTTAAAAAATTTTATATTTTGGTATCAAATGTTGATACAAATGTGTTTAATACATATATTTAATAATAATATGTACTATATTTTATAAATATAATTAAACAATATATCGATTGTATCCGCAGCAAAGCGCGGATACATCGCTAGTTTACTTTCTATGGCCTCTCTCTCTCTCTCTCTCTCTCTCTCTCTCTCTCTCTCTCTCTCTCTCTCTCTCTCTCTCTCTCTCTCTATATATATATATGTATTCATCCACCAAGCCTCTTTATATTTAGAAATGTGATGGAAAACTAAAAATATTTTACTACTTATCTTGCGCGGGGCTCTAAAGTGCGTCATGACTACTTTGCTGACGACCGCCCTATTTTTTTTATACTCTTCTTCGATTTAGATTTTCAATCTAGTCAAATAACTATTTATTTCACGTTTTGTGCGTATGTTTTTAAGTGTGACGCTACCTGTATGTCAAATGAGATTATAAATTTATAGAAGTCAATATTTTTATACTAAGTATATTTTTATTTTAATAATATAAATAAAAAAATCTAAATATTTAAATTGATTGGTAGAAAATTTATATGCGTGTTGCTCGTGTACTAGTGGCATTTCTTCTAAGAAAACAAATCTGAAATCCGAAGGCCACGTGTCCGCCATCCAGTCATCCGAAATTAGGTCTTCATTGGACGCCTTCCCGCCCGCAAGATGAGACCTCGATATCCCCCCCAACTAACTCTCTCTCACCCTTATCTCCAAAAGTTAAAAAAAGAAAAAAATAGATTACTTTATCGCCCAAAATATCGCGATATTTTGAGAGCGATACATGTAACGTCATAACCTCGGCGTTTCTAGAGAGAAAAAACGGGCTGCAGGGACATGGCGCGTGAGCGCGGGCCCCACCGCGGCCACGCGGCAACCCGACGCGGAGAGGCGGATCTAGTCCGCCCGAGTTATTCCCCGCGATAAATTGACGCGAAAAATTGTGAGAAATAAGACGAATCTCGATTAGTTTTGTAACATATGGTTTTTTTTTTTTTTAAATTTTCTTGGGCCGTAGAAAATCGAGATAACGGATCCCAAACTTTTTTTTTTTTCCCCTATATAAACGCTCCCCGCCTCTCATGCAATTCTCGCCCGGTTGCCGACTTTTAATCGCCATCCCAACTGGCCAATCTTTAGTAGGGTTTCCCCGTTAGGGTTCCTTCCTTCCCCCCCTTTCTTCTTCGTTTCTTCTCCCAAACCCCATTTCGTTTCTTTTTTTTTTTCCCCTCTTTTCCGAGATCTCTTTTTTTGGCCGGATCCTCGGCGGCTGGTCTCCTCGTCCGATCTCGCTCTTCTTCCTCCTCGTTTCTTCTTTGCCGTTTTTGATTGATCTCTTCGTCCCCGTCTTCTTCTGAAGGGTCCGGCGTGGGGATATCGAGGAGCTTTGCCGGCGTGCTAGCACTCTCCTCTTTGGTCCCAGCTCCTCCTTGCTTCGTTTGGGGGGGTAGCCGGGGCTCCGGCCTCGGCGGCTTTCAAAGCCCCCTTCTTGAAGATCTGATCCAACCCTAGTTTTTTCTTTTTTTTTTTTTTTTTTTTTTTTTTTTTTTTTTTTTTTTTTTTTTTTTTGTTGCGCGATCGGGAAGAGATGCCGGCCTTGGCGTGCGTAGATGCTGCAGTCCCCCCTCCTCCTGGTTACGCCTTCGCCTTGGACGGCTCTCTTCCCGCGCCGGGGCCGTTCCCCGGCGGCGCTCCGACGCTCGACGACGGCGACGCCCGCCGCGTCCTCCCCTGGTCCCCCGACCTGTCGGCGGCGCTGTACAAGATCGACGCGTGGGGGGCGCCCTACTTCGCGGTGAACGCCGCGGGCAACATCGCCGTGCGCCCCCACGGATCCGGCACCCTCCCCCACCAGGAGATCGAACTGATGAAGGTCGTCAAGAAGGCCTCCGACCTCAAGAGCGCCGGGGGCCTCGGCCTCCAGCTCCCCCTCATCGTCCGCCTCCCCGACGTCCTGAAGAATCGCCTCGAGTCCCTCCAGAGCGCCTTCGACTTCGCCATCGCCGCCAACGGCTACGCCTCCCACTACCAGGGGGTCTACCCGGTCAAGTGCAACCAGGACCGCTGCGTCGTCGAGGACGTCGTCCAGTTCGGCGCCCCCTTCCGCTTCGGCCTTGAGGCCGGCTCCAAGCCCGAGCTCCTCCTCGCCATGAGCTGCCTCCTCCGCGGCAGCCCCGAGGCCTTACTCGTGTGCAACGGCTACAAGGACGAGGAGTACGTCTCCCTGGCGCTCATGGCCCGGGCCATGGACCTCAACACCGTCATCGTCCTCGAGCAGGAGGAGGAGCTCGACGTCGTGGTGGATGCCGCGCGCAGGCTCGGCGTGCGCCCCGTCGTCGGCCTGCGCGCCAAGCTCCGCACCAAGCACTCGGGCCACTTCGGGGCCACCTCTGGCGAGAAGGGCAAGTTCGGGCTCACCACCACGCAGATCCTGTCGGTGGCCGCGAAGCTGCGGCGCCTCCAGATGCTCGACTGCCTCCAGCTGCTGCATTTCCACATCGGGTCCCAGATCCCGTCCACGGTGCTCCTCGCGGACGGGGTCAACGAGGCGGCGCAGATCTACTGCGAGCTCGCGCGGTTCGGAGCCGCGATGCGCGTGATCGACGTCGGCGGCGGGCTCGGGATCGACTACGACGGCTCTCGCTCGGGCGGCACCGACATGTCGGTGGGGTACGGCCTCGAGGAGTACGCGGACGCCGTGGTCCGGGCGGTGCGGCGCGCGTGCGACCAGAAGGGGGTGCGGCACCCGGTGCTCTGCAGCGAGAGCGGGCGCGCGCTCGTGTCCCACCACTCGGTGCTCGTCTTTGAGGCGGTGTCTGCCACCTCGCCCTTCGCCGCGGCGGGCGCGGGCGCGGGCGCGGGCTCGGGCTCGGCCTCGGACGACGCGGGGCCCGGCCTCGGGTACTACCTGGAGGAGCTCGCGGACGAGGCGCGCGCGGACTACCGGAACCTGATGGCGGCGGCGGTGCGGGGGGAGTACGAGACGTGCTGGATCTACGCAGAGCAGCTGAAGCGGCGGTGCGTCGAGCAGTTCAAGGAGGGGGCGCTGGGCCTGGAGCACCTGGCGGCCGTGGACGGGCTCTGCGACCTGGTGGCGCGCGAGACGGGCGCGGCCGACCCGGTGCGTACGTTCCACGTCAACCTCTCGCTCTTCACGTCGATGCCGGACGTGTGGGCCATCGGGCAGCTCTTTCCGATCGTGCCGATCCACCGTCTGGACCAGCGGCCGGGGGTGAACGGGGTGCTGTCCGACCTCACCTGCGACAGCGACGGGAAGGTGGACCGGTTCATCGGGGGGAGGTCCAGCCTGCCGCTGCACGAGATCGGGGGCGGCATTAGCAGCAGCGGCAATGGCTGCGAGAGGTACTATCTGGGGATGTTTCTGGGCGGGGCTTACCAGGAGGCGCTCGGGGGCTCGCACAACCTGTTCGGGGGCCCAAGCGTTGTGCGGGTGTCGCAGAGCGACGGGCCACACTGCTTCGCGGTGACGCGGGCGGTGCCGGGGTCGTCGTGCGCTGACGTCCTCAGAGCGATGCAGCACGAGCCCGAGCTCATGTTCCAGGCGCTCAAGAGCCGCGCCTACGAGTACTACGCCCACCACGCCGCAGCCAAGGACGACGACTCCGACGCCGCCGCCGCCGCCGTGACCTGCGCCATCGCCCGCGCCTTCCGTTCGATGCCCTACCTCGTTTGCGGCCGCTCCGCAGCGGCGGCGGCGGCGGCGGCGGCGGACGCAATGGGCGGGGACTCCTCGGACGATGGGGGCGAGGAGGGGAGCGGCGGTGTCCTCGCGTACGGCGATGAGGACGGGGAGTGGGAGTTCATGCGATGCCTCAGCGTGTGAGAGATCGGATCGGATCGGATCGTCGTCGTATCATCGTCGAACGCCTGCTTCCTTGCCTCTTTGGTGGTCGTCGTTAAAAAAAATAGTCGTCGTCGTCGTCGTCCAAGGAAGTCGTCGGAGTGCTTCGCGTCTTTTTCTCTGTTTTTTTTCTTTATTTTGGTCATCGTTTCTTCAAATTTTATAATTATTAAATGTAGTTGTGTCTGATCGGATCTCGGATCTCGATTAGCTGATGGGGATGCGTGAACAAGAAGGCCGAGCAGGGCTTTCATGTGTCTTGAAAATTTTAGAGGGAAACTTATTTTAGCGGATTTTTAAGACTATTATGACGTGAGTCTCTCGTGATTCTTTTTGTTTTTTATTTATTTATATTTTCTTGTTCGGTTTCCAGAGTTGCAGTATTTATTGCTGCTGTATTACCTATGTGATGTTCCGTGTTCGATGTAATGTTTCCGTGTTCGATTTTATGTTGGTGAGAGGGAGAGGGTCAAAGCGATTTGTTGGTCCTTTCATTGTTTGTTTCCGAATATGCCAAAGGGAGCGCAAACTACGACTTTTGGCGTTTCAATTTGGCCGGTATCAGCGAATCGCTGGGATTCGGAATGATACTGTGAAGGAAATAATTGCCTGCACTTCAGCCGAAAGTGGCCGAACTAAAAGTTCCAGTCTTATAAAAGTAGCTTTTGAGAAAGAGAAATTCGAAGTTTACGATTAAAAAAAAATTTACAATATTTTATAATTTTTTGTTTATTAGCCACTTAAGATTTACTCAATCTGTTTTTAGTAAAAAAGAAAATAGTGATAAGAATAGTTTTAGTATTAAAAAAAAAAATGACAAGACTAGTGAAATTTTTTTTTGGTCCTTACATAATAGAGTTGTAAGATTATAAATTTTTTTGGTTTGTAAATTTAGCATTGTTATTTAAAAAAATGGCTTTTGATCATGGTGTTTGGTTTGGTCATATATAAATTAGTGAAAATATGCAACTTAAATTAGCAGTTTGATTAAAAAACCTAAAAATTTATATTTATATTTACAATCTAAAAGTTAAATTTGAATTTGAGTTTAAATATAAAATTAGATTTGTATTTGAAATTCAAAAGTACAAAAACTTGAACTCATAACTGAAATAAAATTCTAAAATCAAACATAAATTCGAGTTCAAATTGGACATTAAAAATTTTAAAAATTGATCCAAAATTTGGTATTTAATTCAAATAAAATTCAAATTAAAAATGTGATCCTAAGTTTTGAATTCAAATATAAATTCATAATTCAAATTTAAACTTAAATGTGAATTAAAATTCAAGTTTGATTCATAATTCAAATTGAATAATTGAATTCTTAATTTGAATCTAAAGTTTAAGCCGAGATCCAAAATTGATGTTACATTCAAAAGCCAAACTTAAATTTGGATCGAATTACGACCTAAAAGGATAATAAACATCCTAAGTAAGGCTAAATCATCCTCCGGGTGATCAGTGTTTGCAATATCATCTCCATCTATTCGTACACCACTTATCTGCCTCAGCGCTTGATGGTGGGCCATCATAGAGGGCCATTCAACATGAGGCCTATGAGTGGCATAAAAAGCACTCGTAGTGTCGAAGAAGCTAGCGCCCCGTGAGATGAAGGGGGTGTTTGGCCAAGTTTTTTAAAAGTGATTCTGAGCCCAAAAGTGATTTTGGGCTCAGTAGAGCGTTTGGCAATGAGAGTTTCAAAATCTTATTCTGCTTTTCAGAATCAAAAAACTGATTTTTCAACCTCCAGAATCAGAAGCAGAAAAAAGCTGCTTCTCCAAAACTGATTCCCGCAAAAACAGTTTTCTCACTTAAATTTTTTTATGAAAATACCGAAACTACCCCTAAACAAACAACATAATTCTACTCTACCATTTTATTCAATTAATACTTCCAACTACCCTCCTCTCTCTCCCATTTACCACAGCCAACCTCTCTCTCCAACAGAAAAAAAAATTTCCACTTTCCTCTCTTCTCTCCTCCATCTCTCTCCCTTCTTCCTCTCCGGCGACACCTTTCTCTCCGGCGAATCTTTTCTTTCCGGCGAACCTCCTCTCCGGCGAACCTGGGGAAGGGAGAGTAAGAAGACGCCGACCTGGGTTAGGGAGAAGCGGGCGCCGGGGCCGGCGCCGGAGGAGGCGGCGGCAGCGACGGAGGAGATTCTGACAAGGTCGTGGTCCAAGTACTCGAGGACGAGGTAGAGGGAGGGGGAGGCGGCGATGCAGGAGGTGACGAGGCCGTGAAGGCGGACGACGTTGGGGTGGCCGTCGAGGCGCCGGAGCAGGGCGATCTCCCTCGCTATGAACCTCGCCGCTGCCGTAGCTCCCTCCGCCGCCGCCGCAGCCCCGGGCTCCACCCTCACCTTCTTCAGCGCCACCACGCGCCCCGTCGCCGTGTCCACCGCCTTGTACACGTTGTTATACGTCCCCGACCCAATCTGCGAGACCACAAACGGCGCGGCGGGGGCGCCACCCGGTGAGGGCGTCCCCGGCGACGGCGGAGAGCCAGAGCGGCCACCCGGCGGAGTCCCTCGCGGCAGCGGCGCGGCGGAGCTCGGCGGCGGAGGGGGGCGGGAGAGGGGCGTGGAGGGGGTCTCCGGCAGTGGCGGTGGGGTGGAAGAGGAGGGCGGAGAGGGAGAAGGGGCAATCGTTGTCGGCGGCGGTGAGCTTAGCGAGGATGCATCCCATTCCTCATGGGCCGCCGATGAGCGCACCGCGGCGGCGGAAGGATTTCGGGCGGCGGCGCGGCCACCGCCGGTGAAACAGCATTACAAAATCACTTCAGCAAAAAAATTTGCCAAACAGCTTTTTAAAATCACTTCAGCAAAATCACTTTTCTATCAGACTCAACCAAACGCTCTGCAGCTTTTAACAGAAATCACTTTTCCAAACCAAAATCACTTTTTCAGAAATCACTTTTTTAAAAGCTAGGCCAAACGGGCCCGAATTCTCGTTGCTATCGCTGGCAGCCTTCTTAATTAGACGCTGTGGATGGATGACTACTTTATGAACATTTGATTGGTTTTGGTACTAGATTATTATGTGGATTTTTGGTATTGGTGAGTGTTGATTTATGGTTTGGTCTTATGGTTTTATGGTTAAACTATTTCTATCTCTCTTGGTAGTGTTTACGAAAAGAATATGTTTCTGTTTGGGAAACAGTTCTCAAAACGACTTTCAATTTAGATTTCGGCTTTATCAAATACTTAGGTTTTCAAAATTTAGTTTTCGGAGAGAAAACACTTTCAGAAGATAGATGTGATTGATTGATTGTACATTCGCATCATCTTCGGTAAGGACACTGTAGTCACAGGACATGCATCATGTTCATAAGGGCAGGTTAGTTGTATGAGCATGCACATATGTTTGTACATTTTGAGGCATTGCAATAAATTGGTATGAGAAGACTGAGTCCTTGTGAGCGGGAAAATCTCTATATTTGTGGTGGGTCTGTATGCTTCGTGAGTAAGGTTGATTGTTTTTGTTAAAAAAGTTTCAGTGTTTTCTGCAAATTCTGATTTTCGAACGATGCCACTTTACTAACAGGTTTTATAAAAAAGGCTCCGGAGCGTGACAGCTGATTGTACTATGTTAATTTAATTTATATTCCATGTGCTTTGGATATCCAATATATAGCGTATGTGTTATATCTTGGTGGGTGGTGATTGATTGCAGGCGCCTTGTGTGTATGAGGGTGGTCTTATGCACACGATGGGTCTTTGCACGTACTTAGGTAGGCTTTCACTGTGGCCCTGAGACGTGACAAAAGTCATTCTACATGGATTGCTGCCGATGCTCAATCTCAATCCAGATCAACATATGAGATCTAAGAGGTTATTTGCATCACAACACAACCATAACTCAAGATTTTGAAGGCCATCCGCAAACCTAGAGTCTTTTCGAGCCTTCTATTGGCTTAGTGGCCTTAATCCACTATTATATTTTAATCATTACAAATAATAATTATTTTGGTATTGATCATGTGATTTGATTTTGATTTTTATGGTAGCAATCTTTGGAGAACTCAACATTGATGATGCATAATGAAGATGGAAGAAGAACAAAGAGTCAAAATAAAAATCAAGCTATTTATGCTTCAGCAGGTCTTGACAACTTCGTTCTATCTCTACACTCACTCGGTCCAAAGGAAATATTAGTAATGAGTAATGATGAACAATAACTACTACTCTAACAGAAATGCAATTAACCAAGAGGTAAACTACAATACCTCAACATACATAATATGCCACAATATTTGTTATGTCACCGACCGTCCTTAGCGCAAGTGGCAAAAGGCTTGGTGGTTGGTACCCGAGGTCCCGAGTTCGAATCCTAGTTGATTCACATTTCTAGCTAAGTTTATTTCTATAAGAAATAAACGAAGCGGGTAGCGTGCTATTTTTCTCTCAAAAAAAAATATTTGTTATGTCACTTACCTTAACATTCCACTCAATACAGTTTCTTTCTTTAATCAACTTATTAGTTTGATTTTCTTTCTTTTATACAACTCATGAAGAGTCGAAGGAGATCAGACTTCTTTCCAATCGGTAGGCACTTGGGGTCGAGGGAGATCAGACTTCCCTTAGTATAATCGAGAGTCTAGAGGATCAGACTTTTCCCCTAAATGACACTTTCGGAAAGTCGCACATGTTTTACCATTTCATAAGGTCATGACTTTCACTGTTTCCACCAAGTTCATTTTCATGTTCTTATTCTCTAGTTCAAGTTTACTTAGACTTCAAGTTATTATATTCACACCTTAGGTTTCAACCTAGATTAAATGCCAGTCATGTTTCCCTATATTTCAAGGTTCTTATAATACTTACATGCATGTCAAATATTCCTCTTTTTACTATAAAAAAGGGTTAGAAACTATGACACCTCTAGGATTTGAAATAGTCCTATATATAAGATATAATAGAGCTAAACCTCTTAACGCAGCTATAGCATTTTGGACAGTGGATAGGCCTTAGATGCTGAGAAGGTTAAGCATGCTAGGGCTAAAGTAATCCTAGAATGGGTGACCCCTATGGGAAGTAGAGCATAATAGTTGGTATCAGAGTCAATCACTAGTCGGAAGTGTGAGATGAGTCTCAGCTGAGCTAAGGTCATACAGCGGGTAGAGCGTGACTCCCCGGCTGACGACTGTTGTGAGTGGAGTGTGACTCCTCACGAGGTCGACTAAGGCTAATGAGACGAGTCTCACATTGCCTGATGCTTGTGAGTGAGCTTGAGCCTGACGAAGATGTCAGAGCTTAAAGGGGGAGGAATGTGACAACCCTAGAATTTGGAATAGTCCTATATATAAGATATAATAGGGCTAAACCTCTTAACCTAGCTATAACATTTTGGGCGGTGGATAAGCCCAAGAGGTTAAGAAGGTTAAGAATATTAGGACAAGAGTAGTCATAGGACAGGTGAACCTCCTCGGAAGTAGGGCGTCACAGAAACCCTATTTTTCCAAAGTCAAATGCTAAGAAAATATTTTGACCTACAAGATTTACTAACATGCAATTAAAATACATTTTAAATTACTCAATACATATAAAACATGCATGAAATCAAAGGAAACTTTACACAAAGGGGAGATAAAATTCATTTCGGTAATATTTCTCATATACTTTTAGATCTCTCTTAGAGCTGAGTTTTGATCTCCAAGGGTGTCATGCCCCGAGGCCCATTTCGTAAAGCCTTTATATAAACAGTGTCGTTTGAAAAATCAGAGTTTGCAGAAAATGCCTATATATTTTTTTTAAATCTGCCTTGCCCACGAAGCGTACAAACTTGTCAGAAATACAAAAATTCTTCTATCCATGCGGACAGAGTCTCCCCTATATTTGCATGGCATAGCAACCATTTACAACACCATACCATACAACACATAATCCACACTCACACCGAATAGTACATCCAACAGCCATATGCGTATGCACATACAGCTAGCCGGTCCTTATGTATATGATGCATGTTCTATGCACTCTTTAGGCGAAGGATGATGTGAAATGTGTAATACAACAGCCATTGAAATGCATCTATCCTCTGAAAGTATTTTCCACCCGAAAACTTACTTTGAAACCCTGCGGATGCAATAAAATCAAAATCCAAGTTGAAAGCCGTTTTGAAAATAGTTTTCCACACGAAAACCTTGCCTTTTGAAAACCAACTACCACGAGCGGTAGAAAACGGTTTTGCCATATAAACCATAAAGCCATTGCTACAAAACCGATGTCGTGATGTCAATTATAATCAAAAAACCATATTTAACCAAAACCCTCCAAATACCATAAACAATAATGCATCAACGTATGGACCAGTCTAACCGAACCACCATTCACATCTATTTATTTAACGATAAAAGTAATGAAGTAAGAGATAAAGATCCATAGCGAAATAGGGGACCACTAGTGCAAACTAGCTAAACCGTATCCTCATGTCGTGCCTGACCTGCCTTCTCACCTGCACCATCTGTGGAAATAGTAGGGTGAGAAACCAACATGAGGTTTCTTAGTGGGTACTATAGGTGTCTAGGATACTCCTGAGTGCAGTGACAAATCAGTGAGATGATCAACCAAACGTCAAAATAAAGTCGACTGCCTTGGCGCATAGGCGCTGATAACCATGGCGTAAAGTCGGACGCCTCAGCGTATGAACACCGGTAACCATGATCAAACGATCAAATTATGATGTATATAAAGATGCCGTGATGCCTGGACCTGAAGGTCCCCAAATAGTCAAGAAATATAGAAGCCTACTCTACATGTCAAGTAATTGTCTACCACTATACAAGATAGTAAAAACAGATGCCAGAATTAAAACAGAGACGCCGACATGTAGATTCAAGAATGAATGGCATAAAGTAATTTACTCAAAGGGAATAG
This sequence comes from Puya raimondii, assembly GCA_016920855.1. Classification (NCBI taxonomy): domain Eukaryota; kingdom Viridiplantae; phylum Streptophyta; class Magnoliopsida; order Poales; family Bromeliaceae; genus Puya; species Puya raimondii. The sequence goes on along the minus strand of JABWPP010000049.1, from coordinate 38,938,522 downwards.
AAAACTGAGTAAATACTGCCTCACCGACTGCCAGCTCAAAATACACACCTCTACTCTGAACGTGGCCTGGGTTGTCAACCCCTTGAGAGTGCCTCACGCTACCACCTGAACCTATATACAATCCAACCCAACCTGTAATTAGATTGAACCCACTAAGTACCCATACCCCTGACTCAAGTCATGAACCAAACTAACGTACGACCGAATTTTTGGATTCCCGATAAATGGTTATCAAAAACTCACCCGATCATTGTGCCGGCTCGCCAGAACGCCACCCCAACCTAAGGGATGTCTCAATTCATGCGAAATACCCAACCTACTTTGCCCGCTATCCCAACCCGCTATCCCAAAACACCAATCTTTTGTCATTGGAACAGCCGCATAAAAAGTGTGCCTCAATGAAAAGTTGAGATCCCGAAAATTACCAGTTTGGCTCCCGAAATGCCCATTTCGGCACTAGAACCACCCGCAACCCTATTATTGTGACTAGAGGTGTTAAATCTCATCCTACAACCAGCCAATAAGGCTACTACCTCGATGGAAATAGCAGCAACCTGCGCAACATGAAATTGTGCCCAAAATCGCCCGATTTTCTCGTTTTGGGGCCCGGTTTAGCCCTGAAGTGTTTCGAAACACTCCGAAAGTCATTCGACCATCCTTGCTATCCTAAAACACTCACTTTTCGATGTCGAGACAGCTGCACGCCTAGTAGTACGTTTCGGGTGCAAAAATCCAAAAATCTGACGTACCGGGTTCTCGAAAATTGCCGTTTTTGGTTCCAAAACCCATCTAGTGTTGCTCGCTGATCCGTGCTTCACACCACAAGTTCCCAACCAGCAACCAATGCTACCCAACCACTGTAACCAGCAACGAAACCCACTCTGCGAAAATAGAGTCAAAATCACCAATTTTTACATAGTTAACCCATCGTTTTGTGTGCCGATCGCTGTGAAACCCAAATTTAGGGATTCTCGAGCGTCGAACATCAAGTTCGAACATCTTAGACCTGAACCATGCTATCCGAGATAGCCACAATGCAAAAGCCTTCATTACAGCATTCCACCGAACACCCAAGGAGCGAAATTAAAATAATAAATATAGTTTTAAGGAATTTACCGTCGATTCTACGACTTTGGAATCTAAGGAAAGGTACAGCCCTGAAGGTCCTGATGTGCCGGATACGTGCTCATTGTCCGGAGCGAATCCGAGCGCCAAGGAGAAAGTTAGAGCGACCCGAACCGCATGATTTGAGGTCCCCGAGAGCAACGATCCGCAAAGAGCGATCCGATGCCGATCGGATCAGAATAAAGGGGAGCACGGTAATGCCCTTGGCGTTGAGATGCCCGTGCTCGCCTTCGGGGGAATCATCGACGAGGCAGTTTGCCGGAATGATGGAGTCAGCCCAACTATGCACTAGCCCGAGCCTGCATCTAGATCAACAGTGCAGCAAGCTCTTCCCCCGGCTCTTTACAGCTCAGGGAGTGGCCGGCGACGGCCAAGGAGGTTGGCCTCGATAGAAGGGGGCAAAAAAATGCAGTGGCCGGCGGCGTGGGCGCGGCTGCGCCAAATCTAGAGGGTTTCACCTGAGATCCAAAACTCACCCGAGCTCGGCCAGAGCTCGAGTTCCAAGAGGCACTGGGTTGCTGGGGTGGCGCTGGGCAAATGCCGGAGCTCTCCTATGACTGGCAACCGAGGCGGCGGAGGTGGTGGCGGCGGTAAGCCATCCCGGGAGAGAGAAGTCCGAAAGAGAAAGGATAAGTAAAGAGAGAGAAAGAGAGAGAAGTCTTGTTTGCACCTCCCCGCCGGCCAGGGGGTCGCCGGTAGGGGTGTCAACGAGCCGAACACGAGCGAGCTGGGGTTGGCTCTTGTTCGGCTCGTTTCATAAACGAGCCGAACACGAGCTGGCTCGTTTAAGTATCGAGCCAAAAAATTCGGCTCGTGTTCGGCTCGTTTATTAACGAGCTGAACACGAGCCGAACACGAGCTGGCTCAGAAACAATAAGTTAAAATGATTAGAAAGGATATATATATAGAAAATAAATTTATGAGATTTTATCCATTAGACTTTGATCTAATGGTTGAAACTTTACGTATAAATTGGCTTTTTATAATTGATTTGGGCTTTAATTTAGGTTGGGCTAAAAATCAAATAATAAAAAAAATTATATTTATATATAATTATTTATTTATATATATATATTATATAAATAATATAAATATTAAATATATATATTCGAGCTGTTATCGAGCCGAACACAAGCGAGCTGACCCCAGCTTGTGTTCGGCTCGTTTATTAAACGAGCTGAAAAATTCAGCTCGTGTTCGGCTCGTTTACTAAACGAGCGAGTCGATCTCGAGCTCATTTCGAGCCGAACACGAGCTGGCTCGCGAACAGCGAGCTGGATTGCCACCCCTAGTCGCCGGCGGCGGGGCAAGGGCCGCGCGGCGGCTGGTGGGGGTAGGGAAAGCCCACACGGGTTAGGGTTTCATTAAAGCAGTACATGTTTACATATATATGTACCTATATATATATATATACATATATACTTACATACATATACATATATAGTTAAAGCAAAATGCATGTTAGCCCCTAAAATTCCAATATTCTCCTACCTAGTCCCTACCAGCATGCGCATTTCGCGCAGTAGTCCTTTCCCAATCAAATCCATGTATTTTGATTCCCGAAAATCACGTTTCAAACCGAAAATCCTTCAGTCGAAATTATCTCTCACAACTTCCTCCCAGTGCCAATTTACACACAATTTCCCGAACTTCGTGAAATTTAACCCACACGATGCCCTCCGAGCCTATTCTCAAATGGACCCTTTTGCTTGCCAGAACTATGGAATTCCTCACATGAAATGATAGCCCCTTCGAGAAGTTCCCCTTTTTGCACTTTGCAAAATTTGTAATATAATCCTCTAACCTTTGAGTTTCTTATCGTAAACTCACCAGTGCATCATTTTGCCTAGTGGCACCTTCACCTGAATTCTCACACAATTTGACACATGAAATATCGCAACTTTTGCTAAAAAATCCAAATTTTCAAAACGACCATTTGCCATAATTAGCCTTAAACCACGCTTCTGCCGCGTAGAATCTGAAAATGGATCTCACCATGACTTCCGGCGCTACTAGACCTTGAGGGCGACAGTTTTCGTTTCACTGAAAAATGTTCCATTTTATAGAAATAGCCCCCCTTTTCGAAATTATTCGGTTATCCCAAATTTTCCAAAAAATTTAGAAATTTAAAAGTTTCAATTTCTATATTACTCCCCCCTTAAAGAAAGTTTCTTCCCCGAAACTTGACCACACACCTACCGCAATCACATTCAAATATCATCCCACCCTTGTGGTTTAACCTTCGAGTAGATTAAAGCTACTCCTGATTCACCTACCTTGCCATTGAACCTGGAATGATCAAACTCTGTAACAGAGCTTCCTCATATACCTGAATCCGCCTCAGAACTTTCTAGAAGTTCAAGTTCTCCTAAGTTAGTACTTATGTACAATAACTACCTGAGACAGATCAAGGATCTACCTCCGAAGATAAGAAGTATGAAACATACTACTCACCCAGGCGAGACGAGGGAAATGTACCAATCCTATGCCTACGGACCAATACCCACCGGGATCACTACCATCCAAAAGCTTGTGGATTAAACCTGTAACGCAACCAAGACCACTAAATCCCACAATCCTGCCAAAACCTAAGCAATAAGTGCTTATTGACCTGAAATTTTTGATCGAGTCAACATTGGTTTGTGTAGCTCCTTTGCCAACTCGAGTAAGTCGAGAGCCTTTACCCTTCCAATTCGATGCATAACCATTGGGTCCCCCTACCATGCCCAGTCCAATTACCAGGCGCTTACCGACGATGACGCCCACATAACACTTCTATGATCACATAGGTGCATGAAAATATACACCTATTGTTACCGGTCCCCTTTATTCTGATTCCACACTCAAACCTCGAGTATGTTTCCGAGAGTCGAAACAATACACTCTGACTAGCTGACTTCCTCAACAATCTCACCACAAACTACACCGTATCGTCACCCTGGGCAAACAAAGCGAACCAATGAAGTTCCACAAGACTCAAATCTTACTTCTTCCCTAGTATAAGGGATGTAACCTTTTCGCAGACCACTGATACATAGCTTTTACCCGCCAACGCACCAAGGGTTGCGATAGTACCATGCCATCTATGTAATACTTGGAAATTTGAGGATTTTGAGGGTTTCTGGAGTCGACGGATTTCGGGCGCCCGGAAGTGAGGAAGTGGATGCCCGAATGTTTCCGGACCCAGAGGGTTTTTCGGATGATCCGGTTGTGGCCGACGGACTTTGGATCTGGACGCAGGATTCGAACGCCCGGATGTGGATCCGGATTGAGCTGTTGACGTGGAGTGCCACGTGTCGCGACGCAGGACACGTGTCGACCGCCGGAGACACGCCGCCCCACCGCCTGCCGACCGACGACCGACCGTTTGGCCGCCAGCTGACACCTGGCCTGCAGGGTTTCCGGACGCCCGGAAGTTGGATTCGGGCGCCCGAAAGTGGGACTTTTGGGAGCCTATAAATAGGTGAGTCCCTGATCACTTTGGCTCATTTTCCACTTCGTGTGACCCGTTTCTAGAGAGAGAAAGTTGGGTTTAGGGCCATGTGTTGGCATTAGTTGTAACCTAACTTGCTCTCCTCTATTCTGTTGATCTGATCTGGTGCTGAGCTGTTGTTCTGTCGAAGTTAGCAGCCTTTTGGTGATATTCAGATCGGAGTGCTGCTGGAGCTTGATTAGCTTGGAGGGTTGGATATGAGGATACTGTTTTTCCCATCGTAGTTGGATTAGCTCTTGAGGTGGGTTGATGTTTGCCAGATTCAGTGGACTTCCTCCTATGTGTTTACTCTCATGTTAGCATGATAGTGTTGGATTATGTTAGCATGATATGATGATATTGGATTATGATAGTGTGATACTATTGTGATTATGATAGCATGACATGCTGAGATTATGTTAGATATGACCTGTTAGGTTGAGATTTGCATGTGCATGATATGCTAATGATATATATATGAGCATGCATGATTTACTTGTATCCTTGTTGCATGATTGGACCTACACCTATCCTGTTGATATCCCTTGTACCAGTTGTTGTACATACTAGTGTAGGTGATCATGTTGAGGCTCGTGCTATGTTGTTGTACCTCCTCTTTGTGGTAGAGTTGAGATTGATTGTGAGCACTGGAGCATTGATTGGGTCATGTTATTGACTATCCTTTGAGGTGCCGAGGGCACGTGATTCTTTGTGAGATCAGTGGGTTGGGTCATACTTGTTGATTATCCTTTGAGATGCCGAGGGCATGTGATTCTTTGTTGACCCAGTCGTGTCGATCATATACCTGTGGGTGCTTGGCGCTGATATGGTTGTACTATACTCGGTTGGGTCGCTCCCACGAGTACCACTCTAGAGTTGGCATGTTCCGTACAGAGGGTTGTACGAGGGGCTAGTGACAGACGGGCTTCCTGTACTAGCAGGCTCCCTGTAGGGTTGAGCATGATCAGGCCGCAGGTATCGTGTGGTATCATATTGTGTTGTTGTATGGTATTATGGATTGAGCTAGGGACAGACGGTGTTTCCTGTACTAGCTGGTTCGCAGGTATTGTATTGTGTATGATAGTCCTCTTTTGGTATATTCAGTTCATTGGTATTCATATTGACAGTGAGCATTGTGCATAGTAGTGGTAGTATATCTCCTACTTTCTTTATTGCTCCATATATATCTCTTGAGATTGAGGACTTAGTGGGCAGACCGCTGAGGCTGGTGGCGGTACCCACTGAGGACTACTTGTTTGATAGTAGTTCTCACACCCGTTGTTGACACCTTTTTGTAGAGTCTTCTTCCCCAGTTGTGCATACTGAGCGCGGAAAGGAGACCGTCGGGTAGAGCTATTCCCCGGATACTTGGCTAGAGGTATACCCATTTTGATAGATGGTTGAGTCTGTACATACAGTGAGTTGAATATTATCAGAGTTAAATATGAGAGTTATATATGAGAGTTATATATGAGAGTTATGGATGATGTATGTACAGTGATCTTTTGATATATTTATATAGCAGCTCTGTTGATACCTTTAGCTCTGTGTGGTTGTTGTTGTTTTCGCTCGTATACATGGTAGAGATACTGTGTATGCGGCGGATCTTGTCATGTGCCTGGAAAGAGGTAACCCGGGGTGTGACAGATTAAGTTGGTATCAGAGCTTAGGAATAGGTCATGAGGGCCTAGGAAACCTAAGATAAACAGACCTAAGAATGACGACATAGACGTGATTGATCGCGAAAGTCAAAGATTGGGTTTTTGAATCCTTCCTTGTGTAGGAAGAGTGATTGAGGGATTATGCCTTCTCTAATCAGAGGAATTATGTTGGCTACAGACGACATAATAATCTGAGAAGAAAAGAAGTGTCCTTCTAGACTTTCGCTAGATTGGGTCGTGAGTTTGTTTGTGGTCCTAATCGGGTATTCTGTTGCAGGTTATTACTATGCCTCCTCGACGACCGTCGACGCGAGCGCATCCGACGCCTTCGGATATGCCTGAGCAGACGGGACCTAGTGAACGGCCCGCTCTACAGGAGCAGCTAGCAGACATAGCTGCAGTTGGAAGGCAGCAGAGTGCCTTGTTGCAGAAAATGTGTGATGCTTTCTCTACGCCTCGAGCTATGGAACCTCAGGCGGCGACTACTCCAACTACATCTCAACCCAGAGAAGGAAGTACTCAGCCCAGTCAAGTGCTTTCTGAAGAGGAGCAGGAGCGGATGGCGGATAGATTGGCTCGCTTCTGTAGGTTTGATCCACCGCGATTCAATGGTAGTAGTATAGAGCCATGGGTGGTAGAAGCCTGGATTTGTGAGATGGAGAAGTTGTTCGAGGATCTGTTCGTGCCAGCACGGGAGCAGGTGCATATGGCGGTGCATTATTTATCTGGTGATGCACATGTCTGGTGGAGGAGGACCCGAGACCATAGGTCCCTGAATCCTCTACAGATGTCTTGGAGTGAGTTTCGGGGGATTATGTATGGAGCATATTTTCTCAGTAGTGTAAAGATGAAGATAGAGGAAGATTTGAAGAATCTGAAGCAAGGGAATCGCTCGGTGCAGGAGTATGCGAGGGAGTTTACTAGATTACTCAACTGTGTTCCTTCAGCAGCGAGAGATGAGATACAAAAGGTCTATCTGTATGAGAAGGGTTTGAGACCCGAGATCTTTCCATTTGTCCACTCGCAGAGACTTCAGACTTTGGATGCTACTATCGAGCAGTCTCTGTGGGTAGAGCGAGGGGCATTTGTGACGAGAGGGCAGCTTATGGACCCAGCTCAGGGTCAGGAGAAGAAGCGCCCGGCACCTGATGATAGAGGGCAATCAAGTAGCAGACGACCACCTAGACCTCCCCAGCGATTGCGTTTCCAGGGACGTGGATCTTCTAGTCGCCAGCAGTCTGGAGGATATCGTTAGCAGCGACAGTAGCAGTCAAGGGGATCTCCCCGATGTGTGATTTGTGGAGGACCTCATTTTGCTTATCTCTGTGATCGACGAGAGGGCTGATGTTATGAGTGTGGACAGCCGTGACACATCAGGAGGGCTTGTCCCAGACGTGTAGCAGCTCCTTCTATGGCGTCTGTGCCTTTCTCCCCACCGCAGTATTCTGGAGCCTCTCCGGTATTTTCTCAGGAGCGATCTTCTATGCCACGACAGTCGGATCGACGCCAGCCACCGGCGAGCGGACGAGTTTATGCCGCTCAGATTGAGGATGCCTCGTTAGCTGATCGGGTGGTGGCAGGTATAGTTTTGATTTGTGGCATTAGATCGCGTACTTTATTCGATACTGGTGCATCACATTCCTTTGTTAGTAGGGCATTTGCATTGCATCATGGTTTTGAGATAGGGTCGTTACCCCAGACACAGGAGGTGAGGGTACCCGACCATAGTTTGCAGGTGACGCATGGTTGTTTTGGATGTCCTGTACGAGTAGGGCCTTGGATCATGCCTGCCGATTTATTAGTATTGAGACAGTTGCAGGATTTTGATATAATCCTTGGCATGGATTGGTTATTTCGATACTTTGCTACGATTGATTGTGGAACCAAGACGGTGATCTTTCGTGAGCCTGGACATGAGGAGTTCATTTATGAAGGTTGTAAGAGTTCACTGTTCGCAGTGACGATCTCTTCTTCTAAGGCCAGACAGATGTTGAGTAGTGGGTGTATGGCCTATTTTGCAACAGTGACTGAGGTGCCCACTGTTGTACCAGGACTCGAGGATATTTCTATTGTCCGTGAGTTTCCGGATGTCTTTCCTTCTGAGTTATCCTCGATGCCTCCTGATAGGGAGATTGAATTCGTAATTGATGTGGTACCAGGAACCGCGCCAATCTCGAAGACACCCTATAGAATGGCACCAGCTGAGTTGAGAGAGTTAAAGGCGCAATTGCAGGATCTTATGGATAAAGAATTTATCAGACCCAGTGTGTCGCCCTGGGGAGCGCCTGTGTTGTTTGTGAAGAAGAAGGATGGTTCACTTAGGCTGTGTGTGGATTATAGGGAATTGAACAAAGTGACCATCAAGAATAGATACCCCCTCCCACGTATTGATGATCTGTTTGATCAATTGCAGGGAGCGTGTGTCTTTTCTAAGATTGATCTTCAGTCCGGTTACCACCAATTGAAGGTGAAGGCCGATGATATTTCTAAGACAGCTTTTAGAACTCGGTATGGGCATTATGTGTTTACAGTCATGCCGTTTGGATTGACTAATGCCCCTGCTGCATTTATGGATATGATGAACCGAGTCTTTAAGTCTTTCTTGGACAAGTTTGTGGTAGTCTTTATCGACGACATCTTGATTTACTCCCGTGATGATGCGGAGCATGAGGAGCATCTGAGATTAGTGCTACAACTCTTGCAAGAAAAGAAGTTGTATGCAAAGCTTAAGAAGTGTGAATTCTGGTTGAGAGAAGTAGCCTTTTTAGGCCATGTGATTTCAGCTTCGGGAGTAGCGGTTGATCCTAAGAAGATTGAGGCAATTCGTGATTGGCCTAGTGTCACGCCCCGGGCCCTCGTGGGAGCCTACCAGGCACGTGCACAGACCCGCCGTGTACCTCAAAGCAAACACAATGTACACAAGGCGTCTATAACAACAAAAATCCAATAGAATAAGGAATACATCCTAAACAAGGTGATCAGAGCGAGAACATATTTCTACAACTAAAACAAGATCAACCCAACTAAAATCTCAAGATATACAATAATCATTATACATCTTAACAATACTAGAGGATCACTCTCTAGAAAACAACTATACACCTTTCATATAAAATAACGATGAAAGGACACCATGGTATGCCTACAACAACAACACCGTAGAGGCTCTAGCTAGCTGCTAACCCCTCGCCACGATCCCAAGCTTCTCCTGCTGCGGAAGGCTCTGAAATAAAAACCCAACAACAATGGGGGTGAGAACTATTAATCAATAGTTCCCAGTGGGTAAGCCGCCGAGAGTGGCGAATTACACCGCTAGGTCAACTGAGGCAAGATAGTATAACTGAAACATAAAGCAGAAAGCATAAAATGCTAAACAGGTAAATCTACTACTATCATGCCTCCAATGAAATAATTCATCTACATGAACATGAATATGTTCCTACTGTCATATGCTCAACATTCAATCACCTCATTTTACATGCATGTCAAATTAATGCCATGATTACGGTTAAAATAGCCTCTTACTATATGAACGTTCACCTTTGCATAAAACCATAACTGTGTAGTCATAAAATAATACAATAGAGGGATGTTCACTTGTGCCGAGCCTAATGGCTCCGTGGTAGTCAACACCTCATGCTTTGGTAAGCCTTACCCACGGCGGTTCCATTTCGGCGCTCTCTATCACACGGGCGATATAACTGTCGCGAGGCCAACTCCGGAGTGCCGGCTTGTAGGGAGCGACCCTCACAAGCATGTGTAAACGAGCATAGTGGCCAACAAGCAACAATCAACCATAATAATATCATATGTTTAATTTCACATTATGTCAAAACATGTCATATTATGTCTACTACATTCAATAGCCAATATGCTAAATGTCAACAATATCATGTTGTTCTCAAATTGTCCTTTGGTATGTCCCTACCAATATGCACATGTCTCTAACATGTAACTGTTCATCTCTTTGTTTACTAAGTTCATGAACCATGCATTATTCTAATGCCATATATCATGCATTCTACAAATGCCAAAACCATGCATTATTCTAATGCCATAAATCATGCATTCTACAAATGCCAAAACCATGCATTATTCTAATGCCATATATCATGCATTCTACAAATGCCAAAACCATGCATTATTCTAATGCCATATATCATGCATTCTACAAATGCCAAAACCATGCATTATTCTAATGCCATATATCATGCATTCTACAAATGCCAAAACCATGCATTATTCTAATGCCATATATCATGCATTCTACAAATGCCAAAACCATGTATTATTCTAATGCCATATATCATGCATTCTACAAATGCCAAAACCATGCATTATTCTAATGCCATATATTATGCATTCTACAAATGCCAACAAGTCCATAAACCATGCCATGCATGAGCTACATTAACATCTACTACATAGAGTATAAAAGCTATCATGGGAGTATTCTATTAACCAAGAACTCATTCTTAACCAATTACAATTATCACATACAACTAGAATCCCTTTCCTCATGTCTTAAACATGGAATCATCCACGACCAAAAGGTCGAGCCCAAGGCCAACAATGCCCGTCACCATTGCTCACCTAGTTGAGGTGCAACATACACTTGTCATATCTTCTCTTTTCTCTATACAAGCATACTTTAGTATGCAAAGAGAATTCACTAATCCACTAAGCAAGTAGTGTCTCATATGACACTTCTTTCTAGCATGCATATCTTAATTAGCATTTCCTAATGCATCATTACACTATTAGTGCAAATACCCTAGCATGCATGTTATTCTCATAATGCCACACTATATGTACTATGCGTTTTTCATACACAACATATATGTCTCATGCAATCACAATTCTCATCATGCCATAATTATCATAATTATGCATCTAATCAATCCTAAAACAAGATAGGAGACATAGGGGGAGTTCACCCATTTCGGTGAGGTCAAACCCACCGGATAACCGTCGAAACCTCGCAGTACATCGAAACGGAGTTGTCCCCCGAGCTTCTCATACCCTAAGATAATTTTTCAAGGGGTTAAAAGCTTCGAACGAACAAATTCGAAAACCACCAAAAACTATGAGGTAAATGGGTGAAAAATACCTTGAGCAAGTAAAACTTGTTCTAAGTCCAAATTGAGGTTAGGGATCTTCAAATCCAACCTACAACAACGTTCTACACCCATCAATTCCACCTCAAGAGCTCTCATTCAAGAAACCCCAAATAAAACCCTAATTTTTATGAAACTAGATTTTCATGCCAAATCTCAAGCAAAATCACAAATAGAGGTTGTAAAAGGGTTTACTAACCTCAAATCAAGCCCCCAACCAAGCTCACACGTGCTAGGTTGAAGCTAAGTCCACAAACAAGTTCCTCTCATCCATCCCGAGCTCCCCACAAAGCCTAGAAGCACTCCTCCATGAAGAAAATGGAGAGAAAGGAGATCAAAACCATGATCTAAGGGGTTGGAGAGGAGAAAATCAAGAGAGAGAGAGAGAGAAACACCCTACCTTTCTTCTCCTCCATCCTCAGCCAAAACAACAACATGAGGGGTGAAGGGATACTTAATCCCGAGCAACAAAATCCAAATAGGCCCCTCAAAAAGCCAAAATTGCAAAACTGCACAAAAAGGCAATTTCTGCGGCACCGTATACCGGTATACGCATGTGCATACCGGTATACTGCACAAATCCTGCAAAACCCGAGCCTCGGCCAAGCAGGCCGCGCAACAGGATTCCAGTATGCCAATCCCAGTACCGGTACTAATCACTTCAGTACCGGTATGCGAATTGCACATACCGGAATGCCAACCTATTCCAGTATCAATTGCTGGATTCCGCAGAACCCGAGAGCTGCGCACAAACAGTCTTCACTGGATTCCGGTATCCCAAGCCAGATACCGGTATACAAATGCAAAATCTGCACTTTTGCAAATTTCGACTTCCGGAGTCCGTTTTCGCACTTTTCAAGTCCCGAAAACACTCCGAAGCTCTCCAAACTCACCCAAAACTCCAGAATAGTATAAGCCACTATTCTCTCACTAGAACTCCGTAATTTGCTAAAGTTCAGTGTACTACATACTCCCCTCCTAAAAAGGAGTTTCGTCCGCGAAACTACGGATCAACAACCAACAACAAACAGCAAAACCAAAGGGGATAAGAAAATCGCCCTCGCAGTGAAGCCTCCAGCCCTCACACTATGTATCGCGTCCAAGATGTTTCTCCAAAGCATCTCGTAGTAGGAATAGGGATAACTCCAAATCCTTACATTCCACAAGTCCAATCCACAGCAATATGCTCCTTGAAGTTTAGATCTGCATGTAGCTCTAAAGGAACGACATCCACCTTCGGGGTAGAATTCAAATACTCGCTCGGAGCGTCAACACACTTCATATATCTTCAACAGATCTGAAGTAAAACAACTCCACATGCCACTAGGCCCATTTGCCTCAGGGTCTCAAAATAATCCCAAGAATCTGAAACTTAGATTCCTCAAACATAAGCTCTTGGATTTTCTAAACCAAGTATCACACTCAGATCATCAGATTCAGGTGCCAAAATTTCTATCTCTCACCGAGAATCATCCAAGGGTTCAACTTCCAAAGCGATAGAGCTAGATGCCCTACGCAATCACACAAAATTCCAAGGTATACTTGCGCAAAATTCTCTCAATCCAACCCAGGTGAATAGTTACTCCTATTCACAACCTCTCAACAATCATCACGTCTAGCTTAGAAGCGAGACAATCCAATTCTGGAGCCTCCGGTAATCCTCTATCCATACCAGGTAGATAGCCTTTACATAGCATATCTCATAAATCAAGGCACTTTCTGATAGTCCACTAGGAATTCATCCGCCGCAACACTCTTGATCTCGATTGCATCATTCACCAGTCGGGATCAAGGCTAACTTTCGCGATCCGATTCAAAGGATAGATATCACTCCATAATACTCATCTCATCGATATCTCTAGTACACTAGCCTCTAACCTGTTCTCACAGCTTCAACTCATTTCCTTGAGTGTAGAGATATCTCCAACATTAAGGTCTGGGTGCACTTCACACCAATAACCACACATAAAATTGCCACATTTTCCAAGTAAATGCCATGGCAATCTTTTCCAAATCACAATTTGGCGACTCCTCTTGCATTCTCTCAATTGCCGAAAGGTCAATACTACCTTTCTATTCCACACCAGAGTGCAACTCAATCCGTGGAGAGAAACATAACTACAAAACACATAACCCGCCTTCGGGGTAACTAAGGCCGGCGGTACTCAACCACCCCAACGGTTCCAAGAACTTCTCTCACACATATCTTTCTAAAAGGTTTAATCTCTTTATGTGTGAGTCAAACGAAAGGAGTAGACAACTCAATAATCTCCTCACAAAATCCATAACAGCCAATCAAACTAGGAAGTTTGAACTTCGATCACATCCGCTTGTCTCAATCCACTATGGATGGTTGATTTCCTTGAGATCTCCAATCATATCCACTTTGGCATCAGTTGCCAAGGGACGCTAGTCCTCACAATCGAATCAGCACGTCTTCAACTTGAAGCACTTGTGGTCCTCATTCAAAGAAATCTTCATGGTCTTCATCGCCTCTCGACTTCCAATATGTCGTCGATGCGCACAGGGACAAAGACACCCAGAAGGGCCAAACATCACAACACACAAGAGCATCAACCAGCTCAACCGACACCACGACAATTTCGCAATGTCTACACCGAGTGAACAAGTCACCCTCGGTCCAAACTCAAACTCGATCCAACGAGAGTAGTACTCAGATTGCAACTACCCTCGAGTAAAACCAGAATCCATGGAGCTTGATCAAACAGATCAACAGATCTCAGCTACGGGTACATATTCTTGATCGTGACCCTACCGAGTTCACGATAGTTGACCCACAGTCGAAACGACCCGTCCACTTAAAACAAATGAGATCTATGCTCCACAAGCGAAAACACAAGGCAAAAGAGGTCTCCAGACCAAGCCTTCAATTCTCGCAACTCAACCGGGATTGCACAAGCAACTCCCTCACAAGAGACATCCTCTCTTTTGAGGATTCTCAACACTCACCCAGGATGCTGGCCTAAAGGCCACGCGCCCACACAGCCAACAACCAGGCTTGGGCGGGTGAAACAATCGCCGCAAATAGCGAACTTCCACGCCCTCTGAAAACACTATTTCGTGTCCAGGTTCCCACAGCACTACAGCTCGGTTCACACACTCATCGGCAATCAGATAGCCGAAGAGCGAGCCCAAGTTCAAATCTGAACTATACGCTCCCAGTCAAATAAAGCCAATCGCTTCGTTGGCGCACAGAAACATCCAAAACTAACAGAGTACAAAAACAGTACTTCCAAGCCCAAACAATCAGGACTACTCAATCTGCAACAACAAGGAATGAGTTTCCTGCCATGCATTCGGCAAACAGCTGAGCCAAAACTACAATCATAACAAACATCAAGCTAGCTCCAAAACCACGAGCTGCGAACAACCCTCGTCTTCGCTGCATCACCATCTGCCTGTCAACAGACACGCATTCACCAGGTGCTAGCCGCGCGAAGTCGATCCCAATACCGTCGACATTGTTCTCCTCAAACACTCCAACTGGGAATAGCCCACCTGGCCACGAAGAGAGCACCTGCCTCAATTCCAAGAGCATCGTCGGGTACATGCGGACTCCACCGCTCACACATCACTATAGTTGATGACGATTCAACGTCTCTCTTCCATTCTGCCAAAGATCCATGTTCTCAATATCAATTCCTCTTACGATAGACTTGCCACTTTTAGTAGCTTCTTTTGCCGTCCCAACGGTCTCCACATCTCTTGCCCTTACCAAGGTGCGATCCGTATTCTCATAGAATTTCTCAAGGTCGACTGCCAACTGGATCGACAAATCCTCTAGTTGCTTAATCCTCTCGTCTGCCGGCGCAAAGCCTCAACTTGGAGTAGCATCATAAATGATCGCCGTTCCACCGTACTCGCTGAATTTGCCAGTTGTTCTCCCAACTTAATATCTCACCAAATCCGGAGGATGTAGGGTTCCCGCCTCGGCTGCCTCGGCCGTCATCGAGCGCGTCGTTCACCACTCAAGCTGCAACAAGCAAAACATGCGCAGGTAAAACACCCCACGTCAACGCATCCCCACACAAGACTATAACCCCAATCATGCGAAAGTAATGAAGTGGACTCCCACTATTCCCCGATGTCACGTTGTCGGCCGCCAACGTGACCCTCCAAGGGTATAGAAGTGGTTCACTCCGATCTAACTCCAACACCTTTGGAGCTTTAGAAATGACCCAATCATAATACTTTCGCCAATAAGTCACAAGAGATTCCGTCTCTCACGTTCCTATTCCTTATCGTCCAACCTGCCTAAGGTTTACAAGGTCCACTACGACTCAACCCTAGGCTCTGATACCACAATAATCTGTCACGCCCCGGGCCCTCGTGGGAGCCTACCAGGCACGTGCACAGACCCGCCGTGTACCTCAAAGCAAACACAATGTACACAAGGCGTCTATAACAATAAAAATCCAATAGAATAAGGAATACATCCTTAACAAGGTGATCAGAGCGAGAACATATTTCTACAACTAAAACAGGATCAACCCAACTAAAATCTCAAGATATACAATAATCATTATACATCTTAACAATACTAGAGGATCACTCTCTAGAAAACAACTATACACCTTTTATATAAAATACGATGAAAGGACACCATGGTATGCCTACAACAACAACACCGTAGAGGCTCTAGCTAGCTGCTAACCCCTCGCCACGATCCCAAGCCTCTCCTGCTGCGGAAGGCTCTGAAATAAAAACCCAACAACAATGGGGGTGAGAACTATTAATCAATAGTTCCCAGTGGGTAAGCCGCCGAGAGTGGCGAATTACACCGCTAGGTCAACTGAGGCAAGATAGTATAACTGAAACATAAAGCAGAAAGCATAAAATGCTAAACAGGTAAATCTACTACTATCATGCCTCCAATGAAATAATTCATCTACATGAACATGAATATGTTCCTACTGTCATATGCTCAACATTCAATCACCTCATTTTACATGCATGTCAAATTAATGCCATGATTACGGTTAAAATAGCCTCTTACTATATGAACGTTCACCTTTGCATAAAACCATAACTGTGTAGTCATAAAATAATACAATAGAGGGATGTTCACTTGTGCCGAGCCTAATGGCTCCGTGGTAGTCAACACCTCACGCTTTGGTAAGCCTTACCCACGGCGGTTCCATTTCGGCGCTCTCTATCACACGGGCGATATAACTGTCGCGAGGCCAACTCCGGAGTGCCGGCTTGTAGGGAGCGACCCTCACAAGCATGTGTAAATGAGCATAGTGGCCAACAAGCAACAATCAACCATAATAATATCATATGTTTAATTTCACATTATGTCAAAACATGTCATATTATGTCTACTACATTCAATAGCCAATATGCTAAATGTCAACAATATCATGTTGTTCTCAAATTGTCCTTTGGTATGTCCCTACCAATATGCACATGTCTCTAACATGTAACTGTTCATCTCTTTGTTTACTAAGTTCATGAACCATGCATTATTCTAATGCCATATATCATACATTCTACAAATGCCAAAACCATGCATTATTCTAATACCATATATTATGCATTCTACAGATGCCAACAAGTCCATAAACCATGCATTATTCTAATGCCATATATCATGCATTCTACAAATGTCAAAACCATGCATTATTCTAATGCCATATATCATGCATTCTACAAATGCCAAAACCATGCATTATTCTAATGCCATATATCATGCATTCTACAAATGCCAAAACCATGCATTATTCTAATGCCATATATCATGCATTCTACAAATGCCAAAACCATGCATTATTCTAATGCCATATATCATGCATTCTACAAATGCCAAAATCATGCATTATTCTAATGCATATATCATGCATTCTACAAATGCCAAAACCATGCATTATTCTAATGCCATTTATCATGCATTCTACAAATGCCAAAACCATGTATTATTCTAATGCCATATATTATGCATTCTACAAATGCCAACAAGTCCATAAACCATGCCATGCATGAGCTACATTAACCTCTACTACATAGAGTATAAAAGCTATCATGGGAGTATTCCATTAACCAAGAACTCATGTTTAACCAATTACAATTATCACATACAACTAGAATCCCTTTCCTCATGTCTTAAACATGAAATCATCCACGACCAAAAGGTCGAGCCCAAGGCCAACAATGCCCGTCACAATTGCTCACCTAGTTGAGGTGCAACATACACTTGTCATATCTTCTCTTTTCTCTATACAAGCATACTTTAGTATGCAAAGAGAATTCACTAATCCACTAAGCAAGTAGTGTCTCATATGACACTTCTTTCTAGCATGCATATCTTAATTAGCATTTCCTAATGCATCATTACACTATTAGTGCAAATACCCTAGCATGCATGTTATTCTCATAATGCCACACTATATGTACTATGCGTTTTTCATACACAACATATATGTCTCATGCAATCACAATTCTCATCATGCCATAATTATCATAATTATGCATCTAATCAATCCTAAAACAAGATAGGAGACATAGGGGGAGTTCACCCATTTCGGTGAGGTCAAACCCACCGGATAACCGTCGAAACCTCGCAGTACATCGAAACGGAGTTGTCCCCCGAGCTTCTCATACCCTAAGATAATTTTCCAAGGGGTTAAAAGCTTCGAACGAACAAATTCGAAAACCACCAAAAACTATGAGGTAAATGGGTGAAAAATACCTTGAGCAAGTAAAACTTGTTCTAAGTCCAAATTGAGGTTAGGGATCTTCAAATCCAACCTACAACAACGTTCTACACCCATCAATTCCACCTCAAGGGCTCTCATTCAAGAAACCCCAAATAAAATCCTAATTTTTATGAAACTAGGTTTTCATGCCAAATCTCAAGCAAAATCACAAATAGAGGTTGTAAAAGGGTTTACTAACCTCAAATCAAGCCCCCAATCAAGCTCACACGTGCTAGGTTGAAGCTATGTCCACAAACAAGTTCCTCTCATCCATCCCGAGCTCCCCACAAAGCCTAGAAGCACTCCTCCATGAAGAAAATGGAGAGAAAGGAGATCAAAACCATGATCTAAGGGGTTGGAGAGGAGAAAATCAAGAGAGAGAGAGAGAGAAACACCCTACCTTTCTTCTCCTCCATCCTCAGCCAAAACAACAACATGAGGGGTGAAGGGATACTTAATCCCGAGCAACAAAATCCAAATAGGCCCCTCAAAAAGCCAAAATTGCAAAACTGCACAAAAAGGCAATTTCTGCGGCACCGTATACCGATATACGCATGTGCATACCGGTATACTGCACAAATCCTGCAAAACCCGAGCCTCGGCCAAGCAGGCCGCGCAACAGGATTCCGGTATGCCAATCCCAATACCGGTACTAATCACTTCAGTACCGGTATGCGAATTGCACATACCGGAATGCCAACCTATTCCGGTATCAATTGCTGGATTCCGCAGAACCCGAGAGCTGCGCACAACCAGTCTTCACTGGATTCCGGTATCCCAAGCCAGATACCTGTATACAATTGCAAAATCTGCACTTTTGCAGATTTCGACTTCCGGAGTCCGTTTTCGTACTTTTCAAGTCCCGAAAACACTCCGAAGCTCTCCAAACTCACCCAAAACTCCAGAATAGTATAAGCCACTATTCTCTCACTAGAACTCCGCAATTTGCTAAAGTTCAGTGTACTACACCTAGACCGACGACCATTTCTGAGGTGCTGAGTTTTCTTGGTCTAGCCGGGTATTACCGACGATTTGTGGAGAGTTTTGCGAAGCTCTCTACGCCTCTTACTCGGTTAACCAGAAAAGGGGTTAAGTATGTTTGGAGTAATGAGTGCCAAGAATGTTTTGATGAGCTTAAACAAAGATTGATGACAGCCCCTATTCTTGCGCTGCCAGTGATGGGCGAAGGATTTGTGATTTATAGTGATGCTTCGCATAGTGGCTTGGGTTGCGTGTTGATGCAACATGGTAAAGTAATTGCGTATGCTTCAAGACAATTAAAGGAATATGAGAAGAACTACCCCACTCATGATCTGGAGTTAGCAGCGGTAGTCTTTGCTCTGAAGCTATGGCGCCACTATCTCTATGGCGAACATTGTGAAGTGTATACTGATCACAAGAGCCTCAAGTATCTGTTTACACAGAAAGAGTTGAATCTGCGACAACGGAGATGGTTGGAATTATTGAAGGATTATGACATCTCTATTCTATATCATCCCGGCAAGGCTAATGTTGTTGCTGATGCTTTGAGTAGGAAGGCTGTAGCGACTTTGAGTATGTGCATCACTCAACAGCCTGTCCTAGTGGAGGAAATGCGGAGGTTGTCCCTTGAAGTGGTTACTTCTGGGATGACGGCGAGACTGATGACTTTGGTCATACAGCCCACTCTGTTGGATAGGATTCGAGAGAAACAGAGTGTTGATCCTTATCTGATGAAAGTTCGAGATCAACTGAGGAGTGGTGATCTTGAAGACTTTACTTGTGATGATTCTGAGATTCTCTGTTATAGAGGACGTCTGTGTGTACCTGCAGATCAGGAGATTCGAGAGGAGATATTGAGGGAAGCACATTATTCTCCTTATTCTGTACATCCTGGAGGGACTAAGATGTACCAGGATCTGAAGACTCACTTCTGGTGGAGTGGTATGAAGCGAGATATTGGTAGAGCTGTAACTCAATGTTTGACATGTCAGCAAGTGAAGGCTGAACATCGAGTACCAGCTGGTAAGCTACAGAGTCTTCCAATACCTGAGTGGAAGTGGGATCATATTACGATGGATTTCATCGTAGGATTGCCGAGGACTTCGAGCGGCTGTGATACTATTTGGGTGATTGTTGATAGGCTGACGAAGTCTGCTCATTTCCTGCCTATGCAGATTACTTGGTCACGCGAGTGACTTGCGCAGCTTTATCTGGATGAGATATTGAGATTGCATGGAGTGCCAATCTCAATAGTATCTGATAGAAACCCAAGATTTGTTTCTCATTTCTGGAAGAGTTTACAGACAGCTTTGGGGACTCAGCTTCGATTTAGCACTGCATTTCATCCCCAGACTGATGGTCAGTCCGAGTGCACTATACAGACACTCGAGGATATGCTGAGAGCTTGTGTCTTGGATTTTGGTGGAGGATGGGATCTACATCTGAGATTGGTAGAGTTTACGTACAATAATAGCTATCAAGCGAGCATTAAGATGGCTCCGTTTGAAGCATTGTATGGACGCAAATGTCGATCGCCTTTGTTTTGGGATGATGTTGGCGAAAGGAAGACGTTGGGTCCAGACCTTTTGCTTGAAGCCGAAGAGAAGGTTAAAGTGATACGATGGCATATTGAGACGGCTCAGAGCAGGCAAAAGAGTTATTCTGATACTCGGAGGCGAGATCTGGAATTTCAAGTTGGTGATCATGTTTTCTTGAAGGTCTCACCATCGAAGGGCATACGGAGATTTGGGATTCGCAGAAAGCTTAGTCCGCGATTCATTGGTCCTTTCGAGGTCTTGGAGAGAGTAGGACCCGTGGCATATCGGTTAGCCCTTCCGCCTCGATTAGCTGGAGTGCATGATGTGTTTCATGTATCTATTTTGAGAAGATACATGCACGATCCTTCCCATGTGATAGATTTTTCCCCACTGGAGCTTACTGAGGATTTGCAGTACGAGGAGCGACCGGTACGAATTCTTGCTCGTGAGACGAGGGAATTGCGTAATCGGGTCATACCTTATGTCAAGGTACAGTGGGATTTTCATGAAGATAGAGAGGCTACATGGGAGTTGGAGACTGTTATGCTGAGATCTTATCCCCACCTGTTTACATCTTGAGGTGAGTGTTTACCTTAGTTTCGAGGACGAAACTATTTTAAGGAGGGGAGAATGTAATACTTGGAAATTTGAGGATTTTGAGGGTTTCTGGAGTCGACGGATTTCGGGCGCCCGGAAGTGAGGAAGTGGATGCCCGAATGTTTTCGGACCCAGAGGGATTTTCGGATGATCCGGTTGTGGCCGACGGACTTTGGATCTGGACGCAGGATTCGGACGCCCGGATGTGGATCCGGATTGAGCTGTTGACGTGGAGTGCCACGTGTTGCGACGCAGGACACGTGTCGACCGCCGGAGACACGCCGCCCCACCGCCTGCCGACCGACGACCGACCGTTTGGCCGCCAGCTGACACCTGGCCTGCTGAGTTTCCGAACGCTCGGAAGTTGGATTCGGGCGCCCGAATGTGGGACTTTTGGGAGCCTATAAATAGGTGAGTCCCTGGTCACTTTGGCTCATTTTCCACTTCGTGTGACCCGTTTCTAGAGAGAGAAAGTTGGGTTTAGGGCCATGTGTTGGCATTAGTTGTAACCTAGCTTGTTCTCCTCTACTCTGTTGATCTGATCTGGTGCTGAGCTGTTGTTCTATCGAAGTTAGCAGCCTTTTGGTGATATTCAGATCGGAGTGCTGCTGGAGCTTGATTAGCTTGGAGGGTTGGATATGAGGATACTGTTTTCCCCACCGTGGTTGGATTTGCTCTTGAGGTGGGTTGATGTTTGCCAGATTCAGTAGACTTCCTCCTATGTGTTTACTCTCATGTTAGCATGATAGTGTTGGATTATGTTAGCATGATATGATGATATTGGATTATGATAGTGTGATACTATTGGGATTATGATAGCATGACATGCTGAGATTATGTTAGATATGACCTGTTAGGTTGAGATTTGCATGTGCATGATATGCTAATGATATATATATGAGCATGCATGATTTACTTGTATCCTTGTTGCATGATTGGACCTACACCTATTCTGTTGATATCCTTTGTACCAGTTGTTGTACATACTAGTGTAGGTGATCATGTTGAGGCTCGTGCTATGTTGTTGTACCTTCTCTTTGTGGTAGAGTTGAGATTGATTGTGAGCACTGGAGCATTGATTGGGTCATGTTATTGACTATCCTTTGAGGTGCCGAGGGCACGTGATTCTTTGTGAGATCAGTGGGTTGGGTCATACTTGTTGATTATCCTTTGAGATGCCGAGGGCATGTGATTCTTTGTTGACCCAGTCGTGTCGATCATATACCTGTGGGTGCTTGGCGCTGATATGGTTGTACTATACTCGGTTGGGTCGCTCCCACGAGTACCACTCTAGAGTTGGCATGTTCCGTACAGAGGGTTGTACGAGGGGCTAGTGACAGACGGGCTTCCTGTACTAGCAGGCTCCCTGTAGGGTTGAGCATGATCAGGCCGCAGGTATCGTGTGGTATCATATTGTGTTGTATGGTATTATGGATTGAGCTAGGGACAGACGGTGTTTCCTGTACTAGCTGGTTCGCAGGTATTGTATTGTGTATGATAGTCCTCTTTTGGTATATTCAGTTCATTGGTATTCATATTGACAGTGAGCATTGTGCATAGTAGTGGTAGTATATCTCCTACTTTCTTTATTGCTCCATATATATCTCTTGAGATTGAGGACTTAGTGGGCAGACCGCTGAGGCTGGTGGCGGTACCCACTGAGGACTACTTGTTTGATAGTAGTTCTCACACCCGTTGTTGACACCTTTTTGCAGAGTCTTCTTCCCCAGTTGTGCATACTGAGCGCGGAAAGGAGACCGTCGGGTAGAGCTATTCCCCGGATACTTGGCTAGAGGTATACCCATTTTGATAGATGGTTGAGTCTGTACATACAGTGAGTTGAATATTATCAGAGTTATATATGAGAGTTATATATGAGAGTTATGGATGATGTATGTACAGTGATCTTTTGATATATTTATATAGCATCTCTGTTGATACCTTTAGCTCTGTGTGGTTGTTGTTGTTTTCGCTTCGTATACATGGTAGAGATACTGTGTATGCGGCGGATCTTGTCATGTGCCTGGGAAGAGGTAACCCGGGGCGTGACAATCTATGCCTATAATCATGTTCGACTGGACCGTATTTGCTTAAGATTCTGATAGTAGAGAGAACCGTCAGAACCAGTTCCCCGCATGCTCCTACTCCATACGCCTCACAACTCGTATAGGTGCAAACTTGACTGCCTTACCAGTGAAACTTGATCACCAGGGTGGTGATATCACCAAGACCAATGCCAAAACTGTCGACACCTGGGGTTCTACTTCCAACTCTAACCGTTGGAACTCCTCGACTAACCGATCTTAATCGATGCTTACGTCCAAAGACTCAGCTCGGTGCCTCCGACAAAGAGTGAGTCACCACACTTGCCTTTACTAGGGATACCGAATAAGCGGAAGTACCTCCCTAAGTGTCCAATTCGTGCTCAACCCTTTCATGATTTATCTAGTGTTAACAACACTTGCCTCAGGGCTATAGCCTCCCACTAGCCTATGCTATAGGTTACAAAACCCAATTCCTCATTGTCAAAAACTCACTGACGGCATTCGACTACCATTGGTCCAAGACCTAACCTTCCGCCTGGGCCAAAAGGTCCAAGGTTGCCATTACAAATTGAGTTCGACAATTTAGCCTGCTCAACACCCCTTTCGGTTACATTCGTTCCAATATAAATTCCTTGCACGTCCCTCACTAGGTAAATAGGGCCCCCATGTCAGTAGTATGCCATAGTAGCCAATCGGCCGATACACATTATACTAGTGGCTATATGATTGTACCGGACATTTATTGAATATATATAGATATATTGAGTTTTTTTATTCCATTTATGTTATTGTGTGTCCGTGAATCGTCCAAGGATTAACAAGATGATGGCATGTATTCTCAAGAGTTGAGAATTTAGGGCATATGTCATTGGTGGTTAAGTCCTAAAGGCTCCCGATCGATGGATCACCATGGGGACGGTGGTGCGTCCACTGAGATTGGTGCACTAGAAGCTTCCTTCTGGTAGACGAGTTTCAAGTCTATAGTGTGGAGACACTGGAGCTAAAGTGTAGGTGGTTGTTAAGAACAAGGGTACCGAGCGTGACCAATACGAGAAGTCACATGGTAATCTACTTACTCGTCAGTGACGTTCTTGATGCTGTAGTTATGTATTTGATTCTTTGACTTGCGACATCTCGGCTACTCACTGATAGGATTGTCGTAGTTTGACTGCACAATATCTCGGAGATTAGTCATCATCTCCTAGAGTGAACGTTGGCTACGACAGGTCTACAGTAGGAGTGGGAGAGTGTTCAAAAGAATCTGTGGTCCTTAGTAGAAAGGTTAAAGTCCTATGTGATTTATGAGACTTAGTTCAGGGAATCTCTGGTCAGAGTAAAAATGGTATATCAGAAAAGAGTTTTCGAAAGTACCATATGAGCTAAGGTCAAATGAATTTTACATATGACTGGTGATGGGATTTGACGAGCTACCATAATCTCCACTGTGTTGGGACTTACAGCAGAAGGATTGTATCACATACCAACTGCACCTAGAGGTTCTGATATTTGGTTATGTTGGATTGCCACTATATGCTGCTAGGCGTCACTAGTGGATTGTGAGAACCTAGAGAATGAGAAGCGATTGGTTATTCTTAACAGGTTTAGAGTCAAAATGGTTCTGATCCATCGGAAGGTGTTCTGATGATGACTTTAATAGAGATTAAATCATAATCTTACTACCAGTCAAAACTGAACCTATTTGGGTCACACGCATATGGAGTCGTGGTCATTTAAGTGTGTGGATGAGATAGAAATGTTCTATTTAATTACCGAGAACATTGTATGGTTCATAGTGTGACTATAGAAATATTTTATGATTATGTAAAATTAAAGGGACTAAAATGCAAAAGTTGCATTATGAGTTTATGGATATTGTAAACGTTACAATGAATCTAACGGATGAGATCTTGTTCAAATCGGAGATCATTATATTTGTAGAAGATATATTATGATATTTTAATTAATCCTAATTGGATTAGGAAGATCTAATTAATATATCATAATTGGTCTATAATTGAAAACCTTGATCAAATTAGATTTGATTTAGATATTCTTATATCATAATAGGATTATGATAAAGAGAGAGAATATATATATATATATATATATATATATATATATATATATTTATATATATTTCCTAGTTTGACTAGGATTGTACTAACATATACATATATGTATATGTATATACATATGGGCATGAAAATTAATTAATGAAGAGAAAACATTAATTAATTATAGCCAACTTTCTCTCCCTCTCTCTTGTCCGTATGGTGGTCCTCTCCTCGGGTGGTGTGCCGTGCCGAGGAGTCGGCCTATTCTCTTCCAATTGATCTCCGGCGTGAGTTCCGTTTTCTTGGTTATTTTTCTCGGTTCTTTCCGGAAGGCGCTAGCACGACCTTGGAGCGATAGATACACTACGTTCAATTTCATAGATTTGAACGACGCTGAAAGGCTTCACTGACTTCGCGTGGATACCGATAGAGGCCGGGCGCGTGCGCGGCTACCATCGCAGAACCAATATCAATCCGATCGTAAATAGTGGTGTAGTTCTACCCGCGCAAAGGTACAATTAAATTAACTTTAATTGTTTAATGATTTTAAATCACAACTCGAGGGATCCTAGGCCATTGGATGTAGATTAAATAGTTTAATCCGTTTCCGAAAGTTTTTTAAAAGTTTTTGAAATTCAATTTCTCTTCCCTTGCGATTTTTCGGTTGCATGCATTCTTTCACCCCAGTCGCAACATGTGATCCTAACCACCAGTGATCGCCAACATCTGTCTCTATTAGACCCCGTCACTACAGTCTCCAAAGGAACCCCAGCGATCGATGTCTCCGGCAATACTAAATGCCGGTCTCAATGAGACCCCAACGAGACTGTCGCCAAGTGACCGGAATAGCTATTCTTATCATGATATTCATGATTAGCCATGTCATACACCTTGTATGTTGTCGCATGTAACGACTCCTGAGCCAACAACCAGACTTAGGCAACTTATCGACCATGACTGCCCTACCTATCAGACCATCCAGCTATGCAGATCACAACTACCGGGCTGGTATACAACCAAACCCAAACTGGAACTTAAACAATTTGCAGGGATGATAATTCAATTGTACAAGTACCACCTGGGAAATACCCAAGGCGCACCGCGTGGGCGGAAACGATCACTACTCTAGCCTTCCCATAAGGCGGTCTATAGAGATTGTCTTGCAAGGAAACATACCGACCTAATCCTGCTACTCCCAAAAGGGATAGGGTATTTTATCCCGACTTTCGACATTACGTTGTCTGCAACCAACGTACTTATCAAAAGAAAGGCAAAAAACTCACAAATCCATTGCCAATGATAAGTTGGAGACATGACATACATACTAAGCCAACCGATATTCCTATACCGCACCAAAGTGCACCAAAACATCATTGAAACATCGGATTTGCAAGCCGACTTTTGAAACAAGACCAACCTTTGAGCCACTCTCCAGGAGTCCTACGGCTCCCAACAACAACCGACAACTGCCCGCGACACAGTGGCCAACCGCACAAGCTAGTGCGATCGGAATACGGTTTCTTTAACCAATTTTCAAACCTCAACTAAACCATCACCTAACGCGCCAAGACCTCCAACGACTCCATAGATATCTTGCGACATGCCATAAGCCTGCATAGACCTCATGCTATCCAAAACTCATCGACTAAGTTGTTGGGATAGCCGCACGCAAAGTACGCACCAATCAAGACCTGACACCAAAACTGTGTCTTAATCAGTTCCAACACACGCCAATTTGACGTATGAACTAGTAGAAGGTTGAAACACCCGCACTGACGATTCAATCAACGAAAACCTTCCGACACATCCTACGAAAGCCAAACGTGGTGCTGCCCATCCCGTAACACGAACGAAACCAGTTAACGAGTCGGGCGAACTTTCGCTCGTACACCAACACTGATCTATTACCTTGACTGAGACTCTTTGAAGAGCCCTTCCATAACATCAATCCATACTCTTCGATCTTTAAGTTGGGAGTCTTGCCTTTGAACTAGGTGGGTCGTATTTCTCGAACTTACCAAGTTTACCTTTGTCCGGGTTCGCTCCACCGTCTATGAATCTTTGCCACCAGCGAAAATAGGAAAAGGGTTAGGCATCATAGCTATACCCACAAAGCCTAAAGGAGCGACACCCACAGCTACCGGTGCAGTACCGGCAGCCACCCACGTTGCAGCCACCTAAGTGGCCGCTACCGGAACCTCAAGCTGCATTCCAGCATCTCTCGTAGCAGCCGCAGCTATAGCCGCTTCGTGTGCCGTCTCCATAGCGATGCCCGCAGTAAATGCCACCACTTGGCTCGTTAAGGCCACCACCTGTCCATGAGCGGCTATACCTGGTGAATATCACCGTGCCACTCGATGCCTCCTTAATAATTCGCCACCACTCCCGGCAGAAGCATGAGTCACGCTATAACCGTAATACAAACACGGGGTAATGAAATGACTATATACCTTGAGACTATTAAGACTCGGCCAAAACTACCGGGAGTTAATCCCAACCACCCCGCGCTCTCACGTGCCTATAAGCCTTAGGTCTTCCTATGGTCAGCCTCACTTTTGGTTCAGTTCGATACCTGTGAGTGAACATTATGGTTGTTGCCGCTCTGGTACCATCTTAATCTGTCATGCCCTGAGGCCTATTTTGTAAAGCCTTTATATATGTAAAGACCGAGAATTTTATTATATAAATTAACTCTCCGTTGACGATGTTTTTATGTGTATTTTAATTACATAATCACTCGTCAAGTTTCGGGTGGAAACGAGTTGGAATAAAAGAGTTAAGCAATTTTTGATATTCACTTAAGTGAATAGTAACTCTGGTTTTTCGAAGAGGCCGATTATTAGAGATGGCTTCTGGAGTGTGTCGGACTCCGTTCATAGTGGTCCAATAGCTTGTTTTCAACCGTCCGATTATTCTGGACTCGATGGCACTGACGGATTTCAGATTTGACGAACGGTTTCGGAGAAAAGCCCATTTAGCTTTTGAGGGACTAAATTGTAAATGTACGTTGAACCGTAAAGAGGGTTATTGATCTGTGAATCGGCAATCAAATCGAACGAAACAAAATTGTGAGTTCGATGTCTCAGCAGTGCTGATCGTGCTGGCACAATCCGTTCGGAAATCCGACGGACAGATCGCAAGATATAGCGCGTTTCCCGAGAAAGGGTCAAATGTCATTTTTCGTATTCCGAGAAAAGTGCCAATATTTTATGTACCAAATTGCACGAAATTGGAGTGGGAGGTACCTACGTGCAAAATACACGCGTTGCGAGGGACTTAATTGATAATTATCAACTTTGGTAGGCTATGTTGCAAAGTGACCAACTTGTATATAAACACCACTTAGGGTTTTCTCATGTGAAACCCTAACCCTAGCCTTCTACACCCTCCACACTCGACACCCCCACCTCCTGCTCCTCCCTCTGCGCGTGGCTGCCGCCGCCGGCGAGGCCCTTGCCGGTCGTCGCCGTCCCCGCGCGTCGCCACGGCCACTGGTGGCGGACTGCACCAACTCTGGTGCAGTTCTGGCCGAGGAGGGGTAGATCTTTTCCCCATGCGCCGCCGCCACCCGGGACCACTCCGACCGTCCTCCTCCGGCCTCAGGCAACCCGCCGCCACCGTCCTTGGGAGCCCCGGCCACCGCCGTGGCCGCTGGACCTGTGTGACCCGAGCCCAGACCCGAGCGGGCTCGATCTGTTCCAGCGCCGCAGCCGCCGCCTTGTTGCGCCGGCCAACCCAAGCCCCGGCCTCCCTGGACCTCCCGCATCCGTCGTCTGCCGACAGAACCGCCACCGGAGCCGCCGCTTGCCGGGAACAAGGCCCGACCTTTTTGGTGCTTCCGGGCTAGGGCATCCTCACCTGCTCCTCCGGCCGCCTCCCGCCGCCGGCTACTGTGTGCGGCGACCTCCCCCGGTCGGCCGCACCTGCTTCCCGCCGGCGCGCCCGCCGCCGTACCGCCGCCGGCCGTGCCCTAGCTCCCCTGCCCGGTCTGGTTGATCTGCGTCGCGTCCAGATTCCCGACGCGAGTACGACAGGTGGGTGAGCCTTCGGAGTAGTCGGTATCACTGTTCCCTGTCTCTCCTTTGATATAGCTCTACATGTCGATTCCTTCTTTACAGCATTCGTTCATACTTACCTTACTTGTATAGTATATTTGTGGTCATGGACATGTAGAGCAGGATTAGTGTGGACTTCTTGTCCAGGCAACACATCGACTCTCTTGTCGTGTGTTTCGATCTGATTGATCAGGATTTGGCGTTCATACGCCTCTGTTGTGGCTTCGGCCAGGTATCGGCTTCTTGCCGGCTTTGATTCGATCTGTTTGATCAGGATGCGGCGTTCCTTTCGCCTGAGATGTGGCTTCGGCCAGGTATCGGCTTCTTGCCAGCTTTTTATTGAGCATATCGCATGATTAGTCACTGCACAGCGTGTATTCATGACACCAGATCGGTTTGGCCATCGATCAGGGGTGTACTATCCGGATGAGTCGACCTGCGGGCGCATGAGTTAGATCGGGTGCAAGCAAAGTGACGAGGTAGTGTAGTACACTGAACTTTAGCAAATTGCGAGATTCTAGTGTGAGATTAGTGATTCGTACTAATATGGAGGTTTTGGTTTTGTTTCGAGCTCTTGGGAGTGTTTTCGGGACTTGAGAAGTGCGAAAACGGACTCCGGAAGTCAAATTCTGCGAAACTGCAGGTTTGACATTGCATACCGGTATGTGATCTTGAGATACCGGTATTGGAGTGGCGGATACCGGTACTGGCATTGCGCATACCGGAATCCCTTCGTGTGGCCTGTCTGGCCGAGGCTCGGGTTGTGGGATTTCTGGCCGGATACCGGTATGTCCATACGCATACCGGTATACAGAACCGAAATGTCTGTTTTGAGCTGTTTGCGAATGTTGGCTTTTGGAGGGGTGTTAGGGCAATTGTAGCAACATACAACTTAACCCTCACACCCTCCCCTCTCAGCCTTTGTGCTGAGGACTTAGAAGATTTAGGGTGAGTTCTTCTCCCTCTCTCTCTCTAGATTCTAGTCTCCATTGTGAAGGAAACCTAGGGTTTGATCTCTTTTTTCTTCTCCTTTGCACTCAAGCTTGCAAGCTTGCTCTTGGAGGATCAAGGTGGAGGAGAGAAGAGCTTGTTTGAGGTTATTCTCCAACCCTAGCTTCTTGGAACTAGCTTGGAGCTTTAAAGAGGTGAGTTTTCCTCTTTTAACCCTCTTTTGTAGATTAATTGAGTTTTTGTTGGTGAAATCCTATTATGATAAACCTAGGGTTTATTCTTAGGGTTTCTTGATTCTAGGATTTTGAATGGGATTTGATGGGTGTAGAATGTTATGCTAGGTTGGATTTGAAGCTTCCTAACTTCAATTTGGATTTTGGACGAGAAATTCTTGACCTAAGGTAATTCCAACCTTTTTTTCCATTTTATTATGTCGTTTTTCGAAAACGTTCGATCGATGTTTCTAAGCCCTTAGAGATCTCCTTTAGGGCGCTAGAAATCGAGGGGGCAACTTTGGTTTCGGATACTGCGAGGTTCCGAAGGGCATCGGGTGGGTTTGACCTCACCGAAATGGGTGAATTCCCACTATGTCTTCGTTTTAGCTTAAGAGCTTAAATCAATGCATATTCATGCTAATTAAGACATGGTAGAATTTTGGAATGCATGGAATTCATGTACTATATAGATGCAAATTGTATGTCCTATGTAGTAGGAGGTTTGCATAGTTTTTAAGCATAGCGCATCATGGTTGGCTATGGGAATTGAATGTTTCATTCATGTACTTGTTTAATTGCTTATTTGACGGAATAGAGACATGTGTAATGGTAGATGGACAATGGATTTGAAAACACTCTTGACACCAAGCTTATTGAACTAGTTATAGAGTATATATGACATATGACATGTTAGAATCAAAACGTGAAGCTAAACATATGACACTCCACTTAGATGAATAACAAGATGGACATTATGACCTAGTATTGGACATTAGTTGGTTTTCCATGTTTATAGACATGATGAATGATATGATATGGTTGATTGTTACTTGTTAGCCACTATGCTCGTTTACACATGCTTGTGAGGGTCGCTCCCCACAAGCCGGCACTCCGGAGTTGGCCTAGCGACAGTTATTTCGCCCGTGTGTTAGAGAGAGCGCCGAAATGGAACCGCCGTGGGTAAGGCTCACCAAAGCGTGAGGTGTTGACTACCACGGAGCCATTAGGCTCGGCACAAGTGAACAACCCCTTTATTGTGCTCTTTATGACTACATATTTTAGTTATATGCAAAGGTGAACATTCATATTGTAAAAAGGTGAAACATTGCATGCTTACACATGTGCTTGGATAGAATAATTCATGTTTTATGAAAACATCTTGAGGCATAGTAGTATTATGTTTCTACTATAATTATGCTTTTGTTGTCTAACCCTACTTTGCCTCAGTTGGCCTAGTGGAGTACTCCGCTCCTCTCGGCGGCTTACCCACTGGGAACTATTGAATAATAGTTCTCATCCCCCTGGGGTTTGTTGTTTTATTTCAGAGCCATCCACTGCGGGAGAGGCTAGGGACCGCGGTAAGGGTATTGCGAGTAGCTAGATCGCGAGGGAGCTAGCGACTAGGTGGAGCACCTATCTTGTATTTTACTTGAGAGGTGTTTTTGTATCGACCACTTTTGTAGAGACTACCCTATGTCCCGTTTTGGGTTATTGTTGTATTAAGCTTATGTTTGGCTTTACTCTTTTATAGTATTTCATACTTTTACCTTGAGATCTACTCGTTTAGTATGTATGCTCTGATTATCATGATAGGATTACTTATTTAATTCCTTTCTTTATGTTTGTTATAGACGCCTTGTGTGCATGTTGGTTGTTTGTGTACACGGCGGGTCTGTGCATGCGCCCGGGTGGGCTTCCGCTGGGGCCCCGGGGCGTGACAGATTATAGTGGTATCAGAGCCTAGGGTTAAGTCATTGTGGACCTAGAAAACCTTAGGCAGGATTGGACTATAGGACTTAGACTCGTGAGAGACGAGGTTGACTATGGCGAAAGTAACACAATTGGGTTGTGTCCTTATTCTCCAAGTAGTTGGAGTTTGATCGAAGTGTGTGACACCTAACTCTTAGGAGGTCACGTTGGCGGCCGACAACGTGACATCGGGAGTTAGTTAGGAGCTCACTTCATTTACTTTCGCATGATTGGGGACTTTATTGTTGAGTGGGGTTTCGTTAGCGTAAGTTTTTCTAACTTGCGCATTCTATGTTATTGTAGCTTGTTATGCCGACTACTCGTTCTCGATCGACCGAGATGGCAGCGGCAGCCGACACAGAGAATGTGGAGACCTCTGCAACCTCCGGATCCAGTGAGGTCCGTGAGTTTAGAGACCAGTTGACGACGTTGACGGGTCTGGTGGCACAGCAGGCGACTGCGGCTCAACAGCAAGCCGACGCCGCACGTCGACAGGAGGCGAGAATGAAGAGTATGGAGGAGTTACTGCTGCGGCAGGCTACTACCAGGACCGTTCAGGATCCTACACCACCCACGTCAGTTGGAGGTGTGACTATTGGAGCACCGGCGCCCGTACCTGGGCCGGCATTTGTGGCGCCCAGTACCGAGCCGAGGGAGGAGACGGCCGTGACACCCCCGTTTCGGGCATCGCCGGCGAGGACGGTTTTGCCTATGATGGTTACCGGGGCAGAACGAGATAAACTGATGGAGCGTTTGAATGAGTTTCGGAGGTGTAATCCTCAGGTTTTCGATGGCGAGAAGGCGGACCATTGGATGGTGGAGAAGTGGGTTCTCCACATGGAAAAGCTTTTTCATGATACTTTTGTGGAGGAGCAGAATAAGGTATGGTTGGCCACGTATCACTTAGATGGCGCGGCATATCGATGGTGGGCGGACATTCGGGATGACCCGAACACCGACCTGGCGGCCATTACTTGGAGCGGGTTCAAGGATCTTTTGTTGTCGAACTATTTTCCTCCGAGTGTCAAGAGGCAGATGGAGAGGGATTTGCGCAACTTGCGCCAGCGGGACATGACGGTGACGGAGTATGAACGAGAGTTTTCTCGTCTGTTGCACTGCGTACCCTACGTGGTGAGGAATGACGAGGATAAGGCTCGTATCTTCGAGGCGGGCCTTCGACCGTCGATTTATAGATTGGTGCAAGCGGCAGGACTGCAGACTTTTCGAGAGGTGGTGAATCGCGCCTTGGTTGTGGAAAAGGGCGCGGAAATTGCTAGAGAGGAGATCGAAGCTTGGGATAGATTGAGGGGTAAGAGGCCAGCGGGCGAAGGAGGCAGCAAGAGTTACTCCAGGAAACCACCGAAACACCCGAGGAGCCAATCGGGTGGGTGTAGCTCGGCTCCACCGCGCGGAGCACCGGATTTCCGGAAACCGCCGCGTTGCATCATTTGTGGTGGTCCTCATTTTCCACCTCAATGCCCGCAGCGTGGTGGCAAGTGTTTTAAGTGTGGCCAGGAGGGTCACATTCGATCTCAGTGCCAGAGGGGTTCTTCCCCAGCGCCTTCATCGGCTTCAGCACCGGCACCACCGGGACAGGGTCGTGGGACCCCACCTACTCAGCACCCGGCGGGGCGACCGCCCTTTCAGCATCCGACTGAGGGATCTCGACAGGCGCCTAGCGGGCGCGTGTATGCGGCTCAGACTGTGGAGGCGACAGCAGCCGAGGATGTCGTCGCAGGTATCATTTTAATTAATGAAATCAGAGTTAGAGCTTTATTCGACACAGGTGCATCGCACTCTTTCATTGATCGGCTGTTTGCCGAGTTGCATGGCATCGGGATTGTACCTACCTTGCATCCGGGACATGTTATCGTCCCCGACCACATTTTGGACATACGGGAGTTTTGCCCTAGTTGCCCTGTTAGAGTAGGGGATTGGATTATGCCGATTGATTTGCTAGCTTTGCGAAAGCTTGGTGAGTTCGACGTAGTATTGGGCATGGATTGGCTCACAAAATACTACGCCACAATCGATTGTAAGGATCGGATTGTGACTTTTCGGGAGCCCGGAAAAGATGAAGTTGTGTTCCGAGCGTGCAAGAGTTCGCTGTTCGCGATGACTATCTCTTCTACGCGGGCTAAACACTTGATTCGGAGTGGTTGTGTAGCTTACTTAGCTAGCGTTGTTCTGAGGGACGGCAATACCCCGCGGATTGAGGACATACCCGTTGTGCGGGAATTCTTCGATGTGTTTCCGGTTGATCTTCCGGGTACGCCACCGGATAGGGAAATTGAATTCGTGGTAGATCTCGTTCCCGGAACTACCCCGATTTCAAAGGCACCCTATAGGATGGCACCTGCCGAGCTCAAGGAGTTGAAGGCGCAGTTGCAGGACTTGTTGGACAAGGGCTTTATCAGACCGAGTGTATCACCTTGGGGAGCGCCGATTTTATTTGTGAAGAAGAAGGACGGATCCCTTCGTCTATGCGTGGATTATCGTGAGCTTAACAAGGTTACGATTAAGAATAGGTATCCACTACCGAGGATTGATGACCTATTTGATCAATTGCAAGGATCTTTGGTGTATTCCAAGATAGATTTACAATCTGGATATCACCAACTCAAGATCAAGGCTGATGATGTGCCCCTGACGGCTTTTCGAACACGGTATGGACATTACGAGTTTACTGTTATGCCGTTTGGGCTTACCAATGCCCCGACAGCTTTTATGGATCTAATGAACCGTGTCTTTAAGCCTTACTTAGACAGGTTTGTGGTGGTGTTCATTGATGACATCTTGGTGTATTCTCGAAGCGACGAGGAACATAAAGATCATTTGAGGCAAGTGCTGCAAGTACTTCGGGAGAGGAAACTCTTTGCTAAATTGAAGAAGTGTGAATTTTGGCTCCGCGAAGTATCCTTTTTGGGACATGTAATATCGAGAGACGGTGTAGCCGTGGATCCTAAGAAGATTGAGGCGATCAAGGATTGGCCTAGACCGACCAACGTAACCGAGATTCAAAGTTTTATTGGTTTGGCCGGTTATTACCGAAGGTTTGTCGAGGGATTCGCTAAATTATCTATGCCTCTCACTCGACTTACACATAAAGGCACTAAGTTCATTTGGAATGACTTATGTGATAGGAGCTTCTTAGAGTTGAAGGAGCGCTTGACAACCGCCCCGATCTTGACTTTGACTTTGCCTATTGCGGGAGCAGGGTATGTGATTTATAGTGATGCTTCACTTAATGGTTTGGGTTGTGTTTTAATGCAGGACGGAAAAGTAATAGCTTATGCTTCCCGTCAACTTAAGGATTATGAGAAGAATTATCCAACCCACGATTTGGAGTTAGCGGCCGTGGTGTTCGCTTTGAAGCTTTGGCGTCATTATCTTTATGGCGAGCGTTGTGAAGTCTACACCGACCATAAGAGCCTAAAGTATCTGTTCACACAGAAGGAATTAAATTTGAGGCAACGAAGATGGTTGGAGCTACTTAAAGACTATGATTTGACTATTCTCTACCACCCGGGGAAAGCAAATGTGGTGGCAGATGCTCTAAGTCGCAAATCGATGGAAAACTTAGCTATGTTGCTAGTTACTCAACCCCCGCTACTGGCGGAATTGCGACGAATGGATTTGGAGGTGGTAGCCCCCGATACACCCGTGAGGTTAATGGCATTGGTTGTGCAACCTACTTTACTTGAATGGATTAAAGAAAAGCAGGTTCTTGATCCAAAATTGCAAAGGATTCGATCCAAAATCAGCGAGGGTCGTGCAAATGGTTTTCTTGTGGACGATCAAGGAATGTTACGATTCCTGAATCGATTATGTGTACCGGCAGAAGCGGAAATTAAAGAAAGAATATTGACCGAAGCTCACCGAGCACCTTATACCGTGCATCCGGGTGGCACAAAGATGTACAAGGATTTGAAATTGCATTATTGGTGGCCCGGAATGAAGAGGGACGTTGGCGAGTTTGTAGCTAGATGTTTAACTTGCCAACAAGTGAAAGCTGAACATAGACTCCCCGCGGGAAAACTTCAGAGTTTACCGATACCAGTTTGGAAGTGGGAGCTAATTACTATGGATTTTGTCTCAGGTTTGCCTCGCTCTCAAGCCGGGCATGATGCAGTGTGGGTGATTGTGGATAGATTGACTAAATCAGCGCACTTTATCCCTATACACACTACGTGGGCAGGAGAGAGACTTGCACAAGTCTACCTTGATGAAGTAGTGCGGCTTCATAGTGTACCTACATCGATTGTATCGGATAGAGACACTAGA
Organism: Puya raimondii; assembly: GCA_016920855.1. Taxonomy (NCBI): domain Eukaryota; kingdom Viridiplantae; phylum Streptophyta; class Magnoliopsida; order Poales; family Bromeliaceae; genus Puya; species Puya raimondii. The sequence continues at coordinate 38,901,962 of JABWPP010000049.1, read as the reverse complement.
TTTGTGTCGCATTTTTAGAAAAGTTTACATGACGCTTTGGGCACTCGTCTGGATTTCAGCACAGCATTCCACCCCCAGAGCGATGGACAATCTGAGCGTACCATTCAGATCTTGGAGGACATGCTTCGAGCCTGTGTGATTGATTATCAAGGTGGATGGCATCAACACCTACCTATGGCAGAGTTTGCTTATAACAATAGTTATCAAGCGAGCATTAAGATGGCACTTTTCGAAGCTCTTTACGGAAGGAAGTGTCGATCACCGCTTCATTGGAGTGAAGTGGGTGAGAAGCTAGTTTTGGGTCCCGATGTGCTGCAGGAAGCTGAGGACAAGGTTCGCATTGCTCGACAAAGATTGATTACAGCTCAAAGTCGCCAAAAGAGCTATGCTGATAAGCGTCGGCGGGAATTGGAGTTCCAAGTAGGAGACCATGTCTTCCTAAAGGTATCGCCGACAAAGGGGATTAAAAGATTTGGTATTCGGGGAAAGCTTAGTCCTCGTTTTATTGGACCCTTTGAAGTGTTGGAACGGGTAGGCCCGGTAGCGTATCGGCTCGCTTTGCCGCCGAATTTATCGGGAGTACACAACGTGTTCCACGTATCTTTGCTCCGGAAGTATGTTTTCGACCCGGCTCATGTGTTGGATTCCACTCCGTTGGAATTGCATGAAGATTTGAGTTTCGAGGAATATCCGACGAAGATTCTAGCTCGCGAGGTGAAGAAACTCAGGAATCGAGAAATCCCTTATGTGAAGGTGCTTTGGAGCAACCATGACGAGCGCGAAGCAACTTGGGAGTTGGAGAGCTCGCTGTTGGAGCGATACCCCCATCTTTTTCAGATGGAAACCTAAGGTACTTGACTTCTAGTTTCGCGGACGAAACTCCTTTTAGGAGGGGTGTATGTAGTACACTGAACTTTAGCAAATTGCGAGGTTCTAGTGTGAGATTAGTGATTCGTACTAATCTGGAGGTTTTGGTTTTGTTTCGAGCTCTTGGGAGCGTTTTCGAGACTTGAGAAGTGCGAAAACGGACTCCGGAAGTCAAATTCTGCGAAACTGCAGGTTTGACATTGCATACCGGTATGTGATCTTGAGATACCGGTATTGGAGTGGCGGATACCGGTACTGGCATTGCGCATACCGGAATCCCTTCGCGTGGCCTGTCTGGCCGAGGCTCGGGTTGCGGGATTTCTGGCCGGATACCGGTATGTCCATACGCATACCGGTATACAGAACCGAAATGTCTGTTTTGAGCTGTTTGCGAATGTTGGCTTTTGGAGGGGTGTTAGGGCAATTGTAGCAACATACAACTTAACCCTCACACCCTCCCCTCTCAGCCTTTGTGCTGAGGACTTAGAAGATTTAGGGTGAGTTCTTCTCCCTCTCTCTCTCTAGATTCTAGTCTCCATTGTGAAGGAAACCTAGGGTTTGATCTCTTTTTCCTTCTCCTTTGCACTCAAGCTTGCAAGCTTGCTCTTGGAGGATCAAGGTGGAGGAGAGAAGAGCTTGTTTGAGGTTATTCTCCAACCCTAGCTTCTTGGAACTAGCTTGGAGCTTTAAAGAGGTGAGTTTTCCTCTTTTAACCCTCTTTTGTAGATTAATTGAGTTTTTGTTGGTGAAATCCTATTATGATAAACCTAGGGTTTATTCTTAGGGTTTCTTGATTCTAGGATTTTGAATGGGATTTGATGGGTGTAGAATGTTATGCTAGGTTGGATTTGAAGCTTCCTAACTTCAATTTGGATTTTGGACGAGAAATTCTTGACCTAAGGTAATTCCAACCTTTTTTCCCATTTTATTATGTCGTTTTTCGAAAACGTTTGATCGATGTTTCTAACCCCTTAGAGATCTTCTTTAGGGCGCTAGAAATCGAGGGGGCAACTTTGGTTTCGGATACTGCGAGGTTCCGAAGGGCACCGGGTGGGTTTGACCTCACCGAAATGGGTGAATTCCCCCTATGTCTTCGTTTTAGCTTAAGAGCTTAAATCAATGCATATTCATGCTAATTAAGACATGGTAGAATTTTGGAATGCATGGAATTCATGTACTATATAGATGCAAATTGTATGTCCTATGTAGTAGGAGGTTTGCATAGTTTTTAAGCATAGCGCATCATGGTTGGCTATGGGAGTTGAATGTTTCATTCATGTACTTGTTTAATTGCTTATTTGACGGAATAGAGACATGTGTAATGGTAGATGGACAATGGATTTGAAAACACTCTTGACACCTAGCTTATTGAACTAGTTATAGAGTATATATGACATATGACATGTTAGAATCAAAACGTGAAGCTAAACATATGACACTCCACTTAGATGAATAACAAGATGGACATTATGACCTAGAATTGGACATTAGTTGGTTTTCCATGTTTATAGACATGATGAATGATATGATATGGTTGATTGTTACTTGTTAGCCACTATGCTCGTTTACACATGCTTGTGAGGGTCGCTCCCCACAAGCCGGCACTCCGGAGTTGGCCTAGCGACAGTTATTTCGCCCGTGTGTTAGAGAGAGCGCCGAAATGGAACCGCCGTGGGTAAGGCTCACCAAAGCGTGAGGTGTTGACTACCACAGAGCCATTAGGCTCGGCACAAGTGAACAACCCCTTTATTGTGCTCTTTATGACTACATATTTTAGTTATATGCAAAGGTGAACATTCATATTGTAAAAAGGTGAAACATTGCATGCTTACACATGTGCTTGGATAGAATAATTCATGTTTTATGAAAACATCTTGAGGCATAGTAGTATTATGTTTCTATTATAATTATGCTTTTGTTGTCTAACCCTACTTTGCCTCAGTTGGCCTAGTGGAGTACTCCGCTCCTCTCGGCGGCTTACCCACTGGGAACTATTGAATAATAGTTCTCATCCCCCTGGGGTTTGTTGTTTTATTTCAGAGCCATCCACTGCGGGAGAGGCTAGGGACCGCGGCAAGGGTATTGCGAGTAGCTAGATCGCGAGGGAGCTAGCGACTAGGTGGAGCACCTATCTTGTATTTTACTTGAGAGGTGTTTTTGTATCGACCACTTTTGTAGAGACTACCCTATGTCCCGTTTTGGGTTATTGTTGTATTAAGCTTATGTTTGGCTTTACTCTTTTATAGTATTTCATACTTTTACCTTGAGATCTACTCGTTTAGTATGTATGCTCTGATTATCATGATAGGATTACTTATTTAATTCCTTTCTTTATGTTTGTTATAGACGCCTTGTGTGCATGTTGGTTGTTTGTGTACACGGCGGGTCTGTGCATGTGCCCGGGTGGGCTTCCGCTGGGGCCCCGGGGCGTGACAGGTAGCCTGAGGTCTGCGGACCAATATGGCAGGATACTGATTGGGTATTTTGAGTTTTCATTCTATTGATGCATATGCAGCTTAGTTTTTCCTGTACAGTAGCGTTTTGATTATTTATTCTGTTCATACTGACATAGCTACTGTAGATCTCGGATTATATTGTTATCATATATCCTTTTTTTCTCAGTGATTACGACATGCCCCTGTGGTTCAGTTGTACCCACTGGGAAACCTCGTTGTGGTTTCTCACTCCCCATTTTCCAGGTGGCATGGGCGAGGAGTCAGTTCGTGGTATGATGCGAGGACGATCTAGCTAGACTGCATTAGCGGTCCCTACCCGGTTATCTCCTTACTTGTATTAGTCTTAGAACTAATTAAAATGGTTCAGTTAGATGATCAATATTGAATGTTTATATCTTGTATGAGATGATGACTTATCATGCATGAGATTGGGTTTCAGCTTCTATTATCAGCATTTGACTTGTGTTTTATCGTGTGGGTGTCTACCCATCGTGGTAGTTGGTTTTCAAAAGAAAGTTCCGTGTGGGAACAGTTTTAAAAGGTTTTCTTGGATTTCTTTAATGCTTATTAGAGTTTGAAAATAAAGCTTTCGAGTGGGAAGCACTTTTAATAGGATGCTTGTTGTACTGTGCATTGCATCATCCTTCGCTTAAGGAGTGCTTAGAAGCATGTAGGGATAGCTGAATGCAAATATACTCTATGGTTGTATTGTGTGGATTATCGTGAATGTAAGTGTGATTGTGATCCTGTTGTATGTTGTTGGTACGCCGTGCAAATACAGGGGAGACTCTATCCGTGTAGACAGAGGTGCCTGTATTTGTGGCGGGTCTGTTCACTGCAAGGGCTAGACTTTCAAAATTTTTTTTTTGACCCGTTTTCCGCAACTCTGACTTTTAAAAGATATAAAGATTCTTATTAAACCAGCCCGGGACGTGACAATATAAAAGGTGCCATTTGAAAGCAAGAGTTTGCGGAAAGTGCCTTTTTTTTTAAATCTACCTGGCCCACGGTGACAGAGCGTATAGACCTGCCACAAATACAGAAATACTTCTATCCACACGGACAAAGTCTCCCCTATATTTGCATGGCGTACCAGCCGTTTACAACACCATAACATACAACACACAATCCATACTCACACCAAATAGTACATCCAACAGCCATATGCTTATGCACATACAGCTAGCCGGTCCTTATGTATATGATGCATGCTCTAAGTAATGCTTAGGCGAAAAATAATGCGAAATGCATAATACAACAACCATTGAAACACATCTATCCTTTGAAAGTGTATGCGAAATGCACATACACCTGGAAACTTACTTTGAAATTCTACAGATGCGATAATACTGAAATCCAACTTGAAAGCCATTTTAAAAATTGTTTCCCACACAGAAACCTTGCCTTTTGAAAAACAACTATCATGAGGGGTAGAAAACCGTTTTGCCATAGAAACTATAAAGCCATTGCCACAAAACCGATGTCGTGATGCCAATCATAATCGAGAATCATATTTAACTAAAACCGTCCAAATACCATAAACAATCATGCATCCACGTATACACCAGTCTAACTGAACCACCATTCACATCTATTCATTTAACGATAAAAGTAATGAGGTAAGAGATAAAGAACCATAGCGAAATAGGGGACCACTAGTGCAAACTAGCTAAACTGTATCCTTACGCTATGCCTGATCTGCCTCCTCACCCACGCCACCTGTGGAAATAGTGGGGCGAGAAACCAACCCGAGGTTTCTTAGAGGGTACGACAAAGCCACGAAGGCAAGCCGTACTTATTGAAAATGAGTCAAAGAAGATATAAAGATAAATATAGTAAGCTAAAAGTAAACCTACAATAGCAAGAGATATGAATATAAACAATAAACAATCAACATGCCGCTACTGTAGAGAACCTATATCTCTATGCCTCAATGGATGAATAGTCCAATGCCTGTACCCAATCCATAATCTGCTATATAATCAGATGGAAATAATGCCTACAGTAGCAAGTACATATGAATAGAATATATGATTAGAAATCGCTATTGTAAAAGAGAAACTATCCAAATAATTTGCCTCAAGGATGAAAAGTCCAAGTCAGAACCCAATCCATAACCTGCCATACTGGTCCGTCGACCTCAGGCACTACTCGCCATTATAATTTACTAGTCCTGATTTGTGCATCGTGATGGACGACCTATCCGGATTAGCACATCCCTCATCGGTGGCCAAACCGCCTCGGTGTCTAGGATACTTCTGAGTGTAGTGACAGATCAATGAGATGATTAACCAAACGTTGAAATAAAGTCGACTGTCTTGGCGATAGGTGCCGATAACCATGGCATAAAGCCGAATGCCTTGGCGTATGAATGCCGGCAACCATGATCATAAGATCAAATTATGATATATATAAACATGTCATGATGCCTGAACCTGAAGGTCCCCAGATAATCAAGAAATATAGAAGCCTACTTTCTACAAGTCAAGTAATTGTCTACCACTATATAAGATAGTAAAAATAGATACCAAAAATAAAACAGAGATACCGACATAATAGAGTCAAGAATGAATGTCGTAAAGTAATTTACTCAAAGGGAATAGGAAACTGAGTAAATACTGCCTCAGCGACTACCAGCTCGAAGCACCCACCCATACCGTGAATGTGACCTGGGTCGTTGACCCCCTAAGAGTGCCTTATGCTATCACTTGGAGCTATATACAGTTCAACCCAACCTGTAATTAGATCATACCCGCGAAGTACCCATACCCGTGACTCAAGTCACGAACCAAATTGACATATGATTGGATTCCCGGATTCTTGATAAAGGGTTACCGAAAACTCACCTGATTATCGTGCCAGCTCGCCGGAACACCACCTGAACCTAAGGGTGTCCTGAATCATGCCAAATACCTTACCTATCTTGCCCACTATCCCAAAATGCCAATCCTTTGCGTTGGAACAGCCGCACGGAAAGTGAACCTAAACGGAAAGCCGAGATCCCGAAAATCACTAATTTGGCTCCCGAAATGCCCATTTCGACATCAGAACCACCCGCTACCCTCTTGCTGTGAGCAAAGGTGTCAAACCTAATCCTAGAAGTAGCCAATAAGGCAACTACCTCGTTTCGAATAGCAGTAACCCACGCGACATGGAACCGTGCCCGAAACAACCCGATTTTTGTGTTTTGGGGTCCGATTTAGCCCTGAAGTGTTCCAAAACACTCCGAAAGTCATTCGACCATCCTCTATGTCCTAAAACACTTACTTTTGGGTGTCGGGATAGCTGCATGCCTAGTCGTGCGATTCGGGTACGAAAATTCAAAAATCTGCCATACTGGGTTCCCGAAAATCATCGTTTTTAGTTCCGAAACCCATCTAGGGTCGCTAGCTGGTCCGTGCTTTGCACCAGCGAGTCCCCAACTTGCAACCAATGCTACTTGACCATTCCGACTAGCAGCGGAACTCGCTCCATGAAAATGGAGTCGCAATCACCTATTTTACATAGTTAATCCACTGTTTTGCGTGCCGATCACTGTGAAAGCCAAATTTAGGGACTTCCGAGCCTCGAACATCAAGTTTGAACATCTTAGACCTGAACAATGCTGTCTGGGATAGACACATTGCAAAAAGCTTCATTGAATTCTACCGAACACCTAGCATGCAAAATTAAAATAATAAATGTAGTTTTAAGGGATTTACCGTCGATTCTGCTACTTCGAAATCTGAGCGAAGGTATAGCCCTGAAGGTCTCGATGTGCCGGACACCGTGCTCACTGTTGGAAGCGAATCCTAGCACCAAGGAGAAAGTTGGAGTGACCTGAAATGCATGATTTGAGGTCCTCGAGAGCCGAGGCCGATCGGATCAGAACAAAGGGGAGCACGGTGATGCCCTCGACTTCGGAATGTTCGTGCTCTCCTTTCGGGGAATCGCTGATGAGGCAGTAGGTCGAAATGATGGAGTCAGCCCAACCATGCACTAGCCCGAGCTCGCATCTGGATCAGAGCAGCAAGCTCTCCCTCGGCCCCGGCCCTTGACAGGAGAGGGCCAGAAAAATGTGGTGGCCAGCGGCGGCGTGGCGGCATCGTATCTGGAGAGTTTCACCTGAGATCCAAAACTCACCCTAGCTCGGCCAGAGCTCGAGTTTGAGGAGGCACTGGGCTATCGGGGCGTTGTGTAGTACCCCTGGGGCCTAACTGACGGAATGACTGCAGTATCCTAGACTGTTCGACACTTCTGGAGAAGGTCGAGACAAGTCGGAGTCGTTTCGGCACAAAATAGATGCGAAAACGGACTCGGAGCACCGAAGTAAGCCAAAACAGAAGTTTTGGGCGTTTGGAACTTTAGGGCGCCCGAAAGTGATGTTTTGGGCGCCCAGATGTTGAGTGCTCGTTCTCTGAACTGCTAAGTCATTTCGGATCCATGTTCGGGCGCCTGGAAAGTGAGTCCGGAAGTTTACCTCGTGAGTATAGATTCGTTTGACACGTGTGGGGTGGTAGGTGGGTTCCGCCGGACCAGGTTAGGGCGCACTGGACCGCAGGCAGAGAGTCCGAAGTGCTGGACTTGTGCAGGCTGGAAGAACCGGGCGCCCACTTCTTGGGTTTCGGGCGCCCGAATGTGCGGATTTCTGCTGAGGAACAGGTTAGATGCAATTTGTTCTTGAGGTCCATTTTACCCTAACCCTATGTCTATAAAAGATTGGGGACGACTCCCCTGAGGCTTTTTCTCCCCTTCTTCACAAGTGAACCCTGGATATTTGCAGTTTAGCCCCTCAAATCTCTCAAATTCCATCTATTTCCATTGAAGACCTTGGATCCCTGCAGAACAGCAGCGTCGACCTGTGGTGTTTCTGCTCGTGTGCAGTGTGGAAGTGTCCAAATCCCACGAAACTTGATTTGTTGGATTGTGGACTCGTAGAAGAAGGCGTGGGATTCTTCCAATCGTATTTTGGACAGGTATGTATGCTGCAGTTGCTGTTTTACTGGACCCCTTGTGTTCTTGAGCTGAAATTTGGGTTTTCCTTTGATCTTATGGATCCAAATCTCCTTGGAGCTGGGTTTTCGAAGTGAAGATTGTTTTTCCCTCATCCCTTGCTGGTTTGGAGGTTCTTTCCACCTGAATTGAGAATTCAAAGGTGAGTGTTAGATCAGATTTGAGAATTTAGCTTAAGTGCTGAAATTTTGGACCTTTGATGGATTTCTTGGATTTTTGAATCTAGATTTTTTGTGAGAAGCTTTGGAGAGGATTTGGATTGTTCCATCACTGTATTTGGGAGGTTTGTGACCCTTTTCCCTGGGCTAGATTTGTTGGAATTCCAGAATTCATGCTAGAAGTGTTATGTACTTAGTTGCTGGAATTTCTGGATGCAGTGCTGGAGGGTCCAGAAGTGGGTCCGAATTAGTGCGAGTGCTTTTTGAAGATCGATTCGAACTCCGTTTTGGCTGAAATTTGTAGCGTTAGTTCTTGAGCCCCTTCTGGTGAGTTGGATAAATTTTCACTGCATTTGGAATGCAAGACGTGTGAGACGTGACTTGCTGCGAAAGTCATCGATTTGACTGTTGAACTCATCCTTAAGTGGAGGGAGTGATCGAAGGCGTGTGTCCTTTCCTGCTGCGAACTTGCGTTGGCTGCAGACGACGTCAAGCAGCGGGGGAAAAGAGGCGACCTTCTAGACTTTCGCTTGATTGGGTCCTGAGTTGTTGTGTTTGGTGACTGATCTGTGTGTTGTGCAGGTGATCATGACGCCTCCCCGACACCGAGGTCGACCCCCGACACGGGCTACCCCCGTGCCTTCTGAGGTGCCAGAGCAGGCGAGACCTAGTGCACCCCCTGATTTGAGTGAGCAGTTGGCTGCGCTAGCCGAGTCATCTAGGCAGCAGGGTGCACTATTGCGGAGGATGTGTGATACTTTTACTCATCCGTCGAGTGCAGCACCTAGAGCGACGGAGTCGCAGGAGCCACCTCCTTTGGCTCCAGTGGATGTTCCAGCTGCAGCCGCACCCCCATCAGCGGCAGTTCCGACCGCGCCGATTGGCGACACTTCACGGTCAGGTGGACAGATGTCGAAGGCCGAGCATGAGCGGATGACTGAGAGGCTGGCTCGTTTTTGCCGGTTTGATCCCTCTCGTTTTGATGGTAGCCACACCGAGCCATGGGTGGTGGAGGCCTGGGTAGGCGAGATGGAGAAGCTATTCGAGGATCTCTTCATACCAGAGCGGGAGCAGGTTCACTTGGCGGTTCACTGTTTGACGGGTGATGCACGCATCTGGTGGAGGAGGACGAGACAGAGCAGGTCGCTGGATGCACTGCGGTTGAGTTGGGACGAATTCTGCGGGATGCTGTACGAGTCCTATTTCCCAAACAGCATGAAGCAGAAACTCGAGGAGGATCTGAAGAATTTACTTCAGGGAGACCGCACAGTGCAGGAGTATACTCGAGAGTTTACCAGATTCCTGAACTGTGTCCTATTTGCAGCGAGAGATGAGGCTCACAGGGTTTACTTGTTCGAGCAAGGATTGAGACAGGAGATCTTTGTTCTAGTTCAGGCGCAGAGGTTGCAGACCTTGGATGCGTCGATCGAGCAGGCGCTATGGGTTGAGCGAGGAGCCTTGACGGCGTGAGAGCGGGCGGCCACACTAAGTCAAGGTTTGGATAGGAAACGCCCGGCTCCAGACGACGGAGGATAGACCAGCGGCAGACGCCCGCCGAGACCTCCACGATCACGTTCTCAGGATCGTGGGTTTTCGGGGCGACAGAGGTCTGGTGGATCCCGTCAGCAGGGACGGCAGCAGAGGGGAGCACCGAGATGTGTCATCTGCGGAGGACCACATTGGCCTAGGCAGTGTGAGCAGCGAGAGGGCCGGTGTTTTGGGTGTGGTCAGTCCGGACATCTGCAGGCAGCTTGTCCCCGAGCAGCGTCACCAGTACCATCGATCGCATCGGCACCCCCAATTTATCAGCAGGCCTATGGAGCTCCACCGACTCATAGCCAGACAGATCGGGCTTCTGTACCACGCCCGGGTGAGCGGCGACAGCAGGCGCAGAGCGGCAGGGTCTTTGCGGTTCAACTTGAGGACTCCACGACAGCAGATCATGTGGTGGCAGGTATCATTTTAATTTTTGGCATTAGAGCTCGTGCATTATTTGATACCGGTGCATCACATTCTTTTATTAGTCGAGCATTTGCATCCTTGCATGGGCTAGTGTTAGGGCCGTTACCTTGTGCACGAGAGGTGCAGATCCCCGAGCACGTTTTGCTTGTGGAGAAGTGTTGTCGGGCTTGCCCAGTGCAGCTTGGACCTTGGGTGATGCCCGCAGACCTATTGGTCTTGGGGCGATTGCAGGATTTTGATGTGGTGCTCGGCTTGGATTGGCTGGCGCGCTACTTCGCGACGATCGACTGCGGCGAGAGGACCGTGACGTTTTGCGAGCCAGGCCAGGAGGAGTACGTGTATAGTGGCTGCAGGAGCACATTGTTCGCGACGTGGATTTCGTCGGCACGAGCGAGACAGATGATGAGTCGAGGATGTACTGCATTTCTGGCGACTATTGTAGAGGTACCTACGGTGACACCGGAACTTGAGGACATCTCTGTAGTCCGCGAGTTTCCAGACGTGTTTCCCCCTGAGCTGACTGCTATGCCACCGGACAGGGAGGTCGAGTTTGTGATTGATGTAGTTCCAGGAACTGCGCCAATCTCAAAGGCACCCTACCGAATGGCACCGGCTGAGCTGAGAGAGCTTAAGGCGCAGCTTCAGGATTTGATGGATAAAGGGTTTGTGAGACCCAGTGTATCGCCTTGGGGAGCGCCGATATTATTCGTGAAGAAGAAGGATGGTTCACTTAGACTTTGTGTGGATTATCGAGAGTTGAATAAAGTGACCATCAAGAACAGGTATCCTTTGCCGCGCATTGATGATCTGTTTGATCAGCTGCAAGGATCTTGTGTCTTCTCGAAGATTGATTTGCAGTCCGGTTACCACCAATTGAAGGTGAAGGTCGAGGATATTTCCAAGACGGCTTTTAGGACCCGGTACGGGCATTACGAGTTTACGGTCATGCCGTTTGGTTTAACTAATGCCCCTGCCGCATTTATGGTTTTGATGAATCGAGTGTTTAAGCCGTTCTTGGACCGGTTTGTAGTGGTGTTTATTGATGATATCCTGATCTACTCTCGGAGTGATGCTGAGCATGAGGAGCACTTGAGGATAGTGCTGCAACTTCTGAGGGAGAAGAAGTTGTATGCCAAGTTGAAGAAGTGCGAGTTCTGGCTTCGAGAGGTAGCTTTCTTGGGCCATGTGATTTCAGCCACTGGAGTGGCGGTGGACCCGCAGAAGGTTGATACTGTTCGGGATTGGCCCAGACCGACGACCGTTACCGAGGTGAGGAGTTTTCTCGGGTTGGCTGGATATTACCGTCGGTTTGTGGAAGGCTTTGCGAAGCTCTCCACACCCCTCACCCGTCTAACGAGGAAGGGGATCATATTTGTTTGGAGTGCCGAGTGCCAGCGTAGCTTCGAGGAGCTGAAGGAGAGACTGATGTCTGCTCCCATCCTTACCCTTCCAGTTATGGGGGAAGGATTCGTGATTTATAGTGATGCATCACACAGTGGCTTGGGATGTGTGTTGATGCAGCATGGTAGGGTAATTGCCTATGCCTCTCGGCAAGTGAAGGATTACGAGAAGAATTACCCTACGCATGATTTGGAGCTGGCAGCTGTAGTGTTTGCACTGAAGCTGTGGCGGCACAATTTGTATGGTGAGCACTGTAAGATTTTCACGGATCATAAAAGTCTCAAGTATCTGTTCACTCAAAAGGAATTGAACCTGAGGCAACGCCGGTGGTTAGAGTTGTTGAAGGATTATGATATTACCATCCAGTATCACCCCGGCAAGGCGAATGTAGTGGCAGATGCGTTGAGCAGGAGAACAGTGCAGGGCCTTAGTATGATGATCACTCAGCAGGCGCTGTTACTTGAGGAGTTGAGGCGGCTTGAGCTTGAGGTGGTGTCCCCTGGGGCTACTGCAAGACTTATGTCTTTGGTCTTGCAGCCCACTTTGTTGGATAGGATCCGGGAGAAACAAAGTGGGTGTCACGCCCCGCCGTGCCTTAACACCAACTAGGTGGAAGGACAAACCGCACGAGCGCGTGCCCCAGACCCGCCGAACGGATAGAGTCTCTTCTACCGCCCAAGGCGTCACAACACAAGCATATCCACGATGTTCCAACTAGGAACGGAGTACAAGAGTTGCACAAGGAAAGAATCAACATAAAGAAGTTCTACTTCTATTACATCACATTTGCACATTTATACATGCCCAAAATTTTCTTTTCTTTCATTTCTGTTCCATACATCAAGTTCCAAAATCATGGAATATACAAGTTGCATATCATCAATGAAAACCCCTATACTATCAATGTCCAAGACTAGGGGTACAACTCTATGTATCACCAAAATGGAAGGGCCGCTATCTAGAGAGCCAAACCCTTGCCTCGCTCCGCCGCCTCACTCGCGGAAGGACCTGAAAAATGTGGGGTGAGAACTATAAACATAGTATCAGTGGGTAAGGCCACCCAAGAGAGAAGCTCGACCCACCAGGTCCAAAGAAACACCATATGCATAAGTTAGATCACAAATAACTATGCAACAATTATTTACATGCTTGTAAATGAACATAAAGCATGCAACCAAATAAAATGTCCATTTTTATTTTCTCCTAGGTTCATCCTATACTTCACAATGACCAAGTTCAACTACTTGTCATTTACTTATGGTTTCGGAATCGCCGTCTCACCATAATAGTTCCCACATCCAAGGAGTGAAATCGTCACCTCCGAGTTCGTGTAGCAAAATCGTCGCATACCCGGGATAGCAAAATCGTCGCATAACCCATCTCAACACCGCCATCACATGGCACAGGTAGCGAACTCGTCGCATACCCGGGATAGCAACCTCGTTGCACATCCCATTTCAACACCGCCATCATGGCACGGGTAGCGAACTCGTCGCATACCTGGGATAGCAACCTCGTCGCACATCCCGTCTCAACACCGCCAACTCATGGCACGGGTAGCAAAATCGTCGCATACCCGGGATAGCAAACTCGTCGCACATCCCATTCCAACACTGCCAACTCATGGCATGGGTAGCGAAATCGTCGCATACCTGGGATAGCAAAATCGTCGCACATCCCATCTCAACATTTTACACTTGCCAACCTAAGTCTCATGACCCTAGGTTTAAGTCACTAAGTCTCACCTATGTTCAATGACATTAGGTTTACTTTCTCATTCTCAACCTAGGTTCCATAGGGGTATTTGCATTTTATAGCATGTAAGTGCACTGTGGATAAACCTGGGATCGTGAAATACTACCCACCTCAGAGGCCGAAGTGTCCGGTTCTGAATAGAGGCTTTGCGTGAGGATCCTTTCGATTCCGGGCGCTAGATGAGTATGCTTGGAAATCCATGATCAGGAGTGACACTCAGGATCTAGTGAAGACTTACAAGAGTTGCTCAGGGTTCGATAATTGGCAGAAACGCACCGACGTCCTGGCCAAGTGGACAAAGATGGGGGGTCGTTGATAGTGTTCCTACCATCTTGTGTCTGGTTGAGTAAACCGAGGAGGTCGAGGAGATGATGAGGTTTGAGTTAACGATGTGGGACCAGTGGTTGGGACTACAGAGATCGTCGAGTAAAAAGTTCTGGGAGTAGGACGATTCAGAGGGTCGACAGTAGCTGACCTCAATTTCGAGAGACAGCAACGAGGGCTTCTTGAGCCCCCGAGGTACTCATTACTCACCTTATATAATGCTCACCCCGGTGGAACCAAGATGTATAAGGACTTAACACAAGGGCACACTTGGGTGGAATGGAATGAAGGGCATATTGGAGCGATTTGTGTGTGAGACAGTGTTTGACTTGTCAACAGGTAAAGGAGGAGCACCGAGTACCTGCTGGCAAGCTTCAGAGTCTCCTAATACCTGAGTGGAAGTGGGACCAGATCGCCATGGACTTTTTCATGGGATTACCGAGGACGCAGGCTGGTTTCGACGCCATTTGGGTGATAGTGGACAGACTAACCAAGTCTGCCCACTTCTTACCAGTGCAGACTACTTGGTCCAGGGACGGACTTGCTCAGTTATATTTGGACGAGATAGTGAGGTTGAATGGAGTGCCTACCTCGATTGTGTCGGATCGAGACACACGTTTCGTCTCACAGTTTTGGAGGTGTCTACAGACAGCACTGGGTACTCAGCTTCGGTTTAGCATGACTTTTCATCCACAAACCGATAGTCAATCTGAGCGGACCATTCAGACTCTGGAGGACATGTTGAGAGCATGTGTCCTAGACTTTGGTGGAGGGTGGCATCGACACTTAGGACTGGTTGAGTTTGCGTACAACAATAGTTATCAAGCGAGCATCCAGATGGCTCCGTTTGAGGCATTGTATGGACGCAAGTGTCGTTCGCCCTTGCATTGGAGTGACGTGGGTGAGAGAAAGACTTTGGGTCCTGACATCCTGTTGGAAGTGGAAGAAAAGGTCAAGATGGTTCGACGACGTCTTGAGACCGCCCAGAGTCGACAGAGGAGCTATGCGGACACTAGGAGATGAGACTTGGAGTTCCAGATTGGAGATCATGTGTTCCTGAAAGTCTCGCCGTCCAGAGGGATTCGCCGTTTTGGAGTTCGTGGAAAGCTTAGTCCACGGTTCATTGGCCCGTTCGAGGTGTTAGACCGCGACTTTCCGGAGTCCACGATGTGTTTCATGTCTCGGCTCTGAGGAGATTTGTGTTCGACCCGTCCCACGTGATTGACTTCACCCCACTTGAGTTGGCTGAGGACCTGCGGTACGAGGAGCGACCGGTGCGGATTCTTGCTCGTGAGACGAAAGAATTGCGCAACCGAGCCATACCGTAAGTGAAATTGCAGTGGAGTAATCACGAGGAGCGTGAGGCGACTTGGGAGCCGGAGACGGTGATGCAGGAATCCTATCCCTACCTGTTCGAGCTTTCTTCTTGAGGTATGAGTTTAAGTTTCGAGGATGAAACTTTTCGTAGAGGGGAAGGATGTAGTACCCCTGGGGCCTAACTGACGGAATGACTGCAGTATCCTAGACTATTCGACACTTCTGGAGAGGGTCGAGACAAGTCGGAGTCGTTTCGGCGCAAAATAGACGCGAAAACGGACTCGGAGCACCGAAGTAAGCCAAAACAGAAGTTTTGGGCGTTTGGAACTTTAGGGCGCTCGGAAGTGATGTTATGGGCGCCCAGATGTTGAGTGCTCGTTCTCTGAACTGCTAAGTCATTTTGGATCCATGTTCGGGCGCCCGGAAAGTGAGTCCGGAAGTTTACCTCGTGAGTATCGATTCGTTTGACACGTGTGGGGTGGTAGGTGGGTTCCGCCGGACCAGGTTAGGGCGCACCGGACCGCGGGCGGAGAGTCCGAAGTGTTGGACTTGTGCAGGCTGGAAGAACCGGGCGCCCACTTCTTGGGTTTCGGGCGCCCGAATGTGCGGATTTCTGCTGAGGCACAGGTTAGATGTAGTTTGTTCTTGAGGTCCATTTTACCCTAACCCTATGTCTATAAAAGATTGGGGATGACTCCCCTGAGGCTTTTTCTCCCCTTCTTCACAAGTGAACCCTGGATATTTGCAGTTTAGCCCCTCAAATCTCCCAAATTCCATCTATTTCCATTGAAGACCTTGGATCCCTCCAGAACAACAGCGTCGACCTGTGGTGTTTCTGCTCGTGTGCAGTGTGAGAGTGTCCAAATCCCACAAAACTTAATTTGTTGGATTGTGGACTCGTAGAGGAAGGCGTGGGATCCTTCCAATCGCATTTTGGACAGGTATGTATGCTGCAGTTGCTATTTTACTGGACCCCTTGTGTTCTTGAGATGAAATTGGGGTTTTTCTTTGATCTTATGGATCCAAATCTCCTTGGAGCTGAGTTTTCGAAGTGAAGATTGTTTTTCCCTCATCCCTTGCTGGTTTGGAGGTTCTTTCCACCTGAATTGAGAATTCAAAGGTGAGTGTTAGCTCAGATTTTGAGAATTTAGCTTAAGTGCTGAAATTTTGGACCTTTGATGGATTTCTTGGATTTTTGAATCCAGATTTTTATGAGAAGCTTTGGAGAGGATTTGGATTGTTCCATCACTGTATTTGGGAGGTTTGTGACCCTTTTCCCTAGGCTAGATTTGTTGGAATTCCAAAATTCATGCTAGAAGTGTTATGTACTTAGTTGTTGAAATTTCTGGATGCAGTGCTGGAGGGTCCAGAAGTGGGTCCGAATCAGTGCAAGGGCTTTTTGAAGATCGATTCGAACTCCGTTTTGGCTGAAATTTGGAGGGTTTGTTCTTGAGCCCCTACTGGTGAGTTGGGTAAAGTTTCACTGCATTTGGACTTCGGATTTGAATTTTATCGCATGTTGAATCCATGTTGATCGTGCTGCCAGGCTGCAGTTCTGGGCTGATGTTCTGGGCGCCCAGAACTTGAGCAGGAGGATCCGAATCTTGGGTTGGCAGTTTTGAGCTCGATTTCAGATGGCTTTGTTTGGAGGCCTTCCACTCGACTCCTAGCTTTTGTTGGATAGCTTTCGAGGTGGGTTAATGTTACCGAAATCGCCGGATTTCCTCCTAAGTTGTAGAGAGTGCAGCATGCTGTTTTATTATCTGTTTGATCATGTTAGTAGCTCGAATTCATGAATTTTGCATGTGTTATATGAAATCTGAATTTGGAGCATAAATTGATAATTTATAGACATGACTTTACATGCTGAACTGGGAATTGACTTAGGAGAAAACTCGTGAACCTACAACCGTCACTTTTCGAACTATTATCAGATTTAGCTCTAGGAGCCGTTTTTGTTCTTGTATCACCGCTGTTAGTGCGAGGTGGATACTTAGTTTGTTGTAGGACGAGTTTACGCTCGTGCTGGGATGCCGAGCCTGTATTTACAGTGGGGTTTGACTGTTTTGTACTACCGGGTGCCGTCGGGGTAGACGGTGGACCCAGATTCTTGTTTTAGCTTCTGTTTGTGCTGAGGGCACGTGAGCTTGGAGTCTTTGACCCATTCGACCCCTTTCTATTTGATTATAGCCTGCCGGAGCTTGATTGTGCTCGACAGAGATACGCTTACTAACTCGGTTGGGTAGCTCCCCCGAGTGCCGCTCCGGAGTGAGGCCTCTCATGCGTTGATGTCGCTGCAGATTAGTGTGCGGTGTGGCTAGGCAGTTGGCTGGACGAGCCTCTTTGGGCGGTTCCGTTAGATTGGGTCAGGGGTGACTATGCACTTTGGTGATGCATACTTGAGAGTTTGACTTGGAGAGTGGTAGGGTAGTGGCATTTCAGCTGTTGAGTTTATTCCAGCTTACTTTATTATTTCTTTACCTACCAGCTATACTGTTAGTCTCGTAGACTTATGTCACGCCCCGGGTTACCTCTTCCCAGGCACATGACAAGATCCGCCGCATACACAGTATCTCTACCATGTATACGAAGCGAAAACAACAACAACCACACAGAGCTAAAGTTATCAACAGAGCTGCTATATAAATATATCTGTAGTACACTGAACTTTAGCAAATTGCGGAGTTCTAGTAAGAGAATAGTGCCTTATACTATTCTGGAGTTTTGGGTTGAGTTTGGTGAGCTTTGAGGTGTTTTCGTGGCTTAAAAAGGGCGAAAACGGACTCCGGAGATCAAATTCTGCATAAAGTGCAGAATTTGTACTGCATTCGGGTACTGATTTTGGCATACCGGAATGCACTGCGTACCGGTACTGGAATTGGCATACCGGAATGTGGTTGCGCAGCTTGCTGGCCGAGGCTCGGGTTTTGCAAATTTTGCACAGTATACCGGTATACACATGCGCATACCGGTATACAGTGCTGCAGAATGCTTTTTGTGCAGTTTTGCAATTTTGGCTTTGTGAGGGGCCTAGTTGGATTTTGTGCATTGGGTTAAGTACCCCTTCACCCCCTCTTGTGTTGTTTTGGTTGAGGCTTGGAGGAGAAGGAGAGGTAGGGTTTTTCCTCTCTCTCTCTAGATTTTCTCTTCCCCCAACCCCTAGATCTTGGTTTTGATCTCCTTTCTCTCCATTTTTCCTATGGAGGTGGACTCCTAGGCTTGGAGGGAGCTCGGGGCTGAGGAGATGAACTCGTTGGAGGATGGATCTTCAACCCTAGCTTGTGTGAGCTTGAGTGGAAGCTTGATTTGAGGTTAGTAAACTCTCTTACAACCTCTATTTGTGATTTTTACTTGGATTTAGCATGTAAACCTAGTTTTATGAAAATTAGGGTTTATTTTAGGGTTTCATGATTATGAGCCATTGAGGTGGAATTGATGGGTGTAGAACGTTGTTGTAGGTTGGATTTGATGATCTCTAACCTCCAATGGGACTTAGAACAAGTTTTATTTGCTTAAGGTAAATTCCACCCATTTACCTCATTGATTTTGGGTGGTTTTCGAAATTGCTTGTTCGATACCCCTAACCCCTTGGAAAATTATCTTAGGGTATGAGAAGCTCGGGGGACAACTTCGTTTCGAAGTACTGCGAGGTTTCGACGGGTATCCGGTGGGTTTGACCTCACCGAAATGGGTGAACTCCCCCTATGTCTCCTATCTTGTTATAGGATTGATTAGATGCATAATTATGTTAATTATGGCATGATGATAATTGTGATTGCATGAGACATGCAAGTTGTTTATGAAAAATGCATATTTCATATAGTATGGCATTATGAGAATATTATGCATGCTAGGGTATTGGCACTATTAGTGTAATGACGCATTAGGAAATGCTAAGTATATTATGCATGCTAGGGATGAGCTGGTGGACTAGTGAACTCTCTTGCATACCAAAGTATGCTTGTATAGAGAAAAGAGGTATTATGGCAAATGCAATATATGTATGTTTGTATAGAGAAAAGAGAGGATTTGATATATGCAGGATAAGTTGTTGCACCTCATTTTAGGTGAACAACTTTGACGGACATCGTTGGCTTTTGGGCTCGACCTTTCGGTCGCGGATATGATTCCATGATTAAGACATGAGGAAAGGGATTCTAGTTGTATGTGATATTTGTAATTGGTTAAACATGAGTCCTTAGTTAATGGAATACTCGCATGATAACTTTTATACTCTATATAGTAGAGGTTAGCATAGCTCATGCATGGCATGGTTTATGGACTTGTTGGCATTGGTAGAATGCATAGTACATGGCATTAGAATAATGTATGGTTTGGGCATCGGTAGAATGCATGATGTATGGCATTAGAAGAATGCATGATTTTGGCATTGTAGAATGCATGATTTACGGCATTAGAACAATGCATGGTTTATGAATTTAGTAAACAAAGAGATGGACATTTACATGTTAGAGACATGGGTATATTGGTAGAGACATACCAAAGGGCAATTGGAGAACAACATGATATTGTTGACATTTAGCATCTTGGCTATTGAAGGTTGTAAACATAATATGACATGTTTTGACATACGTGAAATTAAACTTATGATATTATTATTATGGTTGATTTGTTGCTTGTTAGCCACTATGCTCGTTTACACATGCTTGTGAGGGTCGCTCCCTACAAGCCGGCACTCCGGAGTTGGCCTAGCGACAGTTATTTCGCCCGTGTGTTAGAGAGAGCGCCGAAATGGAACCGCCGTGGGTAAGGCTCACCAAAGCGTGAGGTGTTGACTACCACGGAGCCATTAGGCTCGGCACAAGTGAACATCTCGCTATTGTATTAATTTTATGACTACACAGTTATGGTGTATGCAAGGTGAATATTCATATGGAAAGAGGTTATTTTAACCGGAATGTGACATTTGACACCCTAATTAATTGATGCATATACATGTAGTGTATGGACATAGTATTGGGTGGTGACTTTGTGGCATTACATGTAGTGAACATAACATTCATATTGTTGGGAACAAGTTATATAGTTCATACATGTAGTAAAAAAAATTGGATATACATTACATACTTGTAGTCGGAGACAAGTCATACATGTAATAGTAAAACTTGACATATAGTGAGTTATGACATTAGGACATATGTAATTGATCATGGCATTAATTTGACATGCATGTAAACCATGAAATTAATTGTTGAGCATATGACAATAGAGCATGTTCATGTAGATGGTTTAGTCATTGGAGGCATGATAGTTGTAGAACTATCTGTTAGCATTTAATATTTTTTTATGCTTTATGTTTCAGTTTAAACTATCTTGCCTCAGTTGACCTAGCGGTGTAATTCGCCACTCTCGGCGGCTTACCCACTGGGAACTATTGAATAATAGTTCTCATCCCCCTGGGGTTTGTTGTTTTTATTTCAGAGCCTTCCGCAGCAGGAGAGGCTTGGGATCACGGCGAGGGGTTAGCAGCTAACTAGAGCCTCTACGGTGTTGTCGTTGTAGGCATACCATGTTGTCCTTTCATTGTATTTTATATGAAAGGTGTATAAATGTTTGGTTGATCTATTGTTTTTATAAGATGTACTAAATTCATGATATGCAGATCCAATATTTTATTTATTTTCCCATTTTTTATAATTAATTTTGTCCTGTAACACAATAAAGTTTAACGTATCTTTTCTGCTTTTTTATTTATTATATTTTAAAACAACCATGTAAGAACTCGAATAATTACATTGATTTTTTTTTTTTTTTCAAAAACCAACAATTGAAAAATAAGACATAGATTAAAGATCATATATAATATAGTCTAGAATATGCTAGGATGATAAATAAATAAAATAGTAAATAACAACATTCCCAAAATTGATCGACGTGTAAACAATTTAGATAAAGAAAAATAAAAAAAACATTCATATTATCTTGAACGATTTATTTATGATATTATTATAAAATTCATTTAATAATAAAAAATATTCCAAATTAAAGCAGTATGCTACCCTGTCCTTCGGCTTATCAACACCATTCAAAAAATTACATACACACCCACTCTACATATTAACCTTCCACCTAAAAAAAACCACAACAACCTAACAAAAAACAACAAACATAAAACCACTATACCCTCAATAAAACAACCAACAATAAATAAACACCAACACAAACAAAACGCAAAACACAAGTAGACATACCTTTCTTATCAATTAAAACACCACATAATACTCTACCACTGAACAAATCTCACAATTAAAATAATAATATCATTTTAATTATCTTTTCACTATTCTAATTCCAACCAAATAAATTTCATCACTTACCATTACTTACAACACCCCACATTTATTTATAATCGTTAATTAATATTAAATTAAATACATATATAAATTGAGATTTATATGAAAGGGATCAGGAACCGACCGTCCCCTACCGCAAGTGGTAAAGAGGGGCTTGGTGGTTGGTACCCAAGGTTACGGTTTCGAATCCTAGTTGATCACATTTTCAAGCTAAGTTATTGTTTCCTAAAAATCAACGAAGCGGGTAGCGTGGCTGTCGTTTCTCTCAGAGAGTTTATATGAAATAGTGAATTAGGACATGTTTGGTATTCTTCGGAACCATATCTCGTACATCAGAAAACACGATAAAATTCAATAATAACTTATTGGTATAATTTTTTTTTGTATTATATTGTAAAAAAAAAACAAGAGTAGCTCGGAGTTTTAACCAACCTTCTCTCCATCTTTTGTTTTTTTTTTTTCTACACTACAAAAGAATTTTGGCACTTCTCATACTATAACCCCAATTTGCCAATAGGTTAAGTGGGAGGCCCTCAAAACCAATGAGCAACTAGTCATTTCATGTGGATTCATACTCAACAAAATTCAAAAGATAAACCAAAATATAGTGGAATAGTTGAATTTGACAGCACCACAACCCACCGCGGCGCGATAGCAGGATTGAACCTGCCTCAGGGCGATGAAATATCAATTATCGCTAAAGAAAGAAATACGAATCTATGGTCTATAGTATAAAACAACACGCACAAACAGTTAGATTGTCTAACTTTTTGTTTTTTTCGTGTTTTTCAGAAAAAGGTAGGGGGCACGCTATCCCCCCTCACTCGCGTTAATTCAGTATGAACATATGACATTTTGAACTAAGGGCTCCTACACTCGGGGTGATGAGACAACAAGGCCTCGCAATGAAAGGGTGAATGAAATAAAAAACAAAAAAAAAAATTCACAACTCGACCTCTCGGCCGCACTCAGCACTGTACGCTGTGAAAAAAACTCTAAATAGGCCATGATGTATAAGAAGAAGAGAGACCCGAGCAGGCACACAAATGATCATTCACAAACCTGGTCTGATATCATCTTCGCTAGCGACCTGTCTTGGACTTTAGGTCTCACCGAGCTCGGGAGTCTCTTCGAATGACCTCTATACTCAGTCTTCGGAGCGACTTCCACACCTCGCCCCCGTTGCCCAGCAAAACGAGCGTACTACTACTTCAGTCCGGTTAAGATTCCCAGGAGACCTACACCGAGTGAATCGTGTGCTGACAACCTATGGCCATCCATCGCATCCACACCAATCTCGCAGACCAAGATTTCACATCAGATCAACTCCAACGATATCTCTATTAGGACTGAAACATTGGGGCCGAACAGAAGCAGACCTCACCCAGGCAGACAATCTAAAGAAGACGACGCATTGAAGCTCATCGGTATAAACCATCCGCGTCGTAGAAGTTGTCCAATTCCGGTTCCACACAACACCGCCCAGCTCTGTGTTGTCCAGTGCCACCCAAATCTTTTTTAAATGATTGTCGACTGACTCGACTGTCAGGGACGAAATCCTCTTCTTGTGGACAAGACAGTAAAAACACTGTTCATTTCCTATCAGCACACGTTCATTGTTAGGAGGAACGACATAACGGGAGACTAGCACCAGATCATTCCACTGGCCTGGGCATCTCTTATGCCACCTACCGTAACTTCGAACGGCGAGTAGAGAGACCGGCGAATTTATACCGTTGAACTCGTCCCATACGAGATCTGCTCCAAACACCAATGGGGCACACCTATCTGGTCGCACTGCTAAATTGACTTAGTATCGTTGATAATACTACTTCCCACTCCAAGCTACTGAGATGTTAGAACAGTAGACACTCCCTGTGTGCACGCTACCATGAAAATCCCCATAATAATAGGCATCTTGCTCCAATCATCAGACCTGTCAACGTCGTCCTAGATTATTATAGAGTATTAGGGTTTTTGCGAATCTGACTCCTAAAGCGGTACAACCTCCCCGGGATTGACGACGCAAACGTTGGTTTCCCCCACACCACCGGTCGACAAAAATCAATTGTTTTTTTTCCGTCGCCACCCAGCTTAAATATACGCCCCCATTTAAAGATTGTTTCGCTTTGACTATGAACTCCCTTCAAGAACTCCCCCTTCCACAAAATGAAGTTGGTCTTAGAAGAAGCTTCTTCTCTCAAAGGGTCTTTTTCTTTCGACGATAGTACAAAACTTGTATAATCTGTTCCACTGTAGCTGAGGTATAAGTGCTTCATATATAGCAACATCTATTACATTTAAAAAGTTTACTTTATGACCTTCGCATGCTAGTAGCTACTGCATCCCCACAAGCCATCACAAACATATATTTATATATATACAATACTATTCGCTATATATTATTTATACGTTAATGCACTGTGCTTAAATAATTAAGCATATTCCATTTTGCTCATCAAGCAGTAGGATAGGAAGCTTCCATCGCGATGCCGCAGAGTCCTTCCTTAGAATTCACATCTCTTTCCATCCTTATGTACCCGTTCTCGCCCCACGACGAGCCCCATGAGTTCTTAATGAGCCAGTATTTGGTCCCGTCGCTCGCCACGCCATATCCCACCGCAGTAACCCCATGGTCTAGATCGGTTCCGCAGTCGCCGGTAAAGACGCCTCCCTCGTACATCTGGAAGGCGACCCCACCGGCGTCTATGGCCACCGACACCGGCTGGTGGGCCACTGCGTTGAGAAGGGGGCGCCTCCATCGTTCGCAGGCACGTCCCCTCGTTGGCCCCCGACGTTGGTGTGCGGCTCCCGCAGCAGCCCTTGCGGGCGGTGGCCCTAACCGCGCCGTCTGCCACCCTTGGTATGGGGTAGTTCGGCCTTCCGCTGAGGCCCCCCCTTAGACCTCCCGTCTCTTGATGTGGATGTCAGTACGCCGAGTCCATTAGCCCGCGCATCGCCGCCCTGGTTCCTGGGCCTTGGACCATTCGCAATCACAAGCTCATGCACCGCTAAGGAGAATTAGCTTACCGGCGGCGACTTTAGTGATCCCTTCCGTCGCAGCTAACCGCGGGCGAGAACGCCCAGCAACATCCTAGATTTTGTTGACATGTTAGAAATATGAAGCAACTAGATTTCAAACTTATGATAATCTCAAATATAACAACCATTGAAATTCTTATCCAACTGCGCTAAATACGATCGTGATATTTGGTACAATTGTTCCAGTAAATTTCCGATTAATAGAGCCTTACCACTACTTACTTTTGCCAACTAAAAATTATATTACAGTACGGGTAATGGGTATACGATCCAAAATACAACAGTCCCTCCAGAACCAAAATAGGAACAAGTCCACAGTATATGTACATGGCTCAACTCAAAAGAATAAACTATCTCCAGTAGGGTCCTCCTCTAGGAACAACAGGGACAGGTAGGGATCTAACTCGTGACTCCCTTACCTCGATCCGCAGAATCAGGCGCAGCAGCCGCAACAGAAGAAGGCTCTGCAAGAAAAAGTGGCAACAATGGGTGTGAGAACTACTATCAAAAGAAGTAGTCCTCAGTGGGTACCACTACCGACCTCAACGGTCCACCCACTAAGTCTACGAGACTATCAGTATAGCTGGTAGGTAAAGAACAACAAAGTAAGCTGGAATAAACTCTACAGCTGTAATGCCCCTACCCTACCACTATCCCAGTCAAACTCTCAAGTAAGCATCACCAAAGTGAGAAGTCACCCCTGACCCAATCTAACGAAACCGCCCAAACAGGCTCGTCCAGCCAACTGCCTAGCCATACCGCACACTACCAAAAAGGGTAGCCGGTCCAAATACCAGATCCAACTAATCTGTAGCGACAGCAACGCAAAAGAGGCCTCACTCCGGAGCGGCACTCGGGGGAGCTACCCAACCGAGTTAAAAGCGTAACTCTGTCGAGCACAAACAGGCTCCGACAGGCTATAATCAAAAGGAAAGGGGTCAAAATGGGTCGAAGACTCCAAGCTCACGTGCCCTCAGCACAAACAGAAGCTAAAACAAGAGTCTGGGTCCACCGTCAACCCCGACGGCACCCGGTAATACAGAACAGCCTAATCCTGCTGTAAATACAAGCTCGGTATCCCAGCACGAGCGTAAACTCGTCCTACAACAAACTAAGTATCCACCTCGCACTAACAGCGGTGATACAAGTACATAAACGGCTCCTAGAGCTAAATCTGATAATAGTTCGAAAAGTGACGGTTGTAGTTTCACGAGTTTTCTCCTAAGTCAATTTCCAGTTCAGCATGTAAAATCATGTCTATAAATTATCAATTTATGCTCCAAATTCAGATTTCATAATAATACATGCAAATTCATGAATTCGAGCTACTACTCGTCCACCAGATGCGTGCATCACCCGTCAAGCAGTGAACCGCCAAGTGAACCTGCTCCCGCTCTGGTACGAAGAGATCCTCGAATAACTTCTCCATCTCGCCTACCCAGGCCTCCACCACCCATGGCTCGGTGTGGCTACCATCAAAACGGGGTGGATCAAATCGGCAAAAACGAGCCAGTCTCTCAGTCATCCGCTCCTGCTCGGCCTCCGACATCTGTCCACCTGACCGGGAAGTGTCGCCAACCGGTGCGGCCGGAACTACCGCTGCTGGGGGTACGGCTGCAGCTGCAACGTCAGCTGGAATAGCAGGGGGTGGCTCCTGCGACTCTGTCGCTCTAGGTGCTGCACTCCACGTGTGAGTAATGGTATCACACATCCTCCGTAATAGTGCACTCTGCTGCCTAGCTGACTCAGCTAGCGCAGTCAACTGCTCACTCAAATCAGGTGGTGCACTAGGCCCCGCCTGCCCAGGCACCTCAGTAGGCACGGGGGTAGCCCGCGTCAGGGGTCGACCTCGGTGTCGGGGAGGCGTCATGCTCACTTGCGCAACACACAGATCAGTCAGCAACCACAAAACAACTCAAGACCCAATCAAGCGAAAGTCTATAAATTATCAATTTATGCTCCAAATTCAGATTTCATAATAATACATTCAAATTCATGAATTCGAGCTACTAACATGATTTAACAGATAATAAAACAGCATGCTGCACTCTCTACAACTTAGGAGGAAATCCGGCGATTTCGGTACATTAACCCACCTCAAAAGCTATCCAACAACGGCTAGGAGTCGAGTGGAAGGCCTCCAAACAACACCGACTGAAATCGATCTCAAATCTGCAACCTCGAGATTCGGACCCACTTGCTCAAGTTCTGGGCGCCCAGAACATCAGCCCAGAACTGCAGCCAGGCAGCATGACCAACATGAATTCAACATGCGATAAAATCCAAATCCTAAGTCCAAATATAGTGAAACTTTGCCCAACTCACCAGCAGGGGCTCAAGAACACACCCTCCAAATTTCAGCAAAAACGGAGTTCGACTCGATGTCCAAAAGGTCCTCACACTGATTCGGACCCACTTCTGGACCCTCCTGCACAAGCATCCAGAAGTTCCAGCAACTAAGCAAACAACACATTAAGCATGAATTCTGGAATTCCAACGAATCTAGCCCATGGAAAAGGGTCACAAAACCTCTCAAAACAGTGATGGAACAATCCAAAACCTCTCTAAAGATTCTCACAAAGATCTGGATTAAAAAATCCAAAAAATCCATCAATGACCCAAAAATTCAGCACTTAAGCTAATTACTCAAAATCTGAGCTATAACTCATCTTTAAATCCTCAAATCAGGTGGAAGGAACCTCCAAACCAGCAAGGAATGAGGAATGACCAATCTTCACTTCGAAAGTCCAGCTCCCAAGAGATTTGGATCCATAAGATCAAAGGAAAACCCAAGTTTCAGCTCAAGAACACAAGGGATCCAGTAAAATAGCAACTGTAGCTTACATACCTGTCCAAATTGCGATTGGAAGGATTCCACGTCTTTCGCTATGAGTTCTCTATCCAACAAACTAAGTTTCGTTGGATTTGGACACTCCCACACTGCACAAGAGCAAGAACACCACCGGTCGATGCTGTAGTTTCAACAGGAAACCAAGGTCTTCAATGGAGAAAGGTGGAATTTGGGAGGAATTGGAGGGCTTCCTTGCAAAATCCTGGGTTCACCATGAAGAGGGGAGAAAAAGCCTCAAGAGAGGTCGTCCACATCTTTTATAGACAAGGGGTTAGGGTAAAATGGACCTCAAAAACAACAAGCTGCTAACCTGTTTCTCAGCAGGTTAACACACTTTCGGGCGCCCGGAACTCAAGAAGTGGGCGCCCGGTTCTTCAGCCTGCACAAGTCCAGAACTTCGGACTCTCCGCCCACGGTCCGGTGCGCCCTAACCTGGTCCGGCGGAGTTCACCAACCAACCACCACGTGTCAAACGGATCGATATTCACGAGGTAGGATTTCCGGATTCACTTTCCGGGCGCCCGATCCTGGATCCGAAATGACTTAGCAGTTTTTGCAAATGAGCACTCGACATCTGGGCGCCCAAAACATAACTTCCGGGTGCCCTAAAGCTCTAAGCGCCCAAAACTTCAGTTTTGGCTTACTTCGGTGCTCCGAGTCCGTTTTCGCGTCTATTTGACGCCGAAACGACTCCGACTTGTCTCGACCTTCTCCAGAAGCGTCGAACAGTCTAGGAAATTAGAGTTTAATTTAAATCAAATTCGGCTAATCTTAATACATATATTTAGGATTTAGCCATCCTTCACCTTTAGGCGAACTCAAATATGATTGGACTCTAATACATATACTTAGAGTTCAATTAAATCAAACTAGACTCTAATATGTATAATTAGAGTTTAATCTAAATCAAATTTGGCTGATCCTAATACATATATTTAGGATTTAGCCATCCTTCACCTTAGGGTGAACTCAAAATATGGTTGGACTCTAACACACATACTTAGAGTTCAACTAAATCAATTAGACTCTAATATGTATAATTAGAGTTGATCTAAATCAAATTCGGCTAATCCTAATACATATATTTAGGATTTAGCCATCCTTCATCTTAGGGTGAACTTAAATCTGATTGGGCTCTGATATATATAATTAGAGTCTAATCGATTCAAATCCAACCAAGTCTTAATACATACAGTTGGGATTTAGTTAATTCTACACCTTAGGGTGGACATATTGAGCTTTAAAATATATACTCAGAGTCCAGTCAAATCTAATTGGATTAAGCCCTAAAATATATAACTAACGTATAATCAAAATTAAGTTCAATCGACCGTCATGTAGTTAAACTAAGCACTTTCTCTTTTATATTTATATTCTATCCATGTACACTAGGGGTATGCCCCTGGTTAAGCTATGTAATTGTACAACAAACTATGCTATAAAATTCATCTTTTATTCGATTTCAGTCTATTTCAGCATTTCAGAGGTCTCTTAATCGAAGGTGCCCTAATATTTTATAGGGGTAATTAACAAGAAATACTTGCATTTATTGGAAGCCATGAATCTACAATACTTGATACCCATATATATCTAAATATTAATCTAAATCATGGATACTACCCCACGGGAACTCAAACAATAGATTAACCGTGCGAGGTGAGTCATTCGTGGTCGCAGACAAAATGGCACGCCCGGTGGGACATGGCTTCTCCTTCCATTTTTGAGACCAATGTTATGCTGATAGAATTGGGTAGTAGATATCTAACATACACTCTTCATTCCCTAACAGGAAAATGGCACTGAAGAACGCTGCTACTACTATAGGCTTGATGATGATCAATGCAGGCCAGGTTTGCTTACCAGTGTCCGTCCTCACCATTGGAGTTGCTGGTGCTGCAATCCAGTTCGGCACCATCCCAGAAGAGGCTAGGGCTGCGGCTATGGCCCCTTTCAATGTCGTTACAAGTACGAATATTGTTGATACTGTGGTTCCACGCCTTCCCTCTCGTGGGAGGCGCCCAAACGTCATCATTCCCAACCCTCCTCGTGTCCCTGTGAAGGAGAGGATAACTGCTATTAGTGCTTCAAAGAAAATGGAACTACAAGGCAGGCTGGTGTTCCAAAACAAAACTAAAGAAACATCGCCACTTGATAAAGCACCTAAAGCATCAGTCTTCGATAGGTTGACGTTCCCGAAGGATAATTTATCCCCTGTGACAAAGGCATTCAAAAGAAATCGCCGTACTTTGAAGCGGCCAGAGGCGAATAAAGAAAAGAAGTCTCGACAACCCAGCTTACTAGGTTTGTCGCCAGACCAGACGTTTTGGTCCATAACCGCTATGCACCCTTGAGGTTTGTGAGAAAAAACTCACCTACTGTAGTTCTGCGCCCAGAGTCGAAAATGGCCCATTTAAAGTCTTCTGTTGCATCGCCTCGCTCAACTAATAATAACGAGAATTCCGTCTCCAAACGGATATACAAAGCTTTTAAGGCTGCAAAGGAGAGAATGAATCTAGAAAAAAAAAATTGAGAAGCCAAAGTGGCAACAGAAGTCAGCACTATCTTTGAAAGGAAGAAAGACAGAGTGGAAACCCAGAACTCTTGCTCAGATTAAAGAAGAAAGATCTAAAATAGAGAATTTAGAGATTCACACTGTAAGAGTTATTGGGCATACACCATCGAGTGAGACAGTTGATGAAGAAGAAACTATTCAGCAAATCCTTACGAGAGCCGCTGCAAGAAAAGCTGTTGAAGAGAAAGCGAGAGCTAAAGAAGCTAGCTCTTCGCAAATACAAAATACTGAGAATAAAGATGATTTACCTAATGATCCCTCTGACCCACGAGAAGAAGAAGAAGTAGTATTTTTCCCGAGGGATCCAAAGGATGTCATAATTGCATCCTTAAAAAAACAAGTTGACGAAAAAGATAGAGATATCATAAATCTCTATAAAAAATGGAGGAGGTCATTGGCTTGATGTTGAATGTAGAGAAGCAATTGGAGGATCAACGGCGTCAAACCAAGACTCTAACCCACACAGAAGCACAAATACAACAAGCTATTGATGAACAGTCCAAGCAAAGCTAAAACAACTGTTCTTAGAGAGGTCACCTCTATGACCAAAGAAGAAATTCATGACTTGATCACCTCTCAAGTAAAAGAAACGGTAGCGGGGGCAACTCCAAAACCGAAAGGGAAAGGACACCCTTACCAATCGGAATACGATAATGTACCTTTTCCAGAAGGGTATCAAGTCCCTAAATTCAAAATGTTCAATGGTGTTGGAAACCCTGATCAGCATCTAGCACATTTTAAGGCCACATGTGGAAATACGGGGAGTAATGGACCTCTACTCTTGCAACAATTTTCACAAAGTTTATCGGGTATAGCTTTTGAATGGTACTACTCCCTCGAAGATGAGTCTATTAAAACTTGGGCCGACATGGAAGAAGCTTTCAAATCAAAGTTTTCCATTGTTAGCGATAAGATTACTATTGCTGACTTGGTAGCCACCAGACGAAGAAAAGATGAAACAATGCTAGATTACATTACACGGCGGCGAAATTTAAGTATAAAATGTGAACAACCTTTGGACCAGTCACAAGCCGTTGGTCTTGTCATGGGCAATATTGATAATTGGATGGCCCCTTTTTTGTGCACATCTAGTTGTTCCACTTTTTATGAACTAATATCAAATATCTCTAGATTGGAGAGAACTGATCCCCAGGTTCTTGTAAACCTACAAAAGACGAAAAAAGATGATAACAAAAGAGTCGAGGCGAAGTTGGCACAGACTAGACCGGCCCGCATGAACGTGATAGAGAAAAGAAAGAAAGCAATTACCTCTACAGTTGAGCAGAGCCCTATAAAACCTGTGTTAGGGGGCCATAATCCAAAAGGGCCTTCGATAGAGGAGCGAAGAAACAAAGTGTACCATTTCAAACGGGAGAAAGTTAAGAAAATATTCAATGCTGCTATTAAGAATGGTCTTCAACTGCCCGAGCCAAAAAAAGCCAGAAGATGTAGGAAAGACCAATGATCCGAACTATTGTCTATATCATAGACTAATCAGTCACCCAATTGAAGACTGCTGGGTCTTCAAAAACTGGGTTGAAAGACAATATAAAACTGGTGCAATCACTCTTTCACAGTCTGTATTATCAGAAGCCCCAGTTGAAAAGACCAATGTAATTAATGTGAATACCAAGAATATGGAAGAAATTGAGATTGCATTTCCCCCCGAGTTTTGGAATATATTCTTATCTAAGAAAACTCAAAAAATGTTAAAATATTTAAAAGATGTTCCAGGAATAAAATGGCGAGGTCCTTTAAACCCAGAAGTGCAATTTCAGGATAAGCCAATGCCTTCAATCAAAAAAGCCAATACTTCAGTCAAGTCAAGGTGCAGAATAACTCGGGTGAAAAACAATAAAAAATTTGTTGAGCCGGCTCAACCACAACATAAGAAGCGGCCTATTGAAGAGCATATCGACTCAATGGAAGAATATAAACAAGTTGAAAGAGCGCCTCTTATGATTCATGATTTCATTTTAAAAGCAATAGAAGAGGCTAAGAAAAAGAAGGACTCTAATAAAATAGAAATCTATGACGAGGAGTTTAAAGAAAAAGGAGAGCCCTTTTGGGTAGAGACTTACACAAAGTGACGATGAAGAAATTGTTATTCCTTCTAGCCATGTTAGAGGATGAGAAGGGAACCTGAGAGAACTTCATAACCAATTGGAGGAAGTAAGAGAAATAACACGTTACAGCTTTCACAAAGTGAATTATAAAATGTTAGATATGAAAGCCTAACAAAATGTGATGTTGATTGGGATCGAAGCAAGAGTAGAGCAATTAATGAAGATTACTCCCCTCTTTCAACAGACTCAGCCGCAAGATAACAGAGAACGAGATATTAAACTATCACAAAGGCCTCCAAGTAGACCTTCAAGTCAGCACTCACCCAAAACTTCTCAACAAGATAAGGGAAAAACTCCTCTTAAAGAAACTAAAAATAAGGGTGTGGTCAATAAACAATTTATCAAAAGGGAATGTTCGAGAATGGCGCCAATAAAAGCTATTAAATCTCAATCTTCTAACAGCAAAAGCAAACCTCTGTATTGCCCTTTTCATCAAGTGCAGGGACATAATCTAGGAAACTATCGCACCTTTCAGCACATAAGAAGACCAAAAGATCAGTTTTCTCGAATAGCAAGTATTAGACAGAGTGCCAGAGGCACATCTTTGAAAATTCAGGAGAAAAATAAATACGAGATTATTCCTTACATGCGGGAATCATGTCGTGTCATAACAACATCTGACGACACGTTGAAAAGACCTGCGCCGACCGTGAGAGCAAACCAGCAGACATCTACTCCAGACTATAATATTTATGTTGATCCTTTAGAATTATATGACACTTCAACTCATCATGATCCAATGAAGAAATTATATAGAATGGAGTGTCGCTTAATTAGAATGGAAGGAGAGATGAGGAGGCTGCACAATGAAATTGACTTTATAAAAATGAATATGAATAGTATGACCGGTGGTATAAAAGGAATAGATATTCAAATGAGAACTATAATAGATATGCTCAAAACCGATGTTACTGGAGCATCCAAAAGATGTCGGGTCGAGATGTGTCGAGTCATAACTACGCAAGCTGATTTAAAGAAAGACGATAAGAAGCAAGGCTCGATAAGAGGAAAAGAAAAAGAAATTCAAGTAAATTTATCCTATCCGGAGCAATCAAAGTCAACAAAAGCCGAATACGATGCAAGTTTCTATGAAGCACACATAATTGCTCAACAACTTAAAAGAATGTCAATGAGAGGCAATACAGGGTCATCTTCACTGAAAAAGAAGAAGAATACAACCCCCAGCCAACAGTCAAAGGTTCACCAAAATAATAAAGAGAAAGCTCTAACTCTCGAGAAAGAGGTTAAAACTCTAATTGAGGAGAGTAATGAAAAAAATAAAGTTATTGTCACGCCCCGGGCCCTCGCGGGAGCCTACCAGGCACGTGCACAGACCCGCCGTGTACCTCAAACAATACAATGTACACAAGGCGTCTATGCTAACAACAATCAAGTAGGATAAAGAATACATCCTAAACAAGGTAATCAGAGCGAGAACATAGTTCTACATCTAAAATAAAATCCACACAACTAAAATCTCAAGATATACAATAGCATTATACATCTTATCAACAATAGATCAACCAAACATCTATACACCTTTCATATAAAATACAATGAAAGGACAACATGGTATGCCTACAACGACAACACCGTAGAGGCTCTAGCTAGCTGCTAACCCCTCGCCGCGATCCCAAGCCTCTCCTGCTGCGGAAGGCTCTGAAATAAAAACAACAAACCCCAGGGGGATGAGAACTATTATTCAATAGTTCCCAGTGGGTAAGCCGCCGAGAGTGGCGAATTACACCGCTAGGTCAACTGAGGCAAGATAGCATAACCGAAACATAAAGCATAAATATATCAAATGCTAAACAGATAGTTCTACAACTATCATGCCTCCAATGACTAAATCATCTACATGAACATGGATATGCTCTATTGTCATAAGCTTAACATTCATTTACACAGTTTACATGCATGTCAAATTAATGCCATGTTTATAGGTTAAAAAGAATCTTTCTATTCTTATCATCATAATATCATGCTTCTATACTAAACATCATGAGTATAGGATAATGCCACTACGGATGCCCATGCAAGAATGACTAATACAATTGTCCAACTATGTTGCATGCATCCAAATGAGGTCAAGCTAAGTAATGCCACGATATGCGACTCACTACTAAGTCCATACACTACATGTATATGCATCAAGCAACTAATGTACTATGTCCAGTTTACTTAGCTTTTACCCAATCCACAAGAGACTTACACATGGTAACGTCCCGGCTTGTGCCGTGCCTAATGGCCCCGTGGTAGTCAACATTCTCGCTAGAATGAGCCTCCCCCACGGCAATCCACTTCGGCGCCCATATAACCTGCACACAGGCGATCAACATCGCGAAAGGCCAACTCCGGAGTGCCGGCTTGTGGGGAGCGACCCTCACAAGCATGTGCGAATGAGCACAATGGCGTGAACAAGCATAGTCAACAGCATAGGAAATACGTTCATCATGTCTAAAACATGGAATAGTCAACCAATGTCCAAGGATCTAACATTATGTCAAAATGTCAACCTAATTATTCACCTAAGTGAAATACAAATGTTTAACCTCACACTATGTCAAAAACACGTCATGTCATGTCTACTACATTCAATAGCCAAGACGCTAAATGTCAACTATATCATGTTGTTCTCAAAGTCCGATGGTATGTCCCTACCAATATGTCCATGTCTCTAACATGTAACCGTTCATCTCATTGTTTACTAAGTTCATAAACCATGCATTATTCTAATGCCATATATCCTGCATTATTCTAATGCTACAATTCATGCATTCTACGATACCATGACAATGCATTCTACAAATGCCAACCAAACCCTATCCATGCCATGCATAAGCTACAACAACCTCTATTACATAGAGTATAAAGCTACCATGCAAGTATTTAACTAACCACATGGACTCGTGTTTAACCAATTATAATTATCAAATGCAAATGGAATTCCATTCCTCATGTCTTAAACATGGAATCAATCCACGACCAAAAGGTCGAGTCCAAGGCCAACAACGCCCGTCACAATTGCTCACCTAGTTGAGGTGCAACATACACTTGTCATATTCTTCCTTTCTCTATGCAAGCATACTTAGGTATGCAAAGAGAATGTACTAAACCATTACCCAAGTAGTGCCTCAAATGACACTTCTCTCTAGCATGCATAATATTCTCACAATGCCATACTATATGAAATATGCATTTTCATAAACAACTTGCATGTCTCATGCAATCACAATTATCATCATGCCATAATTATCATAATTATGCATCTAATCAATCCTATAACTAGATAGGAGACATAGGGGGAGTTCACCCATTTCGGTGAGGTCAGACCCACCGGATACCCGTCGAAACCTCGCAGTACTTCGAAACGAAGTTGTCCCCCGAGCTTCTCATACCCTAAGATAATTTTCCAAGGGGTTAGGGGTATCGAACAAGCAAATTCGAAAACCACCAAAAATTAATGAGGTAAATGGGTGGAAATTACCTTGAGCAAGTAAAAAACTGTTCTAGGTCCAAATTGAGGTTAGAGATCTTCAAATCCAACCTACAACAACATTCTACACCCATCAATTCCACCTCAAGAGCTCCCAATCAAGAAACCCTAAACAAAACCCTAATTTCCAAGAAACTAGGTTTTCATGCTAATCTCAAGCAACAATCATAAATAGAGGTTGTAAAAGAGTTTACTAACCTCAAATCAAGTTTCCAACCAAGCTCACACAAGCTAGGGTTGAAGATCCATCCACCAACAAGCTCCATTCCTCAGCCCCGAGCTCCCTCCAAGCCTAGGAGTACTCCTCCATGAAGAAAATGGAGAGAAAAGAGATCAAAACATGATCTAAGGGGTTGGGGGAAGAGAAAATCTAGAGAGAGAGAGAGGGAAAACCCTACCTTTCTTCTCCTCCAACCTCAGCCAAAACAGCAATAAGAGAGGGGTGAAGGGGTACTTAAACCCGAGCAACAAAATCCACTTAGGCCCCTCAACAAGCCAAAATTGCAAAACAGCACGAAATGCAATTTCTGCACTGTATACCGGTATGCGCATGGGCATACCGGTATCCAGCCAAAAATCCCGCAAACCCGAGCCTCGGCCAAGCAGTCTGCGCAACAGGATTCCGGTATGCAACATCCAGTACCGGTATAAGATGCTCCAATACCGGTATGCGAGTTTCGCATACCGGAATGCCAACCCATTCCGGTATCAACTGCGGAATCCCGCAGAATCCGAGAGCTGCGCACAACCAGTTTTCACTGGATTCCGGTATGCCTAGATCAGATACCGGTATGCAATGCAAAATCTGCACTTTTGCAGATTTCGACTTCCGGAGTCCGTTTTCGCACTTCTCAAGTCCCGAAAACACTCCGAAGCTCACCAAACTCAACCCAAAACTCCAGAATAGTATAAGGCACTATTCTCTCACTAGAACTCCGCAATTTGCTAAAGTTCAGTGTACTACATACTCCCCTCCTAAAAAGGAGTTTCGTCCGCGAAACTACGGATCAACAACATCAATCAACATAACCAGAGGAGATAAGAATATCGCCCTCGCAGTGAAGCCTCCAGCTCTCACACCATACGTCGCGCCCAAGATGTTGCTCCAAAGCATCTTGTAGTAGGAATAGTGATAATCCCGAATTCCTACATTCCACAAGTCCAATCCGCAACCACTGCTCCTTGAAGTTAAATCTTCATGCAGCTCTAAAGAAACGGCCTCCACCCTCCAGGTAGACTTCAAATACCTTCACTAGATCTGAAGTAGAACAACTACACATGCCACTAGGCCCAATTGCCTCAGGGTCTCAAATAATCCCAAGAATCTAAAACTTAGATTCCTCAAACATAAATCTCTTGGATTTCCTTAATCAAGCATCATCATCAGATCCTCTGATTCAAGTACCAAAATCACATCTCTCAACGGGGATCATCCGTTTTACTCAAAGTCCAAAGCAGTAGAGCCAGGCGCTCTAAGCAGTCGCACAATTCACCAAGGTATACTTGTGCGAAAATTTCCTCAATCCAACTCAGGTGAATAGTTACTCCTATTCACAATCTCTCAACAATCGTCACGTCTAGCTTAGAAGCGAGACAATTCAATTCCGGAGACTTCGGCAATCATCCTCTATCCATACCAAGTAGTTAACCTTTACTTGGCATATCTCATAAATCCTGCTATCACAGGTGTAACTTGTCAATTCCATTATCAAGGCACTTTCTGACAGTCCACTAGGGATTCATCCGTCGCAACACTCTTGTTCTCGATTGCATCATTTACCAGTCGGGGTCAAGGCTAACTCCTGTGATCCGACCCAAAGGATAGGTACCAATCCATGTTACCTATCTCGTCAATATCTCTGGTATACCAGCCTCTAACCTGTTCTCACAGCTTCAACTCATATTCTTGAGTGTAGGGATATCTCCAACAATAAGGTCTGGGTGCACTTCACACCACTATCTAAACATAAAATTGCCATAGTTTCCAAGTAAATGTCATGGCAATCTTTTCCAAATCACAATTTGGCAAATCCCCTTGCATTCTCTCACTTGCTGAAAGGTCAATGCTACCTTTCTATTTTACACCAAAGTGCAACTCAATCCGTAGAGAGAAACACAACTACAAAACACAAGCCCACCTTCGGGGTAACCAAGGTTGGCGGTCGTCAACCACACCAACAATTCCAAGAAACCTCTCTCACACATATCTTTCCAAAAGATTTAATCCCTTAATGTGTGAGTCCAGTAGAGGGAGTAGACAACTCGAAAATCTCCCCACAATTATCCATCACATCAAATCAAATTAGGAAGTTTGAACTTCAATTACATCCGCTCGTCCCAATCCACTATGGGTGGTTGATTTCCTTGAGATCTCCACTCATAACCACTTTGGCATCAACTGCCAAGGGGTGCTAGTCCTCACAACCAAATCAGCACGTCTCCAACTTGAAGCACTTGCAATCCTCATCCAAAGGAATCTTCATGGTCTTCATCACCTCTCGACTTCCAACTCGTAGTCGATGTGCACAGGGACCAAGATACCCAAAAGGGCCAAACATCACAACACACAAGAGCATCAGCCAGCTCAAACGACATCACGACAATTTCGTAATGTCTACTCCGAGTAAACAAGTTACCCTCGGTCCAAACTCAAACTCATCTCAACGATAGTAGTACTCAGATTGCAACTACCCTCGAATAAAACCAGAATTCATGGAGCTTGATCAAACAGATCAACAGATCTCAACTACGGGTGCATATCCGGATCGTAACCCTACCGAGTTCACGATAGTCGACTCACAGTCGAAATGACCCATCCGCTTAAAACAAACGAGATCTACACTCCACAAGAGGAAACACTAGGCAAAAGAGGTCTCCAGACCAAGCCTTCAACTCTCACAACACAACCGAGATTGCACAAGCAATTCCCTCACAAGAGACATCCTCGCCTTTTGAGGATTCTCAACTCTCACCAGAGATGCTGGCCTAAAGGCCACGCGCTCACTTATTCAAAACCAGGCTTGGGCAGATGAAACGATCATCGCAATTAGCGAACCTCCAAGCCCTCTGAAAACACTATTTCGTGTCAAAGATCCCAAAGCAATACAGCTCGGCTCATACACTCATCGGCAATCAGGTAGCCGAAGAGCCAGCCCAAGTTCAAATTAGAACTATACGCTCTTAGCCACATAAAGCCAATCGCTTTGTTGGCGCACAAAACATCCAAAGCTAACGGAGTACAAGAACAGTACTCTCAAGTCCAAACACTCAGGACCACTCACCCTGCAAGCATCAAGGAAAACAAGTTCCCTGCCAAGCATTCGGCAAACAGCCGAACCAAAACCACAATCATAACAAACAACAAGCTGGCCCCAAAAATAGAAGCTGCGAACAACCTTCGTCTTCGCTGCGTCATCATTCGCCCGTCATGCAGACACGCACATATCCAAAGCCGACCGCGCGAAGTCGATCCCAATATCGTCGACACTATTCTCCTCAAACACTCCGACTGGAAATGGCCCACCTGGCCACGAAGAGAGTATTTGCCCCTACTCCAAGAGTATCCTCGGGCACTCGCGGCTCCACCGCTCACACGTCACAATAGTCGATGACGATTTGACGTCCCATTATCATCCTACTAAAGGTCCACCTTCTCGAGATCAAATTTCTCCTTGATCACTTGATTGTTCTCTTACATCAGACTTGCCACTCGTAGTAGCTTCCTTTGCCATCCCAACGGTCTCTACGTCTCTCGCCCTTACCAAGGTACGATCCGCATTCTCATAACATTTCCTGAGGTCGACTGCCACTGGATCATCAAGTCTTCCAGTCGCTTAATCCTCTAGTCTGCCGGCACAAAGCCTCAACTTGGAGTAACATCATAACGATCGCCGCTCCACACTCGCTGAATTTATCAGTTGCTCTCTCAACTTCAGGGTCTCACCAAATCCGGAGGATGCAGGGTTTCCGTCTCGGCTGCCTCGGCCGCCATCGAGTGCGTCGATCACCACTCAAGCTGCAACAAGCAAAACATGCGCAGGTGAAACACC
Source organism: Puya raimondii (assembly GCA_016920855.1). Lineage (NCBI taxonomy): Eukaryota > Viridiplantae > Streptophyta > Magnoliopsida > Poales > Bromeliaceae > Puya > Puya raimondii. The sequence continues at coordinate 38,862,280 of JABWPP010000049.1, read as the reverse complement.
CCACGCCAACGCATCCCCACACAAGACTATAACCCCAATCATGCGAAAGTAATGAAGTGGACTCCCACTATTCCCCGATGTCACGTTGTCGGCCGCCAACGTGACCCTCCAAGGGTATAGAAGTGGTTCACTCCGATCTAACTCCAACACCTTTGGAGTTTTAGAAACGACCCAATCATAATACTTTCGCCAATATGTCACAAGAGATCCCGTCTCTCACGTTCCTATTCCTCATCGTCCAACCTGTCTAAGGTTTGCTAGGTCCACTAAGACTCAACCCTAGGCTCTGATACCACTATAATCTGTCACGCCCCGGGCCCTCGCGGGAGCCTACCAGGCACGTGCACAGACCCGCCGTGTACCTCAAACAACACAATGTACACAAGGCGTCTATGCTAACAACAATCAAGTAGGATAAAGAATACATCCTAAACAAGGTAATCAGAGCGAGAACATAGTTCTACATCTAAAATAAAATTCACACAACTAAAATCTCAAGATATACAATAGCATTATACATCTTATCAACAATAGATCAACCAAACATCTATACACCTTTCATATAAAATACAATGAAAGGACAACATGGTATGCCTACAACGACAACACCGTAGAGGCTCTAGCTAGCTGCTAACCCCTCGCCGCGATCCCAAGCCTCTCCTGCTGCGGAAGGCTCTGAAATAAAAAACAACAAACCCCAGGGGGATGAGAACTATTATTCAATAGTTCCCAGTGGGTAAGCCGCCGAGAGTGGCGAATTACACCGCTAGGTCAACTGAGGCAAGATAGCATAACCGAAACATAAAGCATAAATATATCAAATGCTAAACAGATAGTTCTACAACTATCATGCCTCCAATGACTAAATCATCTACATGAACATGGATATGCTCTATTGTCATAAGCTTAACATTCATTTACACAGTTTACATGCATGTCAAATTAATGCCATGTTTATAGGTTAAAAAGAATCTTTCTATTCTTATCATCATAATATCATGCTTCTATACTAAACATCATGAGTATAGGATAATGCCACTACGGATGCCCATGCAAGAATGACTAATACAATTGTCCAACTATGTTGCATGCATCCAAAAGAGATCAAGCTAAGTAATGCCACGATATGCGACTCACTACTAAGTCCATACACTACATGTATATGCATCAAGCAACTAATGTACTATGTCCAGTTTACTTAGCTTTTACCCAATCCACAAGGGACTTACACATGGTAACGTCCCGGCTTGTGCCGTGCCTAATGGCCCCGTGGTAGTCAACATTCTCGCTAGAATGAGCCTCCCCCACGGCAATCCACTTCGGCGCCCATATAACCTGCACACAGGCGATCAACATCGCGAAAGGCCAACTCCGGAGTGCCGGCTTGTGGGGAGCGACCCTCACAAGCATGTGCGAATAAGCACAATGGCGTGAACAAGCATAGTCAACAGCATAGGAAATACGTTCATCATGTCTAAAACATGGAATAGTCAACCAATGTCCAAGGATCTAACATTATGTCAAAATGTCAACCTAATTATTCACCTAAGTGAAATACAAATGTTTAACCTCACACTATGTCAAAAACACGTCATGTCATGTTTACTACATTCAATAGCCAAGACGCTAAATGTCAACTATATCATGTTGTTCTCAAAGTCCGATGGTATGTCCCTACCAATATGTCCATGTCTCTAACATGTAACCGTTCATCTCATTGTTTACTAAGTTCATAAACCATGCATTATTCTAATGCCATATATCCTGCATTATTCTAATGCTACAATTCATGCATTCTACGATACCATGACAATGCATTCTACAAATGCCAACCAAACCCTATCCATGCCATGCATAAGCTACAACAACCTCTATTACATAGAGTATAAAGCTACCATGCAAGTATTTAACTAACCACATGGACTCGTGTTTAACCAATTATAATTATCAAATGCAAATGGAATTCCATTCCTCATGTCTTAAACATGGAATCAATCCACGACCAAAAGGTCGAGTCCAAGGCCAACAACGCCCGTCACAATTGCTCACCTAGTTGAGGTGCAACATACACTTGTCATATTCTTCCTTTCTCTATGCAAGCATACTTAGGTATGCAAAGAGAATGTACTAAACCATTACCCAAGTAGTGCCTCAAATGACACTTCTCTCTAGCATGCATAATATTCTCACAATGCCATACTATATGAAATATGCATTTTCATAAACAACTTGCATGTCTCATGCAATCACAATTATCATCATGCCATAATTATCATAATTATGCATCTAATCAATCCTATAACTAGATAGGAGACATAGGGGGAGTTCACCCATTTCGGTGAGGTCAGACCCACCGGATACCCGTCGAAACCTCGCAGTACTTCGAAACGAAGTTGTCCCCCGAGCTTCTCATACCCTAAGATAATTTTCCAAGGGGTTAGGGGTATCGAACAAGCAAATTCGAAAACCACCAAAAATCAATGAGGTAAATGGGTGGAAATTACCTTGAGCAAGTAAAACTTGTTCTAGGTCCAAATTTAGGTTAGAGATCTTCAAATCCAACCTACAACAACATTCTACACCCATCAATTCCACCTCAAGAGCTCCCAATCAAGAAACCCTAAACAAAACCCTAATTTCCAAGAAACTAGGTTTTCATGCTAATCTCAAGCAACAATCATAAATAGAGGTTGTAAAAGAGTTTACTAACCTCAAATCAAGTTTCCAACCAAGCTCACACAAGCTAGGGTTGAAGATCCATCCACCAACAAGCTCCATTCCTCAGCCCCGAGCTCCCTCCAAGCCTAGGAGTACTCCTCCATGAAGAAAATGGAGAGAAAAGAGATCAAAACATGATCTAAGGGGTTGGGGGAAGAGAAAATCTAGAGAGAGAGAGAGGGAAAACCCTACCTTTCTTCTCCTCCAACCTCAGCCAAAACAGCAATAAGAGAGGGGTGAAGGGGTACTTAAACCCGAGCAACAAAATCCACTTAGGCCCCTCAACAAGCCAAAATTGCAAAACAGCACAAAATGCAATTTCTGCACTGTATACCGGTATGCGCATGGGCATACCGGTATCCAGCCAAAAATCCCGCAAACCCGAGCCTCGGCCAAGCAGTCTGCGCAACAGGATTCCGGTATGCAACATCCAGTACCGGTATAAGATGCTCCAATACCGGTATGCGAGTTTCGCATACCGGAATGCCAACCCATTCCGGTATCAACTGCGGAATCCCGCAGAATCCGAGAGCTGCGCACAACCAGTTTTCACTGGATTCCGGTATGCCTAGATCAGATACCGGTATGCAATGCAAAATCTGCACTTTTGCAGATTTCGACTTCCGGAGTCCGTTTTCGCACTTCTCAAGTCCCGAAAACACTCCGAAGCTCACCAAACTCAACCCAAAACTCCAGAATAGTATAAGGCACTATTCTCTCACTAGAACTCCGCAATTTGCTAAAGTTCAGTGTACTACAGTTATGTTGACAGAATTTTGTACCTATCATAACATATGGGGACACCCTAGAAAATTGCCGCCAATGGAAGAAGATGCAGAGTTTACCTATGGACATGGTGAAGCCAAAGATCAATCGATCGATGACTATCGAACCCAAAAGTCGACGATGGAGGAAACATCTCCCACGATTTGAGAAACAACAGTCCATTACTCCAGAAGAATTAAGAAAAGTATGTTATGATGCTTTGGATGACATGAAATTGTGTTGTTTTTGGTGTGGAATGAGAGATCATGCTTATGATGTATGCGTGAAACTTCGGGACCATGGAAAAAACAAGTCACAAGTTAAGGAGTCATGCCGGGTAATAACAGTTTCTGAAGAGCAATTTGAAGACTCCGTTAATCAAATGAATAGGGTTAAGCAATCTGCTGTTGCATGCGAAGATGGTGATAGTGCCTGGATAGCATACAACACTCCAAGCAGGGACCACGGTGCAAGAAGAATGGAATATCGTCTTCTTGAGATAGACAATAATTTAAGAAGACTGCAGATTGATGTACACACTCTAGCAACAAACATGGATTGTGTGGCCATGGCAGTAAAAAACATGAAAGAGCAATTAAAAGAGATATTAAATAAGTTGAATACTTATGAAAAAACTAGAATCGAAACATGTCAAACTATTACCTATGGTGCCGACTCTAATATTAAGGAAGATAAGGAAAAAGCCGAGGATTCTTTCCAGATTAAGCTAAAGTCTGGAAAGATGTTACCAGAAAGACAAGGGCAGCCACAAAATGGTAAAGATAAAGAAATTCAGATAAATGAAGAGGAACCGACTTCATCAAATCAAGAAAAATTATCAAAAACTATGTATAACATACTTTCCCATTTAAGAAAAGTACCGGCCTTGCTAAGAGTATATGACGCTCTGATGATGTCTAGAGAGCTTCGGGATGTACTTATCTACGCTTTACAACACCCCGAGCCCTTTTATGCTTATTTTGCTGAGATGAATATGAAAGAGGCATTGTACTCCAGACATATTGCCAATGTTATTTTCACTGATGAGGACATGCTGTTGGGAACTGCTCAACACAATAGGCCATTATATGTGACTGGGACAAGCGATGGAGAAAAGATTAATCGTATTCTAATTGATCCTGGATCCTCGGTCAATATTTTGACTCTAAGAACTTTGAAAAGTTTAGCTCTAAATGTCGATCATCTGTCCTCAGAGAAAATTTTAATCCAAGGCTTTAATCAACATAGCCAAAAATCTCTTGGCTCGATCATTCTTCCTATAAAATTCAAAACATTACGGTCTGATGTGAAATTCTATGTGATAAATGCAGATACTTCGTATAAAGCATTATTGGGACGACCCAGGTTACACGAGTATAATGTTGTCCCCTCTACCCTTCATCAATGTATGAAATATATTAAGGATGGAGAAGAATTCAGAATTGATGGTGACATACGCCCATTCGGAGTGCATGAAATACGATATATATGAAGATGCAAGATATTTGGTGAATCCGAAAAAGATATAAAATTATCTCGCGATTTGAAGCGGATAAAGTTCAGAGCGACAGAAAATTATCAAAAGGAAAGATAAAAATCGAGAATAATAAAGAAAATATGGTTCCGCACTTCGGAAGTGATTCGGAAGATTCTGATGATGAACAACTAAGCAAAATATTAGAAACATTTTCTCTCAAGTTAAACAAGCCCAGGGGAGAAGACTCATCAGAAGATAAAGAGATTCTTTCGACATTCGAGTCAAACATGATCGTGAGGACTCCTGAATTGATTGAAGATTCCTTAATTATTACTAGGGTTCCATGTGGACATATAAAATCTCTTCATACAAGCGAGTTAATAAAGGTAAATGATTTAAAAACCTTCTTTGTCCCTCCTCAAGTTGAGGAAGTCAGAGGAAAAGGAGGAGTAAAGAAAGGGATCCTTTTTTATAAATCAGATGATTATAAACCCTCTAATCTTATCAAACTTGATGACTCTGATGAGGAAATATGTGAAGATGTCAATATGCCAAAATACTTTTCAAAAAATCTCAAAAACATAATAAATAGATCAGGGTTCCCTATAAGAAGGCCACGGGCTAACCGAATTTTTTTTTTTTCAAAAAATGTGGAATCCACCACAAAAAAGAGTTGTGCTTCCAAATGGGCGAACAGTACACACGAGGGGTTTAGGATATCATCAATCTACCCATATATCCAATAAATCTCAATATTCTTACAAAGAGATCATTGGACCTCCGGTGATAGTGACAACTTATAATGATTCATGTGTCATACGACATACTTGCACTATGATCACAATAAAGGATATAAAGCACGATAAGAATATGATCTCAACCGAGCCGGTAAAAACAAATCTTCTGGAATTAAAAGATGCTCCACAAGAGCTTGAAGACGGGGGCAAGCCACCATTGATGAGCTTTTAGAAATAAACTTGGGTAATGAAGAAGATCGAAGACCTACTTACATCAGTGCATTACTCCCAGAAAAAGATCAAGATATGTTGAAGGCATTGTTATTGGAATATAAAGACTGTTTTTCTTGGACATATAAAGAAATGCCCGGCTTAGATCCTAATGTGGCTGTTCATAAACTTGCCATTAACCCAGATGTGATTCCAGTTAAACAAGCCCCTAAAAAGGACAAGAGTTGATTTAGAAGAACAAATTATAACAGAAACTAAAAAGCTCATTGAAGCGGGATTCATTAGAGAAGAGAAATATGCTGACTGGATCGCGAGCATAGTCCCGGTAAAGAAGAAAAATGGTCAAATTCGCATATGCGTTGACTTTCGAGATCTAAATAAAGCATGCCCAAAAGACAATTTTCCACTGTTAGTCACTGAGCTAATGATCAATAATACTTTAAGTTACGAGATGTTTTCTTTCATGGATGGTTCCTCTGGGTATAACCAAATAAAAATGGCGCATGAGGATGAAAAGCACACCGCTTTTAGAACTCCAATTGGCATATACTGTTACAAGGTTATGCCCTTTGTTTAAAAAAACGCAGGAGCCACCTATCAAAGGGCTATGATGATAATTTTTTACGACTTACTCCATAAAGTTGTCGAGTGTTATGTCGACGATTTGGTGCTCAAAACTGCGAATAAAGTAAATCATTTTGAAAACTTAAGAACAGTTTTCACCAGACTAAGAAAATATAATCTGAAAATGAACCCTCTTAAATGTGCATTCGGAGTCTATTCAGGCAAATTTCTTGGATTTATTGTTAGACATAGAGGAATCAAAATCGACCCAGCAAAAATCAAGGCTATCATAGAATTACCACCACCAAAGAATTTAAAGCAACTACGGTCCTTTCAAGGAAGGTTGGCATACATCAGGAGATTTATATCAAACCTATCTGGCAGGGTTAAGCCATTTTCTAAATTGGTAAAGAAGGATGCGCCTTTTATATAGATTGATGATTGCCAAACCGCATTTGATGATATTAAGACATATTTATTAAGTCCCCTAGTGTTGGCTGCCCCTGTTCATGGTAGACCATTAATTTTATACACTGCCGCACTTGAAGGATTGCTTGGTGCACTTCTTGCTCAAAACAATGAAGAAGGAAAGGAAATTGCTTTATATTATCTCAGTAGGATGTTAGTGGGGGCAGAAATGTCACGCCCCGGATTGCCCGTTTCCCCGGGCTCGTCAACAGATCCGCCGTATACATAGAATTTTTCACATATACGAAGCGATAGCTATACCTGTAAAATACATACAAGCAACTACAAGAGATATAGAGCTGGAATAAAGAACATAGCTCAATACAGATAAGCCAACTGTACATACAAGATCCAAAATACAATGCCGACCGGCCATAACTATAAGGTTCAAGTCCATCTCACTGTACACAAAATAAACACCTATGTATGTACATGGCAACTCCCAAACAGAAACTATCTCCAAAAGGGGTCCTCCTCTAGAGTAGCGACCAGGGTAGACAGGGATCTAGCTCGCGACTCCCTTATCTCGATCAGAAGGAACAGTAGCAGCAGCAACAGTCGAAGGCTCTGCAAGAAAAAGTTGCAACAATGGGTGTGAGAACTACTATAAAATAAAGTAGTCCTCAGTGGGTACCGTCATCGACCTCAACGGCCCACCCACTAAGTCTACGAGACTAATAGTATAGCTGGTAGGTAAAGAAATAGTAAAGTATGCTGGACTAAACTCTACAGCTGTAATGCCACTATCCTACCACTATGCACAACAATCACAGAAGCAAATGCATCTCACATTATTATTAAACCGCCCATAATGACTCGAGTCTATAGGAATCTCAACAGACCAGTCCCGCCTGTACCCTAAGCTGCACCGTACTTCACCCACGAGGGTTTCTGGTGTAGGGCAGTACCCAATAGGGACTACTGCAATGCACAAAAGTCCAACTCCGGAGTGGCACTCGTGGGCGCGACCCAGCCGAGTGTATATGCGAATCTGACAGCTCAATCAGGTAACTACAGGCTATAATCAAGATAAAAGGGTCAAATTGGTCTAACAACCAAGGCTCACATGCCCACGACACAATCTGATGCAAACAAAAGAAATCTGAGTCCACCGTCAGCCCCGACGGCACCCGAAAGTTCGGAACAACCTAAACTCTGCTGTAACAATGAGCTCTGCATCTCAGCACGAGCGTAAACTCGACCTACACTGATATAGGTATCCACCTCGCACTAACAGTGGCGATACAATAATAAAAACTGCTCCTGGAGCTAAATCTGATAAGTTTTTCGAAAAGTGACATGTGTGCGTTTAACGAGTTTTCTCCTAAGTCAATTCCTAGTTCAGTATGAAATACTTGTCTAAAATCATTAAATTATACTCCAAATTCAGATTTCATATAAAAACATGCAAATTCGTGAATTTCAGCTACTAACATGAAAATATGATGTAAACTAGCATACTGAAATTCTCTACAACTTAGGAGGAATTCCGAAGACTTCGGTCGACATTAACCCACCTTAAACTGTAAAGACCGAGATTTTATTATATAATTTAACTCTCCGTTGACGATGTTTTTATGTGTATTTTAATTACATAATCGCTCGTCAAGTTTCGGATGAAAACGAGTTAAAATGAAAGAGTTACGCGATTTACAATATTCCCTTAAGTGAATAGTAACTCCGGTTTTCCGGAGAGACTGATGATTAGAGTTGGCTTTCGTATCGGACTCCATACATAGTAATCCAATAGCTTGTTTTCAACCGTCCGATTATTCTGGACTCGATGGCACTAACGGATTTCGGATTTGACGAACGGTTTCTGAGAAAAGCCTACTTTATGGTTGAGGGACCAAATGGTGATTATACATGTGAACCGTAAAGGAGATTATTGATCGGCGAATCATCAATCAAATCGAATGAAACAAAATCATGAGTTCGATGTCTCGGTAGTGCTGATCACGCTAGCGCAATCCGTTCGGAAATCCGACGGACGGATCGCAAGATATAACGCGTTTCCCGAGGAAGGGTCAAATGTTATTTTTCTGTATTTCAAGAAAAGTGCCAATATTTTGTGTATCAAATTACACAAAATTGGACTGGGAGGTACCTACGCGCAAAATACACGCGCTGTGAGGGACTTAGCTGATAATTATCAGCTTTGGTGGGCTAAGTTGCAAAGTGACCAACTTGGATATAAACACCACCTAGGGTTTTCTCATGTGAAACCCTAACCCTAGCCTTCTACACCCTCCACAGCCACCCCAGCCGACACCCCCACCTCCTGCTCCTCCCTCTGCGCGTGGCTGCCGCCGCCGGCGACCTTGTTTCCGGCCGGCAGAGGGTACAACCCCAGCACCACCATCCTTCCTCACATCACCACCACCCTCCATCTCTCTTTTCCTCTGTGGGGATCAACTTGAGTGACCCTAACCCGAGGGTTCTCTCTCTCTCCGGCGCCCCCAACCCTCCGACGATCTTCCACGGCCGCCGCCGCCGTCCCTGCGCGCCGCCGCGGCCGCTGTGAGCAGACTGCACCAAGTTTTTGTGCAGATCTGGCCGGACCCGCGTGGGTTCCCTCTCCCCGCGTCGCCGCCGTTCAAGATCCGTCGGGCCGCTCTCCTCCGGCCTCAGGCAACCCGCCGCCGCCGCCTCGGAGTTCCCCGGCCGCCGCCGTGGCCGCTGGACCCCTGGAACCCGAGCCCTAACCCGTGCGGGCTCGGTTTGTGCCAGCGCCGCCACCGCCGCCCTCCGCCGTCGACCAACCGGAGCGCCGGCCTCCCTGGCCCTCCCGCATACATCGTCTGCCGACGGGACCGCCGCCGGAGCCGCCGATCGCCGGGAGACGAAGGCTCGGCCTAGAGAATCACCGAGCTAGGGCATCACCGCCGCCGCCTCTGGCCGCCTCCCGCCGTCGGCCACCGCACGCGCCGACCTCCCCTGACCGTCAGTAACCCCCTTCCGCCGGTGATCCCGCCGGAGAACCGCCGCCGGCCGTGCCCTAGCTCCCTCTGCCGGTAAGCCCTATTTACTGCAGTCTGTGCATGGATCTGAGTTCGGGTCATTATTTTCGTGATCTGGAGGCTGTTCCGATGCCTCCGGAGGTGAGCACGATGATCGTCGGTCAGTGCCGAACGCGATGCTCACCTCCATTGTGGTCAACGCCTCCCGGATCTGCAAAATAAGCGCGATCATCGTACAGTGCGCATAGTTCGCTGAAGTTCGCGTCGCACCCGCGCGCTCCACAGTTTCCGGATGTGCTCCGAATCATGAGCACGGCCTCTGGCACGTCGAGACCTTTCAACATGTGCCTCGGCGGACCCCGAAGACCCTCGGTTTGTCGTAACGACCCATTAAGTCCGAAAAGTCACATAAAATGATGTGATTTCGTAAAAGATTGTGGGCTTTTATGCAATTGTACACCGCGTGGGTCCTGTGGGCAGTAGGTATAGACTGTGTGTGACCTCTGGACTGATTGTCCAAGGTCCGATGTCTTTCGCGGAAATCGAAGATTGATTTCTAGTGCGTTTTCCGACGAAATTCGTCGGCAAAACGCGGATTACGGTTCGGGATCGACTGTCACGAATTGCATGATTGGGGACTGCCGCTGAGCCTAGTTGGTTGGTTGTCTCGGCCGTCTTGAGCATTCTGAGATGCCTGATGAGCGGTAGTGGGTTCCGGTGTCGAAAATTGACGCTTCCGGGAACCCGGATCGGAGCGATCATCCGAGAATAATCGTTCCGATGTTCGATCTTGTGCTTGCTGCCCAAACACCCAAAGGGATGTGTTTTGGGGCAGCGGTTGACCCTTGGAGCGAGTCTGTATCTTTCGGGACTGTTCGTGTGTCCCGGGGACGTCCCGGTGCGATTTTTGGGGCTTCCGGTGTTGTTCGGAGATCGATTTCCAGGAAATCGAGTCTCAGGTTTTGGGGGTTTGTGTGAGATGCGTACATTAAGTCATTTGAGATTTATATCTGACTCGGTGGACCTATCGTAGGTCCGGTTGATCTGCTTCGCGTCCAGGTTCCCGACGCGAGTACGACAGGTGGGTGAGCCTTCGGAGTAGTCAGTATCACTATTCCCTGTCTCTCCTTTGATATAGCTCTACATGTCGATTCCTTCTTTACAGCATTCGTTCATTCTTACCTTACTTGCATAGTATATTTGTGGTTATGGACATGTAGAGCAGGATTATGCATTGATGATCTGTGGACTTCTTGTCCAGGCAACACATCGACTCTCTCGTCGTGTGTTTCGATCTGATTGATCAGGATTTGGCGTTCATACGCCTCTGTTGTGGCTTCGGCCAGGTACCGGCCTCTTGCCGGCTTTGATTCGATCTGCTTGATCAGGATGCGGCGTTCCTTTCGCCTGAGATGTGGCTTCGGCCAGGTATCGACTTCTTGCCGGCTTTTTATTGAGCATATCGCATGATTAGTCACTGCACAGCGTGTATTCATGACACCAGATCGGTTTGGCCACCGATCAAGGGTGTACTATCCGGATGAGTCGACCTGCGGGCGCATGAGTTAGATCGGGTGCAAGTAATGAGACAAGCAAGCCTGGGGTCTCGGACCAACTGGCAGGCAACTCAGATTGGGTATTTTGAGTTTTCATTCCATTGATGCACATGCAGCTTAGTTTTTCCTGTACAGTAGCGTTTTGATTATTTATTCTATTCATACTGACACAGCTACTGTAGATCTCTGATTATATTGTTATCATGCCTCCTTTGTTTCTCAGTGAGTACGACATGCCCTGAGGCTCGGTTGTACCCACTGAGAAACCTCGTTATGGTTTCTCACTCCCTGTTTTTCAGGTGGCTCGGGCGAGGAGCCAGTTCGTGGTGCGATGTGAGGACGATCTAGCTAGTCGGCATTAGCAGTCCTCACCCGGTTATCTCTTTACTTGCATTAGATCTAAAATAAACAAACTGGTTCAGTTTAGATGATCTTTATGAATGTTGAATAATCACGATTTGTATGGATGATGTTTACTCTTTATGCACAACTTGGATTTGATTTGGATTATCAGTATTTGACTTGTGTTTTATCGTGTGGGTGTCTACCCATCGTGGTAGCTGGTTTTCAAAATAAGGTTCCGTGTGGGAACAGTTTTAAATAGTTTTTCGTGATTTTGATTCAACGCTTATTAGAATTCGAAAACAAAGCTTTCGAGTGGGAAGCAATTTTTAATAGGATGTTTGTTGTACTGTGCATTGCATATCCTTCGCTTAAGGAGTGCTTAGAGGCATGTAAGGATAGCTGTATGCAAATATACTCTATGGTTGTATTGTGTGGATTATCGTGAATGTAAGTGTGATTGTGATCTATCGCGTTACAAACTGACTCGATGGAGCTATGGTTTGAGTACAAAGAGTTTCATGGAGGATGTGAAGTGCAATCGCTATGAGGTCTTGGGCGACTGAGCCAATGCGAGTTAGTCTTGTATTCGGCTAGAGTCATTTGCCTCGATTAGTGGACTCTTAGCATAGCCCTATGTTAGAACACACACACCATCATTTACGAGGTCTCTATGCGTCACAGTAGATTGCTATGCATCTCATGTGTGCGGATTAGCACATGATGATTGTTGTTGCAGATTTAGTGTGAGTCCGTTAGCACTGCCACCATGGCACAGCATTAGCTGCATAAGTCGTGCCGGCCCGAAGGTTTATCGTTGCCGAGACCGCTCGTAAATGAGTTTATGGTATGAAGTAGTAGCCACTCTATAGCCTTACTTGGTATCCAAGCCCGTCGGCGATCGCCTACCCAGCCTCTATAACTCAATGGTGATGTGTGTCCCCGAGAGTTTTCATCGTAATTCCACCTAAGCTACGGAAGTTGATTAGTACAAGGCCCTTATTCTATCAACTTTAGATCTTCCGGCTTGCGAGATTTTTCACAGCTTGAGTTCACACATGAACTCCTCAGTTACAGGCTATATCTGACCCCATGACCTTTGTATTTCTGCAAGGTAGTGCGTGTTTTGAGTGAGTCTATCATGATATAATAAAAGCTCATTCTGACCCTGCTAGAATGGAGGCCGTATTTCAGTATCCATGTTCCAATAATCTGTTTGTGAAGTAAATATAGGAGCTCAAGACATGTTCTACAGAATTGCACCGTTTTGACATTATTGGACTATTAGACATGTTTGATGTTAGGAGCTTAGTTATATTTTCTATCACTTGTCGAGATGAGAGTGTTGTATATGCCAAGTCTAGTGGAATTAGTCATAAAGTTCCCCCCCCACAGCAGATTCTTGTTTGGCATATTTCTTGCTATTTCTTTTTGCCTTAATATGTTGCGTACAGCCACAGGATTGATAAAGACTTAGCTTTCAATGATAAGGTCTATGTGGTGTCCATATGTTCGTCGTGCGGAACTAGACTCTCCCCACCACCCTAATAATAAAGTGTGAGTCATGGAAGATGTGCCGCGTGAGTGTTTACAAACATGTGACTGCTTTTGTTGGCCCATATAGGATGACAACTAGCGCTATATTGATAAATCAGAGTGTAAACCCTTTAAGGAATTAGTCGTGGAATGTTTGTGTAATTGGTCTCGAAAGACTCGAAGTATCGAGATTGTTGATCGCACATTTATAGCCTTTATGTACCAATTGGCGATCTTTTATCGTCCGACGGTATAGAATCCGATTCCCTTTCCTCGTTGTTGGCAGCCATACTAGACACTCCTAGGGGAGTTCTCGCGCTTCGCATGGCGGATCTCAGCTTCTCGAAATAACAGAGACTTTTCGTAGTCTTCGACTAGTTTATTAATGTTGCGAGTGTCTAGTGGCATACTGACTGGCTTGCGCAGACTTAATTGTGAGATTGGATGATTTCGTGCTGCAGACGGAGTGTCCACATTCTCTCATACGTGTGGTCGTTGGCGACCGGATCTAATCCACGGTATTTTTCGCTTTTTCCTTTTTTTGATAACATGACGGATTCTGTGCTGCAGGACAGTCACGCTATTGATCTCAAAAGACCAGGACATCACCAAATGCCCTAATACACAAACCCCTCTTTTTGGTAGTAATTGGAAGGAGTGGATAATGTTTCCCCGTCATGTATGGATACACCATATAGTCGAAATGATCTCATGCAAATGTTAGAATCATGGTTACCTTCGGTCCACGCAGTGTATTTGGAGTGTTATCCAACTAGGAAAGGCTTTTATGTTAAATGATGGTATTAACCTCACCAATGGTTTTGTACTTCGGTGTATGGTCTGGGGGTAGACTAAACAGTAGCCCCCCCCCCGCCCCCCCCCTCCCCCCCCCCCCCACCCCCCCCCCCAATGGGTCGTCGCATAATTTAAGGGGTTATCTGCGCTAGCACGGCTGCCACGCAATTATATTGCTATTCCTAGAAAGGTTATAGGCGAAAACTTTTTTTTATTACTGGCGAGGCGGCACATGGTGGTGGTACTGAGCCTTGAAGATCTTTGGCCTCAGAAATTGATTTGCATTGTGTCTTGAGGTAACAGGTTACATGGCGTGGTTTAACTCGATTTTTATTGGAGCCGTGGCTTTCGCTACTTCTGGTCACTTGATGATTGATGCATTTGGCGTCTCGTTGAGATAGGCATCGGATGGGGTATGGAACATTTGAAGCGCCTAAAAGCCGTCCCTTGCGGATTTCAGCGTCCGGGATTTCGTGGAGACAGGATGTTGAGACATAATGATGGCACTTTGATGACTAGTTGCCAATTGACTAACCCTATTTTAGAACCAAGTGGCGGACACATCGTGGATTTTTATGTTGACGCTGCTACCTATAGCTGGCTTACTTGTCGAGCTCAAGGTCGGTTTCTTGACACGGTTGTCTGATGACCTATACGGTCGGTATACCCGGAGGGGTGGATTATTGGCTGTTTGCCAACATTTATTGGTCATACTGCATTGATCGCCATTACTCTTGCCGCATTTCGCGAACACCACGTGATCCCCGGCAAAGGTGTTCTTTTCTCCGAAAAAAGTGTCGATACGTCCACCCGTGTGCTCAGTAGGGCACTTATATGCCGCAAAGGTAGGAGTGGCCATGAGCCTGCGGCGCGGACGGCGTGGCATGTTTCAGAATTGGGTATATTTGTGTCTATATTCATTTATTGATGCATGTCATTTACAGTAGCAAACTATGCAGTTGTACTTGTTTCCCTTCTTTCATAGCTACTGTATTGTTATTCCTATCTACTCAAGTTATCGTGTGTAAACGCTTGCCTTCGTCGGCTTGCGGAAACCCACTGGGAGGAGGAGACATGTTTACATGTTCTCTCCCCCCACCTTGTTGTTTTTCAGGTGATCCAGCTGGTTCGAGTCGGCACCCAAACAATATGCGTGCCCTCGAAAAATATTGACGTTGCTCGGAAGCACTTCGTCAACCTTACAAGTCACATGGCCTTCGTGAGCTACGATATTATTGACTCCTACCAGCATTTACTGGAGGAGGCGGAAGGCCAGAGGTGCATATACTCCACATGCTTCCTTCACCAGACCATGGTTTCAAATTTTGGCTCGGAGATGTTTATGACGAATGTGACCGAGGGGGCGATTAGTGACGCAAAGTATTGGTTCATCCCGCTCTTCGACTTCGAGCACTGGCACTTGCTGGCGGTCGATCTCCAAGAAGGGAAGTACCTCCACTTATCGTCGATCAAAAACGTTAAATATAACGATGGGTTCGAAAAAGCGGTAAGTATTTTCTTAATAGTATAATATTGTGCCAGGATTATTCTATTATCTTCTCTAATTAGTGCAACATTCCCTTATGCAGTGTAAGTTCGTAGGAAATTTCTTGGAATCAAATTTTCCAGATTTCATTCGCCGCCGCGCCACCCGTCCCCTTGACTGGGAGAAGATCAACATGGAAGACATCCCAATACAAGATCAGTCAAATGACTGCGCTATCTTTATTTTGGCATACGAAGAATACATGCAGAAGGGGTGGAACCTTAACTTCTCCCAAAAGGATGTGACGAAGAAACGCGGCGAAATTGCAGCCGAATTTTTGCGGCATTTTTACTCCCAATGATTCGATTAATTATTTTTTCGTTCTTTACAATTTTTTCCACATTTGAGCATTGGGCGGATTTGTAAACAACATAAGTTCGGGTTTTACTGTGTAAATACATGACTCAAAATTTCTCAGTAATGGTGTAACACAACAATCAATTGCATATATTTGCTCAAAATAGTGTAAGTTTGTAAATAAAAGAGCAAATTAATGATTCTAATGGTGTAAGCGTTGCCATGAATGAATGTAACGGCACAACATTGCCAGTACTGGTGATAGAATCTTCTTGTATTGTATTTTCTGTCATTTGCGAACTCGTGCATTTTCTGTCCTTGTATTGTATTGTATTAATCTACTGCATTTTCTGTTTTAATCTTCATCGTAGAACACTGATAAAAAGCGATGTTGCACTAGTTAGGTAGTGGTGTAGCACTTATTTTGGTAGTTAAACTATTTGGTCAATATTACACATTGCACTAAAGAATTTTTCTTACACTGGTTATAGACACGTTGCACCATTTGCTTTTAACCATTGCACTAGTTGGTTGTATATTACAAATTGCACTAAATATATTACAAATTGCAATATCTCTCCTCCCTCATCCCTCCCCGACGCTTCTTCCACTTCTCCTCCGCAAACGCCGAACGCGACGGACAAAGCTAGTTGCCCGACTTCCATGGAGGAGGGAGAGTGCAGGATTATACTCCCCTTCGCTTCTTGAAGTTTAGGTACAAGGTGCCTTCCTTACGAGGGAGAGGGATGTTGCCCTGGCGAGGGAGAAGGTCGAATGCCATCGTTGCACATGGGAGCGGCGGAGATTGCACTGGTACAAGCTGCAAGATGCACTGTTAGAAGGGTTGTTGCACAATTTCTCTTCGCGTAGCTCCATTGCGTTGCACTATTATTCTTGTTGTCGGGCGCTTATTTTTTTATCGTATAGCCTCGGCATATTTAATTTCAAAATGCCGAACAGCAAATAGCGGGGTGGATTTTTTATGCAAAAAGGCCAATTCTCTAATTAGATAAATAACGCTATAAAAAAATAATTGACAAATTAATCTTATTTTTGCTATGTTAGGAGCCACGATGAAATTTTCTTTTAAGACGGTAAACGATTCACCGCCTTTCTAATTTTCCACAGTAGCAGTGAATCATTCACCGTCTTTTTCTTTTATTGTTTCTTTTTATTTCTTATATATAATCCTAACAACCACATAAAAATTTTAACAAATTATACACAATCTTAACAACCTAAAAAATCCTAATAATATAATCATACAATCCTAATAATTAAACAAAAATTCTAATAATCCACATACAATCCTAACAAACTCATTTTTTTTTATTTCCTATATATAATCCGAACAACCATACAAAAATTTCAACAAATCGCGTATAATCTTAATCTTAACAATCTAAAAAATTCCAACAAATAATCTTCAAGAAGGCGGTGGTGAATGTTTCATCGCTTTAGTAGAAAATTATAAAGACGGTGAATCGTTCGCCATCTTCTTAATTCACCCCTTTCACCCCCGCGCTAACTTAGTAAAAGGAGGGTTATTTCACCAAATATTTTTTTAATAGGATCATTTAGCCAATTATAATATTTTTTTTGGTTATTTGAAAAAAAAAGTCCCTAAAATTTAAAAATAAATAAAATTTTAAATTACTCAATTAAAATTATAATATTTTTTGCATTAAAAAATTCACTAATTTTATATTTTCATAAAAGTAGGACACTTTTTTTTATAGATTCAGTTTGAATTTTTTTTTAATCTAACAAAAAATACCCTTCTACCTATAAAGGCGAGCAAGATGCGCTTATCAAAGTCTTCACGTGCAAAAAGTTGAGTATACCACATCAGTTTTTTGCCGTAATGCCAAAATAAAAGTCTCTCATTCGCTCTACATATTGTCTATTGTGCAACAAATTTAAAAAATAATTGCAACACAGATAAAAAAACTAAATGATGCAACAAAAAAATGTTGCACTATTTTATACAAAACTTGCACTATTAGAGAAAATAATAATGCTGCAATATTACGAAATTTGAGTGTGTGTGTTGGAGACTGTATTACACTATTTATTTACTTATTATATTTATTTCTTATTTTTTGATAGGTAAGGATTCTCGTCTTCCGGGAAAAAAAAGTAAATATAATTATGACTTATCAGTTGTGCTTTGCAAGAATGATAAAATTTATTTAATATTAGGTTCTGTTCAGGTTTTAAATTTTAAAACTGTGCAACACTATTTTCAAATTATGCAACAAACGGTAAATACACTCTTAAGTGCAATATTCGGTGAAAGATTCAACATTTTGATCTTTTTTAATAAAAAGATTAAATGTTAAATTAATTGCACCATTTCAAAATATATTGCACTGTTTAATGAGAATTTAAAATTTTTATTTGAGCAAAATATGCTGCAATATTTGAAAAGTATTAGGTTACTTAGGGTGAGGGTTCTCTTAGGGTGTTTTTACAGAGAGGAGAAAAGATAAATCCAGATAAGCCCCTCAAAGTACCACTTCTTGCATTTAAACTCTCACCCATGCAAAGCCCTCAGCTACAGATGTTCAGAAACCAACCATTTGGGTTTCGTAACCAAGCTATGTTCCGGAAACCCCTCGTAGGTTCCGCAAAAATAGAATTTTTTTGCCACTAGGACCATGTTCATATTCCGGAACCTCAACACTAGGCTCCGTACCTGACACATGAATTGAAACTTTCAAAATTTTAGGGTATTACAGCTATTATAGTAACTATAGCATAAGCATATATACTGTAGATAAGATGTAACTTGTTGCTAAACCCTAAAAGGAATAGAGTGTATTTGAAGTGGTTGTCACTTTCAAAAGATTTCAATGCATGCAATGAGCTGGCATGGAGTGCTACAATAGCAGGAGATGCATCTAGGGCGCAATGGTGGAGCTGATGGAAAAGCCAATCTATCTTTATGTAATACACTGACCTTCGGTGTAAAATATTGGACTTTAGGCAATGTGGCAAAGAGTTGGTGAAAATAGTATATAATACTATTCTAAGAAACTAGAAAGGTATACTGGGGAGTATTAGAAGTGATTCGAAGTAAAAATGAAAATTTTGGAGGTAACTTCAGAATTTTAGCCATAGTTTCTAGCTCCAGAGCCAGGATGGTGTGCTCCGAAGCCGACACTGTAGGTTTGTGTAATCTAGCTTCAAGTTCTGCGGAACTAGCAAGCTAGTTCCAGAGCCAACGTTGGGCTTTGGAGCCAGATTGGTACTCCCCCTCAAGTTGGAGCATGTATGTCAAGCATGCCAAACTTGCTGAGAAGGGAATGAAAATTTAATGTACCAAGTTGCTTAGTGAACAAATCAGCAAGCTGACAGGCTGATGAAACATGAGCAGTTGCTATGACACCTGACTAAATTCGTTCTCGAACAACATGGCAATCGATATCTATATGCTTGGTGCGTTCATGATAAACTGGATTGGCGGCAATGTGAAGTGCTGCTTGACTATCACAGAATAGTTTGGCTGGTTGTGGGTGCTCTACCCACAAATCATCCAGCAAATACTTGAGCCAAGTAAGTTCACACGTAATGGAGGCCATGGCTCGATATTCCGATTCTGCTGAGGACCTTGACACCGTCGTTTGTTTCTTGGTTCTCCATGAAATAAGAGCTCCTCCAAAAAATATGCAATAACCAGTCACAGATCGTCTCGTGATCGAACATCGAACCCAATCTGCATCACAGAATCCTGTCAGCAGCAAATATCCTTTGGCAGGGAAATATAATCCTTGCCCAGGTGCACTTTTAAGATATCGCAAAAGATGATGGACAGCATCTAAATGAGGTTTTCTTGGCTCTTGCATAAACTGGCTTAGGATGTGAACTGAATAACTTATCTCTGGCCTTGTAATAGTAAGATAAATGAGCCGTCCAACCAATCTTCTATAAGTGGATGGATTCTTCAATAGATCACCTACTGTGGGCAGGAGTTTAACATTTTCCTCTATAGGTGTCGGCAAAGGTTTAGCCCCAAGCAAGCCTGCTTCGTCTAAGATATCAAGAGTATACTTTCGTTGGGATATCGAAATGCCACTAGTAGAACGAGCAACTTTGACACCCAGAAAATATCGTAATTGGCCAAGATATTTGATGCGAAATTTGGTGCGGAGAGACTCTCTGAGAGCAGCAATTGCATTGTCATCATTACCGGTTATGATCATGTCGTCTACATAGATAAGTACAGCTGTAAAAGAATTGCGAGAAATCTTGGTGAAAAGAGAATAGTCAGCTCTAGATTGATGAAAACCATCTTGTTGAATAGAAGTAAAATTTTTTTGAAACCAACTACGAGAGGCTTGCTTAAGTCCATAGAGTGACTTGTTGAGTCGACATACCATAGGCGTCTCCCCCTGTCGACGAAAATCGGGGGGCAACTGCATATATACTTCTTCGAGTAAATCACCATAGAGAAAAGCATTCTGAACATCTATTTGGTGAAGGGACCAATTTCGAATAGCAGCGACAACAAGTAAGCAACGAACTGTAGTTAACTTGGCCACAGGAGCAAATGTCTCCTTATAGTCAATCCCTTCACGTTGAGAGAAGCCTTTTGCCACCAACCGAGCTTTGTATTGCTCAGCTGTGCCATCGGAGTTATATTTAATCTTGTACACCCATTTGCACCCAATTGGACGATGACCGGAAGGGAGAGATGTGAGTGTCCAAGTATTATTTTGCTTAAGAGCATATAATTCTGCAGCCTTAGCTTTCTGTCATTTCGGATCCAACGCTGCCTGTTCATAAGTTACAGGTTCCACAAGTGTAGTGATAGTACAAACAAAATTTTGATATTTGGGTGAGAGTTGTGCATAAGAAATATACCGAGGTAAAGGTTGACGCGTACTGACGAGGAAGAAGACTGGCTGGGAGCAACCAAGGCCGTGTGATAGAGGTGGAAATTTCGGAGTTTGACATTTGGTTGTTTGAGGCGGGCGGAATGGCGAGTAGTAGGAAGAGGTGGTTGCTCAGTGAGGTCACGGTCAGGTATAGGGTCATTTGGGGCAGGCACAAATAATGGAGATAAGGATGTTGGAGGTAATGAGAGGTCATCGACTTGTGAGCTCCTTGGATCTGTGGAGTTTGGTTCGTCGGAGATGTGTGACAAAGGAAGAACTACCGTATCGTGTTCTTGTTCTTGAGGATGGTTGTGAAATAGAAAGATATGTTCACAAAAGATAACATCTCGGGAGGAAAAGAATTTATGAGTTGCAAGATCATAGACCCGATAGCCTTTCTGACCAAGAGGATAGCCAACAAAAATACAACGACGAGCTCTTTGATCAAATTTATGTGTGGGTAGAAGATTAGTGGCATAGCAAAGGCATCCAAAAGTTCGGAGATGATTGTAGGTGGGTGGCTTGTTGTGGAGAAGTTGGTAGGGTGATTTATAAGAAAAAAGAGGTGTAGGTAAACGATTGATTAAATAGCAAGCCGTTTGAACACTTTCCCCCCAAAATTTCAATGGCAAGTTTGCTTGAAAACGAAGAGCCCTTCCCACATTTAAAAGATGGCGATGTTTCCTCTCAACTATCCCATTCTGTTGGAGAGTTGAAGTACATGAATGATGAAAAGCAATTCCCTTAGTACCTAAGTAATATTTCATGGATTCAAATTCACCACCATTATCGGATCGAAGAGTTTTAATACGACCATCAAACTGTCTTTCCACCCAAGAAATAAACGATTGCAATATCCCTTGTGTTTCAGATTTAAAACTCATGAGATGTATCCAAGTATATCGAGTAAAATCATCAACAATTGTCAAAAAAATAACGAGCCCCAGAATGAGAATTTATTCGATGTGGTCCCCAAATGTCACAATGTATCATATCAAAAAGTACTTGAGAAGAAACTAAACTAGATGGAAAAGGTAAACGAGTTTGTTTGGCTAAAGGACAAATTTCACAAACATACTTGGAATCAAAATAAATTGCAGGATTTGTCGTAGAAAGAACTCGAAGAGGACCAAATGATGGATGTCCAAGACGCTGGTGCCATAGATTGGAATGTTTGCGGATGGTGTAGGCCAACGTTGGATTTCGGTCTTGTGCTAGGTAGTACAGGCCATTATGTTGCTTGCCCAGGCCAATCGTCTTCCTCATAGCAGCGTCCTGCACAACACAAAAATCGAAAAAAATGTCACCGTACACTTTAAGGCTCGTGTTAGTTTACTAACTGATAATAAATTAACTTGAAACTATGGAACTTTGAGGACTTCATCCAGTCTCATATGAGGCGTAACATGTATTGAACCAACTGATTCAATATGTGTCCGACCACCATCCGGCAAACTAATGGTGACCGTTTTGGGCAAAGTTTTCGGGTTTAGTAATTCAACTGAGGATGTCACATGATCCGTGGCCCCACTATCAATAATCCAACATAAATTTGAGTATGAGGTAACAGGAATAATTTTAGATGATGGTGTGATAATACCTGTGGCATTTGCAAAATGTTGTGAGTTACTATCATTATTTTTCTGAATCATGGCCATCAGTTGGTTGTATTCCTTCGTTGTGAGCCTTGGTCCATCGTCGAATGCCTTGTTTGCGTCTAACTTTACATTGTTTGCATTTGAGTGGCGCTGATTGAGGGGTTTCACGTTTTTCCCATGAAGCTTGTGGCCAACAGGATATCCGTGTAGGTAGAAACACTTCTCAATGCTGTGATAATCTCTATCACAATAAGAGCAGTGCAGCGGTGTCCTTTGTTTTTGAACCTGATTTGTTTGAGTCGCCCTGATGTTCTGGTTCGCAAGCATGGCATGATGGTTCATGTTCCCACGGTTGAGAGAAACCTCAACCTGCTTTTCTTGCTGAAGGACAAGTGAATAAACTCGGCGTGTATCAGGTAGAGGTAGGGGTGTAATGTGGGCCGTGCCGGGCCGGCCCACATTTTCTGGGCCGAAACGGGCTAGAGGTTGGCCCGGCCCGGCCCGATTTCAATTTCGGGCCGTGCCGTGCTGGGCCCAAGCCGCCTAGCCTCCGGCCCGGCACGGCCCTTCGGCCCGGAAGGCACGGGCCGTGCCGGGCCGAGCCGTGCTTCGGGCCGGCCCTTTAAGATATTTGTTTTTAATTTTTTTTAAAAATTATTATAAAATTTAAAAAGAGAAATAATAAATTATTTTTATTTAAACTTATATTTTGATCAAATAATTAAAATTTTATAAAAATAGTTATAATATAGTAAATATTTAATTTAAAAAAAAAAATTGTATTATTTAAAAAAAAAAAGAAAAAGAAAAGGGATGGGTTTTGGTCCAATGGACCAATCCTCCCAAGGTCTGCCTAGCAGAGCAGACCTTGGGAGGAGAGCTCCTGGGGAGGAGGCCTCCACAGGAGCTGAGACCCAGAGGCCCAAGGCAAGATGCCTTGGGCCTCGGGTTGCGGGCCGTGCTGGCCCGGCTGGCACGGCCCAACCGGGCCGTGCCGTGCCGGGCGGCCCGCCTCTTCGCGGCCCGGCACGGCCCAGGCCCGCATCGGGCCGTGCCGTGCCGGGCCGTCGAGCCCCAGAGGCGCGGCCCAGCACGGCCCCGTAGCTCGGGCCGGGCTGCAGCACGGCACGGGTGTTGTAAAGCTCGGGCCGGGCCGGCCCGGCACGGGTGCTACAGCACCCGTGCCGTGCTGCAGCCCGGCCCGCGGCCGTGCCGGGCCGGGCGGGCCACGTGCCGCCCGGCCCGTTTTACACCCCTAGGTAGAGGCTGCATCAATAAGATTTGTCCACGAATGGCGGCATAACTATCATTCAATCCCATGAGAAATTGCATAACTCTCTCCTTTTCATCTCTTTTGTTGAGTTTCTCCAACCTGCCACATGAGCAGGAAGGTAGTTCATGATAAGATGAAAGTTCATCCCAAAGAGCCTTCAACGTTGTGTAGTAGACAGAAATAGATTGCTGCCCCTGCCTATGCTCCACGATTTCTCGTTTGATCTGAAAAATTCTCGAGTCGTTCCCTAGAGAGAAACGCTCTTGTAGATCCGCCCAGACATCTGCTGCAGTTTCGACATAAATCACGCTGCTTGCTATGTCTGGATGAATGGAATTTAATAGCCTTGACAGAATCATGTCATTGCATCGCTGCCAGGAAGGAAAGCCGTCGTCGGAGGAAGAAGGTCGCTTGATTGAACCTGTAACAAAGCCAATCTTGTTTTTAGCGCTCAAACTAATTCGCATAGCCCGACTCCATGTGTTGTAGTTATCTCCTTCAAGCACTTTGGAGACAAGTATGATCCCCGGATGGTCGGAGTGATGTAAAGAGTAGGGGTCTGAGACTTCAGCGATAGTCTTAGACTGAGTCGATCCTATTTCGCCGTTGCCTTTGTCTCCCATGGCAGCGGTTGAAAAAGGTTGCGGAACTGTTTAGAGGTTTTTAGAGTCACCAGGTTTGGTGCTCTTATACCATGTAAAAGAAACTAAATATTGGGGGGGAAATTATGTATATTGAAGTTATTCTTTACAATAGAGAAGGTATACATTTATGTAGTATACCAGCTATTCTATTCTAGAAAACTTTGTATGAACAATCAATTACAATCAATCAAAAATAATGCCATATATTTAATCCTATAATCAGCAAATCTCTTTCCTCTAATTATACTGATCCTCATTCTTTCCCGTAATACTCCCCCTATTATGCCGATCTTGATTCTTTCCCATAGTAAGTAAGGAGGAAAACATATGAATGTGCCAAAGAGCAAGTGATCGGTGAAAAGACAAATGTGAATTACGATCTTGTTGACCATTGCATATTACCATAGCCTGCAAAAGCCAAAGTAAGCTCAACGACATGTGTGGCACTTTTACTCGTGTGGGGTAACACCCAGCGAGATGGGCCTTCGGAGGTGGTAGCCTTATGCGACAGTTTGTGGTTCCGGTTGAGTGCCAAACTGGTAGCAATCTTTGACTTTAGGTGCGGGATGTCGAGGCAAAGCACAGGCTTGACCAGATCTATGAGTCGTTCAGTGTAATTGAGTTATATAGCATGATGAGACATATTTTATAATTCCCAGTATTTCTTTATAGAGGTATGATAGTAGATATTTGGCATGATAGTAGATATTGGTTTATAGTTCAGTATATCATGTAATTATTTATTTAGTTCACTTTATATTACTGATGCCTCGAGTAGATAAAATTATTATTAAAATAATTATTAAAATTTCAAATAAAATTACTCAAAACTATAATACTGTAAATAAAAATAAATTTGTAAACATTGCTGCTGGATTCATTGAAATTTGGATTGACAAGATAATTTAAAATTGAGTTCGCAACTCAAAACATAGAATTTTATAATTTAAATTCAAACTGAAAATTAAATATTAAAAATTTACATCAACATTTTGAAATGACGTCAAAATTTTACATATATTTTCAAAAAAATTAAAATTTGAAATTTAGTGGATAATTAAAAATATAAAACTAAATTTTGATTTATTCAAATTCAAACTTAAAATTACAATTTTAACAATTTGAATCCATAAAATTTAATTTAAATTTTAAATAAAATTTAAATAAAATATTAAATTTAAATTTAAATTCAAATTTATAAATTAGATTCAAAATGCTTAATTGAATTTTAATTTTTAATTCAAGTTTAAATTAAAATTTACAATTTACAATTTAATTTATGAATTTAAACTTACATTTTAATTAAAAATAAGGTTAAAAAAATTAAATTTAATCCGAACAAACATCCATTCCGTCTGGATTTAACTTCCAAACCGACCTCCTAGGCCGGAATGAAAAAATGGGTGATTGGGGAATTCCTATTCTACCCAGGAATCAGAATTGGAGTGGTACTCGCGCATACAAAACACCTACAAATGGAATCGTGCATTTCCGGTTCCTAGCTGGAAAATGGGCAAACCAAACATGCCTAAGTGCAGGGATTGAGAAAAAAAGGGATGTGAATGGTGCCTTTGAAAAAATCAAAAAAATAATACAATATAAAAGGTGAAAAGAAATGATCTGTAAAGTACAGTATAGTATAGTCTAATTAAGCCAGTAATTAAAAAAAAGGGCAATTTTCTATATACCCCTACAAAGTTCCCCCCTTTCATATATACCCCTCATACAGTCTATTTTCTAATATACCCTTGAAAAAATCTAAATTTTTGTCAATACACCCTCAAAATAGGGATATATAAGAAAGAAAGAAGAATTTTTCAGGAGTATATTAAAAATTAAGGGATAAAAAAGAAAATATCACAAGTTTACAAGGGTAAAAAAACAATTGTCTATAAAATAAAAAATTTCCTGCACGCAGTAGATCTCTAGCTACTATATACCCCAATCAATATTTGATTAATTTCTTAAAATTCATAATCTAAGTTAACATATACGATATATAATATCTAAATATATATGTATAAAGATAATAAGTTGAGAATATCTATTACTTATATGTTAATTAAGTAGTTTCAATAATCAGTAGTATTTAAATGACCGTTGTTCAATTTATAAAAATTCATTATCCAAAATTTAATATTTTTTGAATATAAATATTTCAGTATCATGATGTATCTAATAAATTAGGTTTAATGTTTTGTTGTGATGTGTGTAGCGAATGAAATCTACTTATAAATATGCAGGTAATAAATTTCCGATCCATGCACCAACTTGTAGGGTATAATTAGTTTATTTACTAAATAATATTGTAATATTTTGTACACATTATATATATATATATATATATATATATATATATATATATATATATATATATATATATATATATATATATATATATATATATATATATATATATATATATATATATAACTAGGCTACTATACTATTGATAGCACCAAGTCATTGGTGCTATTAAGTTTTAAGCCCTTAGATGAAGGGATGTGCGGTTAGGATGATAGTGGTCCCCTAGGGTTGAGTGAGTGGTTGGTTGAATAGTATGATCTAATGGGTGAAAATGGTCAAAGGGGTAGATCTAACGGTGGAAAACTTGATAGCATCAAGTGTCTGGTGCTATTGATAGTATAGTAGCCGGACTTATATATATATATATATATATATATATATATATATATATATATATATATATATATATAATATATATATATATATATATATATATATATATATATATATATATATATATATATATATATATATATATATATATATATATATATATATATATATATATATATATATATATATATATATATATATATATATATATATATATATATATATATATATATATATATATATATATATATATATATATATATATATATATATATATATATATATATATATATATATATATATATATATATATATATATATATATATATATATGTATATGTATGTATATGTATGTATATATATATATATATAGAGCTAGGCTGGTATACTATCGGTAGCACGGAGGCCTCCGTGCTACCAAGTTGTTTTCGATGATGCGGCTTCCAAATCGACGATCGGCTCCGCTAGACTTGATCTACACTATTGAAAGTGTTTGGAAACTAAATTTCATAATTTTTCGACATTATTTGGCTAGTGATCAAAGGGTCTCAAAATTGACAATTTCAATGGTAGATGAGATGCGTTTGTAAGTTTAACGGTGTAAAATAATTCAAATCTGATAAAATTTTTATAGAAAATTCTTTGAACTATTTAGAGTAAGATCAGTATCTCTGATCTTAAATTTAAGCCTTTTATCATTATTTTTTATGAAACTTTTATTTTCAGCCATTCATTTTTCGACTACTCGTTTGATAGGTAAATGATATCGAAAAATTATGAAATTTAGTTTCCAAATACTTTCAATAGTGTAGATCAAGTCTAGCGGAGCCGATCGTCGATTTGGAAGCCGCATCATCGAAAACAACTTGGTAGCACGGAGACCTCCGTGCTACCGATAGTATACCAGCCGGACTCTCTCTCTATATATATATATATATATATATATATAGAGAGAGAGAGAGAGAGAGAGAGAGAGAGAGAGAGAGAGAGAGAGAGAGAGAGAGAGAGAGAAGAGAGAGAGAGAGAGAGAGGGGGGGAGAGAATTGAGCTCCTATGCTTTTAAAAGTACCAAGTCATTGGTGCTTGTAGGTTTTCAGCCCTTGGATTGAGGAACGTGCTGTTAGGATGATGTGGGCCCCCTAGGGTTGAGTGGGTGGTTGGTTAAAGATAATGATCTAACGGGTAAAAATGGTCAAATGGGTAGATCTAACGGTAGAAAAGCTACAAGCACCAAGTGCTTGGTGCTTTTACAAGCACCATAGCCGGACTCTAAAGATATATATATATATATATATATATATATATATATATATATATATATAGAGTCCGATTGGTATACTATCAGTAGCACGGAGTCCTCCGTGCTACCAAGTTGTTTTCAATGATGCGGCTTCCAAATCAACGATCGGCTCCGTTAGACTTGATCTACACTATTGAAAGTATTTGTAAACTAAATTTCATAATTTTTCGACATCATTTACCTGACAAACGAGTAGTCTAAAAATGAACGGCTGAAAATAAAAATTTCATAAAAAATGATGATAAAAGGCTTGAATTTGAGATCAAAGGTATTGATCTTACTCTAAAAAGTGAAAAGAATTTTCTATAAAAATTTCATCAGATTTGGATTGTTTTACACCGTTAAATTCACAAACGCATCACAACGACCGTTAAAATTGTTAATTTTGAGACCTTTTGATCACTAGCCAAATAATTTCAAAAAATTATGAAATTTAGTTTTCAAATACTTTCAATAGTGTAGATCAAGTCTAACGGAGCCGATCGTCGATTTGGAAGCCGCATCATTGAAAACAACTTGGTAGCACGGAGGCCTCCGTGCTACCGATAGTATACCAGCCTAGCTCTCTCTCTCTCTCTCTCTCTCTCTCTCTCTCTCTCTCTCTCTCTCTCTCTTTATAATATATATATATATATATATATATATATATATATAGTAGAACTATTATGCTATCGGAAGCGTAAAGGAGTTGGTGCTTCTGATTTTTTAGCCCTTAGATCAACCTCTTTGATCATTTTTAACCATTGGATTAATATTATTACCCAATGGAGACCACTCAACCCTAGGGGGACCACTCAACCTAAGGGGGGCCTCTATCATCCTAAACGTACAATCCTCGATCCAAGGATCAAAAAGTCGGAAGCACCAACTCCCTTATGCTTTCGGTAGCATAGTAGCTCTACACTATGGGTGTGTTTGATTCGAAGTCGGAATCGGTATCAGAATCGGAATGAGAATAAGCTGGAAACGGAATTGGAATGATTCATTACCTCATTCTGGTTGGTTCGCCACCTAAATCGGAATCGGAATGAACCATTCCCATTGTCGATGTTTGGTTCAGATAGATATCAGAAACGTAATCAAATTAATATACCAATTTTATCTTTATAATATATTAGTTTAAATTCAAACTGAAAATTAAATATTAAAAATTTACGTCAAATTTTAAAATGATGTCAAAATTTTAAATATATTTTTTTAAAAAATTAAAATTTGAAATTGAACGGATAATTCAAAATATAAAACTAAAATTTGATTTATTCAAATTCAAAACTTAAAATTATAATTTCAATTTCAATTTGAATCCATAAATTTAATTTAAATTTTAAATAAAATTGAATAAAATTTTAGATTTTAAATTAAATTTAAATTTAAATTCAAATTTCTAAATTAGATTCAAAATGCTTGATTGAATTTTAATTTTAATTTAAGTTCAAATTAAAATTAAAATTTATAAATATAATTTTAAACTTAAACTTATGTTTTAATTAAAAAATAAGCTTAAAAAAGTTAAACTTAATCCGAACAAATCCATTCCGCCCGGATTCACTTTCCAATCCGGCCTCCTACGCCGGATTGGAAAAGGGGGTTATTAGGGGGATTCCCATTCACTCGAGAATCGGAATCGGAATGAAAATCCCGCATACCAAACACGGACAAACGGATTCGTCCATTCCGATTCCGATTTCACGATGAAAAAAAGAGCGAACCAAACGCGCTCTCTCTATATATATATATATATATATATATAATTGAGCTCCTATATTTTTAAAAGTACTAAGTCATCGGTGCTTGTAGGTTTCGGCCCTTGCATTAAGAAATGTGCGATTATGATGATAGTGGTCTCCTAGAGTTTAGTGGGTGGTTGGTTGAATAGTATGATCTAACGGCGGAAAAATTTACAAGCAATAAGTGCTTGGTGCTTTTAAAAGCACCATAGCGGGACTCTCTCTCTCTCTCTATATATATATATATGATATTACATTAAAAATATATTATTTTATTATTTGTTTTGCCGAGTTATCGTATCCGATCCATGTCGTGTTTCGCATATCGTATTCATGTCCCTATAATATAGCCAATATATAATTGACTAATTTAGTTGGAAAAGCATACATTTAAAGATTCTTTCCCACTGTGGCCCTCTGCATCACAGATTTGCAATGCCTAGGCTTGTTGCTATTCTCCTAGCTCTCTTTCTCCTTGCTGCAGGGAGAAACATAGTTGTCTCAGGAAGTGAGGATGATGATGACGATTTCTTCAAGAAATGCCCGGCTTCAAGGTGCGCAGAAGGCGGCCCAGAGATCAGATTTCCGTACGGGCTCGACTCGAGCCCTTCGTTCTGCGGCGCTCCTGGAATGGAGCTCTCGTGCTCGGGCAACGACACCGTCCTAGCGCTCCCACATGTGGGCTCTTTCAACGTGGCTACGATCGACTACCTGAACGGTGAAATCACGATCGAGCTGGGGTGTTCGTGTTTAAGTTGCTTGACGAGAAACCTGGGATTCGTCAATCTAAGCACGTCGGTGTATCGAACGTTCGAGAGTCTGGAGATCAGCTTGCTGAGCTGCCCAAGAAAATGTACACCAGACGAAGACTATTGTACCTACCCTATCTCTTGCCTTAGCACTGCATCGCAATTCGTTTATGTGGTGTCTGCTGATGAATTTGCTAGCAGTCTCCCCTCGGATTGTCGGGTGATCAAAGACAATCTTAGCATTTCCTATCGACGTATGGTCAAATCCAGTTCTAATAGGCCCACCCCCCCCGAGGAATGGGTGGCCGCCTTCAACGAAAGTGTGGCCGATCTCGTAACGCATGGCGAGATGACTCTAATGTGGAATCAAACTCAAATAACTGCTAAATGCATCCGCTGCGAGGAGGCAAAAAAGTACTGTGGATTCAGCGTGGCGACCAACCAAACATTCTGCCGACATGGTAACATTCCGATTCGCCGTTACCTTATTTTGCATCCAATTGCTGTCATCTGACTCCTTATTCTTCTCCATTTTACAGGTCCAAATATCAAGCTCATCGCAGGTGCGTGCGTATCTTATTGAAATTTTGTTTTGGCAAAAGATCTTCCACTTTATCTCAAACTTTCATCAATACCAAGTAGGCTATTTTAAAGGAACAAAAACTGCTCCAT